>OX451736.1:1285548155-1286148155 GCA_948472305.1 Vicia faba | reverse complement strand
CCCAAGCGCAAACAAACAAAGACGTCCAAAATCAGAACATACACACTAATGAGCAGATAAAACAATTAGCAAACAAAATAGATGCTTTGGCCACCCACAATAAAATGTTAGAAACCCAAATCTCTCAAGTGGCTCAACAACAAGCACCTACAGCTGCACCAGCTGATACATTTCCCGATCAACCACAACCTAACTCGAAGGGGAATGCTCATGCCATCATATTAAGAAGTGGAACCGAGTTAGATGGACCGCCTGACCCAAGACTATCAAATTAAAGTATGTATCAAAGGGCTGAAACACCAACTGAGAAGGAGAATCAACCAGAGAAACCAGAGGAAGACGAAGAAGATAAAGGAGGAGAGGCCAAAGAAAAAGAAAAAGAAAAACCTTATGTGCCTCCACCGCCTTATAAACCCCAGATCCCATTTCCTGGTAGATTAGCCAAACCTAAGAATGTAGGGCAATTTAAAAAATTCGTAGAACTTCTGAAACAACTTAATATAACAATCCCTTTCACAGAAGCAATAACTCAAATGCCCTCCTATGCCAAATTCCTCAAGGAAATCTTATCCAATAAGAAAAAGCTAGAAGATAACGAAACAGTTACGCTTACAGCAGAATGTAGCGCAATTATCCAAAACAAGATGCCTCCTAAGCTGAAAGACCCTGGAAGCTTCTCTATACCATGCCATATAGGTAAGTTTGCCATAGACAAAGCCCTATGTGATTTAGGAGCTAGTATTAGCGTTATGCCTTTATCCATATGCAACAAATTGGAAATGGGTGAACTAAGACCAACAAAGATGTCCATTCAATTGGTAGATCGCTCCGTCAAATACCCAGTCGGAATCCTAGAAAATGTTCCTGTTCGGATAGGTCAATTCTACATCCCTACAGATTTCATAATCATGGACATTAGAGAAGACAAAAGTACACCTATCATCTTAGGAAGACCATTCTTAGCTACCGCTGGAGCTATGATAGATGTAAAAAAGGGCAAACTAACCTTTGAAGTTGGTGAAGAGAAAGTCGAATTTATTCTGACACAATTCTTACAAGTGCCTTCCATAGATGACACATGTTATCTGGTAGACATCGTGGACGAATGCGTAAGAGAAATTGAATGGGAACCAATACCTTGTTCCGAAACCATGAAGATTCCCACACCTCTTATATTTGAAGATAACGAATGGTGTCCTGAATACCGAGACGACAATCTGAGTGAATGCTTAGCTCTGAAACCCGATCACATGCCTTGTCCAAGAAAACCAGCATTGGATCTTAAGCCATTACCTAAGACCCTCAGATATGAATTCCTTGAAACCGAGTTAAAATGACCTGTAATAGTCAATGCGGACTTAGGACAACATGAAACAGACAAATTATTACAAGTCTTAAGAAAATATCCATCCGCCTTAGGATACAACATTACAGATCTCAAAGGAATAAGTCCTTCCATTTGCATGCATCGTATTATGCTGGAAAATGACTGCAAATCTTCTAGAGAACATCAACGAAGAATTAACCCAATATGGAGCACCGTAGTTAAAGATGAAGTTAAAAAACTTCTGAACGCATGAATCATATACCCAATCTTCGATAGTCAATGGGTAAGCCCAGTCCACTGTGTACCAAAGAAAGGTGGTATAACAGTAACAACAAACAAAGCAGGCGAAGCTGTAGCGGAACGAACTATAAGCGGAGCTAGAATGTGTATTGACTACAGGAAGCTAAATAAGGCCACTCGCAAGGACCATTTCCCTCTACCATTCATTGATCAAATGCTAAAACGATTAGCTAAGCACTCTCATTACTGTTACCTAGATGGGTACTCAGGATTCTTCCAAATCCCTATTCACCTCGATGACCAAGAGAAAACAACATTCACATGTCCTTATGGAACTTTCGCCTACTAACGAATGCCGTTTGGATTATGCAATGCTCCTGCCACATTTCAGAGGTGCATGATGGAAATCTTTGCTGATTTCATAGACAACATCATGGAGGTCTTTATGGACGACTTCTCTGTATATGGAGAGAGTTTTGAAGATTGTCTGATAAATTTGGAGAAAGTTTTGGAGAGATGCGTAAAAGTTAACCTCGTTCTGAATTGGGTAAAGTGCCACTTTATGGTCAAACAAGGAATCGTACTAGGACACGTTGTGTCCGAAAAGGGGATTGAAGTCGATAAAGCTAAGATTGAAGTCATAGAAAACTTGAAACCCCCTAAAACAGTAAGAGAAATATGCAGTTTCTTAGGACACGCCGGTTTCTACCGACGATTCATAAAAGATTTCTCGCAAATATCAAAACCTCTAACCACCCTCCTTATGAAAGACATTGAATTTGATTTCAATGATAAATGCCTAAAAGCATTTAACCAATTTAAAAAAACTCTTGTATCCGCACCAATCATGCAACCGCATGATTGGAGACTTCCATTTGAAATCATGTGCGACGCAAGTGATTACGCCGTAGGTGCAGTCCTGGGACAACGAAGAGATAAGAAGCTTCATGCGATATACTATGCTAGTAGAACTTTGGACCCTGCACAGATGAATTACGCAACAACGGAAAAAGAACTTTTAGCCGTAGTCTTTGCACTAGACAAATTTCGCTCCTACCTAGTAGGCGCAAAAATAATCATCTATACAGACCATGCAGCTATTAGATATCTCTTAACCAAGCAAGATTCAAAACAGAGACTTTTGAGATGGATTCTGCTTCTACAAGAGTTTTTGATTTAGAAATTAAAGACAAAAAAGGTACCGAGAACGTAGTAGCCGACCATTTATCCCGAATGGAAAAGCTGACACCAGAAGAAGTACCTATTAACGATGACTTCCCGTATGAACGTCTATTAGCTCAGATGGACTTAGGAGATGCCAGCGAAGAACCACCTGAATCAAATCCAAATCAACTGCTTTTAGGACTTGAAACACAAGCTGTTAGCCGTGATTCACACGAAAGCCAAGACGAAATAAATAATGATATAAACGAAATTGTGGTCTCTGTCCGAACTAATCAAACCATACCATGGTATGCGGACATAGCTAATTACTTAGCGGCCAAAATCCTACCCCTGATATGACTTATCAATAGAAGAAAAAATTCTTTCACGATTTGAAACATTACTTTTGGGATGAACCTTTACTATTCAAGAGAAGTGCCGACGGTATTTTCCCCGACGATGCGTCCCAGAAAACAAAATTGAAAGCATTATTTCTCATTGTCATGATTCCCCTTGTGGAGGACATGCGAACACATCAAAGACATGTGCCAAAATTTTGCAGTCTGGCTTCTACTGGCCAAATTTGTGGAAAGATGTGCACATAGCCATCCTCAACTGCGACCGATGCCAATGCACCAGAAATATATCCAGACGCGATGAGATGCCTCAGACTGGCATTTTACAAGTCGAAGTCTTTGATGTATGGGGAATAGACTTCATGGGACCATTTCCGTCCTCATTCGGCAACAAATATATACTCGTGGCTGTCGATTACGTTTCGAAATGGATTGAAGCAATAGCTTCTCCAACAAACGATACTAGAGTCGTGATAAAACTCTTCAAAACCATTATATTCCCAAGGTTTGGTGTACCCAAACAAGTCATAAATGACGGTGGCTCCCACTTCATATCAAGAATCTTCGACAAACTCCTAACCAAATATGGGGTGAAACACCGCGTAGCAACACCATACCACCCCCAGACAAGCGGACATGTGGAAGTATCAAATTGAGAAATAAAACAAATATTGGAAAAAACTGTTGCCACGTCACGAAAGGACTGGTCGGCTAAGTTACCCGAAGCATTATGGGCCTATAGGATGGCGTTCAAGACGCCAATAGGTACAACACCCTTTAAACTCATCTATGGAAAACCATGCCACCTGCCAGTAGAAATTGAACACAAAGCTTACTGGGAAATTAAAACTTTAAACCTAAGCTACACTGCGGCAGGCGAGAAAAGGATCCTCGACATAAATGAATTAGAAGAACTAAGATTAGACGCATATGAAAATGCGAGGATCTACAAAGAAAGGACGAAAAAGTGGCATGACAAATGGATCTCAAGGAAGGAATTCAATAAAGGAGATGTAGTTCTCCTATTCAACTCTCGTCTAAAACTTTTTCCTGGGAAACTCCGTTCACGATGGTCTGGACCATTCGAAGTGACCAAAGTTTTCCCCAGTGGTTCCATAGAGATTAAAGGAAAATCCATGAACCCGTTCTTAGTAAATGGCCAACGTATAAAACATTATTACAGCATTGAAAATAAGGACAACACCGCGAGCTTAACACTATTAGAGCTACCACCCGAATTAGGAAACTAATTCACGTCTAAAAACATTGTCAAGCTAACGACATTAAACAAGCGCTGTGTGGGAGGTAACCCACAAGTTTTTAATTTACTTTCTTTCAAATCTCTTTATATTTTTATTTTTATTTTTATTTTACATTTTGATTATTACTTTCCGATTTTTCCTTTTCTTTCTTTCTCCCACTACATATTTTGTTTATTTGCATTTTTCTTTTACAAATTTTAGTACCAACTCACAGGAACCTACAAGCTAAAACTCATTTATGGATACTATCATTTTCGCCACGGAGGCCCAGCAGAGCCGGTATGAGATTCTGGCTCAGCGCCAGATGAGCATGACTACGTATGTGCATGATCCCATGTTGACAGCTTTAGGAATCAGGGAGAGTGTATACTTCTTGTTCAACCAGATAGGATGGGAAGGGTTCCTTGACCATAAACACCCTACACACCAACGCCTCACCTTAGAGTTCTTAAGCTCACTCATCTATAAACCCACACAAGGCCTAGGGCGTATTAGGGGACATATGTCCTTTAGATTATTTGGTTTCACCCACCAGTTTACAGTTCGTAGTCTAGCTGAGCTGCTAGGATTCCCTAGTTCTTTAGATGCCTACATGGAAACCCAGGCGGATGACTACCTTAATTTTGAACTTAACCACTTTTGGAGGGACATAGCGGGCCAATATCCTGAGGACCCTGACCACCTTGATGCTACTGAGATCCACAACCCTGCAATTAGGTATTTCCATCACATATTAGCTTTCACCCTTTTTGGAAAACCTATAAATAGACTCTCAGTTTCTAGGGATGAGTTATTCATCATTTATTGTGATTTTCATTCCAGACCAGTCATTAGTGCATCATTTATGATCGCCAACATGTCAGCTATAGCTCAGTGTACCCATGGCCCCATCTGTGTCGGCGGGCTAGTCACTATGATAGCCGAGGCCTTATCCCTACGGTCATCTCAGTCACGCCTTATGTTGTACGCCAGATACTATACTATGGATATCCCTTTTTGTTTTAACATATATTTGATTGGTAACCTTAGCCCACCTCACTTTCAACTGCTTGTCCGAAATGACCCTGTCTATTACTTCAAATTGCCTAGCCCTGAGAACACAAGTGTCTATACTAAGAAAAACTGGCTATATAACCTAGAAAAGACAGACGAACACGACCCTGAGAGGGAGGAGAGCGACCCGTCCACACCTACCGGTTACCATGACTATACACCATCAGAATACCCTACACTACCCCTTGTTGCCACAGCTGTTGACGTCCCTATGGTTGATCATGCACATGCTATCACGACACTTCAGACAGATGTTACTACACTCCGAGGAGAGCTCGCCACTGTTAAAGATAATGTCAGCACACTTCGGCGTGACTTCTTTCATTTCATGGATGTCGTTACGGAGCAGTTTGATCATATTTATCAGCATATGTACGCTACTGCACCACCTCCAGGAGGCCCTAGTGCTTGATAGTTTTGTTTCTGTGCCGCCCCAGTGAGGACACTGTTTGTTCTAAGTATGGGGGGTTTTTCATTATTTCATCTTTCATTATTTCATTATTCTTAATACTCATTATGGTTTTATACTCATATTTTTGAATAATTTGTTACTTTCGGTTCTAAAATTTCGATTATTTATTTATCTATTCATTTCATATCTATCTTTTTATTTCAAAGTATTTATTTATTTTCATTCACAGTATTTATTTATTTTTATTTCATACTATGCAATTTCAATTATTATTCTTATTTGTTTCTTATTTATTTATTTACCATATCATTCTTCCAATTCTACTATATGCCACTAAATACCCCTTGCAAAAATACTACTCAAAGTATATGAATTAATTAATTTAATGGAACCATGCTACACTGCACGCGGTCAAAGAGGTCAAAGAAAGACATGCACGTATCACTTCACCCTGACGGACATCAGGAAGCATGTGACGAACGTCAGGGATTGTCCCTTTGACTCTGACGAGCGTCAGAGAGCATGTGACGAGCGGCAAAGCTTGTCTCCCACGCTTTTCCTTCCCGTGACTATTGAACAACATTGAAGCACGGAATTTTGCTTTAAAACCCCCACTACCCCATTTACTCCATTCATCCATAACTTCCATAACCTCTCATATTCAAAATTCTCCCATAAACCTCATTAAATTTCCTACTCAATAAAACCATCTATATAAACCTCTCTTCCATTCTTAGTTTCATCACTACCACCCACCTTCCATCTCTTTATCACAAATACATTTTTTCTATCAAGTTCAAAATCATGGCCGCCCAAAGGAATCCATCAAACCAACCCGAACCCGACATGCGACATCTCGTGCTCCGACAAGGAGAAGTAGGTGAACTTAAAAAGGAAAGGTACATAAAATTCCATCGTCGAGGGCTAACATCCACGAGGTTCATAGACAACACATGCTTGCAAGAATTGGGGTTGCAAACCCATATGCAAGGCTTGCTGAATAAAGCTGGCCTGAGCTTTATTAGCACGATGAACACACCAACTTACGAAGCTCTCACGTTGGAATTCTTGAGTTCCTACGCCTATCACACTCGCGATGATGCCGATGCACACCTAACAGGAGCCGCTCAATTTCGGATGTTCAACCGAGAGTACACACTCAACCATGAAATTTTGAGCGACATATTTCATTTTCCCCGTGGGAATAATGTGCAATATCGCATTCCCCCGGAATTGAATTGGAATGGAAGTGCATACACACTATGGGAGAGAATAACCAGTGAACCAAATGTCAATCCCAAAGCACGGTACGCCTCTCACATCCACAACCCGAACATTCGCTTCTTACACTGTGTTATGACAAACACAGTATTTGGAAGGGCAAATAACAACAAGGTCAACACTAAAGAATTGTATGCTCTTCACTGTACCTTTTCACAAAACCTCCATCTTAATCCCGTTACTTTAATGATGGCCGACATTCAAAACCTCGTTACAAGAGACGGGACTACACCTTTTTGTATCGAAGGCATCGTCACCACCATCACAGTTCACCTGAACTGGGGGGAAAGGATTTAACTCCTACCTCCGCTGCCAGTAGTTTATATGGATATTGATAACTGTAGAGCTGGCCGCCTGATCAAAGTACGAGAAGCTGGAGGGTACTATCTAATGGTTAAGAATGCAAAAGTTCGTAGCGTGATCATGCCAAATCACAATCGTACTAATTTTGGTAATCCGGATAACTGGCTTTACAACTTGAACGCCCCAGAACCAGGAGAAAACAAGCAAGGAAATCAAGGTGAGGCCAACAATGCTGCCGCTGACTAAATCGAAGAAGAAGTAGAGCAGCAAGAGCCCCAACCATAACAAGCCAACAATCCCGCCACCATCGACGCAATCTATGCCGCAATAATGCAGCAAAACCAGTTGTCCACTTAGCGCTACCAGAGCCTCGAGACGCGCCAAATCGAGATGATGACTCTCATGCAACAAATGCAGAGAGACCAAAATGACTACACTCGCAGGCATGATCAAAGTATACTGGAATTCACCACATGAATGACGGAAGATATGTGAGCCTTAACACTTCGTGTTGACGACTTGCATAACATCATATCTCAGAGAGATGGAGGCGAATCTTCCAGACACGGTGGGCAAGCACGTCGAAGAGCGAGGACACGTGGCCGATACCAAAGACAAGAGGAGGAAGAATGACTATCCAGTTTCCATTTCCCCTTTCCCTCTTCTATCAATACATTGAGGACAATGTATGATTCAAGTATGGGGGAGGAAGTATTTCCCTTTTCCTAGTAAATTTTATTTTTTTCTTTGTAATTTCCCTTCCGTTATCTTTATTTCAATAAAAAAAATTTCTTATCAAGTTATCTATTAAAGCAATTTGTGTTCTTCTAGACTCCCCTTTCTTTTTGAGCCCTATAAAAAAAAATTTCGACTCACTCGACAAGTACATAGACTGCAAGATCTCTAATCGTCAGGAATTGGGGCAAGATTAAGCGAAATTTCTACCGTCTAGACACTCTACAACCCCAGAGTATGATAGATCAGTTCAAGTACCTGTTATTCCAACACCCTGAGTTTAGTCTTTGTAGTAACCCTGAGTAGTTTATATTAGCAGTCAGCACCGTCTTAAACACAAACTACGCAGGAAGTCGATGAATATAAGTGGATGATATAATATTTCAGCAAAATGTTGCAAGGAAACACACCAATTAAATTGGAAGATCCTTACCCGATCGCCTAATCCAAAGGATTTAAACCATACAAAGTAACATGAAAATTCATTTGATGGATGGTTCAGGAGCATCTGGTACTGAACTCGGTAGGGCGGATTACGGTCTGACCCCCTGCATCCAACCATTGAATTGAAAAAGGTTGCCACATTAATGTGCCAGAAACCTCTAAAGTTTAAAAGGATCATAACCACTAACCGACTGTTCTGCTATGTGCGTGTAAAGATAAAGGGCTTAATGTGATTGCGCTAGAATGAAAAGGGCAAAACAAGACAAATACTCGAGGTAGGCTATGATAGGACCTGTAACTAGTTTACGTAAAATGGGACTGTCTAGTGTCATTGACGTAAAACACAACGCAACTATATATTAGTTGATCCGAGTCAGCACCATGCATCTGACCATGTTTAGAAAAACATCGTACTTAGCATTTGCTTGAGGACAAGCAAAGTTTAAGTACGGGGGAGTTTGATGACACACAAATATGTGATATTTCTGGCTTGATATACACAAAATATTTCTCATACTTTAGTTTAAATTAAATTATTTTATAGGTATTATGCAGGTATTTTTCTATTTCTGCAGATATGCATTAAGCTGAACACTTTGGAAGAAATGAAGAAAAAAGAGGTGCAAAACTAGCAAAAAGGCCAAAGGAGAAGAAATGAGCTCAAGCCAATTATACATGTGAGCACGTGTCCCACCTTGAAGAAGACCTTGACGATCGTCAAGGAGGCATGCCGGACGTCACGCGCTAAGAATGACCAAGTGACTATCGTCACTTGAATGTGACAAACGTTACAAGCCACTTACCCCACTTTCTTCGCATCCAACGGACAGAAACGCATTCAAATGTTAATCCAGCGACTACCTATATTTTCTGACCCACTCAGTCAAAGCACGAAGGAACGTGACAAATTAATGGCCCTATTATTTCTAAAAGGAAGAAATAAATTGTTCCTACATTTTCGAGAACAACTATCACGTAAGACTTATAAATAGAGCCTTAGACCACAGTAGAAAGAGTTCTTCTTTTTGGGCAAGAAACTTTGGAGATTTTATATTTACTTTGAGCGAATATTCTTCTCAGCATTATTTTTTTTCCCAGTTATTTCTATATTCCTTTCCAGCATTATTTTCTTTGTACGGTTAAATATATTCTCCGATCGAAGCAAAGCCTACAATTTGTGCAGGAGTGCTTCTATCTTCAGAGTTATTACCAGGTTTATGTTTACAAATTCTTATTTCTTTTTAATCAATATAATTATGTTTATTTTTGTTTGTCTCTTAAATTATTCTGTGATTTGGTTTAATATTATGTTATGCTAGAATTCCTATACCGGTATGTAAAGTCACTCAACCAAGGGAACGAGTAACTTAGTTGGGATTATTTTTACTACGAAACTTTCTTTTCTGGCCTAAGTTACTATTTTTAATCATTAAATTGTTTTGTTACGGAAGTAAAAAACAGATAGAGGTTAGGGTCAACAAAGCGGAAGTTTGAGATCTTTTAACTGGACAGTAGTAATTAGGCATTGGCTTAAAATACAGCGGAAGCACTTTAAAGTTAATTAAGATTTTATTTAGTTTTCAAAAAGTGTTTTTAACTCCTGCGGGATGGCGGAAGTGTACGTTAGGACTTAACTGCATAGCCTAGATCAACAAAACGACAGTGTGAGACGAGGGTTTTTAAACTAAATAAGTTTTACCGAAAGCTGTTTTGGAAATATAAAGACGCCCAATAGGTCGCTAGTTCCCGAGGTACGACTATTGCATACTGGTAATTACGCTAATTGATTATTAAAAATCCAATTTTATTTAGTATTTAGTTTTCCCTACAACCCAATCAAATATTCATTAGCTTTAGATTTGCGAAGTAACAATAGAAGACGGTAGATTGATTCATCAGTCTCTATGGTTCGATATCTTTTAAAACTACACGATAAGACTGTGCACTTGCAGTCCGACTCATTGGATACATAAGTATAATCCCTATCATCCCCAGTGTTATATGTCTATCTTGTCATCACATAATAACATTTATGCATTCATACATACATCATGCATATCTGAAGTTAGCAAATCATCGCTCATTCGCATTCATTAATATCTTGTTGGCATATTACCCTATTTTACAGAGTTGTATTATCCTCTCTGCAATAGAGGGTCAACATTAAGAAGAAGGTGTATATCCTTTAAATTTCCACATTGAGTATGGCTCTCATGGAAGAATTATGCTTTAGCCTTCCCGTTCATCTCTTTGTCTGGATAGAACATGGTTCCCTCTTGAGTTTATTTCTCATGAGGATTTATTTTGGTTGACTGTTTCACTCTAGTTTATTTCTGGTTTGAATGGGTGGTCCCCTGAAATATTATTATTTTGATTTCTGCAAGAATATATTCGCATAAGAAGATTTTATTTCCTCAACAAGAATATATTGGCATTTCCCCGGGAAGCCACATTTCTTTCCCCAAGGAATCATTATTTCAATTCCTACTCATAACAGTAAATAACAGGTCTCTTTATTTGAGCAACATGTATTTCCTCAGTGAATCTGATAGCTCCCAGAGAAGATTTAGATTTGTTACTGGTAGCCTTATCATTATGGAAGGTAGTTTGTTATTGAGATTTGTTACTCCAATGAATGGTAGCCTTGTCATTATGGAAGGTAGTTTGTTGTTGATATTTGTTACTCCAATGAATGACAGCCTTATCATTATGGAAGGTAGTTTGTTGTTGAGATTTGTTACTCCAATGAATGGTAGCCTTGTCATTATGGAAGGTAGTTTGTTGTTGAGATTTGTTACTCCAATGAATGGTAACCTTGTCATTATGGAAGGTAGTTTGTTGTTGAGATTTGTTACTCCAATAAATGGTAGCCTTGTCATTATGGAAGGTAGTTTGTTGTTGAGATTTGTTACTCTAATGAATGATAGCCTTGTCATTATGGAAGGTAGTTTGTTGTTGAGATTTGTTACTCCAATGAATGGTAGCCTTGTCATTATGGAAGGTAGTTTGTTGTTGATATTTGTTACTCCAATGAATGGTAGCCTTGTCATTATGGAAGGTAGTTTGTTATTGAGAATTGTTACTCCAATGAATGGTAGCCTTGTCATTACGGCAGGTAGTTTATTGTTGATATTTGTTACTCCAATGAATGGTAGCCTTATCATTATGGAAGGTAGTTTGTTGTTGAGATTTATTTCTCCAATGAATGGTAGCCCTGTCATTATGGAAGGTAGTTTGTTATTAAGATTTGTTACTCCAATGAATGGTAGCCTTGTCATTATGGAAGGTAGTTTGTTGTTGAGATTTGTTACTCCAATGAGTGGTAGCCTTGTCATTATGGAAGGTAGTTTGTTGTTGAGATTTGTTACTCCAATGAATGGTAGCTTTGTCATTATGCAAGGTAATTTATTGTTGAGATTTGTTACTCCAATGAATGGTAGCCTTGTCATTATGGAAGGTAATTTGTTATTGAGATTTGTTACTCCAATGAATGATAGCCTTGTCATTATGGAAGTTAATTTGTTGTTGAGATTTTTTTCTATTGAATGGTAGCCTTGTCATTATGGAATGTAGTTTGTTGTTGAGATTCTATTGCTCCGAAGAAGTTCATTTGTTTTCAGTTATGAGTATTGACTACTTATTGAAATTTACTGGTATTATCTTACAATTTCTTTCCACAGTGGGTCAACTTTACTTTTTTTCTATCTCTTTAGTGAGTGGATGGTTTAAAGTCATCTGTTAGTCACTATTATCCTTCACTTTCTCTCATCAATTTTTTGAGTTGACGATGCTTTATCTCCTCTTGGGGCTCTACCCCAACAAATTTTTGTATTTTGTTCACCAGTGATTTATTTTCCTAGTAGGGTTTCTATTTTGATCTCTGTTTTATGTGCTACATCCTTAGTGGAGTTTTACGCCCTTTTTAGATTTGTTCACCTGCATTCATAATCATAAGCATTGCATGGCATCTTAGGGCCAAAAGTAAGGCTTGTTTTATATTTAAGTATCTTCAATCGCGTCGATACAAAGATTTTTAACCTTCGCATCTCCGGATAGAAGACACTTAAATAAGGGCAGCTGTTGTACCCCAATTTTTGACCCTAAGATCCCTCGATCACATCATATCAATTTAATCAAAACAAGATCACACACTAGGGTTTGGTTCTTCTCCCTATCTTTAGATTTTCTCTATGGGGAATCACCAAGCACCTTGGCTTGTATTTTGTGATCATATATGTTTTGATTATCCTTTAACTAATGAATACAATAAGTGTTTTCCCCAATTGATGATGATTGCATGAGAAAGTACAACATATTCCATCAAGATTGATCAATAGATTCATGAGCTCACTTCGATGCTTTCCGCAATAAAGCTTCATTGAGACTCAAGCCTTAACATTGAATATACTTTGAATCAATATCATAACAAAGTCTATTATGATTCATCATACTTCAAGTTGTCAAAGATGGTTCAAAGGTACAAGGATTGATTGAAGAAGTTTGACTCAACTGGGCAAATTCTTGATTCATTAATCACAAGTGCACATCTCCTTCAATTCCCAAGATTTGAAAGTGGTTTTGGCTGATATGGTTTCTATTTATCATCATTAACAACTCATATTCACATGACAAAAGTATTTGTCTAAGGAGGTAGAACAAAATTGCAAAGGTTTCCCAAGGCACTTTCTTGCTCTAGGAGCTAGGGTTTTGAACTTCAAAGGGGGTATATCTTACTCATATTTTGGTATTTTTGATTGATTCCAAATACATACTTCTCTTCAAAGGGTTATTAAATAATTATTTTAATTTCAAGGAAATTTTGTATGGAAGAAACTTGATGATGAAGAAAGATTACAAGTCCTCCAGATGAACCCTCAAATTCCATTAGGTGATTTCAAATGATCATAACTTGGTCAATTTTTATCACTTTGATCCCATTACTTTTCCAAAATGATCTTAAATATGTGAACTTCAAACCATCTTTTAAGTTCAAAGTGTGAAAATGGATGGAAGATGCCCTAAGGATGCAAAAGATTATAAGTCATTTCATGAAGTTTTTCCAACTTCAACAAGTCATAACTTTCTCAATTTTTGGAGATTTTGAATGGTTCAAGTCTCAAAATGTCATTCAAAAGATCTAGTTAATTCCATCTTTTTTTGTCAAGATAAAATTTCAAGTGGAAGGCCATGTTTTGATGCAAGAGATTATAAGCAAATTTCGAAGAAAAACTTAGAAACTTTCTAAGTATAGAAAGTCAACCTCTTTTTCTCAACTTTGACTCATTGCAACTTTCAGCTCAAGCATCCATTTGATCCCATTCTTTGCACATTATAAAGCTTATAACTTCATCTTTCTAAAGCTTCAAGAAGCATACCCTAAGACCCCTTGAGTTGAGAATTCCATTGATTTGAATTTGGTAACTTGAAACTGAAGTTTCTCCAAAATTCAGAATTTGAAATCTTTGTTGTAGCTTCTAATCACAAAATTGTTGTGCGGTTTTTCTTCTAATCGTGTTTAGCAACTTTCCAAAAGCATTTAGCATCATAAAACATAAGGATTGGATGAGTTTTGATAAAAAAAATGAGTCACACTTTTCCTATGATGCAGATTCACACGAATTCCATCCAAACTTCATCATTTCGCACGCTTGAACATTCCATTCACTTCCCTATAAATAGAGGATCATCCCTTATTCATTTCCTCAAGCTTGAAGAGCCAAAATATCTCTGTCAAACTCTCTCCATAACACCCTTTTCTGATATTTAGAATTCTTATTTCTACCACTTTTCAATTTAATTTCTTCCTTAGTCATTCATCCTTGAACTTACCTGAAGTTATCGGAAGAAGGATCAAGCCTTGAGGTGCCCATAATCGTGCTAGCCAAGTCCATTTGCAGAGCAACTTCATGTGACTTCGTTCAGGTAGTTTAAGGAACTAAATCTTCGAACTCAAAATACTAGAATGGTCTATGATGTTCACTGATGCTTGCTATTAACTCAATTTTGGAGAAACAATGCATTTGATACTTCTGATTTTCGATTTTGACATTTTGAAACAGCCATAGCTTTTTCCAAATCAACTACGTTGTGTTTTATTTAAATTTGGCGCGAGGATATTGTTGTGATTGTCTTGAAGAGACGGTCTATTGGTACCATTATGAGCGTCTAAATTTACAGATTCAACGACTTGAGGTTTTCCCTATTTGCAGGGTGTCCGGAGGTTGAAGATGATGACATGTCTCATCTCAACCAATGATAACACGCCAATTGTTTTATTTTTATTGGTTGGCCTTTTTTTGATCCAGTGTGTTTTTAAATAAGGTCCATATCAAGCACAACACGTATGGTCCACTTGATCAGCTTACTTACATGTTTTGACTATGATCTGATGGTCCACATCTTTTTAGTTTTATTTTTATTTTCTGATTTTATATTTTAATTGTTTTAAATTTAATATATTCATAACTCTTTTATTTTTTATCCAAAAGTTATAAAAAAAAATACAAAAATACCTTGAATTATTTCTGACTTTGTAAATATTTTTTCATATTTTTATTTTAATGTTTGATATTTTTCATAATTTTGGCTTTGTTTGGTTTATTTTAATTATTTTAAAAATAATTTTTGACATTTTTAAATTCTGAAATTTTTTATAAAAATCATTTTCATCATTTCTGACCTTCTAAATTTTTTTGTGGAATTTTATCTTATTTTTTTACTATTTTTGATCTTTTTTCCTTTATTTGAGCAATTTAAATTAGTTTAAAAATAGTTTCTGACTTTAAAAATTACCAAAAATTTCTTAAAAATATTTGAGTTCATTTCTTATTTTTCTATGGTCTCACTTAATTTTTCTTGAGTGTTTTGAATATAATTGCTATTTTTCCCTTATTTCCAAATTTAAAAATCATTTAAAACCTTTTTCTTTTATTTTAAATACTATTTTATTTTTTGTACATATTCTGGCTGATCTTGGACTATGAAATTTTGATCATGAACTTTATTAACATCATTGGATCCATGGTGTTGAGTCTAACTCCATAAAAATGGATGAATGATTTTAATAATAGTTTGATTAAATTTTTGGTTCAAATGTGGTTTGCTTTTTACCCTATTCCTTCTTCATCTCATCTCTTTCTCAATTGTACTAAATATTATTGGAGCATGATTTCGATATCATGTCTAAAAAGATATTGTACATAGATTGCTATTGACCGACCTCAAAATAGGTGCGACTTCTATAAAAGTCCACTTACAATTGCTTAACATAGCGCTAAATTTTGTCCCGATTCGAGAAATGATCATTCGTGGCCCAAATCCATGTTTTCAAGCCCAAGTATGTTGATTTGAACTCTTTGATCTAATAACCTTGAGATTCATTGTTAGGAGGCTTTGGTTCTACCAATCCTCTAATGAATCTTCATCAATTTTGGTCAAAGTGGATCACTTAAACATCATTGATCATTTAATGTTGCCTTGAGAAATCTTAAATGAATGATATACTTGACAAAAAGCAAATGCAACTTGTTGTTGTGAGGCTTTGGTTCTACCAATCCTCTAATGAGTTCCAAATGTAAATTTCAAGATGGTTATTCAACTAACCACTAACTCCTAACAATTGACTTTATTTTATTCTTTTACTTTATGCCTTTACTTTAAGAATATTTATTTTAGCATTTACATTTCATGCTATTTTCATCTTTGCTCACTTGAGCATTTACTTTTATGTCATTTTTATTTTGCTCATTTGAGCTTTTCATTTTTTTGAAGATATTTAATAATCAACTTGAACATAAAAAAACTTTAATGTTACTTGATCTACTTGGTTACTATCCTTTGCATTTTGGAGACATGGACTTCTTGGACTTAGGATTAGGGGCCTTAACTTATCTTGGAGACCTTGTGACCTTAACTGTTATTTTGTTTGGTGTTCTTGGGGTTTACCCCAAGACATTGGGTTGTTTGTTTGTTTTGTATACAGGTTATTGTGATTACATGCTTTGTCTGTGATCTAGAATTCATCTGTATACAGCCGTTACTCTGCCCAATTTTTGTGAAGACTTAATGCAAATGGAGTTTGGTTTTCTTAAGAGATCTTTTTTGTAATTGTTTGTTTGGTTTCAAATCCAAAGGATGGGAATTCACATTGACTCATTGTATCAAGTGTTGGCTTCTTGTTGGTTAGATGAGAGTGTTGGTGATGATGAACTCGTCATTAGAGAAACATGATGAGTTTGTAGCGGAAGGCGAAAATGTATGATCTATGAAAAAGTATGATATATGAAGCCACGTTGGTGGCGGAAAAAGCTCTGAATACCATAATAGATTCAGAAATTTATATAATGTGAAACTGTTTTTGATTGATTTTGGAATGAAGCATGATGCTCTATTTTTACAAGAAAAGTTAAACATTCAAGTTCTACATTTAAAGATGACCTTTCTTATTCTATTAAATGAAAATTGGCCTTACTTATTCTAATAAAACTAAGATGTTTCAATGGCCAACTTCCACCAGTGAAAGTTTAGTGTAAAACGTGACTCAGAGATGAAACATTATTCTAAGCTAATGCTGATATTTCATATCCTAAGATATAACTTAAAATTAAATCTAAGCTATTAATGTGAAGTAGGACTCATCATATCCTCTATTAAATAATAATTGTTGATGTTGGTTGGAATAATAGAAATTGAAAAATTTAACATTACTTAGTATTATAAATGAGTGCGGAGATTAAGGCCATAAATAACTTCTTGTGGTTTTAATTTTGTATTTCATTTTTTTACTAGTGTGTTTTAGTGTGTTTGGAATCTCAGTAGGTTGCTACTAACTCGTGTTTAAGGCTATATACATAGTGATTTCCTAAAGCACCAAATCTTTGCTTCTATCAAATACCAATTATAGGTTTAGTGTATGTTTGATTTCCATTTTTGAAATTCTCATAATCAATTTTAAAGATGTATGGATGATTTTGAGATGTTTGATTTTTCAAAAATAAAATTGATTTTATCTTTAATATCGGTGTTTTCCACTGTTCCTACACTGGTCCAATGTTAGGGTTTTATGGATAATTCAAGCTTAAGGCACGTTATCAAATTCACAACCATTCTTTACTGCAACAATGATCCTTTTCATTATAGTTGGATAAACAAATATAAATATAGTTAATTTGTGAGAAAAAATAAATTTAATGAACCCATTTTAAAATTTTTGATAGATTGTATGCATATTTTGAAAATGTAGAAGAGTTGTTTAAATAATTAAGAAGTGTAAAATAATATAAAAGATTAAATAAGATCCTGTTGTACCACAATTTTTGTCCCTAAGATTCCTCTATCATCTCATATCAACTCAATCATATCAAAATCACAATTGGGTTTGGTTCTTCCCCCTTATCTCTAGGTTTGATCACGAGGAATCACCAAGCACCTTGATTCATATATGTTTTGTATTGATTAATTTTTAACTAATGAATACAATGAATGTTTGCTCTAATTAATGATATTATAGGTAAGGGCACAACATATTTCATCAGTTTGATCTATAGGTTCATGAGTTTATTTCCATGTCTTCTTCAACAAAGCTTCATTGAGACTCAAGCTTCATCATTGAAGATACTTTGAAGTAATATTATGACAATTTCTACTATGACTTATGATGCCTCAATTTGTCAAATAAAATCAAAAGATGCAAGAGTTGATCGAAGAAGTTTGACCTAATTGGACAAGTTCTTGGTTTCTTGGTCATAAGTGCATAACTCTCTTAATTATTAGTATTTGGAGTTGATTTTTCTTTCTATGGGTTCTCATTATCATCCACAACAACTTCTATTCACATGGGAAGAGTTATTATGCAAGGAAGATTGTCAAAATTGGAAGGGGTTTCAAAGCCATTTTGGTGCTCTAAAAGCTAGGGTTTTGAACTTCTAAGGGCTATATTTTCTCATCTTTTGGTATTTTTGAGTGATTCCAAAGACATGCTGATATTTAAAGATTTATCAACCAATCACTTCAAAAAATTTAGGATAATTTTATGTGGAAGATGCCTAATGATGGAGAAAGATTACATGTCCCCTACATAGACCATCAAATTCCTTTATGTGACTTCAAAAGATCATAACTTGCTCAATTTTTATCTCCTTGAGCCCATTATTTTTCCATAATGATCTTAAGGATGTGAACTTCAACTCTTATTTTATGTAAAAAGCTTGAAATGGATGAAAGATGCCCTAAGAATGCAAAAGATTATAGGTCATCTCATGAATTTCCACCAACTTCACAAAGTCATAACTTTCTCAATTCTTGGAGTTCTTAAGTGGTTCGAATCTCAAAATATCATTTAAGAGATCTACTTCTTGCAATCCTTTTTGGTCAAAAGCAAATTTTTAATGGAAGGCCATGTTTGAATGCAAAACATTATAGGATATTTTTTGAGAAAAACTTAGAATTTTTCTAAGTAAAAAAAGTCAACATATTTCTCCTAGTTTAAGTATCCAATTGATCCCACTCTTTTCACATTGTAAATATTGTAACCTTATCATTCAAATTCTTCAAGAATCATGCCCTAAGATCCCTTGAGCTATAAACACCATGGATTCAAAGTTGGTACCTTGAAACTGACTTTTTCCTCCAAGTCAGAATTTGAAATCTATAATCCAACTTCTAATCACTAAATTGTTGCGCGTTTTTACTTATAATCATGTTTAACAATCTTCCAGAAGTGGTTAGCACCTTGAAACACAAGAATTAGCTGAGTTTTGAACAAATACGAATCACATTTTCATGCCTGCAACTTCACACGATTTCCCTCCCAACTTCATTATTCCACACGCCTGAGCATCTCATTTGCTTCCCTATAAATAGAGGGATATATTGCATTCATTTACTCAAGCTTTGATAGCCAATTGACCCTTGTTCAGATCCCACACAAACTCTAAATTTGAATATCTAGTTTCTTGCTTTCTCACTCCAAAACACCAAAAGCTCCATTCAATTAGCTTAATTGAACTTCTCGGAAGCTAACCACACTCTCACCTTTAAGAATTGTAACCTATACTGCTTTACAGAAGTCCAATTTTAGAGCCACCTTGTGCTACTTCGTTCAGGTATATTTCTTGGTCAAATCGATCCAAATAAAAGAATAATCTACTCTCTGCATCCTTTTGATTCTTATGATTTTTATAATTTGTGATTTCATTGAGATTTGAGTGAGATATTCCAGAATTTTGTGCTCGCTATTATTTCTGCATTTTCTCAATTTAAGCCTTGTTAAGTTTATATAAATTTGGCACGATGGTACCATTAGAATCGTCTTGAAGATACGAATCTAATGGTACCGGTATGGTCCTCTAATTTTATAGTTTGTGGAATCCCAATCTATGGCGATCGGAGGTTGAAGATGATCTACGTGTCGTGCTTCAACCAATGAAAACGTGACATGTGATTTATTTGAATTCAATCCAGTGTGTTTGCTTTATCATACACGCGCTTTGAGAGCCGTTAGATCTAATTACTTTCATTAGTCATACTCCATCCAACGCGCCCGAATTTTAATTGTTTTTAATATTTAAAAGGTAATCTGGTGCAATTTCCAAAGTTGACCATGATATGCACAACGTGCTTGATCCCTTGGATCTGATTTGTAGCGTGTATTGACTATCATCCAATGGTCCACATTTTTTTAGTTTGTTATTTTATTTTCTGATTTTTTTATTTTAATTGATTTAAACTTCAAAAAATCATAGAAAATCCATTTCTGACTCAAAAATTATGAAACAAATTCACAAAAATATTTTCAAATATTCTCTTTCTGATTTTTATTTTTTTATAATTTTATTTTCAGATTTGATATTTTTTTACAATTTCTCCTTTATTTTGACTTGTTTCTAATTATTTAAAATACTTTTTGATGTTTTAAAATTCTGAAAAAAATTATAAAAATCATTTTACTCATTTCTGACTTTCTAAAATTTTTCTAGAATTTTATCTTGGTTTCTATTATTTTTGATCTTTTTCTTCACTTATTTGAGTGATTTTATTTAGTTTTAAAATGCTTTTCTGTTCTAAAAAATTACAAAAAATTTTATAAAAATATTTGAGGTCATTTCTGATTTTTCTATGGTCTCTTTTAATTTTTATTTGATACTTTGAATATAATTTTCTATTTTACCTTTTATTTTCATTTTAAAAAACAATTTAAAAGGCATTTTTATTTATTTTTATTTTATTCATTAAATGCAATTTATTTTTTTAATATATTCTGGTCATGTGTTTGTTGATCATGAACTTCATTAACATCATTGGATCTTGAGTATTGAGTTTAACTCCACTAAAATTGATTGAAGATTTTAATGATAGTTTGATTAAATTTTTTATTCAAATATATCATCTCCCTCTTCATCTTATCCCTTTCTTACTTGTACTATATGTTGTTAGAGGATGATTTACATATCATCTCTCTAAACATATGGTATATAGATTGCTATTGACCGACCTCAAAATAGGTGCAACTTCTATTTAAGTCCACTTACGATTGCTTAACATAGCGCTAAATTTTGTCCCGATTCGAGAAATGATCATCTGTGGCCCAAACTTATGTTTTCAAGCCCAAGCATGTTTAATTTGAAACCTTTGATCCAATAATCTTGAGGTTCTTTGTTAGGAGGCTTTGGTCATATCAATCCTCTAAAGAATCTTCATAAATTTTGGAACTAAGCGAATCATTTAAACATCGTTGATCATTCATTGTTGCTTTGTGATTTTGAAATGAATGATATACTTGACAAAAAGAAAATGAAACTTGTTATTGAGAGTCTTTGATTTTATCAATCTTCTAATAAGTTTTCAATGCAAGTTTAAAGATGGTCATTCAACTAACCTCTAATTTCTAACAATTGACTTTATTTTATGCTTTTACTTTATGCTTTTTACTTTAAGCACATTTATTTTAGCATTTTCATTTCATGCCATTTTTATCTTTGCTCATTTGAGCATTTATCTTTATGTCATTTTTTCTTTGCTCACTTGAGCTTTTCATTTATTTTTGAAGATACCTAATAATTCACTTGAACCATAAAAAACTTTAATGTTACTTGGACTATTTGATTACTAACCTTGATATTTTGGAGTTATGGACTTCTTGGACTTAAGAGTAGAGACTTTGACCTACCTTGATACCCTTGTGGCTTCTTTTGCTATTTTGTCTGGGATTCTTGGGGTTTACCTCAAGACATTGGGTTTATATTCTTTGTGTGCAGGTTATTCTGATTACATGTTTTCTCTGCAATTGGGGATTCATCTGTATACAACTGTTACTCTGCCCAATTTTTATGAAGACTTAATGCCTTTGAAGCTTGGTTTTCTTAAGAGGTTTTATTATCTTTGCTTCTTTGGTTTCAAATCCAAAGGATGGGAATTCTACATTGACTTATTGTGTAAAGTGTTGGCTTCTTATTGGTTAGACAATACTTTTTTCTAGCTTTTACCTTATGCTTTAGGATAGTCCCTTCATCTCCTCCCATCTTCTTTAATTTAAAAGATCTTCTCCCTCCTTTTCAAAACTATTCTTGTTTTATAAACTTGAACCGCTTTCGCAATAAACTTGGACTTCGGTCCATGCATTTTCAAAAATACTTTCTTAACCAAATTTTAACAAACTTAATAATATTTTGACATTTTTGTGAGAAGACTAAAAGTCAATTAAACCCATTCAAATCATTTTTCCACTTTGGCTTTTTACCTTTAAAATTTTCTCAAAATATTAGACTCTTGGCAATCCTTGAAGTGATGTCAGCTACTATACTTATACGATATATAGTGAAGTGAAATATTTTCCACTTGGGTGTTGAGCGAGGCTTTGTTGATTTTAAAATCCAAGCCATATCCTCCAATTTGAGATGATGCAAATTCTCCTTTCTAATAATCGTGGGTAGTAAGTACATTCTTTCACTCAGATAAGACGATGATGTCTCGTCTCTTAAAATTAACCAACACACTTGTGTTTTAATATTTTTAAAGAACTGCGAGTACCCTGATTCCCTATTGCACGAAAGGTGGTACGTAGGCACTAAAGGTTCGTAACTGTGGCGGGTGCAAAAATTATAAAAAATATTTCTTTTCTCACCTCCACCATCTATTTTTTATACAATATTTATAGCCAAAAGGTTCTTGCGGAGTACCGTAGATGTTTAGAGTGCTAATACTTTCCCTTTGCATAACCAAGCCCCAAACATAGATTCTCTCCCCTTCTTTTCGATTATTCACACTTTTCCCATTCTCCTGGAAACAATAAAGTATATTGACGATTTTTATTTAATCTGTGCAAATTAAGTCAATCCAATGACTTAGTCTCAATATTTCTACCGCTACAGATCCATCTAAAGAAGTGTCATGCTAACATGTACCCTAAGGGCACATGTGCCTAAGGCCACATGTTAAGGATACTAAAATTAGAAAATTTTAAATATAATTAAATGTAATAAAATCATATTTAAATTTTCAAAATCTGCACGCATTCCAATAAAATATTTCTACGAATAGCTTACTAACTTGTGCCCTTGAGACCATGAGCGATTATACCATACAACCAGCTTGGGCAAAAGCCCAGGCTTGGCCCTGCCCAATTTTTTTTTAGTATTCATGTTGTTTTTAAAAAATAAATAAAATTAAAAGAAACATAAAAAATAGTGGAACCTAAAATTGGAAAAGCCTAAAGAGGGAAAGGATTATTGAATAGCAGTAGTCGTTGTTCTCTTTCCTTCTCTATTCAATCTGCTGTCGCCAACTTCTCTTACAGTTCCATACCATTTCTACAATAGGTAATGTAAAACTGTAACTTAATTATTAAATAGGAGATGTGTGTGTTCCTCTTTCTATATAATACAAATATACTACATGTGTTTGACTTGGTCTGTTAATCTATTTGATATTTTTGTCACAACAAAAAATAAGGATCTAGAGATTACTAATAATATATTGGTAAAGAATTAGATAGACACATATATAATTTTTCTCTTTTTGTAGTTTTATTTCACTGGAAAGTTGACAAATGTTCAATTCAAAAAGTTTAACTTAAGCCACCAAACTAGTACAAAATTTAATTGACATATTTACAATTACAAATTAATTAATGATTATGCTACTTGCTATTTTTCAAATGAAACTTGTAGTAAAAAGTCTATATATTATACTTGTTTAATTTCATGTTTGATTCTAATTTATTGATTAGAGTTTAGGTCGTTTGAGTAACCATGTACTAATTTATTTATTTATTAGAGTTTAGGTTGTTTGATTAACCATGTACTAAATACTAATTTATTTATTAGATTTTTAAATTTTGTTTTATTTGTTTGAAGATAATTGTTTATTCTTATTTTTTTTTATTCGATTATTATTCTTTTAAATTTTGAAACTACAATTTTGTAACTATTTTATCTTTTGTTCAGAGATGAGGAGATTTTTGGTTGCTAGAGAAAATATTGAGAATATGAATGTTGTGCAACTGGAAGCTGAATTAGAACCACTGTCTAATGTGGTTAATAGGTTTAATCCAAATGAGATTGTGCATGATCCAGGTCGTAGGGAACAAATTAATGAGTATGCTCCGGATATTCAAGACCAAGTGAGGAGGGTATATATATTGAAGGGTCCAATATAACCAGATTTGCCAAGCTTTCCTCGTACTCCATTCAGGAGTGTTAAAAGATCATTTAGTAAATCATGGTATAAGAATTATACATGGTTAGAATACAATGAGATAAAGGATGCAGCTTATTGTTTTTATTGCTTTCTCTTTAAACAACTCGGGAGGGCCAAGAACTTTGGTTTTGAAGTCTTCACTAAAAGTGGATACGGAGATTGGAAGCATGTATCTCAAGGCTTGAAAGATCATGTTGGTAGTCATAATAGTTTGCACAACTCATGTGTCAAGCACTATAATGATTATAATAATCAAAGACAAAGTGCGACAAGTAAGTTTTCTAAAGTAACCAAGGAATCATAATAATTGTATAAGATTCATTTGACTTGTTCTGTAGATTATTCAAGATATCTTATAGCACAAGGCATGGCTTTCTGTGGTCGTGATGAATCCTCTATTTCTCTAAGTAAGGGTAATTTTAGAGAGTTGGTAGATTGGGTAAAATTTTAGAATGAACGAGTGAGGGATGTTTTTGGACGTGATGGAAAAAATTGCACAATGACTTCTGGTGACATTCAAAAGGAGCTTGCAACGTGTTGTGCACATGAAGTTACCAAGGTGATTATGGAAGAGCTTGGTGATAGACAATTCTCAGTGCTTATTGATGAATCATGTGATATATCTGTCAAAGAGCAAATGGCAGTGATGTTGAGGTTAGTAAATGTATTTTCCAATTTTCATTACCTATTATTTTTTATGCCCCCAAGTAAACTTATTGAATTTATTTTAGGTTTTTAAATGACAAGGGGAATATTGTGGAACAATTTATTGCTCTACATTATGTCCAAGATACTACATTAGAGTCATTAAAGGATGATCTTTATGGTATTTTTGATAAGTACACGTTATCAATTTCAAGGATACGAGGGCAAGGATATGATGAAGCTTCAAACATGAGAGGTGAATTTAATGGTTTGCAAAGAAAAATTCTAGATGAAAACCCTTATGCTTTATGCGTTCATTGTTATGCTCACCGTTTGCAATTAGTTGTCGTGTCTGTTGCTAGTAGTTACTCATCTATTCATGATTTCTTTGAGTACATCTCCTTGATTGTGACCACAACAAGTGCATCTTGTAAGAGGCGGGATGCTTTGGCGGAGGCACACACCGAGATATTTTAAATAAGCTTGAGAGTGGTAAGATATCTAGAGGAAAGGGCTTGCACCAATCATCTAGTTTCACTAGACCCGAGGATACTAGATGGGGTTCATATTATACTACATTGCTTCATTTGGGTCATATGTGGTCCTCCGTGTTAAAGGTGCTTAGTATGGTTGATGAAAATAGACGTGGACCATCTCAAGCAGCGGGTTTGATTGAAAAAATGGAGAACTTTAAATTTGCTTTCATTTTGAAGATGATGTTAAAGTTGTTTAGTATCAAAAACGAGCTTTCAAATGTCTTGCAAAGAAAAGATCTTAATATTGTGATTGCCATGGAATTAGTTGATGATGTCAAAGCTTAGTTGGCCACAATGAGAGAGAGAGAGAGAGAGAGAGAGAGAGAGAGGAGAGAGAGAGAGAGAGAGAGAGAGAGAGAGAGAGAGAGAGAGAGAGAGAGAGAGAGAGAGAGAGAGAGAGAGAGAGAGAGAGAGAGAGAGAGAGAGAGAGAGAGTGGTTGGGATAATTTATTTGCCGATGTCCACGATTTTTGTGTTGCTAAAGGTATTCCGGTTCCAAATATAGATGACAAAATACCGGTTCGGGATCATTCAAGGATAACAGGGAGGACTATCACTAATTTTCATTATTACGTGCATAGATTTTTTATGTTGCTATTGACAAAATATGTGTGGAGATGAATCATCGCTTTAGTGAAGGAAGTAACATTATCCTTAATTACTTCTCATGTCTTGACCTCAATAATTCTTTCTACAAGTTTAATGTTGATAAGCTTGCTCGTCTTGCTGATATTTATCATGCAGACTTTTTTGATGATGACCGAGAAATAATAAGGGATCAATTTGACACTTATGTTTTTCAAGTGAGAAGAAATATTTTATTTTCCACTTGTAAAGATGTTCAAAGTTTAGTTATGAAGATGATTCAAACTGAGAAACATTTGGTATTTCCATTGATTTATAAACTTATTTAATTAGCTTTGATATTTGTTTCAATTTATATTTTAAAATAAAATAACAAATAATATATTGTTTTAAATATTTTTTTAAATATTTTTTGTGAGAATAAAATTATAAATGATAATTAGTTTTAAATTTAGTTTCAGATTATTATTTAAATATATTTTATGAGACTAAAATTGCAAATATATTTAAATAATTTACAATAATATTTAAATAAAATAAACCATAAATAAATAAGTCATACTATTTAAGACATATGATTAAGTAATTGTACAAAATATATAAACTGTATGATAATATCACAAGTGAAATAATATTACGTAGTATAATAATTTAAATAATTTTTTTTTTAATATAGAATTAAAAATAATTGAAAATAAAAATATAAATAATACATAGAATTAAAATTAATTGAAAATAAAAATATAATTTCACGTCAGTATATTGGTATTAAAAAAATAAAATAAAAAATAAATAAATAACATTTAATCAGTGCACCACATAAGTATTTGAAATGTGTTATTTCCCATCAAAATTTAAAAGAAAAAAAATCTTCATATAACAATGTTAATTTTACAAAAAAAAAATTATATAAAAAAATAAATTAGAAATCGTCTAAAAAATTATATAAAAAGATAAATTAGAAATCGTCTAAATGACAGAGAGTTAAAATGATATTAGTTGTTAAAAATATTAGAATTAGAAAAGATTAGATACTTAAGTGTGTCTATTGTGGTTTTTTCTCTTACGATCAAAAGTTTTATTTTGAGATTTGAGTTAAAGAAAATTGATGGAAGATTATTTTTTTCTTGTTTTTATTCAAATCAAAAATGTGTTGATAAAATTAAATTATACATGTTGATTAGAATATAGACATTGATTGATATTGATATAATATAGTGAGATTATATTTGTGGATGAAGAGCTCTGTATCAATATAGAAATTGCACTATAAATATATAGTCTTACTTTTTACACTTAAAAATTCTTAGAATGATTTATCCTTAAATGAAATTAATTCTTTATGATAAAGTATAATAGTTCTTCGAGCTTATGATCGTCGAATAAAACAATGTGAAATGTTGGACATATCACCTTTGAGAGCAAGATATGTTGAAAAAATAAGCAAGGCTAGTAACAAGATTGAGATATATCACATCTCTACTACAAACCTAAAAGTTAATAGACATACACATCTCATATATTCTTTATTATGAAATATTTTATTTAATTTATAAACAATGTGGGACATATCTCCCACACTTAAACTCAACAATCTTTCTCACAAATGTGATTATATCTCATTTTAAAGTTACACCATCAATATGACATTTGATAAATAACAATTTTTTCTTAATTACACTTGATTTTCTTAAGCAACCATAGTTTTAATTAGGGGGTGATAAAGTTGACGACCCGTTCTATTTAGATCTATTTCGTTTAAGTCCGTTCAAAAATAGAGTGGGGTGAGACGGATCAACATAGGGGTCTGAGCTCAAAAGTCAAGTTTATTCCGTTTTCTAACGAGTTGGTGGGTTGACGGACTGACCCGTCAATTTTTTATTTTTTTAAATTTTATAATTTGATTTAATACATAATTTTAAAAAAATTTAATTATTACCAAAGAGGTCGATAAAGTAATTTTTTTAACAACACATAATAGAACTTTAAGATATCTTAAGTCCAAACAATTCAAAAAATTTAATAAATAAAGACTAAATACAATAAAAAAATAAAATAAACTCAAGCACAATGAAAAATATCAAAATAAGTAAACAATACATATCATCATAATCCTATTTAAAAACTAACTATTAAAATAATCCAATTTTACACAAAATCAACAACGATAACAATAACATTGCATAAAATATCACAGTGCATAAAATAGTAATGCGTAAAATATCAACACTGGACTTTCTCACTGTTTACATTATATAGACTCTTATATTGACTGATTATTTAATAGTTAAATCCTAAATTTGTCACACGTATACACTAATCAAATTCTTCCTTTTCATAAAATCAACATCGATTTCTAAAGAAAACATCTGAGCTAATATATTCAAACTTAATAATTATGCATGTCATACATTTGTTCTTTTATTTCAATCATTTTCAATCAACGCATGTATTAGAAAGTTATGGAAAGAACGTTACAATTATAATTCAATTTGTTTGTATAATAATTTATAATACAATCCTAAGAGATAAGTGTTGTTTTTATAATTAAAATTGTTTTTAATTCTTAATAAAAAGAGTACAAATTTTAACAAAAAGTCCGCAGAGAAAATCCGTCTCAACCTGCTATTTTAAGCGGGTTAGGCGGGGCGGACCAACTTAAAATATCGAGCTGAAAATTTCTTTCCAGCCCGCCAAAAATAACAGGTCAAATGAATTAACCCGGCGGACCCAACCCATTTTACCACTCTTAATTCTAGCATAAAATATAGAATATAAGTGATTTTTGTGACCAAATAGTAAGAAATTTAAATATTTAGTACTTATGTTAAATCTTATTAGTCCTTTTTTTCCTTCTTTTTCTATTTTATTTTGAAAAATGTTATTCTTATACTAAAAAGTTACATCTACACCGTATTTTACTGTTTACCATATTAGTGAACAGTGAAATATTATAATATTCAAATGATATTTTTAAAAAATATTTTTTATTTTTTTATTTATTATTATTTATTTTTTTTAAATTGTTGGGTTAACCAATTTTATCATTTTATTAATCAACTTTTTACGCTTCGTTAACCAACTTTGTTTCACTACTAAAAAATACTTTTAAAAATATGAGTAATCTATTAACCAATTTCATAACTTCGTTAATCAATTTTTTACATTTTATTAATCAAATTTATTTTACTATTAAAAATTATTTTTAAAATCTGGGTGTGTATTAACCAACTTCGTCACTTAATTAACCAACATTTTATACTTTATTAACTTTATTTCACCATTAAAAAACACTCTTCACAAACTGTTTGAATACTATTCATGCATGGTTCACGAAATTATTCATAATTTTTTATATAAAAACAACAATGTTCATCGTATAAATATGGTGAACAATGTTTAATGTAAGTATTGATGTTAAATTGTGGTGTAGAAATAATATTCCTATTTTATTTTTATATTTCCCTCGCATAAAGAAAACACAAGAGAGGGCTTGTAAGGTTTTGATCGGCGGCCCGTACCATCAGTCATAAAAAGACACTGGCATTGAGATTTTGTCTTGCTACCCCCTTGTTATATTTGGCACCTTCCATTACAATGGTTTTATTATATTACCTTTGCATGCTAAAAATCCATTTCACATTGTTATTGTAAAATTTCAATTTTTTTTCAAAAGATGTGTAATTTACTGGAGATTTCGAGCCAACTACCGAATTTTTATAAGTAAATTATATTTTTACAAATGATTTATATTTTATATTGGATTTTCCGCAAAATAAAATATGTGTTTTTATCGGAATTTTTGAAATGTCAGATAAAAACTCATATTTTTCATGCACTTTTACCACATGTTTTGAAAAATATGGTTAAACCACATGCGTTTTTATCGATGATTTTAAAAAATCTTGTAAAAATACATATAAATATATCGAATATTTAAAAAAATACCACTAGAAGAAAATGTTAAAAGTGGTAATCGGATTTTTTAAAATATCCGAGAAAGTCATGTTGATTTCTGTATTTTAAAAAGTCCTATAATTTATTTTGTCTTTATTTGTTTTTTAGTAAGGATTAAACGATGAGACGACACAATTTCTTAGAGAGAGATTGACAGAGCTGAGAAAGCACTTGTAGAGAGCTATCGTGTGCGGAACAACTCAAAAGGTGGATTATCGGGATGACAGACATGTGGTGGCCGAGAAAGAGGTGATACATCATTCTAAGACAAAGGCTCTAGCGGATATGGTGGATGGGACTACTCTGGCTGATATGAAGGTTATTCCCCGTGATGATATATAGGTAATTGCTCGGTCAATATGGAGGTGACTACTCTGCCTTTAATAGATCCGTCTATACACACTGATTAAGGGTTTTCTGGAGGCTCCAATGATTGTGTCGTGCTCACCGGATATGATGATTATGTGGCATTAAGATTATGGTAGTGAGAAGTATATGTATGTTATTTTAAACTTGTTTTATTTATTATTGATACGTTGAAAATAATTTATGCTTTTTACTTTATTTGTTACAAGACCATCTTCGCCATCCACAGGGCGAAGTTGAAGAAGTTCATAGATGGATTGTTAATGATTGTGATATCCTTTCATTGGTGGATTGTTTGCTGATCATGCTCGATGCTCTATTGTTGTCAGCTTTTGTTGAGCGATGACATAAGGATACATCCTCATTTCATATTCCATTTGGTGATATGATAATTATCTTAGATGATGTCTCCTCATTGTTCTATCTCCCCATGCATAGTAGTTTCTTCACCACTCCTCTCATTAACCAGGAGATTGTATGTATTACTGCTACACATGACTTAGGGGTTATTAAGATGGAGGTGAGAGACGAGGTTAAGGTTAACATGGATGCTCACTTTCACCTATCTTAGCTCTGGGAGAGGTATACGGAACTGGTGAGGCAGTCTATGTATAAGGAAGCTGCTAGGGTATACATGTTACATCTTGTAGCATGTACTATCTTAGCGAATAAGTATCATGTATATATCGATGTGAGGTAAATGTCTCTATTTACTGGTCATAACCATGTCAACTTAGCATGAGGGTGTGCTGCATTAATTGTACTATATTCTTCACTTGAAGAGGATAATGTCTTTTAAACGAGGAAGATAGAAGGCCATACACTCGTACCCAAGCGGTCTTCTAGAGTATATGATGAGGATCGATGCGTTGACCTTAGACGATGTCATCAAAACACCATACGCAACCATAAACTGCATCGGGAATTTGATGACACATAAATTTTTCTAGTTATCTATGATGGGAGACTCTTAGTGGCTAAACACTTATCTGAGAGGTCTCTACGCCAGTTTGGGTATGTTCAGGACATCCCACGAATAGTTCCTATTGTGTCAGTTGAGGACATTGATAGATGGTTTATGTCTAACATTGTCAGTTGTGCTTGTGCTATTACAAATCATGCAGTGGATGTTCAGTTTCCTGGGCAGTGTGTATATGGTTACTTAGAGTGGTACCTTACGATATCATACCATCGCATCATCACACCTGTTGAGCTTACAAATGATGTTAGACATTCTGATGTTGGAGGACCTTTTGATGACGTGCCATCTCTTCTATCTGGTATGAATGAACAATAATGTTTATAAATGATAGCAGTAATTATAGATAACTTCATGGGTTTGATAAACCTAGATGGTGAGGTTTTTATTTTGGCATTGCATATAACACATATAGCCCGTGAGGGACTTGTGAAGATTTTATTATATTTGTATTATTCATCAGTCATTTTTACTTAATAGTGTTGTACCCCAAAATTTGCCCTCCCATATTCTCCAATAAACTGCCAAGTCAAGCTACAAAATTCCCCAAGAGTTGCACAGTGCAAAGGCCTCCATACAGTCAAAACTAGGGTTTGTGTGCTGATCAAGAAAATGGAGTGTTCAAAAGCCCAATCAGGTCTCACATGCTTACAAACATGGTCAAGCATCCTCATATCAAGTTTCAAGGCATTCAGCTCAAGATTGCACAGTCAAAACCCTAAATTGCACTACAGTCAATTGTAGGGGCAAAATGGTCATTTGACAGTCAAAAGTTCAAATTTTTGGTCAACATATCATTTTGAAGCCACAAACATCATTTGATCAATGATTGATCATGATTCTCAAAATTTGGCTCAGAAATCATCAAAGATGCAAAAGTTGCTATATTTGGACAGCTGAAAAAGTCAACTGAAATTGACCAGGGCATAACTTTCACATGGATTATCAGAAAAATCCCATCCAAAGCTCATTTTTAAGAGAAAGACATTTCCTACAACTCATCTTCATACTTCAAGTCCAAGAAATGCTCTCACAAAAAGTTATCAATTTCAACATTATAGGTCATTTTCAAAAGTCAACAAAAAGGGACTTTAAGTCAAAGGCCATAACTTGAGATTGGAAAATCAAAATGACATGGGACTAAAGGCATTGGTTAAAGGACTCAAAGACCTTTCCAAAATGTCCAAGAACATGAGAAAAGCTTAAAAATTGAGCAAGTTATGCCTTGTAGAAGTTGGGAGATTTTTGTGAAATGGCAAAAGTCAACTATCCTTGAAACTTCAATTTTTGACAAAAGGGCCCACTTTCTTCCACTTGATTCAGCCTTGTCATGCCACACACGTGTCCCATGATTAATTTCCAGACCAAATATTGATTTTTCTATTTTATTTAATTTTTGATAATTTAATTCATTTTAAATCTTTAAAAATTCAAATAAAATTCAAAAACCAATGGAATAGTGTCATTTGAATTTGGACAACTTCCATATATCATGGGCCAACTCAAAAACTCAGGCTAGGGTTAAAATGCACACTAAGTCTTGGTCTTGGCTTAAAAGAAGGAAAAAGTTTGTTAATGAAAAAACCCTAGGACTAGTTCTCTCATGGGCATGAATCAAGGTCAAATAACAAGCTAATTCTCTTCCATCATAAGCACTAAGTCAAACCCTAACCATAAGACACCAAAGGCTGCGCTCAAAAGCTTATTGACAACTTGAAAAATTGGCCATATAACTGAATTCTGAAATCAAGGTTCTAGTGAGTTTTAAGCCTTAATTCTTTTTCTAATAGCTTCCTGGACAAACTCTGAAGCAATTCCAACTCCAAACATCCATCCAAACGCAAAGAACCGGCAGCAAGGACCTCCCCTGTACAGAGAAACTTTTGAAATCCTATATCATAATTCATACATTCTTTTGCATTTTTATTTGTGAATTCTTGTTTAATGTGAAGTTTCCAAGCTAACTGATGTGTTTAATTGAGTTTTCATAAGCTATATGCGATTCTACCATTTTTGAATATTAGGGTTACAGGTTTTTAAAATTAGGGCTTTTGCAAAGAAGAAAAATCAAAGCTTCAGACCATGGCCACTGAGTTCAGTGCATTGAGACGGACATAAACCACCATTCGCGAACAATTTATGTAGCTTATATTGCTATTCGCTATTTTTCCAAAAGTCCCCTAAGAAAACACAACGAAAACCGTTGCTCAATGTTTTGTCTTTCAGGCACGCGAGGAAGATGATGCCATGTCAAGCGTGGATTGGTCCGTTCAAACTCTCGCGCCAAAATACCACTAACGCGTTACTTTCTTTATTAATATTTGTTTACATATTATATATTCAAATTGACTAAGTAGCTCAGCTGGCAAGTGGATTCCTTTGCATCGTCCAAGACCTGGGTTCGAGTCCCAGGTCTGTGTAAGTTTCATATTATTTTTCAATACTAAATCCTGTGCAGCGCCAACATGGAGGATGCATCACACGCCTCAAAGTCAGACCATCCACGCGTCCCACCAATTCAAATCAAAGGCTTGGATACAAGGAACATGCTAGGTCCAGGTCAACGCTGGCACACAAAATCTGAAAAGTCAAGTGGATTTCAATGTTAATGGGCCAGAATGCTAGGCCTTACCCCCAATCTTGGGGTCACCCCCCCTGGTTTGCTTTGCTTTTCATAATTTATTTTTTTTATTTATTTTCATTGTTTTAATTAATTAATTGTTTTCTGTACAAAATATAAAAACATCACAAAAAAATCAGAAAAAAGGATAAAAACATAAAAAATATTTATTTTATTTATTTTCTTGTAAATAATTAACATGTAAATAAATTTAGTAAAATAGGTTTTAACTTTAATTCTTTCTTCCATAAAAAATCCAAAAATATAGCATTAGGTTAATGACTTTTTATTCCTTTTAACTTTCCTTGTTTTTTGCCATAATATTAGTAATTTTCATAATTAAACTAGGATTGCATTTTAGGTTAGATTTTAATACTTTCTTAATAACTAAAAATCCAAAAATATAGCATTAGGTTTAATGACTTTTTATACCTTTTAAATTTTTCTTTTTTTATCATAATATTATTTATTTATTTATTTTATTTTTATAATTAAATGTACATAAGTAAAAATTAGGGTTTAATTTAGATTAATATAACATTTTCACAATAACTAAAAAACATTAGAATTAGGATTTGCATTTCAAATTTCATTCTAAAAAGTTCTTTTTTTTCTTTTAAATCTTAAAAAATACAAAAATACCAAAACATTTCATTTTAATTTTAATTCTTCATTAATTTTAATTTATTGCAAAAGGGTCCAACGCCCATGTTCATAATGTATTTAATTTGCGCATTTATTTTATGTCATTTATTATAATCATGTACATGTCCCAAAGCCTTGTAACTTTCTTTCTCGCACTTTTATTTTATTGCTTCTTTACTTTCAGTCAAATCGGGTTCGGTTTATTTTGGCGATGTGGACCCGCGCCATTTGTAATAGTTTAGATTTATTTTCTCGCAAATATATAACTGTTAACAAAAAGCATGAAAGAATGTATGGATAAAATAAAATCAAGCGTAGATCACAATGAACATGACAAGACAAATATCAATGAAAACGACACATAATTCGCACACACCACCCCTAGGGTACGCCTCACTGTTGCCTTGCCCTCGAAAGGTGATCGTCGAGTAGAGGATGTCTTAGTAAGTCCTCATGATCCGGGAACCTGGCATGAGGGTAGCTTCTAAGGTATCTTCCCATTGCTCTGGTGATCACCATGTCCCTAACCTCGAATTGACCCGAACACCTCCAACGGTGGTGCTACCTACCTCTCAATGGTGGGATGGCACTACTTTAAAGGACATTTACACAGACGAATTCCTTAGGGTAGGTAGGTTCTCATGGATACTTGCTCTCTCCAAAAACAAATCAAAATCTTTTCACACCAACACATTTTCAAAAGCTTTCAAAACAAACTTTTCAAACACTCTGACGTACGAGTCGAACTGAAATTTTTCAAAGAAACTTTTAAAACCCACAATCGAAAAGCAAGCAAACATTTTTGAAAACACATTGAGCAAGTATCTAAGAGCCCATGGATAACCATGGATAGAAAGGGTGCTAACACCTTCCCTTTCTATAACCTACCTCCCGAACCGAGAACATATCTCATAAGGAATTTTTCTGTGCTTTTGTCCTTTCCATTTGGAGAAAATAAAAGACGGTGGCGACTCTTGCTTCCGCGACATTTCGCGAACCAGCTTTAAAACAGTCAGTTCCAGATCCACCGATCACAGAACTGGCGACTCTGCTGGGGAAGACTTAAAGTGAGGTGTACCTTAGGGCTAGTTCATAACTGTGTTTTCAATTGTTTTCCTTGTGTGCTTTAAATTGTGGGTTGCTTGGGAGTTCTATAGATCCTAACCCGGATATGGGGGAATACCTTCTTAGAAAGTAGCAACAAGGCTGTGAGGGAACTGTGCGGGGTATACCGACATGGTTGAAACAGTCTGCTACGTTGATGTGGCACTTTGGTGTGTACCGGTAACCCTTGAGTTCAGTCAAGGAGAGTACGGGGCCTCCGCGTGGTGTCGTGAAGCATCAACAGACCTTAGGAACCTTAATTGAACCATCTTGGCCTCTTTAGGGTAGTGAGATAACTGACTTTGGTGCAGTCCGAGGTTGGTTGATACTCGATACTACACTCAATTGAGGGTTGCTTTCCTGGAATATTTCGGTCGCCAGTTCAGTGGCTAAATCGAAACGATGAACAATGAAAGCAATCCCGTGATATTGGGAACCTTAGAACCCGGTTACTTCTAATAGGACAGGTTGAACCCACCAACTTCAAGAGGGTAATACCTAGACTCCACGCTGGCCTTAAACCTTAAGGGCTTCTTTTGTGTGACTTGTGTGCCTTCGTACTTGACTATCGGCGTGCTTGTTACCTGACACTTGTTTCTTGCAGGTCTTGTTTATAGTCCTTAATTGGGACTCATAACAGGGTACTAAAATTTTTGCAGGGTTGTTTATAGTCCTTAATTGGGACTCATAACAGGGTTGCTAAGTCTTGCAGGTTTTGTTTATAGTTCTTAACTAGGACTCATGACAAGGTTTACCAAATTTCTTGCAGGTTTTGTTTATAGTCCTTAATTGGGACTCATAACAAAGTATACTGAATTTTTTGCAGGGTCTGTTTATAGTCCTTAATTGGGACTCATAGCAGGATTACTCACATTACCCCATGCATATCATGACATCATACCATTGCATACATCCTAACCCATTTCAAGGATCTCAAGGGCTTGTGATACAGGTCATATAAATCAAACATCTAGCAAGGGGCAAAGAGGATTTATTTTCCTCTAGCCAATGTTGTCAGAGGCTATGACCCACTTGATATGGTGAGCTCTGACTCCTGAAGAAGGCTCCCTAACCAAGGTTGTTTGGAAATCAAAACCAGACATGATGACTAAAGTCAGGGGCTATGACCCACTTGATATGGTGAGCCTTTGACTCTTGAAGAAGAGTTCTCAATAACATGGGTGTCCTTCAATCAAGCTCTAAATTCCAATGCTAACAAATTTTCTTGTTTACCCCGCGAGATCCTTGAAAACATTGCATGCATATCATACTCATCCTTACATAACAGGTATCTTTGTTGCAGGTCACTTACCTTTCCCGCTGTTTATTTCAGCAATGGCTTCACAATAAGACAACCAGGACCTTCTTGCTCAAGAGGCTCGGCTCGGGGACATCCTCCTGAATTTATCCAAGGGGCAGGAGGAGTTAAGGACACTTCTCACGGGGACTTTGGTCAGGAACAATGCTGAGGATGACAAGGACGAACAGCTGAAACGTCTACAAGCTGAGGTGGACACATTGAAGACCCAGATGCTGGGGCAAAGGACCCTCATTCAAGGTTTAGCTCAGGAGCAAGGAGAGCTGAGGGCCATGATCAGTCAGCTTCATCAAACCAACCCAAGTCAGGGACCAAGTCATGGAACAGCTTCCAAGAGGGCAAAGGCCGGGCCCAATGAATAGACCTCTCCAAATTGCTACTACTTCACAAGCCCAGCATCAACGGGGTAATCGGCGCAAGCGATACACTCCTGGAAGACATTTCACTGAGACTGGCATATCACCATCTCTAATGCTGAAACACTTATTGGAGGCCAATCTGATTACTTTGAAAGGTCCTCCCCAGAATCCTGGCACCTCTGCTCCTACTTATAACCCTGATAAAAGATGTGCCTACCATTCTGACAGTCCTGGACATGACACCGATGACTGCTGGAGCTTGAAGAACAAGATCCAGGACTTGGTCGACGGAAGGGTGCTGGAGTTCATGCCGGGTGGCCAAATGAAATTCTTCTGCTGAGAATCTTCCATCTGAAGTGACGAATCCTGAGACTGGAAAGTTTTGTTCATTCGAATGTTCAAGTTGCAATTTTCTTTTGTTCAAACATTTATTCATGTTAAAACATTGTTATTCCATTAATGCATCGCTTATGTCTATTTTTGAATCAATATATTCGCATTCACTATATGCAAACTATTTTCATATTTTTTCTGATGTCAACTCTGGATCTAAACTCTAAGCCTCTTGAGGGAGGATGACGAAAATGATACCATAATCTACAGTATGCTTTTGAACAGACCCCGCTGATGAGGTACAGGCATAGTTTCAATCCCTAAACACTGGAGTTATAAGGATGATAATCCCTCGTCAACCCCTCTGAGCCAAAGAAGTAGGAGTTTTTATTTTCGAAAATCAAAACCCTCAATCATAACCTGGGGCAGGGTAGTCTCTCAGTTGATCCGAGTGCATAACGAATGGCACCAAAAAGAGATCCTTACAAAACGAAGAAAGACAGTGATGGTTCCGAATAATCATAAGGACAGGCAGTCATTATCAACAAAAAAATCATAAATGAAAAGCCCAAAAAGTCAAAGCCAACGAAGAAGACTTACAAAACTAGGGGCATCCCGCTGACTGTAATTCCAAAAAAGGAAACAGTTCAGGCAAAAAATAGGGATAACAAAATCAAAAAGAAAGAGGTCCCACAAACCCTCGACAAAAAATGATGACTGCTTATTCAGAATAAATCATCAATATCCGAACCATCACTGGAAAATCAGAACAAAGACTCAAACTAGGTCTAACGTATGATCAACTGAGTTTAGGTTTGGAGAACATCACGAAGAGCGGGTGGGTACAAATAATTTGAGCCTTTATCCTTTGTTTCTTAAACCGTGAACCAGGCCACGTTATAACCCTCAAAAGTCCCAGCTGAAGCAGGGGTTAGTTCGAAAGCATACTGTTACGAAAGGTATCCTGACTCCTGAAGGCCTACGATAAATACGGAGTTGACATCATGTTTTTACAAACATTTACTTGTTTTATGAAAAAGAATGCATTTTCAAAATCTTCAAGACAGACATAAGCTTTGCATTTTTAACATAACTTTGTTTACATATGACTTTTTGTTTGAACAGCATAGAAATTCGCATGACGAAAGTCTAATGAACAAGAGTATCTTCAATCAAGGGGCACGGCATGATCATGGTCTACCATCTGGGGCAGTTAAGTCAAGATCCAGAGAATCTCTCAAAAGGCCAAAAAGCCTGGGGCAAATCTCTGCCTGAGTCACTTGGGGCACTCCAGCAACGAATCTTGCCTGATCAAATATCTTCTGGTAGCAGGGCAACCAAACACTTCTAACAGGGGCAACTCCCTATATTCTGAGAGAGTGGACATAGTCGAAAAAAATACTACGCACAATCAAAGGCCCCCTAGGTTGACATACCTAGGCAAAAATTAGGGCTTCCCGGCGAACCAAAAGGGTTCGGGCAAAATGAAGGGATGAAATGAAAAAAATCTGTACACCCGGCAAGTCGAAAACCTGAAAAGGCGGCTTGGGCAAAAATGGGTATCCCGGTGGACTGAAAATCCGAAAGGGCGGTCAAGGCAAAAGTTAGGGATCAAAGCGTACGACTATGTCCTGGCATCTTGTCATCTGCCTACCAGAAGAAGGTTGTCCATCAACCACTATCAGCACCTCACAGGTCTCCCTCTCCCACATCAACAGGGGCAATAAAGAGTGTCTAAGAAATCTAATTGTTCTGTCCTCCAAGGTACCAAGGTAGGTTCAGCTAAAGAACATGACCGGCATATCTTAATTCCCCAGAGAGTGAGACAGCAAGTCGGGGCATTCTTCCCCAAACAGAGTTAACAAGTATCGAGGAAATTGGGTATCCTCCAGCAGATCCCAATATTCCCCGGCAGCCTTGGTCTAAAGATTGTTCCCCGGCGGCATACAAACATTCAAAGGAATCATTTCCCCCGCAGTTCAAAACTCCCCAGAAGAGTCCAATTAGTTTCCCCAGGAAAGATGGAATTCATATCTCCCCAAGCAGTAAGCTTATCCCCAGTAAAATCTGGAAGCTTATCCTTCGCAGAACACGAACGCGTCGTCTGGCTTGATTTAAAGAGTTATTTCCTCAACAGGATATAACTGGGTTATCCTCACCCAAAAGCCACAGAAAGAGTGTCGTCGACAAAGTCTTCCTATCCCCAGCAAACTATTATCAACACTCAGCAAAGCATTTCTCTCCCCACAGAGTATTGCTTCCCAGCATGATCGCTAGAGTATCTTGTCTCCCCGCAGAATCCTCCATTTGCCAGGTTTATTCCGCAACGGGGTCATCTTCTCCCACCGGTATCCTTGCAGTTATCATCCCCAGCGGAAGCAAAATCTATTCTTCGACATCAGCCCAGGATACGACTTCCCGGCACCCGTCAAGGATTCACTTTCCTAGACAAAAACATACATAAAACATCACATACATCATTATAGCATGCATGTACACATCATATCTTACAAATCTCATTTATGTTGAGAACATCATTGCTTGATCCATATCATGCATCGCATATGACTGACTCTTACCTTTCGGGAAAAATCCAGTTAAGTTCTCAAGCTACATTTCAAGACCTAGACCGGTTCAGTTAAATCAACCCTAAGATTTTCCTGATTCTTACCCAGTCAAAGGCTTTCTCTGGTTCAGTCAGATCGACCCTAAGATCTCCCTGATGCTTATCCAGTTGAAGACATTTCAAGACCTAGACCGGTTCAGTTAAATCGACCCTAAGATTTTCCTGATTCTTACCCAGTCAAAGGCCTTCTCTGGTTCAGTCAGATCGACCCTAAGATCTCCCTGATGCTTATCCAGTTGAAGACATTTCAAGACCTAGACCGGTTCAGTTAAATCGACCCTAAGATTTTCCTGATTCTTACCCAGTCAAAGGCCTTCTCTGGTTCAGTCAGATCGACCCTAAGATCTCCCTGATGCTTATCCAGTTGAAGACATTTCAAGACCTAGACCGGTTCAGTTAAATCGACCCTAAGATTTTCCTGATTCTTACCCAGTCAAAGGCCTTCTCTGGTTCAGTCAGATCGACCCTAAGATCTCCCTGATGCTTATCCAGTTGAAGACATTTCAAGACCTAGACCGGTTCAGTTAAATCGACCCTAAGATTTTCCTGATTCTTACCCAGTCAAAGGCCTTCTCTGGTTCAGTCAGATCGACCCTAAGATCTCCCTGATGCTTATGCAGTTGAAGACATTTCAAGACCTAGACCGGTTCAGTTAAATCGACCCTAAGATTTTCCTGATTCTTACCCAGTCAAAGGCCTTCTCTGGTTCAGTCAGATCGACCCTAAGATCTCCCTGATGCTTATCCAGTTGAATACATTTCAAGACCTAGACCGGTTCAGTTAAATCGACCCTAAGATTTTCCTGATTCTTACCCAGTCAAAGGCCTTCTCTGGTTCAGTCAGATCGACCCTAAGATCTCCCTGATGCTTATCCAGTTGAAGACATTTCAAGACCTAGACCGGTTCAGTTAAATCGACCCTAAGATTTTCCTGATGCTTATCCAGTCAAAGGCCTTCTCTGGTTCAGTCAGATCGACCCTAAGATCTCCCTGATGCTTATCCAGTTGAAGACATTTCAAGACCTAGACCGGTTCAGTTAAATCGACCCTAAGATTTTCCTGATGCTTATCCAGTCAAAGGCCTTCTCTGGTTCAGTCAGATCGACCCTAAGATCTCCCTGATGCTTATCCAGTTGAAGACATTTCAAGACCTAGACCGGTTCAGTCAAATCGACCCTAAGATTTTCCTGATGCTTATCCAGTCAAAGGCCTTCTCTGGTTCAGTCAGATCGAACCTAAGATCTCCATGATGCTTGTCCAGTTGAAGACATTTCAAGACCTAGACCGGTTCAGTTAAATCAACCCTAAGATTTTCCTGATTCTTACCCAGTCAAAGGCCTCTCTGGTTCAGTCAGATCGACCCTAAGATCTCCCTGATTCTTATCCCAGTAGAAGACACCCCAGATTTTTCTCAACGAGCGTTGTTGAAGTTAAAGTCACCAAGATTTTTCTCAACGAGCGTTGTTGAAGTTAAATACACCCAAGATTTTTCTCAACAAGCGTTGTTGAAGTTAAAGACACCCGAGATTTTTCTCAACGAGCGTTGTTGAAGTTAAAGTCACCCAAGATTTTTTTCAACGAACGTTGTTGAAGTTAAAGTCGCCCAAGGTTCTCTTACCATTTCATGCTAGGACAGTAACCATCCCTGTTTCTTTCATCACCATTTGAAGCTCCAGACTCAGCTCCTGTAACCAGCCAGGACACATCTATACCGGGCATCTAAAAATCAGCTCCTGCAACGTGTCAGGTACTCATTTTTCTGTTTTGCAGGTATGCAGGTTCTCGCTAAGGAATCTCCCACGCAATCAACATTCAGATGGCATCTATAAGCCCATCATCCTATCCAACAACCTCCAAATGGCATCTATAAGCCCATTCCCACCACACTGCTACCATGTGAGCGCAAATTTTTGGGCACTCTAGTGTCCAATCATCTTCTACCTTCGGATCACGAAAGGCACGTCAGCCAATCTGCATCCTCAGGTCTAAGAAGATTGAACAGGGGCAACTGTTGTACCCCAAAATTTGCCCTCCCATATTCTCCAATAAACTGCCAAGTCAAGCTACAAAATTCCCCAAGAGTTGCACAGTGCAAAGGCCTCCATACAGTCAAAACTAGGGTTTGTGTGCTGATCAAGAAAATGGAGTGTTCAAAAGCCCAATCAGGTCTCACATGCTTACAAACATGGTCAAGCATCCTCATATCAAGTTTCAAGGCATTCAGCTCAAGATTGCACAGTCAAAACCCTAAATTGCACTACAGTCAATTGTAGGGGCAAAATGGTCATTTGACAGTCAAAAGTTCAAATTTTTGGTCAACATATCATTTTGAAGCCACAAACATCATTTGATCAATGCTTGATCATGATTCTCAAAATTTGGCTCAGAAATCATCAAAGATGCAAAAGTTGCTATATTTGGACAGTTGAAAAAGTCAACTGAAATTGACCAGGGCATAACTTTCACATGGATTATCAGAAAAATCCCATCCAAAGCTCATTTTTAAGAGAAAGACATTTCCTACAACTCATCTTCATACTTCAAGTCCAAGAAATGCTCTCACAAAAAGTTATCAATTTCAACATTATAGGTCATTTTCAAAAGTCAACAAAAAGGGACTTTAAGTCAAAGGCCATAACTTGAGATTGGAAAATCAAAATGACATGGGACCAAAGGCATTGGTTAAAGGACTCAAAGACCTTTCCAAAATGTCCAAGAACATGAGAAAAGCTTAAAAATTGAGCAAGTTATGCCTTGTAGAAGTTGGGAGATTTTTGTGAAATGGCAAAAGTCAACTATCCTTGAAACTTCAATTTTTGACAAAAGGGCCCACTTTCTTCCACTTGATTCAGCCTTGTCATGCCACACACGTGTCCCATGATTAATTTCCAGACCAAATATTGATTTTTCTATTTTATTTAATTTTTGATAATTTAATTCATTTTAAATCTTTAAAAATTCAAATAAAATTCAAAAACCAATGGAATAGTGTCATTTGAATTTGGACAACTTCCATATATCATGGGCCAACTCAAAAACTCAGGCTAGGGTTAAAATGCACACTAAGTCTTGGTCTTGGCTTAAAAGAAGGAAAAAGTTTGTTAATGAAAAAACCCTAGGACTAGTTCTCTCATGGGCATGAATCAAGGTCAAATAACAAGCTAATTCTCTTCCATCATAAGCACTAAGTCAAACCCTAACCATAAGACACCAAAGGCTGCGCTCAAAAGCTTATTGACAACTTGAAAAATTGGCCATATAACTGAATTCTGAAATCAAGGTTCTAGTGAGTTTTAAGCCTTAATTCTTTTTCTAATAGCTTCCTGGACAAACTCTGAAGCAATTCCAACTCCAAACATCCATCCAAACGCAAAGAACCGGCAGCAAGGACCTCCCCTGTACAGAGAAACTTTTGAAATCTTATATCATAATTCATACATTCTTTTGCATTTTTATTTGTGAATTCTTGTTTAATGTGAAGTTTCCAAGCTAACTGATGTGTTTAATTGAGTTTTCATAAGCTATATGCGATTCTACCATTTTTGAATATTAGGGTTACAGGTTTTTAAAATTAGGGCTTTTGCAAAGAAGAAAAATCAAAGCTTCAGACCATGGCCACTGAGTTCAGTGCATTGAGACGGACATAAACCACCATTCGCGAACAATTTATGTAGCTTATATTGCTATTCACTATTTTTCCAAAAGTCCCCTAAGAAAACACAACGAAAACCGTTGCTCAATGTTTTGTCTTTCAGGCACGCGAGGAAGATGATGCCATGTCAAGCGTGGATTGGTCCGTTCAAACTCTCGCGCCAAAATACCACTAACGCGTTACTTTCTTTATTAATATTTGTTTACATATTATATATTCAAATTGACTAAGTAGCTCAGCTGGCAAGTGGATTCCTTTGCATCGTCCAAGACCTGGGTTCGAGTCCCAGGTCTGTGTAAGTTTCATATTATTTTTCAATACTAAATCCTGTGCAGCGCCAACATGGAGGATGCATCACACGCCTCAAAGTCAGACCATCCACGCGTCCCACCAATTCAAATCAAAGGCTTGGATACAAGGAACATGCTAGGTCCAGGTCAACGCTGGCACACAAAATCTGAAAAGTCAAGTGGATTTCAATGTTAATGGGCCAGAATGCTAGGCCTTACCCCCAATCTTGGGGTCACCCCCCCTGGTTTGCTTTGCTTTTCATAATTTATTTTTTTTATTTATTTTCATTGTTTTAATTAATTAATTGTTTTCTGTACAAAATATAAAAACATCACAAAAAAATCAGAAAAAAGGATAAAAACATAAAAAATATTTATTTTATTTATTTTCTTGTAAATAATTAACATGTAAATAAATTTAGTAAAATAGGTTTTAACTTTAATTCTTTCTTCCATAAAAAATCCAAAAATATAGCATTAGGTTAATGACTTTTTATTCCTTTTAACTTTCCTTGTTTTTTGCCATAATATTAGTAATTTTCATAATTAAACTAGGATTGCATTTTAGGTTAGATTTTAATACTTTCTTAATAACTAAAAATCCAAAAATATAGCATTAGGTTTAATGACTTTTTATACCTTTTAAATTTTTCTTTTTTTATCATAATATTATTTATTTATTTATTTTATTTTTATAATTAAATGTACATAAGTAAAAATTAGGGTTTAATTTAGATTAATATAACATTTTCACAATAACTAAAAAACATTAGAATTAGGATTTGCATTTCAAATTTCATTCTAAAAAGTTCTTTTTTTTCTTTTAAATCTTAAAAAATACAAAAATACCAAAACATTTCATTTTAATTTTAATTCTTCATTAATTTTAATTTATTGCAAAAGGGTCCAACGCCCATGTTCATAATGTATTTAATTTGCGCATTTATTTTATGTCATTTATTATAATCATGTACATGTCCCAAAGCCTTGTAACTTTCTTTCTCGCACTTTTATTTTATTGCTTCTTTACTTTCAGTCAAATCGGGTTCGGTTTATTTTGGCGATGTGGACCCGCGCCATTTGTAATAGTTTAGATTTATTTTCTCGCAAATATATAACTGTTAACAAAAAGCATGAAAGAATATATGGATAAAATAAAATCAAGCGTAGATCACAATGAACATGACAAGACAAATATCAATGAAAACGACACATAATTCGCACACACCACCCCTAGGGTACGCCTCACTGTTGCCTTGCCCTCGAAAGGTGATCGTCGAGTAGAGGATGTCTTAGTAAGTCCTCATGATCCGGGAACCTGGCATGAGGGTAGCTTCTAAGGTATCTTCCCATTGCTCTGGTGATCACCATGTCCCTAACCTCGAATTGACCCGAACACCTCCAACGGTGGTGCTACCTACCTCTCAATGGTGGGATGGCACTACTTTAAAGGACATTTACACAGACGAATTCCTTAGGGTAGGTAGGTTCTCATGGATACTTGCTCTCTCCAAAAACAAATCAAAATCTTTTCACACCAACACATTTTCAAAAGCTTTCAAAACAAACTTTTCAAACACTCTGACGTACGAGTCGAACTGAAATTTTTCAAAGAAACTTTTAAAACCCACAATCGAAAAGCAAGCAAACATTTTTGAAAACACATTGAGCAAGTATCTAAGAGCCCATGGATAACCATGGATAGAAAGGGTGCTAACACCTTCCCTTTCTATAACCTACCTCCCGAACCGAGAACATATCTCATAAGGAATTTTTCTGTGCTTTTGTCCTTTCCATTTGGAGAAAATAAAAGACGGTGGCGACTCTTGCTTCCGCGACATTTCGCGAACCAGCTTTAAAACAGTCAGTTCCAGATCCACCGATCACAAATAGTTTATTAGATAACACTTTATTGCTTTATGTTACAAGTGGTTTTAAATTCAGAGTCGTCACCCTTAATTTTTATCCTAAGGAAGAGAGGATAAAGGATAACCCTAAAATAGTAAGAGATTCTAGATTGTTGACTCGGTTCTAGACAGGGGAATATGTTAGGCATCCCTCATCTACCTTGTTCACAAGGATACAAGGTTTAGAAGCACACTTTTTAAGAAATAGGGTTTTAATGTTTTATTAGGAGAAAAAGGGTTTTAATTTTAATTAGTGGGAACTCGCCACGGTTTTAGTCGTATCCTACATATCCTCTTATGAGGAATCAGAGTCTCAATTTATAGTTCACAGTTTGGTTGGTGTTTTTTATAACATTTTGTATAATTTCTTTCGAATTATCCTTGATCTTGTCTTGGTTGTAAGTTGAGTGATCTTAGACGCAGTTCGCAATTAACTTGAAAGTAATTCTCTTTAATCTTTTTTTAAAAATATCTTGTAGTTTTTGTTATGTTGGTGGAAAATGGTTTATTGTTGGTTAGTTGTATTAAGATGTAGAACGAGGAAGTCTGATATAGTCTCCTCATCACGTGGCCAGATATTGGCCACGTGTCATTCGTGGATGGTGAATTGGGTGAGTTGCATGGATTTTAATTGTTTGATCTTTGAATAATAAACCGGTAGACGATGTGTTAACCGATTTAATTACTCGAAGATGGACATCCTATTATTTATAGAATGTTTGAATTAATTAATTGATTATAATTTTTTTGGATTAGTACATGTTTAAAAAAATTATTTACAAGTTGATAATGAGATTAATCGGGAAAAATGAGTATATGTACAACTCGCGTGGAAATTTATTTACATGTGATATATTTTTAATTTAATCGAGAAATTTTAACAATTATGCACAAATAAATGATTTGTCCTAATTAAAAGTTAATCTAACTAATTTAAATAATTTAATCAAACTAATATATACAAACAAAATAACCTAATAAGATAAAATAAAAAGATTTTTTATTTTTTATTTTTATGATATCCATAAATCTAATAAATTAATATAATAATTAGACATTTAGAGCCCATTATAATTAAAGTCCATTAAGTAAATATACTGTAACTTAAAAATAATAAAAATAAATATTATGCAAATGAAAGATGATAAAAAAATAATCAGAAGAAAAATGGAAATAAAAAAAAGCAATATTACGTGAATGAAGTAAAAACCTATTGTTCCTATTTTCCTATTTTGTCGGCGAAACCCCTTTTCTATTTTGTCTCTCATTCTTCTGGATAATTAATGGCAAGAAATTGGCTAATTCAATTATTAGGATATCCAATGAACCAATGACACGTGGCATGCTCAATTAAAAATAAAAAAAATAATAATAAAAGGATCCAAAATAGTGAAAACTAAAATCAGGTATACCTTCTTTCTTTCTCTCATGTGCGTTTTCTTGTTTCTCTTAACAAAACTTATGCTCTAAAGAACAAACAAAACAATATTAACAAATGAATAGACAGTGAGTTACCGATTAGGGCTGCCAGATTTGCAACCCGCTGGAGGCTGAGCGAACAGCGGAGGAAGTTCTGGTCGAGCGATTTAGCGACATCGGTGTGATGGCTTTGTTCTTAGCGTTACGGCACGACCTGATCTGATGCTTTCGGCGGCGAAGACATTGATGCTGGAAGAAGCAGGTCGGAATTATGGTGGTGCTACTCGTTGGTTTCATCGGATTGGGAGTTAGTGGGTGGTGGCTCATAAGTCATGTGTTCAGCGACAGAATCAAAATGATGGCTGCATATGGAGGTCGGTGGTGTTCCCAATTTGAATCCGCAGTCGCAGGAATGGTGTTGCTTTACTGTTGTCCATATTTTCAAATCTGATGATGTTTTCTCTTTTTCCATTTTTCCAGCAAAAATATTTTATACAAATATTTATAAGATATCATTAGTATGAACAAATTCAATTTATAATTTTAATTTGGTTAGAGGTGAGAAAAGAGAATAATTGTTTGAAAATCGTTGGTAGTTTAAAATGGGTTGGAAATAGTGGAAATAGTGAATTTGTGAATATACAGTGTATGAGCTTAATTGTTAGTGAGTTAAAATATATACATTGTTAATGAGAAATAGAAAGTTAGTGTAAGGTTTGTGTTGTTACCGTGAAACAATTTGAAGAAAACAAATATGATAGCTCTCTTGTGTGTTAGAAAAATATATTAGAAATTGTCGTTGTAATATATGTATGAAACAAGTATAAAATGTAAATATTGTAAGTTAAATAAAATATTGGTAACATTGATGATAAAAAGGTTTGTTAAATTATTGATAAAACATAACACTATTTTTCTTTAAAAGAAAGGAAATTATCAGAAAATATCATCATATGGTTAAATAAAACAAATAAATCGAAAAATAAAATTGAAAACGAAAAGGGTGGGGGGCCTCAAATGTAATCATTGACCAATGATAAAGAAATTGTTGTTGTTGTCTGATATAGACAACAACCCTAGAATAAACTAAGAACAGAATTATAAGAAAAAGAAAGAAGCAAGTTTTTATGGATGATTGTGTGTGGAAATTGTGAATGATTGTTGATGGTAATCTTAGGACAATAATAGTCCTATTTATAGAGTGAATTAGGTTAACGAAAACTTAGAGACTAAGTTATCCAAAAGCCTAAAAGAAAGTCCAAAGTTTGAAAGTATATGAAAGGTGTGCAAATATTTGCTATTTTAAAAAATACAAATACTTTGGAATAAATCATTATATTTTTAAATAGGTTTGGAAGCGAATATTTATAAAAATTAAATATTATAAAAATAATGTTTAAATTTTTTTTTGACTGGACTTGAGAATGAACATCTATAAAACTTAAATAATATTATAAAAACAATGTTTAAAATATTTTTGACTGTAGATATAAAAGGGTGGGAAATTTTGGGGTATGGCAGCTGCCCCTATTTAATGACTCTTCGATTAAATTGTGCGAGAATACACATGTCTCACACGTTCGAATCAGAGGGTTATTAAATAATGGAAGACACTAAAATTTGGATCAAAACATTACTAAGTTAGGGTACACTGATATAGCATACCTTAGAGCTCAAAGAAATAGGCAAGGACGATAATGTATCATCCTGCCGGAGTTTGAATAAAGAAATAGGAAAAGATGATGATGCATCATCCTACTAGAGTTTTAATAGAGAGATATGATTGAAGAGTAAGTATAGATGATGATGTATCATCTTACCAGCGTTTGAACAAAAGTTTTGATTTAACTCGGACACGAAGACACGGATAACTCGTCAGTATCTAAGAGAGATTGTAGATTTTTTTATGCATATTTACAAAAATAATAGTTTTGAAAAAGTTGACTTACTAATGCTTGGAGACTAATATAGTAAGTTTCGATTTGATTTGATTTTGTCTATTCATCGCAATCTTGGGGATGAATAAAATAAATTCTGATAACACATTGCTTCCTGGAGACTGATGCAATGGATCACGCAGATTTATTCACATATCTATCACAACCTAGGGGATAAATATTTAAAAATAGCTCGATAACTACATCACCGCATGGAGACTGAGGCGATGAGTTATATTGTAGATTTCACACATTGCTGCATAGAGCCTGACACAATGAGTTATATCACAGAAAAAGCTTGATAATAACATTGATGTATGGAGACTGATGCAATGGGCTATATCGCGAAAAAAGCTTAATAATAACATTGCTGCATGGAAACTGGTGCAATGGGTTATATCGTGAAAAAATCTTGATAATAACATTGTTGCATGGAGACTGATGCAATGGTCTATATCGGAGAAAAAGCTTGATAATAACATTGTTGCATGGAGACCGATACAATGGTATATATTACAGAAAAAGCTTGATAATAACATTATTGCATAGAGACTGATGCAATGGTCTATGTCACGGAAAAGGCTTTGTAAGTGCCCTGGCTAGAGAGTTGGCTTCATTTGTAAAACAAATAAGAAAGCAAGTTTACCCATATTCCCTCTGTTGTTTTAATATGTTGGGTTGAAGAAGTTCAACATCTGGACCAACATGTTATGTAAGATGTCACAACATCAGCATATGACATCGCGCCTGAAATTAAGTACTAATTAAGTAACTATGTTATATGTTGAATGTTTGTAACAGCTGTGACTTGTAACCTAACTATTTTAAGTGATCTAAATTATGAAAGAGGTTATTTGTTGTGTTGAAGAAGTTCAACATCTAGGACAACATGTTAGATGTAATGTCATGACATCTGACTTGACATCACGTCAACAGAATTGGTAATTCAGTTACAGTTCTGGTACTTAAATACTCTGAGAATATATGTGGCGTTTCTTATGGAGAATCTGAAGATCAATCAAGAATCAATCAGAATATTTGAAGAAAATATTGTTTCTAAATATGGAGATATTTTAGGAACTAGAAGATTGAAGACCTTGATTATAGCAGAAGTTTGCTGCTGAGTTGTAACAGCAAGGAGAAAAGCTTGCTGAGATTTTGAAGGCCCAAATCCAGTTGGGTAATAGGTTATAAATAGCAGATTGTAACCTAGGGTTTGTAAGTCTCACACAATGTAACATTGGGGGTGTTTTGTTAGGTAAACCTGTCGGTCTGTGGCAAGGTTACCATGTGTGTAACTCGATACCTGTAGGTAAGGGTTTGAGTGTTCTTGGACGAAGCTATGAAGCAAGTCTAAGTATTTCTGCATTACTTCATATTCATTGTAATGTAGGAAACCAAGTGGGAGGGCTCTACTTCTTGAGTAGGAGTAAGACTTCTGTTGCTGCGGCAATAGGAATGGAAACTGGTAGGTTTCTATCTAGGAGTTCCTAGGTATAGGTTGCACTGGGTAAATGATTAAGTGAAGGATGGGAACTTGTGAAGTTTAGTCCTGAATTAGTATTGCTGATAGTGGATCTTCTTCCTGGCTTGGTATGCCCCCAGAGTAGGTGTGTTTCACCGAACTGGGTCAACAACTGATTTGTGTTTTTACCTTCAACACTTTATAATTCTGTCTGTTATATATCAAGCTAAAACTGTAATGTTGTAACAGATGATGTCTCAGAACATGTTAAGACATCATGCTGATATCTGTGCAGGAGAAACAGAACTGTGAAGGTTGTTTGCTCTCTGCTGATCATGTGCAACAGATGAACAGAACTAGGTACATCGTTGTTCTATCCTCTGCACCTTCAAAGTATATCTGGCACAGCTTGGTTAAACTGTGCTTCTGTTACTCTTTAGTACTGAATCACGAAAAATTGGGTATCTACCTTGCAGTGTATTTATTATGTCATATCAGATGTCTAGACATTGAGTATAACATCTGAAGACTGGCATACACCAGAATTTCAATTGGTATCAGAGTGGGCATCCTGTTCTGTTTCTGGATGAGATCCATGGGTGATACTTTCTGGTATCTGCAAGGTCAATCTTAGTACTGGAGATTGTAACCTGGAAAGGTTTGTTATTTCCCTGAATGATCCCTTAAAGTGGGAGGATGGACTATTCATGACAAGAACTGTGTGTACCTGTCTTTGGTGATTGGCATTTGGCCTGGTTGTGTGGTAGCTGCTCCAGGTTTGATTTATTTTCAAACCTAGGATTTGTGTACGCCTAAAGTGTGTGTGCAAAGATTGAGTTGTATTATGTTCTTCCGCTGTGTAATACCTGGCAAAACTCAAGCTCTGATGTGTTTCCCCTCTTGTGGATTGAAGGCTACTGTATTCAAGAATTCAACATAAGCTATTGAAGATGTCACAGATACTTGAGTCCTCTCAAGTCCACTCATGAAGACGTTCTTCGTTCAGAATGTATGCAGCTACTAGTTGAAGAGCATATGTTTTGGGTGTCAAACAAAGGGATACTTTTGTTTGGGACCTACTCCTGACCTGGAAGAGGAGACATCTGTGTGTGCAAAGTTGACAATGGTAGAGCCAACTATGTCTGTGTGCTCCCGAAGGTTACTTTTAGGAGTCAGAACTCTAGAAGTGAAGCTGGTTGAGATGTGACATTGATCAGGGCTGAGCAGTTGTTCCCTGGAGTACTATGGTGTGAAGAAAGACAAGCTCATTGGTTAATAAAAGTCAATAATGGTGCAGCATTATCGCTCCCTCATAGAAGTAGATTGGTATCATGAATCTTGTCATTTAAACATCATGATTAGAAGTGGAAGATCTTTCAAGATGTGAGAATTTGAAGACTCAGAATTTGGTTAAGGTAGTATGTTCTGGCAATACATATCTGCTGATGATTGGTGTTGTTGTCTTCTCTGAAGTACTTAAGGTCAGCTGAAGTCTGATTGGTGTGATTGGAGTATGAACAGGTATAACTCTTGGAGTTACTTGACTCTGGTAGGGATGTCATATGTCATGTCGAGACATTTGTGTACAATGCATGGATATTTTGTGTGGAGCTTCCATGATTGGTATTTTGAGGGGGAGATTTGGTTAACCTCCTCACATTAGTTCAGCTTGGTATTTAGCTGGCTGTTGACCTATGTCACATGGGTTCTGGGTGTTGTGTGACATATTTGCAAGGAAGGGTTCATCTCTCTCATTCCTAAGGATGAATCTGATCTGGTAGGAGTTTCAAATCTGTTAAGGTGAGTAGAGTTTGTTCAGAGAACCTAGATATCTCAACTCTTTGGTCTCTCAAAGAAAGTGCTTGCAAGAAGAAGATATTAACACACGAAGAGTATGTCAAAGTATTCAAATGGTGAAAGTATCTTACAGGATAATGGGAAGGATTTATGATCAATTGCTATTCGTGACAAGTACAAGTATTTAATTGATTATCCTTGGAGTTCAAGATAACTGAAGTTCTTAAAGATGTGGGAACATTCCTTCTTCTAGACCCTGTGAAGAATCACAGGAAGAGTGATGCTTTAGAGCTGTCTCTTGGGTGACAGCAAAAACATTTGATCCTTGAAAAGGTTTCCTGGAAACGTGTTCAGACTCGAAGCTACAAGAAGAAGAAGACATCATAATCTTGATAATGGTTACTTGGATCAGTCTGGTTCTGATCTAGGTAAGGAAGTAAATTAGAGAAGGAGCTGAATTCAACAACTAGATGTTATAACATAATGTTGTGACATTTGGTTCAACATCAGATTCTTGGTTGGTGAAGTGGCACATCAACTTAAGATAGGATGATCTACGAAGTTGAAGGTTGGATACTTCAAAAAGATCGTCTCTTTGCAGCTCTTTGGAGTTGTTGGGTGGAGAAGATGTTACATGTTCCTGTCTTAGTGTATCTAAGCCTTTTGTGATAACTTGTAGCTTGAAGTTCAAATGTCAATTGGAAGATCAGAATATCTTTGGGAGAAGTCTGATAAACATGGAGAAGTCAAAAGGTGGCATTTGATTTTTTCATATGAGGATTCATGAAGGAGATAATCAAACAGTGGCATTTGATCTATCTCAGCAGTGGATTCAGAGAATCAAGATAATCAACATGTGGCAGCTAATTATTATCGAGAAAGTTTGATTCAGAGTATGAATGCGTTCAACCAATATTGTTGAACAGAGGGTGCGCTCTTGAAGACATGAAGATGCGTCTTATGTTTTCCATTCATCAAGGGGTCTTATTTACTTTGAATCGGAAGTTGTCTTGAAGGTCCAACTGAGTATTGAATGTGACCTACTTGTTTCCATGAGGAGAAGTGATTGTCCCTAACAGGGGGAGTATTGGTTTGTATGAAAGGTCTTCATCAAACTCGTAGGATATAAAGTGTGGCACCTTATTAACTATTGGGATGATGTGTTCAAGACTGAAGAGGACTATGTCTGACCGAATGTCATCACATTGGCTAATGACATTGTTCCTAATTTCCTCTAAAACTACAGACAGGAGGAAAATTGGATGAAGTGTGGATTATCATTAATAAACCCATGTGTGTACAGCTGTATGACTCAGAGGGAGTAACCATCCTCTTTGTGAAAATGGAATGGTTTCAAACTGCTAATATGAAAATAGCAGAATGTATGACGACATAGGATTTGAGCGTGTTTTCATCTGCTAAGAAAACAGGGCGGTTGTGTCTCATTATGGAGCAGTTTAGTGAGCTGGAATGTTTAGGTGATAACTTGTCATCTAATAAAGGTATTATATAACTGAGGCAGAGTGTAATATGCCAACGATGTTTCTTGGATAGGGGATCCTAAGACAAGTACATAAAGGGAGTAGTCGGTTCTAAAAGACAAATGTCTGTTTTAAAAAGGGCAAGACATACTTCATCCTGACAATGGTCAAAGGGTCAAACCCAAGGGTAGGTACCTGCATTAAAACCAGTCCTAGGGTACTGAAACTGTCAGAGTAAAGTACCAAGATCGTTACTATCTATGCCAAAGTTGCATTATTTATGAAGACTCTCTCTATTCTTTCTCTTCATCAGAGGGTTTCAGCTATATGAAGTTTGTTAGCATCTGGGAAAATTGTGCATGGGTATGGATCTGTATGGGCAGTCTTTGTCAAATTCTGGCCAAAAAGGGGGAGAAAGATAGGGACCCAGACTCAGGCGAGACTCAGGTGAAAGCAAAAGACAGCAATGTCCAGCGAGACTCAGGTGAAAGCAACATGATCCCTAAGTAAGTGACTTTGTTTGTGTCTTGTGTTCTGAGTTAAGAGGATAGTTGTGACTTGTGATCTGAGTTACATGATCACAAGTAATCAATATCAAGATTATCAACAATAATCTTGAGAAAAGAAATCCTCTTGGGCCATCGATGGCTTGGAGTGGCTCACAGATGAGGGATAGAGGTTTGTTGTTTGCTCAAAGGACATCAGCCTTTACAAAGAAGATGTTGGACAAGATGTTGTAACATCTCAACTGTGTTGTGGCCTGGTCCCAAAATGCAACTTGCACTTATTTGTTTTAGCCAAAATTTGCCAAAGGGGGAGATTGTAAGTGCCCTGGCTGGAGAGTTGGCTTCATTTGTAAAACAAATAAGAAAGCAAGTTTACCCATATTCCCTCTGTTGTTTTAATATGTTGGGTTGAAGAAGTTCAACATCTGGACCAACATGTTATGTAAGATGTCACAACATCAGCATATGACATCGCGCCTGAAATTAAGTACTAATTAAGTAACTATGTTATATGTTGAATGTTTGTAACAGCTGTGACTTGTAACCTAACTATTTTAAGTGATCTAAATTATGAAAGAGGTTATTTGTTGTGTTGAAGAAGTTCAACATCTAGGACAACATGTTAGATGTAATGTCATGACATCTGACTTGACATCACGTCAACAGAATTGGTAATTCAGTTACAGTTCTGGTACTTAAATACTCTGAGAATATATGTGGCGTTTCTTATGGAGAATCTGAAGATCAATCAAGAATCAATCAGAATATTTGAAGAAAATATTGTTTCTAAATATGGAGATATTTTAGGAACTAGAAGATTGAAGACCTTGATTATAGCAGAAGTTTGCTGCTGAGTTGTAACAGCAAGGAGAAAAGCTTGCTGAGATTTTGAAGGCCCAAATCCAGTTGGGTAATAGGTTATAAATAGCAGATTGTAACCTAGGGTTTGTAAGTCTCACACAATGTAACATTGGGGGTGTTTTGTTAGGTAAACCTGTCGGTCTGTGGCAAGGTTACCATGTGTGTAACTCGATACCTGTAGGTAAGGGTTTGAGTGTTCTTGGACGAAGCTATGAAGCAAGTCTAAGTATTTCTGCATTACTTCATATTCATTGTAATGTAGGAAACCAAGTGGGAGGGCTCTACTTCTTGAGTAGGAGTAAGACTTCTGTTGCTGCGGCAATAGGAATGGAAACTGGTAGGTTTCTATCTAGGAGTTCCTAGGTATAGGTTGCACTGGGTAAATGATTAAGTGAAGGATGGGAACTTGTGAAGTTTAGTCCTGAATTAGTATTGCTGATAGTGGATCTTCTTCCTGGCTTGGTATGCCCCCAGAGTAGGTGTGTTTCACCGAACTGGGTCAACAACTGATTTGTGTTTTTACCTTCAACACTTTATAATTCTGTCTGTTATATATCAAGCTAAAACTGTAATGTTGTAACAGATGATGTCTCAGAACATGTTAAGACATCATGCTGATATCTGTGCAGGAGAAACAGAACTGTGAAGGTTGTTTGCTCTCTGCTGATCATGTGCAACAGATGAACAGAACTAGGTACATCGTTGTTCTATCCTCTGCACCTTCAAAGTATATCTGGCACAGCTTGGTTAAACTGTGCTTCTGTTACTCTTTAGTACTGAATCACGAAAAATTGGGTATCTACCTTGCAGTGTATTTATTATGTCATATCAGATGTCTAGACATTGAGTATAACATCTGAAGACTGGCATACACCAGAATTTCAATTGGTATCAGAGTGGGCATCCTGTTCTGTTTCTGGATGAGATCCATGGGTGATACTTTCTGGTATCTGCAAGGTCAATCTTAGTACTGGAGATTGTAACCTGGAAAGGTTTGTTATTTCCCTGAATGATCCCTTAAAGTGGGAGGATGGACTATTCATGACAAGAACTGTGTGTACCTGTCTTTGGTGATTGGCATTTGGCCTGGTTGTGTGGTAGCTGCTCCAGGTTTGATTTATTTTCAAACCTAGGATTTGTGTACGCCTAAAGTGTGTGTGCAAAGATTGAGTTGTATTATGTTCTTCCGCTGTGTAATACCTGGCAAAACTCAAGCTCTGATGTGTTTCCCCTCTTGTGGATTGAAGGCTACTGTATTCAAGAATTCAACATAAGCTATTGAAGATGTCACAGATACTTGAGTCCTCTCAAGTCCACTCATGAAGACGTTCTTCGTTCAGAATGTATGCAGCTACTAGTTGAAGAGCATATGTTTTGGGTGTCAAACAAAGGGATACTTTTGTTTGGGACCTACTCCTGACCTGGAAGAGGAGACATCTGTGTGTGCAAAGTTGACAATGGTAGAGCCAACTATGTCTGTGTGCTCCCGAAGGTTACTTTTAGGAGTCAGAACTCTAGAAGTGAAGCTGGTTGAGATGTGACATTGATCAGGGCTGAGCAGTTGTTCCCTGGAGTACTATGGTGTGAAGAAAGACAAGCTCATTGGTTAATAAAAGTCAATAATGGTGCAGCATTATCGCTCCCTCATAGAAGTAGATTGGTATCATGAATCTTGTCATTTAAACATCATGATTAGAAGTGGAAGATCTTTCAAGATGTGAGAATTTGAAGACTCAGAATTTGGTTAAGGTAGTATGTTCTGGCAATACATATCTGCTGATGATTGGTGTTGTTGTCTTCTCTGAAGTACTTAAGGTCAGCTGAAGTCTGATTGGTGTGATTGGAGTATGAACAGGTATAACTCTTGGAGTTACTTGACTCTGGTAGGGATGTCATATGTCATGTCGAGACATTTGTGTACAATGCATGGATATTTTGTGTGGAGCTTCCATGATTGGTATTTTGAGGGGGAGATTTGGTTAACCTCCTCACATTAGTTCAGCTTGGTATTTAGCTGGCTGTTGACCTATGTCACATGGGTTCTGGGTGTTGTGTGACATATTTGCAAGGAAGGGTTCATCTCTCTCATTCCTAAGGATGAATCTGATCTGGTAGGAGTTTCAAATCTGTTAAGGTGAGTAGAGTTTGTTCAGAGAACCTAGATATCTCAACTCTTTGGTCTCTCAAAGAAAGTGCTTGCAAGAAGAAGATATTAACACACGAAGAGTATGTCAAAGTATTCAAATGGTGAAAGTATCTTACAGGATAATGGGAAGGATTTATGATCAATTGCTATTCGTGACAAGTACAAGTATTTAATTGATTATCCTTGGAGTTCAAGATAACTGAAGTTCTTAAAGATGTGGGAACATTCCTTCTTCTAGACCCTGTGAAGAATCACAGGAAGAGTGATGCTTTAGAGCTGTCTCTTGGGTGACAGCAAAAACATTTGATCCTTGAAAAGGTTTCCTGGAAACGTGTTCAGACTCGAAGCTACAAGAAGAAGAAGACATCATAATCTTGATAATGGTTACTTGGATCAGTCTGGTTCTGATCTAGGTAAGGAAGTAAATTAGAGAAGGAGCTGAATTCAACAACTAGATGTTATAACATAATGTTGTGACATTTGGTTCAACATCAGATTCTTGGTTGGTGAAGTGGCACATCAACTTAAGATAGGATGATCTACGAAGTTGAAGGTTGGATACTTCAAAAAGATCGTCTCTTTGCAGCTCTTTGGAGTTGTTGGGTGGAGAAGATGTTACATGTTCCTGTCTTAGTGTATCTAAGCCTTTTGTGATAACTTGTAGCTTGAAGTTCAAATGTCAATTGGAAGATCAGAATATCTTTGGGAGAAGTCTGATAAACATGGAGAAGTCAAAAGGTGGCATTTGATTTTTTCATATGAGGATTCATGAAGGAGATAATCAAACAGTGGCATTTGATCTATCTCAGCAGTGGATTCAGAGAATCAAGATAATCAACATGTGGCAGCTAATTATTATCGAGAAAGTTTGATTCAGAGTATGAATGCGTTCAACCAATATTGTTGAACAGAGGGTGCGCTCTTGAAGACATGAAGATGCGTCTTATGTTTTCCATTCATCAAGGGGTCTTATTTACTTTGAATCGGAAGTTGTCTTGAAGGTCCAACTGAGTATTGAATGTGACCTACTTGTTTCCATGAGGAGAAGTGATTGTCCCTAACAGGGGGAGTATTGGTTTGTATGAAAGGTCTTCATCAAACTCGTAGGATATAAAGTGTGGCACCTTATTAACTATTGGGATGATGTGTTCAAGACTGAAGAGGACTATGTCTGACCGAATGTCATCACATTGGCTAATGACATTGTTCCTAATTTCCTCTAAAACTACAGACAGGAGGAAAATTGGATGAAGTGTGGATTATCATTAATAAACCCATGTGTGTACAGCTGTATGACTCAGAGGGAGTAACCATCCTCTTTGTGAAAATGGAATGGTTTCAAACTGCTAATATGAAAATAGCAGAATGTATGACGACATAGGATTTGAGCGTGTTTTCATCTGCTAAGAAAACAGGGCGGTTGTGTCTCATTATGGAGCAGTTTAGTGAGCTGGAATGTTTAGGTGATAACTTGTCATCTAATAAAGGTATTATATAACTGAGGCAGAGTGTAATATGCCAACGATGTTTCTTGGATAGGGGATCCTAAGACAAGTACATAAAGGGAGTAGTCGGTTCTAAAAGACAAATGTCTGTTTTAAAAAGGGCAAGACATACTTCATCCTGACAATGGTCAAAGGGTCAAACCCAAGGGTAGGTACCTGCATTAAAACCAGTCCTAGGGTACTGAAACTGTCAGAGTAAAGTACCAAGATCGTTACTATCTATGCCAAAGTTGCATTATTTATGAAGACTCTCTCTATTCTTTCTCTTCATCAGAGGGTTTCAGCTATATGAAGTTTGTTAGCATCTGGGAAAATTGTGCATGGGTATGGATCTGTATGGGCAGTCTTTGTCAAATTCTGGCCAAAAAGGGGGAGAAAGATAGGGACCCAGACTCAGGCGAGACTCAGGTGAAAGCAAAAGACAGCAATGTCCAGCGAGACTCAGGTGAAAGCAACATGATCCCTAAGTAAGTGACTTTGTTTGTGTCTTGTGTTCTGAGTTAAGAGGATAGTTGTGACTTGTGATCTGAGTTACATGATCACAAGTAATCAATATCAAGATTATCAACAATAATCTTGAGAAAAGAAATCCTCTTGGGCCATCGATGGCTTGGAGTGGCTCACAGATGAGGGATAGAGGTTTGTTGTTTGCTCAAAGGACATCAGCCTTTACAAAGAAGATGTTGGACAAGATGTTGTAACATCTCAACTGTGTTGTGGCCTGGTCCCAAAATGCAACTTGCACTTATTTGTTTTAGCCAAAATTTGCCAAAGGGGGAGATTGTAAGTGCCCTGGCTGGAGAGTTGGCTTCATTTGTAAAACAAATAAGAAAGCAAGTTTACCCATATTCCCTCTGTTGTTTTAATATGTTGGGTTGAAGAAGTTCAACATCTGGACCAACATGTTATGTAAGATGTCACAACATCAGCATATGACATCGCGCCTGAAATTAAGTACTAATTAAGTAACTATGTTATATGTTGAATGTTTGTAACAGCTGTGACTTGTAACCTAACTATTTTAAGTGATCTAAATTATGAAAGAGGTTATTTGTTGTGTTGAAGAAGTTCAACATCTAGGACAACATGTTAGATGTAATGTCATGACATCTGACTTGACATCACGTCAACAGAATTGGTAATTCAGTTACAGTTCTGGTACTTAAATACTCTGAGAATATATGTGGCGTTTCTTATGGAGAATCTGAAGATCAATCAAGAATCAATCAGAATATTTGAAGAAAATATTGTTTCTAAATATGGAGATATTTTAGGAACTAGAAGATTGAAGACCTTGATTATAGCAGAAGTTTGCTGCTGAGTTGTAACAGCAAGGAGAAAAGCTTGCTGAGATTTTGAAGGCCCAAATCCAGTTGGGTAATAGGTTATAAATAGCAGATTGTAACCTAGGGTTTGTAAGTCTCACACAATGTAACATTGGGGGTGTTTTGTTAGGTAAACCTGTCGGTCTGTGGCAAGGTTACCATGTGTGTAACTCGATACCTGTAGGTAAGGGTTTGAGTGTTCTTGGACGAAGCTATGAAGCAAGTCTAAGTATTTCTGCATTACTTCATATTCATTGTAATGTAGGAAACCAAGTGGGAGGGCTCTACTTCTTGAGTAGGAGTAAGACTTCTGTTGCTGCGGCAATAGGAATGGAAACTGGTAGGTTTCTATCTAGGAGTTCCTAGGTATAGGTTGCACTGGGTAAATGATTAAGTGAAGGATGGGAACTTGTGAAGTTTAGTCCTGAATTAGTATTGCTGATAGTGGATCTTCTTCCTGGCTTGGTATGCCCCCAGAGTAGGTGTGTTTCACCGAACTGGGTCAACAACTGATTTGTGTTTTTACCTTCAACACTTTATAATTCTGTCTGTTATATATCAAGCTAAAACTGTAATGTTGTAACAGATGATGTCTCAGAACATGTTAAGACATCATGCTGATATCTGTGCAGGAGAAACAGAACTGTGAAGGTTGTTTGCTCTCTGCTGATCATGTGCAACAGATGAACAGAACTAGGTACATCGTTGTTCTATCCTCTGCACCTTCAAAGTATATCTGGCACAACTTGGTTAAACTGTGCTTCTGTTACTCTTTAGTACTGAATCACGAAAAATTGGGTATCTACCTTGCAGTGTATTTATTATGTCATATCAGATGTCTAGACATTGAGTATAACATCTGAAGACTGGCATACACCAGAATTTCAGGCTTGATAATAAAATTTTTGCATGGAGACTGATCCAATGAGTTATATCGCAGATTTCACACATTGTTGCATGGAGACTGACGCAATGAGTTATATTATAGATTTCACATATTGTCGCATAGAGACTGACACAATGAGTGGAACTGCTGATTTCGCAACATTGCTACCTGGAGTCTAACACAATGAGCTAGATCGCGAAGAAAGAACATATTGCTGCATGGAGACTGACACAATAAATTAAATATTGGGAACTTCACACATTGTCGCATGGAGACTAACACAATGAGTTGGATCGTAAGGAGAGAATATATTGTTGTGTGGAGACTGACACAATAAGTTAATTTGTAAATTTCACACATTGTCACATTGAGACTGACACAATGGGTGAGGTTACCGATTTTGCAACATTGTCACCTGGAGACTGACACAATGAGCTAGAACATATTGTTGCATGGATACTGACACAATAAGTTAAATATAGAAAATTTCACACACTGTCGCATAGAAACTAACACAATGGGTGGAATTGCTGACTTCACAACATTGATGCCTAGGTTCTGACACAATGAGCTAGATCGCAAAGAAAGAATATATTATTGCATGGAGACTGACACAATATAGAAAATTTCACACATTATCGCATAGAGACTGACACAATGGGTGGAAATGCTGATTTCACAACATTGTTGCCTGGGGTATGACACAATGAGCTAGATCGCAAAGGAAGAACATATTGCTGCGTGGAGACTGATACAATAAGTTAAATATAGAAAATTTCACACATTGTCGCATAGAGACTGACATAATGGGTGGAATTTCTGATTTTGCAACATTATTGCCTAGAGCCTAACACAATGAGCTAGATCACAAAGGAAGAACATATTGTTGCGTGGAGACTGACACAATAAGTTAAATATAGAAAATTTCACACATTGTCACATAGAGACTGACACAATGGGTGGAATTGCTGACTTTGCAACATTGTTGCCTAGGGTATGACACAATGAGCTAGATCGCAAAGAAAGAACATATTGTTGCGTCGAGACTGACACAATAAGTTTAATATAGAAAATTTCATACATTATCACATAGATACTGACACAATGGGTGGAATTGCTGACTTCACAACATTTCTTCCTAGGGTATGACACAATGAGCTAGATCACAAAGAAAGAACATATTGTTACATGGAGACTGACACAATAAGTTTAATATAGAAAATTTCACACATTGTCGCATAGAGACTGACACAATGGGTGGAATATATAGGAAGTTTTTTTTGAATGATCCACATATTAGATAATTAAATCAGAGATGAGAACGGATTTTACTGATTATTTATTTCAAACCGAGGTAAGAACTGATGGAGGACCCTAAGATATTGGCTTTGTTCATAGTAAGTTTCGAAGAATGTCATGCATGGAATATGGACTTTATAATGCATGTGTAACAAAGTTGTGTATGCCTCAAATATATATTGGTGCAAACTATGTGTATATGCCCCAAATATTGTGGAAAATGTTTTTGATAATTCTCCTTCGTTAAACCATCGAGTTCTTGTAGTTATCAACTTCCCGACATTGTTGGTTGGTAATTATTGTATCTCCAAGTTGATTTGAATTTGGTGAAAAGTGTCAGCAAGATCTTGATGTCTGTATCGTAGGCATAGACATAGTTGTGGACGTTGTCATAGTTGTAGATGTAGGCGTGGGCGTAGAAATAGGCGTAGATATGGACGTATGAGCGGATTTTATTTTGATGTTTTTCTAACCAGAATAAACTTTGATGCTTTATCAAATTCTATTTGGTGTTTTCCATATGTTATATGCACCGAATGTTATGGATGATCTTGAGAATTTGATATGATTATGCGTATGCCATGCTTGATGTGAGGCTTTTTAACAGGAAATCTACTACCGATATTTCTAAGGAGTCTGCTGTCGAGATTTAATTAAGAACTACCTTCTACCAAGATATTTTGGATAATCATCTGCCGAGATTGACCAGGGGAATCTACTGGCGAGATTCAATTGAAATATTGATAACTCTATTAGCAATGATGATTGTCTTCATATGCAACATGGTTTATGCTATGCATGTATATTTGATTGATGCATGAAATGTAATGGCTGACTGATGCATGTAATGAGTGACTTGGATATGTATCGATGGATGTAGGATTTTCAAAAGTGAATGCGTAATTGGGATTCTCTTTTTTTGAGGTATGCTCAATCCATGCTGTCGGAATTTGTCATATGGATGAGATGATAAGTATAGTTGGATTCTGGATCGAAAAAGCCCTAATGCGTGATTTATGCAGATTTACGCTCATAATTATGACTCAAATGGTTTTTTAAATGGTGCCCCTATGATGGGTCGTGGATGATTAAAGCGTAGAGGTTTGCCTATGCAACAAGGTTGCTTGTCACATGGTGGTTGAATGTTGTGCTATCATGATTTCCCGATACTCGATTTGAACTTGAAGATTACTGATGTAGGAGAAAGATCCACTAGAGGTTATGAAAGTATGCAGAGAGCTTGCCTCTATGTGAACCGTCTTTCCTCAATTTGTTGGTAGGGTCTTAGAGGAGATTCTAATTGATATGAGTTTGGAAACAGTTTGATCATAATATGAATGATTCCATTATTTTTTATTATGCCCCTTGTTGTACCCCAAAATTTGCCCTCCCATATTCTCCAAGATTTGTCAAGGCAAGGTCACAAAATTCCCCAAGGGTTATGCAGTTCAACTGTCTCCTATGCAGTCAAAACTAGGGTTTGTGTTCTGATCAAGAATTGAAAGTTTTCAAAGGCCCAATCAAGTCTCATATGCCTACAAAGATGGTCAAGTATCCTCATATCAAGTTTCAAGGCATTCAGCTCAAAATTGCACAGTCAAAACCCTAGATTGCACTACAGTCAACTGTAGGGGCAAAATGGTCATTTGACAGTCAAAAGTTCAAATTTTTGGTCAACATATCATTTTGAAGCCACAAACATCATTTGATCAATGCTTGATCATGATTCTCAAGATTTGGCTCAGAAATCATCAAAGAGGCAAAAGTTACTATATTTGGACAGCTGAAAAAGTCAACTGAAATTGACCAGGGCATAACTTTCACATGGATTATCAGAAAAATTCCATCACCATCCCATCATACACGCGCCTAGCTGCTCCAAATCAATGGCCTAGATCTGAAGAACACGTGCACAAGGGTCAACGCATTAGCACACAACCTGGAAAAGTCAATGGACCCAAGCTTAATGGGCCTGATTTGCTGAACATTACCTCCAATTTTGGGACTACACCCCACTCTGGTTTGCAATTTCTTTCAATTTTTTTACTTATTTTTATTTTATTGTTAATCATTATGTTATTTATTTTATTGCTTTAATTTAATTAAATATTTTTTACAATACATAAAAAATACAGAAAAATCAGAAAAGGCCAAAAAAATATAATACTTATTTATTTTAATTACTTTTATGAATAAATGCATGTAAATAAATTTAGTATAATTAGATTTTTTTTGCAATTTTAATTCTTTTCATAAAAAATATAAAAAATGTAGAATTTAGGTTTAAGTGTTAATTCTTTATTTATTTCCTTTTTTTATCATAATATTATTATTTTATTTATTTTCATAAATTAAATTTTTGCATGTAAAATAAATTAGATTTAAATTAGGTTAAAAATTCAATCTTTTTCTTAATAACTTAAAAAACATTAGAATTAGGGTTTAGCGTTTTATTTTAATTTCAATAAATTCTTTTTCTTTTAAATCTTAAAAAATACAAAAATACCAAAAACATTTAACTTTTCATTTTTTATTTTTAATTCCTTATTAAATTTAATCTTTTTGCAAAAAGGGTCCAACGCCCATTGTTTTTAATTATTTAATTTGCGCATTTATTTTATGTCATTTATTATAATTATGTACATGTCCCAAAGCCTTGTAACAATTTTATTTCTCGCACTTTTATTCGCTTTATTTATTTTCCGCTAAATCGGGTCCAGTTTAATTTTGGCGATGTGGACCCGCGCCTTTGTAAAAGTCTTAGATTTATTTTTTCGCAAATACTTTATAACTGTTAAATAAGCATGCAAGAATGAATGTCTTAATTAAAATCAAGCGTAGAACACAACAAACATGACAAGACAAATAACTGAAACATGACACACAATTCGCACACACCACCTCTAGGGTACGCCTCACTGTTGCCTTTCGAAAGGTGGTCGTCGAGTAGAGGACGTCTTAGTAAATCCTCATGATCCAGGAACCTGGCATGAGGGTAGCTTCTAAGGTGTCTTCCTATTGCTCTGGTGATCACCATGTCCCGAACCTCGAATTGACCCGAACACCTCCAACGGTGGTGCTACCTACCTCTCAATGGTGGGATGGCACTACTTTAAAGGACATTTACACAGACGAATTCCTTAGGGTAGGTAGGTTCTCAAGGATACTTGCTCTAATCTCAAAAACAAACAAAAATCTTTTCACACCGACACTTTTCAAAAGCTTTCAAAGCAAAATTTTCAAACACTCTGACGTACGAGTCGAACTGAAATTTTTCAAAGAAACTTTTTAAACCCACATTGAAAAGCAAGCAAAACATTTTGAAAACACAATGAGCAAGTATCTAAGAGCCCATGGATAACCATGGATAGAAAGGGTGCTAACACCTTCCCTTTCTATAACCTACCTCCCGAACCGAGAGCAATCTCTTTAAAGGAATTTTTCTGTGCTTTTGTCCTTTCCATTTGGAGAAAATAAAAGACGGTGGCGACTCTTGCTTCCGCGACATTTCGCGAACCAGCGTTAAACAGTCAGTTCCAGATCCACCGATCACAGAACTGGCGACTCTGCTGGGGAATTAAACTTAAAGTGAGGTGTACCTTAGGGCTAGCTTATAACTATGTTTTCAATTGTTTTCCTTGTGTGCTTTAAATTGTGGGTTGCTTGGGAGTTCTATAGATCCTAACCCGGATCTGGGGGATACCTTTCTTAGAAAGTAGCAACAAGGCTGTGAGGGAACTGTGCGGGGTATACCGACATGGTTGAAACAGTCTGCTACGTTGATGTGGCACTTTGGTGTGTACCGGTAACCCTTGAGTTCAGTCAAGGAGAGTACGGGGCCTCCGCGTGGTGTCATAAAGCATCAACAGACCTTAGGAACCTTAATTGAACTATCTTGGCCTCTTTAGGGTAGTGAGATAACTGACTTTGGTGCAGTCCGAGGTTGGTTGATACTCGATACTACACTCAATTGAGGGTTGCTTTCCTGGAATATTTCGGTCGCCAGTTCAGTGGCTAAATTGAAACGATGAACAATGAAAGCAATCCTGTGATATTGGGAACCTTAGAACCCGGTTACTTTGATTAGGACAGGTTGAACCCACCAACTTCAAGAGGGTACTACCCAGACTCCGTGCTGGCCTTAAACCTTAAGGGCTTGTCTTGTGTGCCTTGTGTGCCTTACATGCTTGTCTTTGTAAATATCTGTGGTGTGTTTAATCATAGCATCATGACATCATCCAGCATCATATGCATTGACTAACCATTTCAGGGGTTCGAATTTTCATCTTTGTTCTTGTTTTGTAGGACATGGAAACTGTTCGTAGAAAGACAATTCAGGTCAATCTTGTAAGGATCCTTCCTCAGCTTAAGGAGCTTATATCCAGGATTCCCGAGAACTCTTCATTCAGTGAAAGGCATGGAAGCCTCATCAGCTTGGTCAACACCAACATTGAGGAAGATATGATTAAGGTCTTGTTCCAATTCTTTGACCCTCTGCATCACTGCTTTACCTTCTTGGACTATCAGTTGGTACCTACATTGGAGGAGTTCTCCCGGCTCCTGAAGATCCCTATCCTTGATCAGCTACCCTTCAACGGTACAGAAAAGGAACCTAAGCTTGAAGAGATTGCTAAAGCCTTGCACCTACAGTCATCTGACCTCAAGGGACATTGGGAAGTTAGAAGTGGTATTAAAGGGTTCTTAGCCAGGTTTCTGTTTGAAAAGGCCCTTGAATGTTGGAATTCCCTTGACTTGCAAGCTTTTGAGGAGGTTGTGGCCCTCCTTGTGTATGGTTTCGTGCTGTTCCCTAACCCAGATCAGCTCATTGATATCAGTGCTGTCCAGATCTTTATGTCCAGGAATCCTATACCTACATTGCTGGGGGACATCCTTCACTCATGTTACACTCGAACCATGAGAAAAAGAGGTGTCCTTATGTGTTGCACTCCTCTCCTGGGAAGGTGGTTTATTTCGCACCTTCCCCAATCAGTCCTGAAGAATGAGTGGGGTTTGAGATGGTCACAACGGTTGATGACTCTTACGCATGCTGATATACATTGGTGCCCTAGGTCCAGAGGAGATGTCACTATCATTGATCGTTGCGGGGAGTACCCTAATGTTCCTTTACTTGGAATCAGAGGAGGTATTACTTATAGTCCATGCCTGGCTTGGAGACAGTTTGGTTATGCTCGGAGGGATGGCCCTCATGACATGTTAATTCCCGACATAGTTTTTGACTTCGACAGTGATACTCAAGGACTTCGTCAGAGATTTATCAGAGCTTGGAGGATGCCCAGTAGGATAGACAGCAAAACACTGGGGCATAGGAACTCCATCCCTTTGGAGCCTTATCTCAAATGGGTACGAGCTCGCTCGCAGAAGCTAGTGATGCCTTATCCCCATATGCTCCCGGTGATCAAGGAACCAGTCCTGGAAGGGGAAGTGTCTCATGTTATTCAGCACCCTGATATGCCCACATCCTGGGAAGAGATGCAGAAGAGCTGGATCCAGCTTAAGGAGGAAAGGAATTCTCTTGAGACCAGTCTGCGTGCCAGTGAAAAGAAGGTCTTGGAGCTCACCCGTCTGTTACATGAGGAGAGGAATCTCAACACCTACATAGCTCCGAAGAGGATGCGCAGTGTATTTTGGGATTGACTTGATTTTTGTATTTTTTTCCCATGAGGCCTTGATGTATTAAACAATGATTTCTTTAATGATAACATGTGTTCCTTTTTGTCTACAACAAATTTGAACTTTCGAACCCTTGAATGCATTGCATACGCATTTCATACATCATGTGCATAGCAGGTTTTTCCTCTTTTCAGGTTGCTTACAGTTCTTCGCTGTTTATTTCAGCATCATGAATCCCGTATCTGAATCAACAGAGACATCAATCAAGGCTCTCCAGGCGCAGAATGCGCAGTTTCAAGAACTAATCAAGGGGCTGGCTAAAGGCCAAGAAGAACTGAAGACTATGCTCCTGAAGAAGGAGAAGAAGAAGAAAAGAAGAACTGTTCTATTCAACTCGGGCCGAAGGTTCGGTAATACTCTGCAACATGAAGAGGCTGGTTCTTCTTTTGGCAAGAGTCCTTCTCAGGCAGAAGTAAAGATTCCTACTCCAGTGGTCTCCGACAACGAGACGGATTTTGATGAGGAGCAGTACCCTCCTTCAGATGACAGATACAAACAACTGGAGGACAGGTTGAAGGCTATGGAGGTGCAACAGGCACCTGGGCTGGATTTCGGAGATCTGGGTTTGTCGACTGGTGTGATTATCCCGCATAAATTCAAAGCACCATCCTTCTCCAAATATGACGGGGCGTCTTGTCCCAAGCTGCATTTGAGGTCCTATGTTCGGAAAATTCAGCCGTACTCTGCGGACAAGAATCTATGGATCCACTTCTTCCAGGAGAGTCTTTCAGGGACTCATCTCGAATGGTTCTATCAGCTGGATGGGACCAAAGTTCGTAACTGGGAGGAGCTGGCTACTGCTTTCTACAAGCAGTATCAGTATAATGCCGACCTTGCCCCCACGCGTACCCAACTCCAGGGTATGGCGTTAGGTGCAAGCGAAGGTTTTAAGGAGTACGCTCAGAAGTGGAGAGACCTGGCTGGCAGGGTGCAGCCACCATTGACTGATCGGGAGCTGGTTGACATGTTCTTGGGGACCCTATCTGGGCCGTTTTTTAACCATCTCATTGGGAATTCTTCTGCTGGTTTCACTGATTTAATCTTGACTGGAGAGAGGATCGAAGCTGGGTTAAAATCTGGAAAAATTCCGAAGGGTGCATCATCCAGTGCTGAGAAGAAACCCTTCAAGAAGGAGTCTAGCGCCGTATATGGTTCCAGGAGATCAGAGAGAAATGAACACCGCCAATCTGTCAGTGCGGTAATGATTGCTAAGCCTGCTGCCGCTCCCCGGCCAAACAATACTCAGAAGGTGGAAAGACCCCGGAGAGAATTCTCCCGTTTAAACATGACCTTGTCGCAGATCCTGCCACAGTTGCTCTCAACTAATTTAGTGACTGTCAGGGAGGCGCCGAAGTTTCCAAATACTGCATCCCCCAAGTACAACCCGAATGCTCGTTGTGCTTACCATTCAGAAAGCCCGGGGCATTCTACCGATGACTGTTGGGCACTAAAGAACAAGCTGCAGGACCTCATTGACGCTAAGGAGGTACAGTTTGAGGCATCTGACAAGCCTAATGTGGTGACAGCTCCCCTGCCTGCTCATGGAGTTAATGCTATTGGTGATGAAGAGGAAGTTGATGAAGCTGAGTTTGATAGCTGGATCTACCCAGCAACTGACGGTGGACTTAACAATTGGGGCGCAAAGGACAATCTCCCTGTTTCTTTTGTTACTAAGTAATGAATTCCTATGTTTTGTTATTTTGTAATAAACAATGATAAACTCTATGGCCCGGTGTCTTACCCGAGGCACCGTGGTTCTATTTGTGAGGGCATACAAACTGTCATTTTATACATCATGAATGAAAATCTTGGACGTACTTTTCGCATTGCAAATATTGTGTTCCTTTTCTGTCTTTCTTTTCCTTTACATAATTTTCGAAAACAGCTGTATTTACACACACACTCACTCATACAGGTTCCGATCCACTCTGGATCTCACTGATAACAACTCTGCTACTGCCAATTATGACTTCAAAAATCCGATCAACTTAGCCGAAGACGAAGGTGAAGATGATTGCGAAGTGCCTGGCGAGCTTGCTAGATTGTTGCTTCAGGAAGAGAGGGCAATTCAACCCCATGAAGAGCCAGTGGAAACCATAAACCTGGGTACTGAGGCAGATAGAAAAGAGGTAAAGATTGGTGCCAACCTAGAGCTCAGCGTGAAGCAACGGTTAACCAAGATGTTACATGACTATATGGAGATCTTTGCCTGGTCCTACGAAGACATGCCCGGGTTGGATACCGATATTGTTGTCCATCATTTGCCGACTAGGGAGGACTGCCCTCCAGTTAAACAAAAGGTTCGTCGGATGCGTCCAGAGATGTCCGAGAAGATTAAAGCCGAGGTCATGAAACAGTTTGATGCGGGGTTCCTTGCAGTGACTTCTTACCCTCAGTGGGTGGCTAATGTGGTACCGGTACCTAAGAAGGACGGTAAGGTCAGAATGTGTGTCGATTACAGGGATCTGAACAGGGCCAGCCCCAAGGATGACTTCCCCTTACCTCATATTGATGTCCTTGTTGACAATACAGCTCAGCACAAAGTGTTCTCTTTCATGGATGGCTTTTCAGGTTACAATCAGATAAAGATGGCACCTGAAGACATGGAAAAGACTACATTTGTCACTCAGTGGGGCACCTTCTGTTACAAGGTCATGCCTTTTGGATTAAAGAACGCTGGGGCAACCTACCAACGTGCCATGGTTGCCTTATTTCATGATATGATCCATCATGAGATCGAAGTGTATGTGGACGACATGATCGCAAGGTCCCAGACTGAGGAAGAGCACCTAGATCATCTGCAGAAGTTGTTTGACCGGTTGAAACTGTACAAGCTGAGATTGAACCCGAACAAGTGCACCTTCGGGGTAAGATCTGGGAAGTTGCTAGGCTTCGTGGTCAGTGACAAAGGTATTCAAGTGGACCCTGCTAAGGTCAAAGCTATTCAAGAGATGCCAGTTCCTAAGACAGAGAAGGAGGTCAGAGGCTTCTTAGGACGCCTGAATTACATTGCTCGCTTCATCTCACATCTAACTGCTACCTGTGAGCCAATCTTTAAGCTGCTGAAGAAAGATCAGGTAGTACGTTGGAACGATGAATGTCAGGCTGCTTTTGACAGAATCAAAGAGTATCTCCAAGAACCACCTATCCTTATGCCACCGGTTGAAGGGAGACCTCTGATACTATATCTGACAGTGCTTGACAACTCAATGGGGTGCGTGCTGGGGCAGCATGACGAGTCTGGCCGAAAAGAGCACGCCATTTATTACCTTAGCAAAAAGTTTACCGACTGTGAGACCCGATACTCACTGCTTGAGAAAACTTGTTGCGCTTTGGTATGGGCTGCTCGCCGGCTGAGACAGTATATGCTGACTCACACTACCTTGTTGATCTCAAAGATGGATCCTATAAAGTACATATTCGAAAAGCCTGCTCTGTCTGGGAGAATTGCAAGATGGCAAATGATCTTGACGGAATACGACATTCAGTATACAACCCAGAAAGCCATCAAGGGAAGTGTACTGGCAGACCACTTAGCTCATCAAGCTGTAGATGACTATCAATCAATGAACTTCGAGTTTCCGGATGAAAGCATCATGATAGTAACTGACTGCGAAGTACCTGGACCGGATGAAGGACCTGAACCAGGATCCCGATGGTCTATGCACTTTGACGGAGCTTCCAATGCTTTGGGAAATGGTATCGGCGCCATAATCATATCCCCTCAAGGTACTCATACTCCACTCACTGCCCGGCTATGTTTCAACTGTACCAACAACATGGCGGAGTATGAGGCGTGTATCATGGGTCTTCAAGCTGCGATTGACCTAAGGATCAAATTTCTAAGTGTCTTCGGAGATTCCGCTCTTGTGATCAATCAGATTAAAGGAGAGTGGGATACGAAACATCCAAACCTGATTCCTTATAGAGAATGTGTGTTGACCCTGATTCCCCACTTCACAGAGATAACCTTTGAGCACTTTCCAAGAGAAGAGAATCAGTTAGCGGACGCGTTAGCTACAATGTCTTCAATGTTCAAGGTTAAATGGGATAATGAAGCTCCCCGGATCATCATATGGAAACTGGACGAACCGGCATACTGTTGTGATCTCGAAACTGAATTGGTGACTGAGAAGCCTTGGTACCACGAAGTGAAGAGATATCTGGAAGCTCAGGAATACCCTGAAGGGGCATCTGTCAATGATAAGAAATTCCTGAGGAGGTTCGCAGCAAAGTTCTTCCTAAGCAACGGCATCTTGTACAAGCAAAACCATGATTCAACCCTACTGCGTTGCGTGGACAAAACTGAAGCAGAAAGAATCATGGAAGAGCTGCATGAAGGGACCTTTGGTACACATTCCAGTGGACACACTATGGCTAAGAAAATCCTACGGGCAGGATATTACTGGTCCACAATGGAAGCTGACTGCTACCAACACTCCAGGACATGCCACAAGTGCCAGATCTATGCAGACAAGGTGCATGTTCCTCCGGTTCCCCTGAATGTTCTGACTGCGCCTTGGCCGTTTGCAATGTGGGGTATAGACATGATCGGCGAGATAAAACCTACGGCATCCAACGGACATCGCTTCATCCTAGTGGCGATTGATTATTTCACAAAGTGGGTTGAGGCAGCATCCTATGCCACGGTAACCAAGACTGTTGTGGCACAGTTTATTCGGCACAACCTGATCTGTCGGTACGGCGTCCCTGAGCGGATTATCACAGACAACGGTACCAATCTGAACAACAAGATGATCGCTGAGCTCTGCGAACAGTTCAAGATACAGCACCACAATTCTTCTCCTTACAGACCGAAGATGAATGGGGCTGTAGAAGCAGCAAATAAGAACATCAAAAAGATCGTGCAGAAGATGACAGTAACGTATAAAGATTGGCACGAGATGTTACCGTTCGCTCTGCACGGGTACCGTACCTCAGCTAGGACGTCAACCGGGGCAACACCATTCTCTCTGGTTTATGGCATGGAGGCCGTCTTGCCGATCGAAGTGCAAATTCCCTCTCTCCGGATAATGAAGGACGCAAATCTAGACGAAGATGATTGGATCCAGACACGACTTGACCAACTCAATCTCATTGACGAAAAGAGACTTGCTGCTATCTGTCATGGTCAGACGTATCAGAAACGGATGATCAGGGCATTTAACAAAAAGGTCAGACCACAGGAATATCAAGTTGGGGATCTGGTAATCAAGCGAATCATCCTTCCTCAGAGTGATCCAAGGGGCAAATGTACCCCTACGTATGAAGGGCCATTTGTGGTTAAACATGTGTTCTCAGGAGGAGCAATGATATTAACCAACATGGATGGTGACGACCTCCCTCACCCCGCCAATGCAGACATAGTTAAAAAATACTACGCATGAAAAAAGACCCGCTAGGCTGACATGCCTAGGCAAAAATTAGGGCTTCCCGTCGAACCAAAAGGGTTCGGGCAAAATGAAGGGATGAAAATAATGAAAAAATCTGTACACCCGGCAAGTCGAAAACCTGAAAAGGCGGCTTGGGCAAAAATGGGTATCCCGGTGGACTGAAAACCTGAAAGGGCAGTCCAGGCAAAAGTTAGGGATAAAAGCGTAATACTATGTCTCATTGGATCACTTTGCATCTAGAATCCGGTATCTGCATCAAGCTCAAACGGCATCGATCAGTCAGCTTCACCCTCAACCAAGGTCATCAAGTGATGAGACGCTCAGAGTTATAAAGGCAATAGCAGAGTTGAAACCCAGTGGGATCATTCATCTTTCACACAGCTATTTTATTTTCTTTTGTACAAAACTTGTATAAACTCTTTTGATCGGCGGCGTACCTCTTACTAGGACGCCAGCCTCTTGTACACAAAACGCCTATTCAGGCCATTCAAAATCAATACAAATATACTTTTCAGTTAAACGTGCCAAGTGTTTTTTCTTTTCCTGTTTTGTTTTGCGAAGAACGTCCAAGGTTCAATTTGTGATGTATGCATTGACAATAATTTGCTAACTCATGAATATTTGCATACGAAACAAAGGAATTAATTGCAGGTGACATTAGAAACAGGGGCAATAAAGAGTTTGTCTGAGCAGTCTAATTGTTCTATCCTCCAAGGTACCAAGGTAGGTTCGGCTAAAGAACACAACCAGTACATATTAGTTCCCCAGAGAGTAAAACAATACACTCTTCTCCAAGCAAATCATCAAATATCAAGGAAATTGAGTATCCTCCAGCCGATCTCAAACATTCCCCAGCAGCAATACATATATTCTTAACAAGCATCCCCGGCAGTCTTGGTCTAAAGATTGTTCCCCGGCGGCATACCAACATTCAAAGGAATCACTTCCCCGCAGTACAAAACTTCCCCAAAGAGTCCAGTCCAACCCAGTTTCCCCAGGAAAGTTGGAATTCATATCTCCCCAAGCAGTAAGCTTATCCCCAGTAAATTCTGGAAGCTTATCCTCACAGAGTACGAACGCGTCGTCCGACTTGATTTAAAGAGTTATTTCCTCAATAGGATATAACTGGGTTATCCTCAGCCAAAAGCCGCGGAAAGAGCGTCGTCGACGAAGCCTTCTTATCCCCAGCAAACTATTATCAACACTCAGCAAAGCATCTCTATCCCCACAGAGTACCGCTTCCCAGCATAGTCGCTAGAGTATCTTTTCTCCCCGCAGACTCTTCATTTGCCAAGTTTATTCCTCAACGGAGTTATCTTCTCCTACCGGTATTCTTGCAGTTATCATCCCCAGCGGAAGCAAAATCTATTCTTCAACGTCAGCCCAGGATGCAACTTCCCGGCACCCGTCAAGGATTCACGTTCCTAGACGAAAACATGCATAAAACTTCACATACATCATCATAGCATGCATAACGCACTGCATCATACAAGTCTCCTTTATGTTGAGAACATCATTGCTTGATCCATATCATGCATTGCATATGACTGACTTCTACCTTTCAGGAAAGATGCAGTTTAAAGTCTCAATCACATTTCAAGACCTAGACCGGTTCAGTTAAATCGACCCTAAGATTTTCCTGATGCTTATCCAGTCAAAGGCCTTCTCTGGTTCAGTCAGATCGACCCTAAGATCTCCCTGATGCCTATCCAGTTGAAGATGTTTCAAGACATAGACCGGTTCAGTTAAATCGACCCTAAGATTTTCCTGATGCTTATCCAGTCAAAGGCCTTCTCTGGTTCAGTCAGATCGACCCTAAGATCTCCCTGATGCCTATCCAGTTGAAGATATTCCAAGATCTTGTCCGGTTCAGTTAAATCGACCCTAAGATTTTCCTGATGCTTATCCAGTCAAAGGCCTTCTCTGGTTCAGTCAGATCGACCCTAAGATCTCCCTGATGCTTATCCAGTTGAAGATATTCCAAGACCTTGTCCGGTTCAGTTAAATCGACCCTAAGATTTTCCTGATGCTTATCCAGGCAAAGGCCTTCTCTGGTTCAGTCAGATCGACCCTAAGATCTCCCTGATGCTTATCCAGTTGAAGATATTCCAAGACCTTGTCCGGTTCAGTTAAATCGACCCTAAGATTTTCCTGATACTTATCCAGTCAAAGGCCTTCTCTGGTTTAGTCAGATCGACCCTAAGATCTCCCTGATGCTTATCCAGTTGAAGACATTTCAAGACCTTGTCCGGTTCAGTTAAATCGACCCTAAGATTTTCCTGATACTTATCCAGTCAAAGGCCTCCTCTGGTTCAGTCAGATCGACCCTAAGATCTCCCTGATTCTTATCCCAGTAGAAGACACCCAAGATTTTTCTCAACGAGCGTTGTTGAAGTTAAAATCGCCCAAGGTTCTCTTACCATCCATGCTAAGGCAGTAACCATCCCTGGTTCATTCATCAGCGTTTGAAGCTCCAGACTCAGCTCCTGTAACCAGTCAGGACACATCTATACCAAGCATCTAAAATCAGCTCCTGCAACGTGTCAGGTACTCGTTCTCTCTTTTGCAGGTACGCAGGTTCTCGCTAAGGAATCTCCTACGCGATCAACATCCAGATGGCATCTATAAGCCCATCATCCTATCCAGCAATCTCTAAATGGCATCTATAAGCCCATTCCACCATCACTGCCACTATGTGAGCGCAAATTTCTGGGCACTCTAGTGTCCAATCATCTTCTACCCTCGGATTACGAAAGGCACGTCAGCCAATCTGCATCCTCAGGTCTAAGAAGATTGAACAGGGGCAACTGTTGTACCCCAAAATTTGCCCTCCCATATTCTCCAAGATTTGTCAAGGCAAGGTCACAAAATTCCCCAAGGGTTATGCAGTTCAACTGTCTCCTATGCAGTCAAAACTAGGGTTTGTGTTCTGATCAAGAATTGAAAGTTTTCAAAGGCCCAATCAAGTCTCATATGCCTACAAAGATGGTCAAGTATCCTCATATCAAGTTTCAAGGCATTCAGCTCAAAATTGCACAGTCAAAACCCTAGATTGCACTACAGTCAACTGTAGGGGCAAAATGGTCATTTGACAGTCAAAAGTTCAAATTTTTGGTCAACATATCATTTTGAAGCCACAAACATCATTTGATCAATGCTTGATCATGATTCTCAAGATTTGGCTCAGAAATCATCAAAGAGGCAAAAGTTACTATATTTGGACAGCTGAAAAAGTCAACTGAAATTGACCAGGGCATAACTTTCACATGGATTATCAGAAAAATTCCATCACCATCCCATCATACACGCGCCTAGCTGCTCCAAATCAATGGCCTAGATCTGAAGAACACGTGCACAAGGGTCAACGCATTAGCACACAACCTGGAAAAGTCAATGGACCCAAGCTTAATGGGCCTGATTTGCTGAACATTACCTCCAATTTTGGGACTACACCCCACTCTGGTTTGCAATTTCTTTCAATTTTTTTACTTATTTTTATTTTATTGTTAATCATTATGTTATTTATTTTATTGCTTTAATTTAATTAAATATTTTTTACAATACATAAAAAATACAGAAAAATCAGAAAAGGCCAAAAAAATATAATACTTATTTATTTTAATTACTTTTATGAATAAATGCATGTAAATAAATTTAGTATAATTAGGTTTTTTTTGCAATTTTAATTCTTTTCATAAAAAATATAAAAAATGTAGAATTTAGGTTTAAGTGTTAATTCTTTTTTTATTTCCTTTTTTTATCATAATATTATTATTTTATTTATTTTCATAAATTAAATTTTTGCATGTAAAATAAATTAGATTTAAATTAGGTTAAAAATTCAATCTTTTTCTTAATAACTTAAAAAACATTAGAATTAGGGTTTAGCGTTTTATTTTAATTTCAATAAATTCTTTTTCTTTTAAATCTTAAAAAATACAAAAATACCAAAAACATTTAACTTTTCATTTTTTATTTTTAATTCCTTATTAAATTTAATCTTTTTGCAAAAAGGGTCCAACGCCCATTGTTTTTAATTATTTAATTTGCGCATTTATTTTATGTCATTTATTATAATTATGTACATGTCCCAAAGCCTTGTAACAATTTTATTTCTCGCACTTTTATTCGCTTTATTTATTTTCCGCTAAATCGGGTCTAGTTTAATTTTGGCGATGTGGACCCGCGCCTTTGTAATAGTCTTAGATTTATTTTTTCGCAAATACTTTATAACTGTTAAATAAGCATGCAAGAATGAATGTCTTAATTAAAATCAAGCGTAGAACACAACAAACATGACAAGACAAATAACTGAAACATGACACACAATTCGCACACACCGCCTCTAGGGTACGCCTCACTGTTGCCTTTCGAAAGGTGGTCGTCGAGTAGAGGACGTCTTAGTAAGTCCTCATGATCCAGGAACCTGGCATGAGGGTAGCTTCTAAGGTGTCTTCCTATTGCTCTGGTGATCACCATGTCCCGAACCTCGAATTGACCCGAACACCTCCAACGGTGGTGCTACCTACCTCTCAATGGTGGGATGGCACTACTTTAAAGGACATTTACACAGACGAATTCCTTAGGGTAGGTAGGTTCTCAAGGATACTTGCTCTAATCTCAAAAACAAACAAAAATCTTTTCACACCGACACTTTTCAAAAGCTTTCAAAGCAAAATTTTCAAACACTCTGACGTACGAGTCGAACTGAAATTTTTCAAAGAAACTTTTTAAACCCACATTGAAAAGCAAGCAAAACATTTTGAAAACACAATGAGCAAGTATCTAAGAGCCCATGGATAACCATGGATAGAAAGGGTGCTAACACCTTCCCTTTCTATAACCTACCTCCCGAACCGAGAGCAATCTCTTTAAAGGAATTTTTCTGTGCTTTTGTCCTTTCCATTTGGAGAAAATAAAAGACGGTGGCGACTCTTGCTTCCGCGACATTTCGCGAACCAGCGTTAAACAGTCAGTTCCAGATCCACCGATCACACCCCTGATTAAAAGACTCTTGAAAATGTTTGGCTTTGATGAACCATTTTGTATCAACTTCTTTTGATCGAGCCTCGCAGTGGTTTGCCCCAACATTCGAATTTTGAAATATGTGCCCCTCAATTTCCAAGATATGGGGAAAGTACCCTAAAAAAGAACTTAGACCTCACCATGAACTTGACATAGATTTCCCGAAGTATTTGAAGCTTGAAAAGTTTGTACTTGAAGTTTCTTGAAAAATTTTGACCCTACGTGCAATAGGATGAACTTGGTATGTACTCCCCCAACATTTGAATCTTGGAAGGTTGCCCCTGATTATCAAGGCCTTGAGAGGTTTGTTAAAATGAGGAAACCGAGTCATACCCTATTGTGATATGGCTTGATTAAGGAATTCTCATTCGAAAGGTGTGTCCTTGATTGGTGCTTTAAAATTTGATCCGAGTTGATTGAATTTCAGAATGATCACCCCTTATGAATAGTATCTTCAAGTGATATACCCCTACGATCATTAGTATTTTCCATTGTTTAATGGGGTCCTCTTAGATGCTTTACCCCTAGTTAGAAGCTTCTTGGAAATGCTGCCTTTGATCAGACCATTTTTAAAATTTCCTTGATGCTAAGTATTGATTTGTAGATGAAATTGTACATCATGAAAAAGTAATCCTAATGTGATGCACATGCAAAATTTTGAAATCGAAATTAATTATTGAAAATAAATGGATGATTAGAGATGGAGATTCAAAAAAGCGATTAGTAGTTAGAAATAATTTTAACAAACATAGGAGTCAGTTTAACACAAATCTTGTTGAGTATGCTTTCATAGTGAACCTAACTTCAATTTGGATTTTTAAAGGTTATAACATGGCCATGGTTCATGTTTTAAGAAACAAAAGATATAAGGCTCAAAATTAATTTAGCCCACCCCATTCTCCTTGATGTTCTCCAGTCCTAATATTGATTAATGCAACAGATGCATTTAATTCCCAAGAGAAATTTCATAGTCGCGCAGATTATGAGAAGCGTAGATAAAGATCCAAGCGCCGATGAAAAGCATTGATAAGATCCAAGCATTGATTAGAAGACTTGATTATTCTTGAGGTGGAGTTCACAAGATCCTTCTCCAATTTATTTGTTTTCAATCCCTTATTTTGCATGGATCAATTTTTTTGAAACATTTTTTCCGGTCCATCGGGATGCCCTAACTTTTGCCTAAGGTAAAGTTTTTTTTGATATTTTCTTTTTGACTTAGCGGGCCTTCTCCTCTTTTAATTTTTTTTTTTGAGAATTTGTGACTATCATGCTGATTGTTGTAAGCTTTTTTTTCATCGTTTCCTCGATCTTGATTAATGTATTGAGGAAGAAGACGTCGTGGACTTTGTCTTTGTTGATTCCTCAATCTTGGAGAATGAACGCAGAGTAGATGATGTGCTCAAATCTTTGCTTAGATCGTTCTCTCGATGATGTATCGAGGAAAAATATATGCTTGAACCTTTGCTTAGGTCGTTTTGATTCTCCTGAGATTTGAATGCATCATCGAATTAATTGAAATCTACCCTGCCCTTGGTTAAAGATAAAGGTTTTTTTTAAATAGAAAGAACTCCAACTTCTGGCTCGAGGGGGTTAACTATGAATTATCTCATTATTTCTCCACTGTTTAGGAAGTGAAACAATGTCTTACATCATCATATAAGCCTTACTATTAAAAAGCATACTTCAATAAAATTCGATTATTTTGTATTTTCATCATTCTCCCTTGAAGCTTGTTAATGTTGTGCAATGGAAGATAGAAAATAAGAATAGAAAGTCGTTGATTATTTGTGGAATGAATCGATTTCAAAAACATGCATGCTTATTTTATTAGAATTACTTAACCAAAGGGTAGAGAGTTTATAACAAATAACACTTAGCAAGAAAGAAATTACAATTCTAAATGATAAAGGCCAAATGATCTAGAGATAAACCTTATGGTTGATCCATTAACTTTAGGGGATTCTTCTTAGTCTTTAGATTTGTCAAGGCAAGGGCGACCATTCGCCAATGAGATCCCTTCTTCAAAAGTCAACTGCTTATTGTCGATCAAATCTTGGAACTTGTGTCTAAAAGCCCAACATTTTTATATAGTGTGCCCCAGAGAATCGGCATGATACTCGCACCTGGCGTTTGCATCATACTTAGGCGGGAGTGCCCCACTCCGAGGATTCAGTGACTTCTGCTCTACCAAAGATGCCTTAAGTAAATGTTGTAGAAGCTGACTGTGCAGTATGGGAAGTGGATTAAATCTTCTTGGTAGTAGTTTCAGTCTTCCCCTTTGTTGGGCATATCCCTTCTGTTGATAGGGTTGTTGTAGTTGCTGTTGAGGTGGGAGAACTTCCCATGGAGGTGGCATCTTTGAATAGGCATGTGGCTGGGATGACGAAAGGTTACCTTCATTCCTCAGTAATAATTGCATGATCAAGTTCATTTGAGTCTTCAACTGGTGAACCTCCTCCTTCAATAGTTCTTTGCTTCTTTTGAGTTCCTCCATGGATTCTTGAGACATGCTTTGAGTTTGCTTGTGAGTATCGAGAATCTTGCTAGCTGGATCATAGTTGGATAAGGGTAGAAGTGTAAATGATATGAACTTTGTGAAAATGTATGAATGAGAGATATGCAAACGCATGGATATAAAAGATATATTATTTTTTGGCTCTCAAGGGTATGAAAATATTTTCATGGAGAGACAATGTGATGCAAACGTGATATAAGGGTAGACGTAGGGGTACCCTATTGTGATACGATGGCAGAACCGACTGTTTAATACTGGTTTTGCATTTTTTGTTCATAAATGTCGCGGTAAGCAAGAGTCGTCACCGACTTTTCTTTTATCCAAATTAAGGAAAGGGTGAAAAGAATAGAAAAAAACCTTTTCGATAGGTTTCTGAGTAAGGGGGGTAGATTATGGAAAGGGAAGGTGTTAACACCCTTTCCATCCGTGGTTTTCCATGGGCTCTTAGAGGTTTGCTTGTTTTGAAATACCTTTGTGCTTTGTGTGTTTTGAAAATGTTTGGAAAATGCCTTAGTTCAGCAATTTGCTTTGCGTTTAACTCTTGTATCAGTCCTCAAGATTGTTAACAAAGCAAATATTTTTGAAAATTGTTTTTGAAAAGTAGTATTTGTGTAAGTGCAAAAAGTGTTTATGAGAAAACTTTTAACAGCTATCTACTTTTATACTCGAAAAAGGTCATTCTTTTCCTCCTATCCTTTAGACAGCCTTATCCTACTATTAGTGAGTAGGTAGCCTTATCGTTGGATGTTGAGGGACATTCGAAGGGACGTTTTACAGTCATAAAGGCAACATACGGAGATGCTTTAGCAACTTTTGTTTAAGGGATGAGATCATTTACCGAAAGGAAACATTGTAAGGGTCATCGAGGGACTATGATCTTTTGATTTTTAAGGGTCTTTGCTAAAGCATCCCCATTCTCGAGGGACATGACTGCTTTATTTTCCGAAAGGAAACCAAAGCGGGAGTACCCTAGAGGTGTACATGTGATAGTGTGTTGTGTTTCAGTTATTTTATCTTTAAACATTTAGGTGTTCTACTGTTTGTTTTTAGATCTTGTCATGCAATCCTAGTTAGCATACATCTAAGTAGTTAATATATGTACAGGAATTTCAAGTGCGGGAATTATAAATCCTACGCTATTACAAGGCTTCGGGGAGGGGGATTATTTACATGTCCAAAATTGGGGGAATAAAGCATTAAAGTGTAAAAGTCCTAATTAAGCTATCACAAACCAGTAGGCAGTTACCATAAAATAAACACGCATGAATTTGAAAATAACGTCTAAAAATCCTAAGAATAAAAACTTTTTGTTGTTTTATTTTATTCTGGGAAAATGATCTAAATCTTCTTAGTTTTAGTTTTGAGAAAATGTTAAGATAATTAAATGATTAATTAACAAAATTAAATTAATAGAAAAACTAGCCTAATGGGTTTTGTGGTTTTTTTATTGATTTTATGTTGATTAAAAAAAAAGAAATGAAATAGTCAAAACAGAGATGAAATCGAAAGAACAGGCAGTAAATCAAGAAAAGTGTAATTCTGGAGGCCTGGATTGAAAGAGGCTTGGGTTGTCTTTAGATCCAGTGAAGAGGCTTAATCGAAGATGCATGAGGGGCTGCACTTTGGGGGTGTTCAATTCAGATATGTCATCCTTCGATCTGGGAACCCTGGATCCAGTTCAAAACTGAGCTGCTTCGAAGCTCTGAACAAGATTCTGAGAAGATGTTTCCTTCAAAATGAAACAAATGTTAGAGATCCAGGGGGACTTTACCCCCCTGATTCGAATCTCCTCCCAATTCGAATTCTTCCTTAATTCAAATCTGATGAGTCTGGGTTTGTTTTATCCCGAGATTCGAAGGAGAAACTTAGGTCGTGCCCCAGCAATGGCATGATCTCATATTTGTGCTTTAGCTTACATGCAATATAATCAGTAATAACAAGAATATATGTGCAATGTGTATTTAAATGTCATGAAGGTGCAATTTTGGTTTTGCAAAACCTTACCAATCGAAGATGTATGATCTGTGGCTCTGGGTGAGGATATGTTTGCTTAGGAGTTGGGGTGGGCTCCTGGATGACTCAGGAACACAAATCTGGTATTCTTTTAGAATGGGGATGCCTACAAAAAATGTATTTCGATTGGGATCACTCTGAGTTTTGAGTTTTTTGATGTGCTTTCCGAGGCAATGTGTGTGTAGTATCCCCTTATGTCCTCCTTGGAACTGTATCCTTGGCCTTGTATTTATAGGAGTGTGATAATGCATAGTAACGGCAAGAGACAACCATTTAACCAGGCCTTTAAAGCCATGAGACAAGAATCAAACATATTAAAAGCATTCCTTTTTTAAACATTCACGTCTCTTTGGAAATCTTGGATGAACCTGGACACTTGACTCCTTCGAACACCCTCCAGCATTTCTCTTCGATTAGCCTATGAGTTTCCTCCTTCGAATGGACTTCTTATGCACCCTTGGGATGGGCCTTCTGAATGCATCTTCGAATGGACTTCTTATGCACCCTTCGAATGGGACTTCTGAATACTTTTTCGAATGGACCTTTACATGTTCTTCGAATGAGTCATTGTTACTTCCTTCGAATGGCATTTTTTTCCAACTTCAAAGTCCAATTCAAATTTATTCATAACATTCCCTATTAGACAACTTCGACCAACCCTTGGCTTTGTGATGAGTCTAAGTTCTGATTCGAAGTGTTCAGAACTTCCTTCATCAGAGCATCTTAGATTAAGACAAACTCTGCACTAAAATGCCATTCGAAGGTCATTTAACTCTAATGTTATGATTGAGGGAAACTCTAAAGTTCCAGTTGAAGGACCTTTTGGAATGCCAATCGAAGGGCCTTTGTCCATACCAATCGAAGGCCTTGTTGAAATGCCAATTGAAGGATCATGTTACAAGGACATTCGAAAGGTACCTGTTAAAAAGCTAATCGAAAGGCCTTGTTAACAGGCCAATCGAAGGACCTTTGTCCATGCCAATCGAAGGGCGCTATGTAAATGTCAATCGAAAGACATTATTACCATGCCATTCGAAAGGTACTTGTTAAAATGCCAATCGAAAGGCCTTGTTAACAGGACAATCGAAGGATCTTGTTGATCGCTCAAAAACTTTGTTTTGATCTCTTCGATTTCCTTCAGTTTGGACCAATCGAAGTGACGTTAAAATTCTAATAGAAGACGCCTTTGTTCATGCCAATCGAAGGCCTTGTTGAAATGCCAATCGAAGGATCTTGTTACAAGGACAATCGAAAGGATTTGTTGAAATGCCAATCGAAGGAAACTTAAAAACATCACTCACAAATTTTCCTTTTCTTTAGGCAAGGGTTTGTGACCAACCATGTAGTGGAAGACCTTGGAAAACATGAGAGGGAAAATTTAGGGGTACAATAGCTACCCTGTTCAATCTTCTTAAACCTGAAGATGTAGATTGGCTTGTCTGCCTTTCGTGATCTGAAGGTGGAAGATGATTGAACACTAGAGTGACCAGAAATTTACACTCACACGAAGTAACACTGATTGTTAATGATGGCAGGAATGGGCTTACAAATGCCATTTGGAGAAGATGACATAGAGTCGTCGGACATGGGCTTAAAGATGCCATCCAAGGGGTATGACGGAGATTCATCGAAGATGGGCTTAAAGATGCCATCCAAAGTAGATGTTAACTTCATAAGAAGTCTCTTTGTGAGGATTCCTGTTCCTATTGTCTGAGGAGGAGTCCACTGGGGGATGTTGATTTCTATTAATTTCCTGTTTGAGAAAAACTCTGGGGAACAGAGTATAGGAACTTCAGTTGTCCATGGATCTACTGAGGGGTTATCTCTGGATTAGAGAGATGATAGTTTGCTGTTTTCTGGTCGAAATTAAGGTTTCGCAGTAATTTGCTGGGGAGAATGAAATTAACTGCTATTTGGAAATGTATCAGAAGAAACATGTGTAGGGTTGTTTCAGGATGAGTCTGGGTAAGACTTCATCTTGAAGTGTATGAGAAGGTACCTGGGTAAGGCTGTTTTAGGATATATATATATATATATATATATATATATATATATATATATATATATATATATATATATATATATATATATATATATATATATATATATATATATATATATATATATATATATATATATATATATATATATATATATATATATATATATATATATATATATATATATATATATATATATATATATATATATATATATATATATATATATATGAGAGGGAGCCTGGGTAGGGCAGCTTTAGGATGAGTCCGGGTAAAACTACATCTGGAATTTGTAAGAAGGAACTCGGGCAGGGTTGCCTCAAGATGAGTCTGTGTAAAACCACATCTGGAAATTCAAGAGAAGGAACCTGGGTAGGGTTGCTTCAGGATGAGTTCGTGTAAAACTGCATCTGGAAATTGCGAGAAGGAACCTGGGTAGGGTTGCCTCAAGATGAGTCCGTGTAAAACTGCATGTGGAAATTCAAGAGAAGGAACCTGGGTAGGGTTGCCTCAGGATGAGTCAGTGTAAAACTGCATCTGGAGATTATGAGAAGGAAACTGGGTAGGGTTGCTTTAGGATGAGTCCGTGTAAAACTGCATCTGGAAATTTAAGAGAAGGAACCTGGGTAGGGTTGCCTCAGGATGAGTCCGTCTAAAACTGCATCTGGAGATTGTGAGAAGGAACCTAGGTAGGGTTGCTTCAGGATGAGTTCGTGTAAAACATTAGAAGGAGCCTGGGTAGGGATGCTTTGGGATAAGTCCATGTAAAACTTCAGAAGGAGCCTGGGTAGGGCTGCTTCGGGATAAGTCCGTGTAAAACTTCAGAAGGTACCTGGGTAGTGCTGCTTCGGGATAAGTCCGTGTAAAACTTCAGAAGGAGCCTGGGTAGGGCTGCTTCGGGATAAGTCCGTGTAAAACTTCAGAAGGAGCCTGGGTAGAGCTGCTTCGGGATAAGTCCGTGTAAAACTTCAGAAGGAGCATGGGTAGGGCTGCTTCGGGTTAAGGCCGTGTAAAACTTCAGAAGGAGCCTGAGTAGGGCTGCTTCGGGATAATTCCGTGTAAAACTTCAGAAGGAGGGAGAAGGAACCCGTGTAAGATTACTTCATGAATGGCCCGTATAAAGCTGTATTAGAAGAAACCTGTGTAAGATTGCTTCATGTTGAGCCCGTGTAAAGCTGTTTTTGGAAGTCAGAAGAAACTCATATAAGATTGCTTCATGTTGAGCCAGTGTAAAGTTGTGTATGGAAGTCAGAAGGAACCCGTGTAAGATTGCTTCATGATGAGCCCGTGTAAAGCTGTATTTGGTCACACAGATAATTACACTGTTTTGTTTCAGGAGCTAATCCTAGACCTGTTGAATATTGTTGATGATAAATATTTGTTGATTGATCTTTCATGAAAAGGTAAAGCGTTAGCTGTATGCAATGTCATGATGTGTGAAATGCATTGTGTAATTGTGTTCTCAAAATAAATGAGATTGGGATGTATGCATTTGTACTACAGATGCTATGACGTTTGTAGAATGATGTATGAATGCAATATGTGAATGTATCAGTTGTTCTATTACATCGTTGTTGAACCCGGGAAAATAAATCTCTAATTGTTACTAGCGATGAAGAATGTAGGTCTTTGGATTTTGTTGAAGTTGAACTGCTGGGAGATGATCTTCCATTGTTAGAGGAATAAACTTTGTTGGAGAAGGAAAGATTTGTGCACTACCTGAGGATTTTGTGAAATCCTATTGGGGAATCCTAAGAAGTTTGACGACTTTACTGGGGAAAACCTAATGTCGGAGCAGTAGTTTGGAAATTCCTATTTTGCCGAGGATACCAGAACACCTGACATCACTAGCTTGTAAGTTGAGGATATGGCAGCGACTTTTTATTGAGATGCCCCTGCCTCTGTACCTGCTGGAGAAAGTACATGCGGAGACTTTATGGATGGTTTGAGTGTCATCCCAACTCCTAGGGTGGTTGGTAAATGCTGATCAGGATGATAAGTCTTCTACTTGATAAACAAATGACAAGATGACGGGCATAGTCATACGCTTTAATCCCTAACTTTTGCCTGAACTGTCTTTTTAGATTTTTAGTCCACCGGGATACCCTTTTTTGCTCAAGCCGCCTTTTTAGGTTTTTGACTTGCCGGGTGTACATATTTTTTTGTTTTTATCCCTGATTTTTTCCCGAACCCTTTTGGTTCTCCGGGATGCCCTTATTTTTGCCTAGGCAAGTAAACCTAGCGGGTCTTTATTCATGCGTAGTATTTTCCGCTATGTCCATGTTCACCGGGTATGGAGAATTGTCACTGTCCATAGTAGTAAGTGTTGTCACCCTGCTAGAAGATGTTTGTTTAATAATACAGGATTCGTTGTTGGAATTCATGTTTAATGCCCCCAAGTGATTCAGATGGAGATCTTCCCCGTGCTATTTGGCACTTTTGGGAGATTCCTCGAATCTTGACTTGATTGCCCCAGATCAGCTGGATACCATGCCATGCCCCTTGATTATGAAGGGCCTGTTATTGGAAATGTCTTTTCCGTATAAGGTGATTCTGTCCACTGAGGGGGTCTTCGTTATCTGAATATTTGTTGTGTGAATTTCTCTGTCATTTGAACAATTAACCATATGCAAACAATGTCATTTAAAGAATGCAAATATTATGTCTGTCTTAAAATTTTTTGAAAATGCGTTTTTTTGTAGTAAAACAAAATTTGTAAGAATGTGATATCAACTCATGATTTATAGCAAACCTTACAGGAGTCAGGATACCTTTGTAACAGTATACTCTCAAACTAACCCATGCTCCAGCTTTGACTTTTAAGGGTTGTAACGTGGCCTGGTTCAAAGGATAAAGGCTCAAAATTTATTTGTACCCAAACCATTTTTCGTGATGTTCTTCAATCCTATGCTCAGCTAATTATGCGTTTAACTCCCGCTTGAGTCTTTGCTATGATATTCCGGTGATGGTTCTAAAATTGAATGTTTGTTTGAGAAGGCAGTCATTTTTGTGACTTTTTCTTTTTGTTGATGATTTATAGTAACCTCCTTTTTTTTGTTTGTTTTCATTATCCCTTCTTTTTCCTGAACTGTTTCTTTTGCTATTTCAGTCAGCGGGATGCCCCAGTTTTTTTCTTAAGTCTTCTTCATAGGTTTTGACTTAGAAGGCTTTTATTTTGAGAGATAATGACTGCGGTTTTAATAATTATGCGGAACCATCACCATATTCTGATTGGAAGAACGTCTTTGATGCCATTAATTATGTACGAAGCGGAAGACTGCGACTGAATGTGCGTCTGAATTGACTGAGAAACTACCCTGCCCCAGGTTATGATTAAGGGTTTTAATTTGTGTGAAAAGAAAACTCCTACTTATTAGGCTCAAAGGGGTTGACTAGAGATTATCTTCCTTATAACTCCATTATTTAGGATTTAAAACAACGCATGTACATCGTCAGCAAGGTCTATTCAAAAGCACACTGTATGGATTGTGGTATCGTTTTTGGCATCCTCCCTCTAAAGGCTTAGAGCTTTTTATCGAGAGTTGAATATCACAAAAAAGGAAGTATAAATGCAGTTTGAATATAATGAAAACAAATCAATTTAAGACAAACATGTGCACTGCAATAACGAAATAACAAAGTTTGACATGACAATAATTGTTTGAACAAACAAAGAAAATACAACTTGAGAATTCAAATGAACAAAAATTCTCTCAATCCTAGCCATGATTTGGCATGGGAGCAGTGGCCATATTAGGAGTCTCAGGAGGGTCGAAATCAATCTCCTTGGTTTTAATCATATTTTGAATCTTGTATTTCAGCGCCCAACAATCGTTAGTATCATGCCCCAGACTTCCAGAATGATAGGTGTGATCGGTGGATCTGGAACTGACTGTTTAATGCTGGTTCGTGAAATGTCGCGGAAGCAAGAGTCGCCACCGTCTTTTATTTTCTCCAAATGGAAAGGACAAAAGCACAGAAAAATTCCTTATAGAGATTGCTCTCGGTTCGGGAGGTAGATTATAGAAAGGGAAGGTGTTAGCACCCTTTCTATCCATGGTTATCCATGGGCTCTTAGATACTTGCTCATTGTGTTTTCAAAATGGTTTGTTTGCTTTTCAACTGTGGGTTTTAAAAAAAGTTTCTTTGAAAATTTCAGTTCGACTCTTGTATCGGTCCTCAAGAGTGTTTGAAAAGTTGCTTTCGAAAGCTTTTTGAAAAGGTGTCGGTGTGAAAAGTATTTTGAATTTGTTTTGAAATTTAGAGCAAGTATCTACGAGTCGTCTACCTACCCTAAGGAATTCGTCTGTGTAAATGTCCTTTAAAGTAGTGCCATCCCACCATTGAGAGGTAGGTAGCACCACCATTGGAGGTGTTCGGGTCAATTCGAGGTTCGGGACATGGTGATCACCGGAGCAATAGGAAGATACCTTAGAAGCTACCCTCATGCCAGGTTCCCGGATCATGAGGACTTACTAAGACATCCTCTACTCGACGATCACCTTTCGAAGGCAAGGCAACAGTGAGGCGTACCCTAGGGGTGGTGTGTGATTTTGTGTGTCATGTTCATTTACATTTATCTTGTCATGTCATGGGTGATCTACGCTTTTGTTTTTATTTTAGACATTCATTCTTGCATGCCATTATTAATAGTTAAAAGGTTGCGAGAAATACAAAGTTCCTAAACTATTACAAAGGCGCGGGTCCACATCGCCAAATTTAAATCCAGGACCCGATTTGACAGAAAATAAAGAAATAAAGTGCGAGAAATATAAAATGTCCGAGTTACATGGCTTTGGGAGAATTACATTAATTTTAAAAGAAGGAATAAAAATGCGAAGAGAATTAAATCGAAAGCGAGGGCGTTGGACCCTTTTTAATGAAATTAAATTATATTGATAAATTAATTAAATTAGAAGGAAAAGAAATTATTTTGGAGGTTTTTTGTATTTATGGTTTTTTATGTGAATTAAATGAAATTTAAACCTAATTCTAGCTATCTTTAATTTATTAAGAAAATATGAAAATTACCTAAAATTAAACCTAATTAATTAATGCAATTTGATTTATAAAAATAAATAATTAATTATTAGTGATGAAAAATAAAAGAAAAAAAGTAATTAAAATAACTAAAACCTAATTCTACAAATTTTTAATTTATTAAGAAAAGATATTTGAATTAAACCTAAATTTAAAACTAAATTAAATGATATCATTTATTTACAAAAAAGATAATATTTAAATAAAACATATTTTAATTTTTTTGTCTTTTTTGATTTTTTACTATTTTTATATTTTGTGAAAATAAATTAGTTTAAAGAATTAAAGAGAAATCAATTAAAACAAATAAAATAGGAAAATATAAAAAAGAATAAAAGAGCAAACCCTGGGGGGTCTGTCCCCAAATTGGAGGGTCTTGTCCAGCAATTAGGCCCACTTGTGGCAAGGCCTTGTCTGACTTTTCTGGGCGCGTGTAGCACGTTTGACCAGGGTCCATGGTATTCTTCCAATCAGGGCCCTTGGATTGAGGTCATAGGCCATGTGGCAAGTCTGGATGATGAGTGTATGGTAGGCCTTTGAGGGGAAATTGCATGAGATCACGCTGAAACAAAAAATATTGAACAAGGTGAGGGACCTGGGAATCGAACCCAGGTCCCAGTGCTCATGTGACAACGCATCCACCATCTGCGCTATTGGCTTTCTTTGTAGTATTAGTGGACAACAAATAATGTATAGAATAAAACACGTTAATAACATTAACTCAAAAACGCGCTAAGATTTTAAATGGACCTATCGTGTGAAGACAAGTCATCGTCTTCCCCGTTTGAGCGTTTGGCCTGAAACAAAAACAAGCAAGATTGCGGGGGTTTTGAACCCCCACTATATGAAATACAGAAAATAGCGAATAGAGATTAAGCCAAAATAAAAAGGGCGCGACTAGTGATTCTGGATCGTCCAAGCATGCTGATTTCAATGGTGTAGGTCTCAAGTCTCAATTGTTCCAGAATAGGGAAACCCCAATTCGTGACCTCTGTAACCCTAAAAGACAACAATGGCAATTTCGCGTATGGTGTATAAAAATTCAATCAAAATACATGGTTAGCTTTAGAATGATCCAATTAGTATAAATCCATAAGAAAAATGCAATGGGAATGCCTGAAAATTGAAATACGAATATGAGTAAAATGTGAAAAATCTTGAGTTCTGTATACCAATTCTGGGCGTTAGGGATGTGGAAAGGTGTTCAGTTAGCTTCAGTAATGTCTTGGCAAGCTAATGGGATTGATCTTTTCCTCTGAATCGTCCTCTAAGGCCACTTTCAGTTTTTGATTTTTTTGATAAAAACTCAAACTTGATTATAGTGTTCTTGCGCAGCTTAGAGATCATTGGCACTAGGGTTTTCATGTATATATATGTGTGTGAGTGTTTTAGGTCAACAAAATAAGCCAAATATCCATGGAATCAATGCTTTTGATTTTGTGATTTTGCCTAATCTTTTCAAATATTTTTTCATGCAAATTTGATACAAATCATGTTCAATTATCTTGATTCTTTCCAAATCTGATCATGCACGAAATATTGAGTGTATTTTATGCATAAAAAGAGTTAAAAACTTAGGTTTGGTATTTTTCATATATTTTAATTAATTAAATGAATTATTAGCAATTAAAAATTCAAATAAATAAATAAAAATGATGAAAAACTTCCCTTTGGGCCAAATGGTCGTGCACATGCCTTGGATGATGAATCTTGGAAGAAAAAGAGGCCCATTAGCATTTTTAAGACATTTGAAGCAAAGTTGACTTTTCAAAATATCCAAAAATTTCCCAACTTCCACAAGGCATATCTTGCTCAATTTTTAAGCTTTGATCATGTTCTTGGACAGTTTGGAAAGGTCTTGAAGTCCTCTAACCAATGCCTTTGGTCCCATGTCATTTTGATTTACCAATCTCAAGTTATGGCCTTTGACTTAAAGTCCCTTTTTGTTGACTTTTGAAAATGACCTATAATGTTGAAATTGATAACTTTTTGTGAGAGCATTTCTTGGACTTGAAGTGTGAAGAGGAGTTGTAGGAAATGTATTTCTCTTCAAAATGAGCTTTGGATGGAATTTTTCTGATAATCCATGTGGAAGTTATGCCTTGGTCAAGTTACAGTTGACTTTTTCAACTGTCCAAATATGGAAACTTTTGCATCTTGAGACTTTTTGAGCCAAACTTTGAGAATCATGATCAAGCATTGATCAAATGATGTTTATGGCTTCAAAATGAGATGTTGACCAAAAATTTGAACTTTTGACTGTCAAATGACCATTTTGCCCCTGCAGTTGACTGTAGTGCAATTAGGGTTTTTGACTGTGCAATTTTGTGCTGTAAGTCTTGAAACTTAGCATGAGGATGCTTGACCATGTTTATAGGCATGTGGGACTTGATTGGACCCTTGGAAACTTCATTTTCTTTGTCAGAACCAAAACCCTAATTTTGACTGTTAGGAGGCCCTTGAACTGTGCAACCCTTGGGGAGATTTTGAAGCTTTGACTTGGCAAATTTTGAAGAATATGGGAGGGAAAATTTTGGGGTACAACAGTTGCCCCTGTTCAATCTTCTTAGACCTGAGGATGCAGATTGGCTGACGTGCCTTTCGTAATCCGAAGGTGGAAGGTGATTGAACACTAGAGTGCCCAGAAATTTGCGCTCACATAGTAGTGTGATGGTGGGGAATGGGCTTATAGATGCCATTTGGAGATTGATGGATAGGATGATGGGCTTATAGATGCCATGCTAAGAGGTGATGGATAGAATGATGGGCTTATAGATGACATCTGGGTGTTGATCGCGTAAGAGATTCCTTAGCGAGAACTTGCGTACCTGCAAAAGAAAAGGATTACCTGACCCGTTACAAGAGCTGGTCTTTAAACTCTTTGTATAGATGTGTCCTGACTGGTTACAGGAGCTGGATCTGGAGCTTCACAAGGTGATGAATGAACCAGGGATGGTTACTACCTCAACAGGGACAGTGAGAGAACCTTGGATGACTACTACCTCAACAGGAACGCTGAGAGAACCTTGGGCGACTTCAACCTCAACAGTAATCATTGAGAGAATCTTGGGCGAATTCAACCTCAACAGTAATCATTGAGAGAATCTTGGGCGACTTCAACCTCAACAGTAATCATTGAGAGAATCTTGGATATCTTCTACTGAGTCTTTATCAGGAAAATCTGTTAGGGGTCGATTTAACTGGACTATAGAAGGCTTTTGACTGGATGCAGGAATCGAATCTGGAATAGTCTTTCGAATGAATCTGGACTAAACAATAGAATAGTCTCGGGTCTGGAGCATCTCTAAGTTATCTGAGGGGGGGTCTGGAATAAGTGTCAGAACGTCGCCATGCCTGGGTCACATCCGAACCATATCTGGAAGGAAATCTGGAAGAAGTATCAGAACGTCGCCATATCTGGTTCACATCTGATCTATATCTAGAAGGAAATCTGGAAGAAGTATCAGAACGTCGCCATATCTGGTTCACATCTGAACTATATCTAGAAGGAAATCTGGAAGAAGTATCAGAATGTCGCCATGCCTGGGTCACATCTGAACCATATCTAGAAAGAAATCTGGAAGAAGTATCAGAACGTTGCCATATCTGGTTCACATCTGAACTATATCTAGAAGGAAATCTGGAAGAAGTATCAGAACGTTGCCATATCTGGTTCACATCTGAACTATATCTAGAAGGAAATATGGAAGAAGTATCAAAACGTCGCCATATCTGGGTCACATCTGAACCATATCTAGAAAGAGTTGCGATAGTTGATAGTAATCATCTTTGTATTGACCTTTCCTGAAAAGATAAAGCATCAGTTGTATGCAAGATCATGATGCATGAACTGCATGATTTCAGGATGTCCTCAAAATTGATGAGATTCGTGTAGTATGATGCATATGCATGCTATAATGATGTATGTGATGTTTATGAATGTATCTTTTCGTCCTAGGAAAATAAATCCTTGACGGGTGCCGGGAAGTCGCTCCTGGGCTGATGTTGGAGAACAGATTTTTGCTTCCGCTGGGGATGATAGTTGCAAGCATACCGGTCGGAGAAGATAACTCCGTTGGGGAATGAACTTGGCGGATGGATTACTCTGCGGGGAGAAAAGTACTCTAACGATCTTACTGGGAAGCAATACTCTGTGGGGAGAGAGGTACTTTGTTGAGATGTTGATAGTAACTTGCTGGGGATACCCTGTTATGTTGGGAGTGTTAATAGATTCCACTGGGGATAGGAAGACTTTGCCCGGGACGATCTTTCCGTGGCTTTTGGCTGAGGATAACCTAGTTATATCCTGGTAGGGAAATAACTCTTTGAATAAAACCGGGAGACGCGTTCGTGCTCCGCGGGGATAAACTTCCAGAATCTACTAGGGATAAGCTTACTGCTTGGGGAGATGGATTCCAACTTTCTTGGGGAAACTGGATTGGACTCTCCTGGGGAAGTATTGAACTGTATTGGTTATGTTCTTCAACGGAACCTACCTTGATACCATGGAAGACAGAACAATCAGATTGCTTAGACAACTCTTTATTGCCCCTGTTTCTGATGTGGGAGAGGAAGATACCTGTGGAGGTGCTTGGTAGTTGTTGATGGACAAACCTTCTTCTGGTAGGCAGGTGATAAGATGACAGGACATAGTCGTACGCTCTGATCCCTAACTTTTGCCTGGACCGCCCTTTCGGGTTTTCAGTCCACCGGGATACCCATTTTTGCCCAAGCCGCCTTTTCAGGTTTTCGACTTGCCGGGTGTACAGATTTTTTCATTTCATCCCTTCATTTTGCCCGAACCCTTTTGGTTCGCCGGGAAGCCCTGATTTTTGCCTATGCATGTCAGCCTAGCGGGTCTTTGATTACGCATAGTATCTTTTCGACTATGTCCACACTCTCAGGATGTAGGGAGTTGCCCCTGTTAGAAGTGTTTTGTGATTCCACCAGAAGTGTCTGATTAGGCAAGATTCGTTGTTGGAATGCCCCAAGTGACTCAAGCGGAGATTTGCCCCAGGCTACTTGGCCTTTGAGAGATTCTCCGAATCTTGATTGGACTGCCCCAGATAATAGACCATGATCATGCCATGCCCCTTGATTGGAAGTGCTTCTGTTCATTAAACTTTCGTCGTGTGAACTTCTATGCTGTTCAAACAAAAAGTCATATGCAAACAATGTTATATAAAAAATGCAAAGCTTATGTCTGTCTTGAAGTTTTTGAAAATGCATTCTTTTTCATAAAACAAGTGAATGTTTGTCAAAACATGATGTCAACTCCGTATTTACCGTAGGCCTTAAGGAGTCAGGATACCTTTCGTAACAGTATGCTTTCGAACTAACCCATGCTTCAGCTAGGACTTTTAAGGGTTATAACGTGGCTTGGTTCACAGTTTAAGAAACAAAGGATAAAGGCTCAAATTTTATTTGTACCCACCCGCTCTTCGTGATGTTCTCCAAACCTAAACTCAGTTGATCATACGTCAGACCTTGTTTGAGTCTTTGCTTTGATTTTCCGGTGATGATTCGAATGTTGATAACTTATTTTGATCAGGCAGTCATTTCCCTTTCTTTTTTGTTGAGGGTTTGTAAGACCTCTTTCTTTTTGATTTTGTCATCCCTGTTTTTTGCCTGAGCTGTTTCTCTTGTGATTACAATCAGCGGGATGCCCCAGTTTTGTAAGTCTCCTTCATAGGTTTTGACTTAATGGGTTTTTATTTTTTGAGATATATTGACTGCCTGTCTTTATGATTATTCAGAACCATCACTGTCTTTTGTTTCAAAAGGACTTCTTTTGATGTCATTCGTTATGCACTTGGATCAACTGAGAGAACTACCCTGCCCCAGGTTGTGATAAAGGGTTTTAAATTTCGAAAAGAAAAACTCCTACTTCTTTGGCTCAGAGGGGTTGACGAGGGATTATCTTCCTTATTACTCCAGTGTTTAGGAATTGAAACAATGCCCGTATTTCATCAGCGGGGTCTGTTCAAAAGCATACTGTAAGGATCGTGGTATCGTTTTTGTCATCCTCCCTCAAGAGGCTTAGAATTATTAATTAAGAGTTGATCATCAGAAAAAATATGAAAACAATTTTGAATATAATGAAAACTATTGTATTAATTCCCAAAACAGACATATGCGATGCTTTAATAGAATAAAAGAGTTTGCTATGACATTAATTGTTTGTATGAGCAAAGAAAAATACAACTCGGAAATTCAAATAAACAAAAGGTCTTCAATGATTGGGCAACGGAGCAGTGATTATGTTCGGAGTCTCAGGTACTTCAAATTGAATCTCTCCGGCGTCGATCATGTCTTGAATCTTGTTCTTGAGAGGCCAGCAGTTGTCCGTAGTATGCCCCGGGCTATCAGAGTGGTAGGCACACCTCTCATTAGGATGGTAGTTCGGAGCAGAAGTGTTCGGATTCCGAAGAGGAGCCCTTAAGGTGATCAGCCCTGCCTTCAACATTTGTTGTAGTGCTTGATCCAGCAACATGTTGATCTTGGTGAACTGTCGTTTGGGTGCGCTCTCCTTGCGCTGCTGCCCCTGTCCTTGTTGAGCAGGTCTAGGATTGGAGATCTGGGTTGCCCCTACCTCATGACGGCTCTTTTTACCGTGCACAGCATTGGACTCTTTCTTTCCATGATGAGGCTTTTTATCAGAAGGTGCAGCCTCTTGAATCTTCCCAGACCTGATGCCAGCTTCTATTCGCTCTCCAGTCAAGATAAGATCTGTGAATCCAGCAGACGAATTCCCAATCAGGTGGTTGTAGAATGGACCAGACAGGGTCCCCAAGAACATGTCCATAAGTTCACGGTCAGTCAGCAGTGGTTGTACCCTACTGGCCAGGTCTCTCCATTTCTGCGCATACTCTTTAAAACCTTCTCCCGATCCTAGCGACATACCCTGGAGTTGGGTACGCGTAGGAGCGAGGTCGGCATTGTACTGATACTGCTTGTAAAAAGCAGTAGCCAACTCCTCCCAGTTACGAACCTTGGTTCCATCCAGCTGATAGAACCATTCGAGATGAGTCCCTGAAAGACTTTCCTGGAAGAAGTGGATCCACAAGTTCTTGTCCATAGTATACGATTGAATCTTCCGCACATAAGACCTGAGATGCAGCCTGGGACAGGATGCCCCATCGTACTTAGCAAAAGAGGGTGCTTTGAATTTGTGTGGGATCACCACACCAGAAGTTAGACCCAAATCTCTGAAATCCAAACAAGGTGCTTGTTGAATTTCCATTGCATTCAGACGGTCTTCCAACTGCTTGTACTTGTCTTCAGCAGGAGGGTATTGTTCGTCGTTGGAATTTGTCTCGTTGTCGGAGACCACTGGACTGGGAACCCTTTCCTCCTGATGACTGCCTTCCCCAACAGATGGAGTAGTCCTCTCAGTTTCAATCTGTAGTGTATTCCCAGATCTGCGCCTAGGGTTGAACAGCACAGTCCTCTTCTTCTTCTTTTTTAAGAGCAGGGTCTTCAGATCTTGTTGCCCCTGGGCCAAATTCATGATCAGCTCTTGGAACTGGGCATTCTGAGCCTGGAGGGCCTTGATGGACTGCTCAGTTGATGATTCAGGATTCATGACGATTGGCTGAAATAAACAGCGAAGAAGGTAAGAGACCTGTCAAAAGGGTACCTGTAATGCAATGATATGTATGATATGCGTGCAATGTTTCCAAGGATCTCGCGGGGTAAACAAAAGATTGTTAGAGTTGGGATCCGATAGTTTGATTGAAGGAACTGCATGTTATTGAGAGTCCTTCTTCAAAGGGTCAAAGGCTCACCATATCGAGTGGGTCATAGCCCCTGACAACTTTGGCTAGAGGAAAATAAATCCTCTTTGCCCCTTGCTAGATGTTGATTCACCATGACCTGCATCACAAGCCCTTGAGATCCTTGAAATGGGTTAGGATGTATGCAATGGTATGATGTTATGGTATGCATGGGGTAATGTGGGTAAACCCTGTTATGAGCCCTTATTAAGGACTGCAAACCAAAACCTGCAAGAAACTCAGTACACTCTGTTAGGAGTCCCAATTAAGGACTATAAACAAAACCTGCAAGAGACTTAGTGTGATCGGTGGATCTGGAACTGACTGTTTAACGCTGGTTCGCGAAATGTCGCGGAAGCAAGAGTCGCCACCGTCTTTTATTTTCTCCAAATGGAAAGGACAAAAGCACAGAAAAATTCCTTATAGAGATTGCTCTCGGTTCGGGAGGTAGATTATAGAAAGGGAAGGTGTTAGCACCCTTTCTATCCATGGTTATCCATGGGCTCTTAGATACTTGCTCATTTGTGTTTTCAAAAATGGTTTGTTTGCTTTTCAACTGTGGGTTTTAAAAAGTTTCTTTGAAAATTCCAGTTCGACTCTTGTATCGGTCCTCAAGAGTGTTTGAAAAATTGCTTTCGAAAGCTTTTTGAAAATGTGTTGGTGTGAAAAGTATTTTTGATTTGTTTTGTTTTGAATTAGAGCAAGTATCCACGAGTCGTCTACCTACCCTAAGGAATTCGTCTGTGTAAATGTCCTTTAAAGTAGTGTCATCCCACCATTGAGAGGTAGGTAGCACCACCGTTGGAGGTGTTCGGGTCAATTCGAGGTTCAGGACATGGTGATCACCAGAGCAATGGGAAGACACCTTAGAAGCTACCCTCATGTCAGGTTCCCGGATCATGAGGACTTACTAAGACATCCTCTACTCGACGATCACCTTTCGAGGCAAGGCAACAGTGAGGCGTACCCTAGGGGTGGTGTGTGATTTGTGTGTCGTTTTCATTTATTTTTGTCTTTTGTCAAAGTGATCTATGCGTTTGTTTTTATTTTATCATTCATTCTTGCATGTCATTATTAATAGTTAAAAATTGCGAGAAATATAAAGTTCCTAAACTATTACAAAGGCGCGAGTCCACATTGCCAAATTAAACCAGGACCCGATTTGACATAAAATAAAGAAATAAAATGCGGGAAATATAAAATGTCCGAGTTACATGGCTTGAGCAATTACATAATATTTTAAAGAAAATAAATGTGCGAAAGAAATAAAAATAGAACGTTCGAGGGCGTTGGACCCTTTAAAGAAATTAAATGAAATTAAAAAGCTAATTAATTATTTAATAAAAGGAAAGAAATGTTTTTTAGTTTTTTTGTATTTATGAAATAAAGAAAATTAAAATTAAAAGAAACTCTAATTCTAAGTTTTTTTAATTATTAATGAAAATGTTAAAGTTTAACCTAATTTACTAAATATTTAATGTACATGTTTATTTACAAAAATATTTAATAATTAATAACAATAATAATAAGAAAAAATTATTTATTAAAAAGATGATGAAAAGTTAAAAACCCTAATTTCTACATATTTTAATTTGTTAAGAAAAAGACTTAAGTTTTAAAACCTAATTTAACTAAATTAACTATTTAACATTTATTTACAAAAATATTTAATAAGTAAATTAATTAACATATTCTTAGTTTTTGATTTTCTGGTTTTATATTATAAAAATTAATTCATGAATTTAAAGAAAACAATTAAAACAATTAAAAGAATGAAAAAGGAAAATCAAATAAAAAAATAAAAATGATGCAAACTATGGGGGGTGTCTGGCCCTTTTTGGAGGTGAATTGGAGTGGTTTGACCATTTGTGTTCTGGCTGTTGGCCATTTGTGTTCTGGCCTCATCATGCATAAGTTGTTCTACTTTGGCCATTTGGCTTTTGACTTTTGGCCATTTGTGTTTTGGCCTCAACGTTCCTTAATGAACCTGCATGGGATCTTGTCTAAATCTGCAGTGTTGAATCTCATGAACACATTAAATAAAATCATAAAATGAAAATAAAGCCAATATATGAAGAAATTTAATGTTTATGCACAATATGGCATGTATGAATGATTATACCCTTTTGATCATGGAGATCAAATCAATCTTACCCTTACTGGAAAATTAGTGACCTGAATGCTTTTATGCCTTACTGGAAAATTAGGATCATGGAGATCAAGCCAGCCTTATCCTTACTGAAGAAGTAGTGAGGTGTTGGTTTGTAACTGTGATGGCTTGTTTGTAGTGAGAGAGAAATTTGTAATAAGGATTTCAAGGTTTTAGGGTTCTTGGAAGAATTTGATATTCTAACAGTGTTGTGGCAAGGTTTTTTTTCTCTCTTCTTTTCTTCCTCTCTTTTTTTTCTCCCTGGTTTGTGTGAAAAGAAGGTGATTATATAATGGAAATTAGGGTAAAGCAAATGGGCTTTGAATGTGCAATTGGGCCTCCAATATTCACTTGAATTCGTCACTTTCCAGGCTAAATCGCAGGGACTTAAGTGCATTTTTTGAAGTTGAAATGTGAAAACAAAATGTAGCCGACATCGATAGCTAAATCCTGTCCGAAAATCGGCTCAATCGGATAAACGGTGAATTAGTTATGAATTTTTGAAGTTTCAGCTCAGACAAACTTATCTTGGGCTTCAGTGTCGACTCTGACACGTTCTTCAATAAAAATCTGGTATTGATCGGTGCATAATTTGGTCTCGACTTTTGAAGCAAAGTTGTAGATCTATGAGTCAGTGACCTTGTGTAAAAATATGAGCCCAATCCGATAAAAATTGACCGAGTTATGAATTTTCGAAGTTTCGGCCCAGATGAAATAATATTCAGCATTCAGGATTTTCAGCGTGTCACGCACTCTGAGCAAAAAACGAAGGCCTTTTGAATACCGTTTGAACTCAATACCTTCTGTGAAAATGTAGCCAACTCAATTTGTGAAATTTTGGCGCCGGAACCAGCTCGATACGATGAAAATCGACCAAGTTAAGATTTTTTGAACATGACGCAAATAAACTTCTGTCACAAATTTTCTGCACGAAAATACTTGATAAATCCACATTTTTGAAGACCTTCTGATCGAAATTGGCTTCCAGCCGTGAGAGATGAAAACGTAGATAATGTCAAGACGGAATTTTGGCCACCGGAACGGGTTCAAAACGAGTCACGATCTTCAAGTTATGAATTTTTTAGCGCGTAAAAACTGCACTTTCAGCACACTTTTTCACTATATTTCTTCAAGAAAACTCACACATTCGGATACCTTCTTTAAAGAATTGACTCTTGAGCCGAACCTGAATTTGAGAATATGTTATCAGAGATATCTTGGCGAAAGAACACCTGAATATGACGCGCTGGGTTGGTCTTGTGAATTTTTCTTGAAATATTTTGAGAAATATGGGAGGACAAATTTTGGGGTACAACACTTAGTAAACCCTGTTATGAGTCCCAATTAAGGACTATAAACAAAACCTGCAAGTAGTTCATGTTTCAGATAACAAGCATGCAAGTAGTCAAGTACGAAGGCACACAAGTCACACAAGAGAAACCCTTAGAGTTTAGGCCAGCATGGGGTCTGGGTATTACCCTCTTGAAGTTGGTGGGCTCAACTTGTCCTATTAGAAGTAATCGGGTTCTAAGGGTCCCAATATCATTGGATTGCTTTCATTGTTCATCGTTTCGATTTAGCCACTGAACTGGCAACCGAAATATTCCAGGAAAGCAACCCTCAATTGAGTGTAGTATCGAGTATCAACCAACTTCGGACTGCACCAAAGTTAGTTATCTCACTACCCTAAAGAGGCCAAGATAGTTCAATTAAGGTTCCTAAGGTCTGTTAATGCTTCACGACACCACGCGGCGGCCCCGTACTCTCCTTGACTGAACTCAAGGGTTACCGGTACACACCAAAGTGCCACATCAACGTAGCAGACTGTTTCAACCATGTCGGTATACCCCGCATAGTTCCCTCACAGTCTTGTTGCTACTTTCTAAGAAAGGTATCCCCAGATCCGGGTTAGGATCTATAGAACTCCCAAGACAGTCCCACAATTTAAAGCAAGCAAAGCAATACAATTGAAAACACAGTTATGAACTAACCCTAAGGTACACCTCACTTTATAAAGATTCTCCCCAGCTGAGTCACCAGTTCTGTGATCGGTGGATCTGGAACTGACTGTTTAACGCTGGTTCGCGAAATGTCGCGGAAGCAAGAGTCGCCACCGTCTTTTATTTTCTCCAAATGGAAAGGACAAAAGCACAGAAAAATTCCTTATAGAGATTGCTCTCGGTTCGGGAGGTAGATTATAGAAAGGGAAGGTGTTAGCACCCTTTCTATCCATGGTTATCCATGGACTCTTAGATACTTGCTCATTGTGTTTTCAAAATGGTTTGTTTGCTTTTCAACTGTGGGTTTAAAAAAAAGTTTCTTTGAAAATTTCAGTTCGACTCTTGTATCGGTCCTCAAGAGTGTTTGAAAAGTTGCTTTCGAAAGCTTTTTGAAAAGGTGTCGGTGTGAAAAGTATTTTGAATTTGTTTTGAAATTTAGAGCAAGTATCTACGAGTCGTCTACCTACCCTAAGGAATTCGTCTGTGTAAATGTCCTTTAAAGTAGTGCCATCCCACCATTGAGAGGTAGGTAGCACCACCATTGGAGGTGTTCGGATCAATTCGAGGTTCGGGACATGGTGATCACCGGAGCAATAGGAAGATACCTTAGAAGCTACCCTCATGCCAGGTTCCCGGATCATGAGGACTTACTAAGACATCCTCTACTCGACGATCACCTTTCGAAGGCAAGGCAACAGTGAGGCGTACCCTAGGGGTGGTGTGTGATTTTGTGTGTCATGTTCATTTACATTTATCTTGTCATGTCATGGGTGATCTACGCTTTTGTTTTTATTTTAGACATTCATTCTTGCATGCCATTATTAATAGTTAAAAGGTTGCGAGAAATACAAAGTTCCTAAACTATTACAAAGGCGCGGGTCCACATCGCCAAATTTAAATCCAGGACCCGATTTGACAGAAAATAAAGAAATAAAGTGCGAGAAATATAAAATGTCCGAGTTACATGGCTTTGGGAGAATTACATTAATTTTAAAAGAAGGAATAAAAATGCGAAGAGAATTAAATCGAAAGCGAGAGCGTTGGACCCTTTTTAATGAAATTAAATTATATTGACAAATTAATTAAATTAGAAGGAAAAGAAATTATTTTGGAGGTTTTTTGTATTTATGGTTTTTTATGTGAATTAGATGAAATTTAAACCTAATTCTAGCTATCTTTAATTTATTAAGAAAATATGAAAATTACCTAAAATTAAACCTAATTAATTAATGCAATTTGATTTATAAAAATAAATAATTAATTATTAGTGATGAAAAATAAAAGAAAAAAAGTAATTAAAATAACTAAAACCTAATTCTACAAATTTTTAATTTATTAAGAAAAGATATTTGAATTAAACCTAAATTTAAAACTAAATTAAATGATATCATTTATTTACAAAAAAGATAATATTTAAATAAAACATATTTTAATTTTTTTTGTCTTTTTTGATTTTTTACTATTTTTATATTTTGTGAAAATAAATTAGTTTAAAGAATTAAAGAGAAATCAATTAAAACAAATAAAATAGGAAAATATAAAAAAGAATAAAAGAGCAAACCCTGGGGGGTCTGTCCCCAAATTGGAGGGTCTTGTCCAGCAATTAGGCCCACTTGTGGCAAGGCCTTGTCTGACTTTTCTGGGCGCGTGTAGCACGTTTGACCAGGGTCCATGGTATTCTTCCAATCAGGGCCCTTGGATTGAGGTCATAGGCCATGTGGCAAGTCTGGATGATGAGTGTATGGGAGGCCTTTGAGGGGAAATTGCATGAGATCACGCTGAAACAAAAAATATTGAACAAGGTGAGGGACCTGGGAATCGAACCCAGGTCCCAGTGCTCATGTGACAACGCATCCACCATATGCGCTATTGGCTTTCTTTGTAGTATTAGTGGACAACAAATAATGTATAGAATAAAACACGTTAATAACATTAACTCAAAAACGCGCTAAGATTTTAAATGGACCTATCGTGTGAAGACAAGTCACCGTCTTCCCCGTTTGAGCGTTTGGCCTGAAACAAAAACAAGCAAGATTGCGGGGGTTTTGAACCCCCACTATATGAAATACAGAAAATAGCGAATAGAGATTAAGCCAAAATAAAAAGGGCGCGACTAGTGATTCTGGATCGTCCAAGCATGCTGATTTCAATGGTGTAGGTCTCAAGTCTCAATTGTTCCAGAATAGGGAAACCCCAATTTGTGACCTCTGTAACCCTAAAAGACAACAATGGCAATTTCGCGTATGGTGTATAAAAATTCAATCAAAATACATGGTTAGCTTTAGAATGATCCAATTAGTATAAATCCATAAGAAAAATGCAATGGGAATGCCTGAAAATTGAAATACGAATATGAGTAAAATGTGAAAAATCTTGAGTTCTGTATACCAATTCTGGGCGTTAGGGATGTGGAAAGGTGTTCAGTTAGCTTCAGTAATGTCTTGGCAAGCTAATGGGATTGATCTTTTCCTCTGAATCGTCCTCTAAGGCCACTTTCAGTTTTTGATTTTTTTGATAAAAACTCAAACTTGATTATAGTGTTCTTGCGCAGCTTAGAGATCATTGGCACTAGGGTTTGCATGTATATATATATGTGTGAGTGTTTTAGGTCAACAAAATAAGCCAAATATCCATGGAATCAATGCTTTTGATTTTGTGATTTTGCCTAATCTTTTCAAATCTTTTTTCATGCAAATTTGATACAAATCATGTTCAATTACCTTGATTCTTTCCAAATCTGATCATGCACGAAATATTGAGTGTATTTTATGCATAAAAAGAGTTAAAAACTTAGGTTTGGTATTTTTCATATATTTTAATTAATTAAATGAATTATTAGCAATTAAAAATTCAAATAAATAAATAAAAATGATGAAAAACTTCCCTTTGGGCCAAATGGTCGTGCACATGCCTTGGATGATGAATCTTGGAAGAAAAAGAGGCCCATTAGCATTTTTAAGACATTTGAAGCAAAGTTGACTTTTCAAAATATCCAAAAATTTCCCAACTTCCACAAGGCATATCTTGCTCAATTTTTAAGCTTTGATCATGTTCTTGGACAGTTTGGAAAGGTCTTGAAGTCCTCTAACCAATGCCTTTGGTCCCATGTCATTTTGATTTACCAATATCAAGTTATGGCCTTTGACTTAAAGTCCCTTTTTGTTGACTTTTGAAAATGACCTATAATGTTGAAATTGATAACTTTTTGTGAGAGCATTTCTTGGACTTGAAGTGTGAAGAGGAGTTGTAGGAAATGTCTTTCTCTTCAAAATGAGCTTTGGATGGAATTTTTCTGATAATCCATGTGGAAGTTATGCCTTGGTCAAGTTACAGTTGACTTTTTCAACTGTCCAAATATGGAAACTTTTGCATCTTGAGACTTTTTGAGCCAAACTTTGAGAATCATGATCAAGCATTGATCAAATGATGTTTATGGCTTCAAAATGAGATGTTGACAAAAAATTTGAACTTTTGACTGTCAAATGACCATTTTGCCCCTGCAGTTGACTGTAGTGCAATTAGGGTTTTTGACTGTGCAATTTTGTGCTGTAAGTCTTGAAACTTAGCATGAGGATGCTTGACCATGTTTGTAGGCATGTGGGACTTGATTGGAACCTTGGAAACTTCATTTTATTTGTCAGAACCAAAACCCTAATTTTGACTGTTAGGAGGCCCTTGAACTGTGCAACCCTTGGGGAGATTTTGAAGCTTTGACTTGGCAAATTTTGAAGAATATGGGAGGGAAAATTTTGGGGTACAACAATAGGCACACCTTGCATCAGGATTATAGTTAGGAGAGGAAGTCTTGGGGTTTGGATGAGGTCCTATTAGTGTAATCAGATTCATCCTCATCAAGTGTTGTAATGCTTGAGACAGTGGCATGTTGAGCTTGGTAAACTATCTCTTGGGTTCATCTTGTCTTTGCTGATTACCCCATTGTTGTGGTCATTGCACACGTGCCGATTTAGATACCAGCACTGCCCCCACAGATTGGTGGTAGTCTTCCTTATTACAACCCTTCTGGCCGTGCACAACATTGGCTTCCCTCTTACCACCAAATGGCTTCTTCTCCGCATTAGAAGATGCAACCATCGGGATCTTCCCACTCTTGATACCACTTTCGATCCTTTCTCCAGTCAGAATCATCTTTGTGAACCCGGATGAGGAATTCCCAATCAACAGATTAAAGAATGGGCCTGTCAAAGTGCCCATGAACATGTCTACCATTTCCCGATCATTCAGAGGAGGTTGTACCCTGCCAGCTAGATCCCTCCATTTCTGTGCATATTCCTTGAATCCTTCTCTTGAGCTCATGGACATATTCTGGAGTTGCACTCGAGTTGGTTCCAGGTCAGCATTGTATTGGTACTGCTTGTAGAAAGCAGCAACCAAGTCTTCCATGGTATGGATGTCAGTTCCTTATAGCTGACAGAACCAATCCAGTTGAGTTCTAGCTAAACTTTCTTGGAAGAAATGGACCCATAACTTCCGATCAGCAGTCTAAGGTTGGATCTTTCTGACATATGACCTCAAGTGAAGCTTGGGACAGGAAACACCGTCATATTTTGCAAAGATAGGGACCTTGAACTTAGGTGGGATTACCACCCCCGGAACCAAACCTAATTCTTCAAAATCCATACCGGACACCCTTTGAATCTCCATGGCATTGAGCCGATCCTCCAGCCGTTTGTATTTATCGTCAGCAGGAGGATATTTCTCCTCAGAATAGTCAGGTTCATATTCTTTAGACGTTGGATTGTTGTCCCCTTCCTCTGATTCCTTGTTATATTCCTCTTGATTATCCCCCTCTCTTTGATGGGGTTGTGAAATCTAGAGCGCGGTTAGCTGGTCTTCTCCTTCCCACACTCAAAACACGAACTAGTTTCTTTGCCTTCTTAGTCTTCTTTTTGACGATAAGAGCTTTCAGGTCTTCTTTCCCCTGGGTCAGAGTCAGGAACATTTGTTGGAACTGAGCATTTTGAGCCTGGAGGTCTTTGATTGTTTATTCAAGAGTCATTTCTTTACTTGATGAAATAAACAACGAGTAATATGAGAACCCTGCTTTAAAACCTGTTTATGCAATAACATGTATGATATGCGTATGCAATGTTTTCAAGGACTCGCGGGGTGTGATACGGTGGGAGAACTAACTTGGGTATTTTATGTTTGATTACAAATGTTGCGGTTAGCAAGAGTCGCCACCGACTTTTCTTTTATCCAAAAGGAAAGGTGAAAAAGCACAGGAAAGACCTTTGAGATTATTTCTTGAGTTCAGGGGGGTAGATTATGAAAAGGGAAGGTATTAGAAACCTTTTCATCCATGGTTTTCCATGGACTTAGTTACTTGCTAGATCACTTGCTTTTGTTTGAAATTGTGTCTTGTGTGGTTTTTGAAAGTATTTTGTAAAGAGGCCATGGTTTAGGAAAACTTTGTAATGATTCTCGTTCGTAAGAATGTATACAAAGATGTTGATCTTTAAAAAATATTTTCAAGTTTGTAAGATGTTTTGAAAGTGTAGGTGTTTGTTTTTGAAAATAGTAAGGATGTTTTTTTTTAAAATGGAGCAAATAATTAGGAGCATTCTACCTACTCCAAAGTCTTTCATGTTCATTTCCTCTTTCATTTGACATTGTTATCTTACCATTGATTTGGTAAGTAACCCTATCTTTGGATGTAAACGGGATGGGCGTGGGTCATTGTATAACCATGATTAGCAATGTTGCAAGGTATCTTAGCATTCTCTTTTAGGGACTAAGATCATTTGAAAGGCAACATAGATAGCGTCATCGAGGGACTATGATCTTATATTTTGCTTGCTTTTGCTAAGATACCTCACATGCATAATATGGCCATTTTATAAGGAAACCAAGTGGATCTTACCCTAAGGATGCTTGTGTGCAAGTGTATTATTTTTCATGCTTGATTTTGTCTTTGATTAGGGTTTTCTAATTGATTGGTTTTAGTCTTTCCATACAAACCCTAATTACTAGCATTTGTATATAAAGCGATAAATTGCGGAATTTAAAATTACTACGCTATTACAATACTTGTGGGAGGGGGTGTACGATTTACAAATAGGGATTGCTAGAAAATAAACCTAATTATCTATTACAACTATATTGAATTTGTGCAAGAATTGAATAAATAATGTACAAAATGAATAAATATGCAAGAATGTAAATGTAAAGAAAATGAATTTTTATTTGGATTTTTTTAGGGTAAAGGGGTTTTGTTTTAACCTAATTAACTAAAAGAAAAAAATAATTAATTAAAATAGTAAAAAATAAAACCTAAATTTACTACGAAAAGAATTCAAATAAAATTCTAATATATTAATTGATTAAAAAAAGAAATTAAGTTATAAGAAGAATATTTTTGGTATTTTTGTCTTAAAAATAAATTATAGTATTATAAAATATTTTTTGGTCTTTTTATAATTAAAATAATATATTTAAATTTTGTAAAAGAAAATAACTAAAAAAACCTAGTTTCTAATTAAATTTACAAATCAATTAGTAAAATAAATAAAGTATGATTAAATAAAATAATTTTTTGTGCAAAAAATAAATAAACCATATCAAAATATAAATCTAATGTTTTTATATTTATATTTTATTTTTTAGTATTAGATAAAATATTTAAGAAAACAAATAAATAAAATTTGAGAAAATAAAATAAAATGGGACAGGGTGTGAATAGCCAACAAGGGGGGTCAGCAGTAAGAAAAAAAATAAGGCCCAAGGGGATGAGGCCCAGCACTGCCAAAAAAGTCAGAATATGTGAAAAATATGAGAAAAAAAAACCCAAAAGGGTACCATTAGGGCTCGAACCCAGGTCCCTATAGTCACAGGCGCGCGCTTCTACCACTGGGGTGGCTATATATCCGTTTATTAATATCAAACCATAAATATATATGGTAAACACGTTCCTCAAGCCAACTTCACCTTCAACCTCACGCCCAGCCCGAACCTCTGTATCTTATTCAATTCTCAACCAAAATGAAAAATGTAAGCAGGAAACTTGTGTCAAATTTCCTCACGATATCAGAAATGCAAAGCAATAAAATTATAGATCAAAGACAAACATGAATTTTAATGGCCCTAATCTGAACCCTAAAAATTTCAAAAACTTCAATCTTAAAATTCTCTAAGCTTAAGCAACATAAATGAAAATTATGGACATGGTTAGCTTTATAGCAATGCTATCTACATTTTTCATTCACAAATAAACCATTAATGATGCTTGTTTGAAGAGTTCAAAAGTCAGAAAACTCACCTTGCAAGAGGGTATCATGTTTGGAGTTTGAGTAGCTTTTAGTGAGTTCCAATGATTGGATTAGCTTCCTCAAGTTCCCTGGAAGCTAATGTGATGCTTAGCTTGAGCTGAAAGTGCTTGAGGAGTTCTGGAGAAGTCAAGGTGCTATTTTTGAAAATGGTGGATGATGATGGAGGTGTTACAGTGGTGTTTCAGGTGTTGGAATTGTTTGTGTATGTTATTTAGAAGCTTTTTAAAGTAAAAGGCCAAGAAACACACGAGCAAATTTGGAGATTGGATTCAAAACTCAAAAATGGCAAGTTTTGAGGTGTTTTTGGTGATTCTGTGTTCTTGGTGTTTTCAGGGCTTAAGCATGCATGGGATTTGTGGAAAATAACTTGTGTATGTATAAGCAAAAAGCTTAAGTGCTTTTGAGAGTCATAAGTATAAGTTACAAGCTAATGGCTATGTTACTTGATTTTCAAGAAAAGTGGGAAAACAAGTTTCAAGATGAAGTACAAGCATGGGCTGAGTGATTGTAAGTGTCTAGATAAGCTTCTCTTGAGTTATGGGACTTGTACCATTAGACGAAAGCAATTGCAAGGCTCAATAACAAGTTTTGTGCAAAAAGCTACTTTATCAAAATGGCATTGTGCACTTTCTTCCCAAAATGAATATAAAGCATGGCCTTGCATTGAATGCTTGAATTGAGACCTCTAACAGCTGTGCAAGCAATTAATTATGGAGTACCTAACAAGTTTGAGTCCTGCAAAGTAGAGGTTATGCAGCATATGTTTAAGTTTTGAATCTTGTTCATCACAAAATGACTTGTAATTCAAGTGTGAAAACCCTAACTTCATCTCTTCGATTCTCCCTACTAAAAAATGATCTCAAGGAGTTCTTGGACATTTTGGAAAGCTTGTAATGTGCTATACAACCCCTATTTTAATCACTTTTAAAAATTCCCCTTGGAACTATATGAAAAAGTGCCATGAAGTTAGGTCAAAATCTTGACCAAATTAGGGCAAAGTTTCATTAAGTGTTTTGTTTCATGACCATGTGTTCTTAAAATTATAACTTGAAATCCAAGCACTTTGGGAAGGAGTTGTGTAAAGCAATTTTGTATATTTCATGGAGATCTACAACTTTTATGTTGAAAGTTTCTTTTGAATCATCTTGCATCATGGTGAAAATTTTGCTCAAAGTTGTGAAAAAATAAGAAATTTCCAACACTTAGAAAAATTTCTAAGGTTAGAAATTTTAACTTTTCAAAATGAAATCTTGAATTTTTGATTTCTTGATGAATAAGTTTCATATTTTGACACGCTTTTATGAATTGTGATCTTTGACATTTGATTTTGACCAAAAAGTCAAAGTTTGACTTTTTAGTATACAATTGACTTTTGATCAGTTGACTGAAAATACATCTATCAATCCATTGGACTTGAGCAATGTTTTGAGCCATGTCATTAGGTAAAACTGATGCAATTGGACTCTTTATATCATTCCTTAAACCAACTGATCATTTGCTAGGTCAAAAATCAGAAATTGTCCTTTCCCAGTCAAAACCCTAATTTTGACCATTTTGCCCTTTTGAAGATTTGATCAAATTTCTTGAGTAATTATGGTCCAAACTTGATCAAATGATACATATGAGTTTAAAATGTTGATGTGGATAAAAAATTATGAAGTTTGACTATAAATTGGCCACATTTGACTTTTTCCCCAATACAGTTGATTTTTAGGTCAACTGCTCAATTGACTGAGCAAAATTGTGATCCAAAGCTTGAAACTTGACATGAGAAATATTGAGGGTCCATAATGATCTATGAAATTCACATGGGGCATTGGAAGTTTAAATATCCTTGTGCAATCTCAAACCCTAATTTTGGTCATCAGTGCTTAAGGAGGTGTCTTGAGCTGATCAACCATAGTGCAGTCTTTAGCCAAAGGAGATCTTGTGGGAAAATTATTGATAAGTGTGAGGGTAAATTTTGGGGTACAACAGCTGCCCCCTTTCAATATTCTTAAGCCTGAAGAGTTAGATTGGCGAGTTTTGCCATTTGTGACTCAAAGGTGGAAGATGATTGGACATTATAGTGCCCAGAAATTTACACTCAGCGATATGATGGTTGATGGTATAGGGAATGGGATTAAAGATTCCATTTGGAGGGATGATGGAAATTTGTTGGATATGGGATTGTAGATGCCATCCAGAAATGATTGCTGAATCGTATCTGTAAACTGAAACTAAATGAGTATCAGAATGTCGTCCATGTCTGGAGCGTATCTGATCTATATATGAAAACTGAATCTAAAAGAGTATCAGAATGGCGTCCGTGTCTGGAGCGTATCTGAACAGTATCTGAAAGTTGAATCTGAATGAGTATCAGGATGACATCCGTGTCTGGAGCGTATCTGAACTGTATCTGAAAACTGAATCTGAAAGAGTATCAGAATGGCGTCCGCGTCTGGAGCGTATCTGAACTATATTTGAAAGTTGAATCTAAATAAGTATCCGGATGGCATCCGTGTCTGGAGCGTATCTGAATTGTATCTGAAAACTGAATCTGAAAGAGTATCAGAATGGCGTCCGTGTCTGGAGCGTATCTGAACTGTATCTGAAAACTGAATCTGAAAGAGTTTCAGAATGGCGTCCGTGTCTGGAGCGTATCGGAACTGTATCTGAAAGTTGAATCTGAAGGAGTATCAGGATGGAATCCATGTCTGAAGCGTATCTGAATTGTATCTAAAAGTTGAATCTGAATGAGTATTAGGATGGCATCCGTGTCTGGAGCGTATCAGAATTGTATCTGAAAAACCTTTGAACATTGTTAATGGTAGCTATTGATTAACCTTATCTTGAAAAGGGTAAAATGTTAGATAATATGTAATGTCATGTTGTATGAAATGCATGGTATAATGAGATACATGCATTCGTGTTATCGATGTTTATGATATATGGATGTGATGTATGCATATGTGAGCTAATCTGCTGCACTGCTTGTTGGATTAGGGAAAATAAATCCCTGAATGTTACTGAGGATAGAGTGCAAGTCTTCATTTTTTAAAGTGTTGATGAATTTCCAATTAGAGAAATACACTTTGTCGTAAGGGAAATTCCGTGTACTTCTTGTAAAATCCTTGTTGGGAAATCTTGAGAAATTTGGCGACTTCTACCGGGGAGTGATAACTGGAAGTTTTGTTCCGCTGGGGATTAAACTGCATACTGCAGGAGATTTTATGGAAATAACTTAGAGAGATTTCCCTATTTCTTAAATCCATTAGTGATTTTCTTTCTATTTTGTTCATTTTTAAACGGTAATTACGTTCAAATGCATATGTTCAAAAATAAATCAGTGGACGTTTTCGTAAATAAAACACAAGAGTAAAGAAAAATAGATAGTTTTGCACTTTCAAAGGGATATCTTTGTATTGACTTTGAGTAAGTATTTTTGTACAATGAGACAAATATTATAGTAAGAGGATGCCGTCATAAAAAAATGAAAATTTGATACAAAGAAAAGATAGCTATGTGAAATAATCCCATGGGGTTCCCATTCTACTATAGCCTCCGTGTCTCAGAGCATCTTATCTATTTGTTGCCTTGTCCGAAGCTGATTGAATTGATCAGAACCGTCGAGTTTGCAGATTGTCTGTAAGGTGATACAACAGGACATAGTCATACACTTTAATTCCCTAACTTTTGCCTGGACCGTCCTTTCGGGTTTTCAGTCCACCGGGATACCCTTTTTGCCCAAGCCGGGTGTACAGATTTTTTTGTTTTATCCCTAATTTTTGCCCAAACCTTTTTGGTTCGCCGGGATGCCCTTGTTTTTCCTAGATGTGTCAACCTAGCGGGTCTCTTATGCGTAGTATCTTTTGATTATGTCCACGTTCACAGGGTGCGGCAGGTCGTCGCCATCCATGGTGGTCAAGATCATCGCTCCACCCGAGAATATGCTTTTAATTACAAATGGTCCTTCGAATGTAAGAGTCCATTTGCCCCTGGGATCACCCTGCGGTAGTATGATATGTTTGATCACCAAATCCCCGACTTGATATACTTGGCGTCTGACCCTTTTGTTGAAAGCCTTGATCATCTGTTTTTGATACATCTGACCATGACAGACAGCAATAAGCCTTTTCTCATCAATCAAGTTCAATTGATCAAGACGAGTTTGGATCCAATCTTCTTCATTCAGCCTTGCATCCTTCATAATTCTCAGAAGGAGATTTGGACCTCAATAGGCAAGACAACCTCCATGCTGTATACCAGAGAGTAGGGTGTTGCCCCAGTTGATGGGTGTGCCGTGGTATGATAACTGTGATCGGTGGATCTGGAACTGACTGTTTAACGCTGGTTCGCGAAATGTCGCGGAAGTAAGAGTCGCCACCGTCTTTTATTTTCTCCAACATGGAAAGGACAAAAGCACAGAAAAATTCCTTAAAGAGATTGCTCTCGGTTCGGGAGGTAGATTATAGAAAGGGAAGGTGTTAGCACCCTTTCTATCCATGGTTATCCATGGGCTCTTAGATACTTGCTCATTTGTGTTTTCAAAAATGGTTTGTTTGCTTTTCAATGTGGGTTTTAAAAAGTTTCTTTGAAAATTCCAGTTCGACTCTTGTATCTGTCCTCAAGAGTGTTTGAAAAATTTGCTTTCGAAAGCTTTTTGAAAAGGTGTTGGTGTGAAAAGTATTTTTGATTTGTTTTTGAAATTAGAGCAAGTATCTAGAGTCATCTACCTACCCTAAGGAATTCGTCTATGTAAATGTCCTTTAAAGTAGTGTCATCCCACCATTGAGAGGTAGGTAGCACCACCATTGGAGGTGTTCGGGTCAATTCGAAGGTTCGGGACATGGTGATCACCAGAGCAATAGGAAGACACCTTAGAAGCTACCCTCATGCCAGGTTCCCGGATCATGAGGACTTACTAAGACATCCTCTACTCGACGATCACCTTTCGAGGCAAGGCAACAGTGAGGCGTACCCTAGGGGTGGTGTGTGATTTGTGTGTCATTTTCAGATATTTTGTCTTTTCATGTTATGAGTGAGCTACGCGTTTGTTTTTATTTATTGTCATTCATTCTTGCATGCATTTATTAACAGTTAAAAAGTTGCGGAAAGATAAAGTTCCTAGCTATTACAAAGGCGCGGGTCTACATCGCCAAATTTAACCAGGACCCGATTTGACATAAAATAAAGAAATAAAATGCGGGAAATATAAAATATCCGAGTTACATGGCTTGAGCAATTACATAATATTTGAAAGAAAATAAATGTGCGAAAGAAATAAAAATAGAACGTTCGAGGGCGTTGGACCCTTTAAAGAAATTAAATGAAATTAAAAATTAATTAATTATTTATTGAAATAAAAGAAGTGTTTTTTAGGTTTTTTGCATTTATGAAATAAGAAAATTAAAATTAAAATTAAAAGAAACCCTAATTCTAAGTTATTTTTAATTATTTGAGAAAAATGTTAAAGTTTAACTTAATTTACTAAAGAATTTATGTACATGTTTATTTACAAAATAAATTAGTAATTAATAATAATAATAATAATAATGAGAAAATTATTTATTAAAAAAATGATGAAAAAGTTAAAAACCCTAATTTCTACATATTTAATTTATTAAGAAAAATATTAAAGTTTTGAAACCTAAATTAATCTAATTAATTGTTTAAAGTTTATTTACAAAAATAATAATAGTAAAATTAATATTAATAAAATAAACATTTTTTTTGATTTTTCTGTATTTTATATTTATTATGAAAATTATTTTATGGAATTAAAAGAAAACAATTAAAAAAACAATTAAAAGAATAAAAAGGAAAAACAAATAAAAATTAAAAATTGAGCAAACCATAGGGGGTGTCTGGCCCAAGGGGAGGTTTTTTGAAGTATTGACTCCTGAGTACCGTGGTCTGCATTCTTTGGCCATTGGATTGAGTTTCATGCATAAGTTGTTCTACTTTGGCCATTTGGCTTTTGGCTTTTGGCTTTTGGCCATTTGTGTTCTGGCTTCAACGTTCCCTTAATGTCTGGCTTAATGTCTGCCTCGCCATGTATTTGACTTTTGGCTTTTGGCCTTTTGGCTTTTGACTTTTGGCCATTTGGTTTTTGGCCTCAACGTCCCTTAATGAACCTGCATGGGATCCTGTCTAAACCTGTAGTGTTGAATCTCATGAAAACATTAAATAAAATCATAAAATGCAAATAAAGCCAATATATGAAGAAATTTAATGTTTAGGCACAATATGGCATGTATGAATGATTATACCCTCTTGATCATGGAGATCAAATCAACCTTACCCTTACTGGAAAAGTAGTGACATGAATGCTTTTATGCCCTTTGGATCATGGAGATCAAGCCAGCCTTACCCTTACTGAAGAAGTAATAAGATGTTGGTTTGTAACTGAGATGGCTTGTAGTGAGAGAGGGATTTGTAATAAGGATTTCAAGGTTTTAGGGCTCTTGAAAGAGTTTGATATTCTGACAGTGTTGTGGCAAGGTTTTTTCTCTCTTTTTCTCTTCTCCTCTTTTTCTCCCTTTTTTTTTCTGGTTTGTATGAATGAAGGTGATTATATAATGGAAATTAGGGTAAAGCAAATGGGCTTTGAATGTGCAATTGGGCCTCCAATATTCACTTGAATTCGTCACTTTCCAGGCTAAATCGCAGGGACTTAAGTGCATTTTTTGAAGTTGAAATGTGAAAACAAAATGTAGCCGGCATCGAGAACTAACTCCTGTCCGAAAATCGACTCAATCGGATAAACGGTGAATTAGTTATGAATTTTTGAAGTTTCAGCTCAGACAAACTTATTTTGGGCTTCAGTGTCGACTCTGACACGTTCTTCAATAAAAAACTGGTATTGATCGGTGCATAATTTGGTCTCGACTTTTGAAGCAAAGTTGTAGATCTACGAGTCAGGGACCTTGTGTAAAAATATGAGCCCAATCCGATAAAAATTGACCGAGTTATGAATTTTCGAAGTTTCGGCCCAGATGAAATAATATTCAGCATTCAGGATTTTCAGCGTGTCACGTACTCTGAGCAAAAAACGAAGGCCTTTTGAATACCGTTTGAACTCAATACCTTCTGTGAAAATGTAGCCAACTCAATTTGTGAAATTTTGGCACCGGAACCAGCTCGATACGATGAAAATCGACCAAGTTATGATTTTTTGAACATGACGCAAATAAACTTCTGTCACAAATTTCTGCACGAAAATACTTGATAAATCCACATTTTTGAAGACCTTATGATCGAAATTGGCTTCCAGCCGTGAGAGATGAAAACGTAGATAATGTCAAGACGGAATTTTGGCCACCGGAATGGGTTCAAAACGAGTCACGATCTTCAAGTTATGAATTTTTTAGCGCGTAAAAACTGCACTTTCAGCACACTTTTTCACTATATTTCTTCAAGAAAACTCACACATTCGGATACCTTCTTTAAAGAATTGACTCTTGAGCCGAACCTGAATTTGAGAATACGTTATCATAGATATCTTGGCGAAAGAACACCTGAATATGATGCGCCGGGTTGGACTTGTGAATTTTTCTTGAAATGTTTTTGAGAAATATGGGAGGGCAAATTTTGGGGTACAACAGTTGCCCCTGTTCAATCTTCTTAGACCTGATGATGCAGATTGGCTGACGTGCCTTTCGTAATCCGAAGGTGGAAGATGACTGAACACTAGAGTGCCCAGAAATTTGCGCTCACATAGTAGCAGTGTGATGGTGGAATGGGCTTATAGATGCCATTTGGAGATTGATGGATAGGATGATGGGCTTATAGATGCCATCTGGATGTTGATCGCGTAAGAGATTCCTTAGCGAGAACCTGCGTACCTGCAAAACAGAAAATGATTACCTGACACGTTGCAGGAGTTGGTTTTCAGATGCTTGGTATCGATGTGTCCTGACTGGTTACAGGAGCTGAGTCTGGAGCTTCACAAGATGATGAATGAACCAGGGATGGTTACTACCTTAGCATGAACGGTAAGAGAACCTTGGGCGACCTTAACTTCAACAACGCTCGTTGAGATAATCTTAGTGGGAATTACCGTCTTCGCAGTATCGGGAAGAGAACCATAGACAATTATAATCTGAAAGGAATTATCGCCTCACTCACCGTCAGAGAGGGAACCATCTGAAAAGGAATTATCACCTCACTCACCGTCGGAGAGGGAACCATCTGAAAAGGAATTATCACCTCACTCACCGTCGGAGAGGGGACCATAGAAAAGGAATTATTACCTCACTCACCATCGGAGAGGGAAACATCTGAAAAGGACTTACTACCTCACTCACCGTCGGAGAGGGAACCATATGAGACTATCACCTCACTCACCGTCGGAGAGGGAAACATCTGAAAAGGAATTACCACCTCACTCACCGTCGGAGAGGGGACCATAGGAGATTATCACCTCACTCACCGTCGGAGAGGGAAACATCTGAAAAGGAATTACCACCTCACTCACCGTCGGAGAGGGAACCATAGGAGATTATCACCTCACTCACCGTCGGAGAGGGAAACATCTGAAAAGGACTTACCACCTCACTCACCGTCGGAGAGGGAACCATAGGAGACTATCACCTCACTCACCGTCGGAGAGGGAAACATCTGAAAAGGAATTACCACCTCACTCACCGTCGGAGAGGGGACCATAGGAGATTATCACCTCACTCACCGTCGGAGAGGGAAACATCTGAAAAGTAATTACCACCTCACTCACCGTCGGAGAGGGAACCATAGGAGATTATCACCTCACTCACCGTCGGAGAGGGAAACATCTGAAAAGGACTTACCACCTCACTCACCGTCGGAGAGGGAACCATAGGAGACTATCACCTCACTCACCGTCGGAGAGGGAAACATCTGAAAAGGAATTACCACCTCACTCACCGTCGGAGAGGGAACCATAGGAGACTATCACCTCACTCACCGTCGGAGAGGGAACCATCTGAAAAGGACTTACCACCTCACTCACCGTCGGAGAGGGAACCATAGGAAATTATAATCTGGAATAACTTCTGCTGAGTCTTTATCAGAAAAATCTATTGGGAGTCAATTTAGCTGGACTAGAGAAGGCCTGGGACTGGATAAGAAATCTTTGGAGTCGATTAACTGAACCGGTCTAGGTCTTGAAATATGATTGAGAATTTCAACTGCATCCTTCCTGAAAGGTAAAGGTCAGTCATATGCAATGCATGATATGGATCAAGCAATGATGTTCTCAACATAAATGAGATTTGCATGACATAATGCGTCTATGCATGCTATAATGATGTATGTGATATTTTATGAATGTATGTTTTCGTCTAGGAAAGTAAATCCTTGACGGGTGCTGGGAAGTCATATCCTGGGCTGATGTTGAAGAATAGATTTTTGCTTCCGCTGGGGATGATAGCTGCAAGAATACCGGTAGGAGAAAATGACTCCGTTGAGGAATAAACTTGGCAAATGGAAGATTCTGCGGGGAGAAAAGATACTCTAGCGACCATGCTGGGAAGCAATACTCTGTGGGAAGAGGGATGCCTTGCTGAGTGTTGATAATAATTTGCTGGGGATACCCTTGCTGTACTGGAAGTGTTGATAGACTTCGCTGGGGATAAGAAAGAACTATGTCGACGACGATCTTTCCATGGCTTTTGGCTGAGGATAACCCAGTTATATCCTGTTAAGGAAATAACTCTTTTAAATCAAGCCGGACGATGCGTTCGTGTTCTGCGAGGGGATAAGCTTCCATAATCTACTGGGGATATGCTTATTGCTTGGGGAGATGACTTCCAACTTTCCTGGGGAACTGAATTGGACTCTCCTGGGGAAGTTTTGAATGTGGGGAAGTGATTCCTTTGAATGTTGATATGCCGCCGGGGAACAATCTTTAAACCAAGACTGTCGGGGATGCTTGTTAAGAATATGTGTATGCTGCTGGGGAATGTTGAGCTCTGCGGGAGGATACTCAACTTCCTTAAGGTTTGATAATATAGCTTTGCTTGAGGAGAGTGCACTGACTTGCTAGCTCACTCTCTGGGGAATTGGGATGTACTGGTTGAACCCTCCTTGATACCTTGGAGGACAGAACAATTGGACTGTTCAGACAACTCTTTATTGCCCCTGTTTCTGAGGTGGGAGAGGAAGACCTGTGAGGTGCTGATAGTTGTTGATGGACAACCCTTCTTCTGGTAGACAGGTGACAAGATAACAGGACATAGTCGTACGCTTTTGATCCCTAACTCTTGCCTGGACCGCCCTTTCGGGTTTTCAGTCCACCGGGATACCCATTTTTGCCCAAGCCGCCTTTTCAGGTTTTCGACTTGCCGGGTGTACAGATTTTTTTCATTTCATCCCTCATTTTGCCCGAACCCTTTTGGTTCGCCGGGAAGCCCTAATTTTTGCCTAGGTATGTCAACCTAGCGGGTCTTTGATTGTGCGTAGTATTTTTCCGACTATGTCCGTTCTCAGAATGTAGGGAGTTTCCCCTGTTAGAAGTGTTTTGTCGTGCCACCAGAAGGTGTTTGATCAGGCCAGATTCGTTGTTGAAATGCCCCCAGTGACTCAGGAGGAGATTTGCCCCAGGCTATTTGGCCTTTGAGAGATTCTCCGAATCTTGATTGGACTGCCCCAGATGATGGACCATGCTCATGTCTGCCCCTTGATTGGAGGTACTTCTGTTCATTAGGCATTCGTCGTGCGAACTTCTGCTTGTTCAAACAAAGAGTCATATGCAAACAATGTTATATCAAAAATGCAAAGCTTATGTCTGTCTTGAAGATTTTGAAAATGCATTCTTTTTTCATAAAACAAGTGATTGTTTGTAAAACGTGATGTCGACTCCGTATTTACCGTAAGCCTTAAGGAGTCAGGATACCTTTCGTACAGTATGCTTTCGAACTAACCCATGCTTCAGCTAGGACTTTTAAGGGTTATAGCGTGGCCTGGTTCACGGTTTAAGAAACAAAGGATAAAGGCTCAAATTATTTGTACCCACCCACTCTTCGTGATGTTCTCCAAACCTAAACTCAGTTGATCCTACGTTAGACCTTGTTTGAGTCTTTGCTTTGATATACCAGCGATGGTTCGAATGTTGACAATTTATTTCAAATAGGCAGTCATCTTTGTTTTTGTTGAGGGTTTGTATGACCTCTTTCTTTTTGATTTTTGTTATCCCTTTCTTTTTTGCCTGAACTGTTTCTTTTTTATTACAGTCAGCGGGATGCCCCAGCTTTGTAAGTCTCCTTCATGGATTTTGACTTAATGGGTTTTTTTGATTTTGGTAATGACTGCCTTTCTTTATTGATTATTCGGAACCATCACTGTCTTTCTCTGTTTTGTAAGGACCTCTTTGGTGCCATTCGTTATGCACTTGGATCAACTGAGAGACTGCCCTGCCCCAGGTTATGATTAAGGGTTTTAAATTTCGAAAAGAAAAACTCCTACTTCTTTGGCTCAAAGGGGTTGACGAGGGATTATCATCCTTATAACTCCAGTGTTTAGGGATTGAAACAATGTTTGTACCTCATCAGCGGGGTCTGTTCAAAAGCATACTGTAGATTATGGTATCGTTTTCGTCATCCTCCCTCAAGAGGCTTAGAATTGTTAATTAAGAGTTGATCATCAGAAAAAATATGAAAATAATTTGCATTTAGTGAATACGAATATATGGTTTCAGAACAGACATATGCGATGCATTAATGAAATAACAATGTTTAACAATGACCAAATGTTTGAACAAAAGAAAATTGCAACTTGAACATTCGAATGAACAAAAGTTTTCCAGTCTCAAGATTTGTCACTTCAAATGGTGAGTCTTGCAGGGGTAGTAGAAGAACTCGGCCTGACCATCTTGGGTGAATTTCACTGCTCCTTCGTCAATCAGGTCCTGAATCTTGTTCTTCAGAGACCAACAGTCGTTTGTATTATAGTTAGGGATGATAGTTAGGGGCAGAAGTGTTTGGATTCCGGAGAGGAGCCCTTAAGGTGATCAGCCCTGCCTCCAACATTTGTTGTAGTGCTTGATCCAGCGACATGTTGATCTTGGTGAACTGCCTTTTAGGCTTGTCTGGTTGAAGCTGGTGAAGTTGTTGCTGAATTTGTGGCGCTGAAGCCATTTGAGGAACTCTCCCCTTATCTCCTTGTCTCAAGGATGATTGAATGATGAATGGCTTTTTACCCTTAGATGTTTGCCCCAGTTGGTTATCCCGAAGAAGTTGGTTGATGAGAACCCCGAGCTCATCTTGTCTTTGAGCTAAGTCTTGGATGATAGTCACCTGCCCCAGCATCTGGGCCTTCATTGCATCCATCTCAGCTTGCAGGCGTTTCAGCCTTTCATCCTCAGCATTGTTCCTGACAAAAGTCTCCATGAGAAGTGTCCTCAATTCCTCCTGCCCCTTGGATAGATTCAGGAGGATTTCCCCGAACCGAGTCTCTTGAGCAAGAAGGTCCTGGTTATCTGGTTGGGAAGCCATTGCTGAAATAAACAGCGAGAAAGGTAAGTGACCTGCAACAAGGATACCTGCAATGCAATGATATGTATGATATGCATGCAATGTTTTCAAGGACCTCGCAGGGTAAATAAGAAGAATTGTTAGAATTTGAATTCAGTGGCTTGATTGAAGGAACTTCCTGTTATTGAGAGTCCTTCTTCAAGAGTCAAGGCTCACCATATCAAGTGGGTCATAGCCCCTGACTTTAGTCATCATGTCTGGTTTTGGTTTCCAAACAACCTTGGTTAGGGGAACCTTCTTCAAGAGTCAGAGCTCGCCATATCAAGTGGGTCATAGACCCTGACAACTCTGGCTAGAGGAAAATAAATCCTCTTTGCCCCTTGCTGGATGTTTGATTTATCCTGACCTGCATCACAAGCCCTTGAGATCCTTGAAATGGGTTAGGATGTATGCAATGGTATGATGTTATGGTATGCATGGGGTAATGTAAGTAACCCTGTTATGAGTCCAAATTAAGGACTGCAAACCAAAACCTGCAAAAAACTCAAGTAAAACCTGTCATGAGTCCCAATTAAGGACTATAAACAGAACCTGCAAGTAGTTAGTACACCCTGTTATGAGTCCCAATTAAGGACTATAAACAAAACCTGCAAGAGACTTAGTAAACCCTGTTACGAGTCCCGATTAAGGACTATAAACAAAACCTGCAAGTAGTTCATGTGTCAGATAGATAACAAGCATGCAAGTAGTCAAGTACGAAGGCACGCAAGTCACACAAGAGAAGCCCTTAGAGTTTAAGGCCATCATGAGGTCTGGGTATTACCCTCTTGAAGTTGGTGGGTTCAACCTGTCCTATTAGAAGTAACCGGGTTCTAAGGGTCCCAATATCACGGGATTGCTTTCATTGTTCATCGTTTCGATTTAGCCACTGAACTGGCGACCGAAATATTCCAGGAAAGCAACCCTCAATTGGGTGTAGTATCGAGTATCAACCAACCTCGGACTGCACCAAAGTCAGTTATCTCACTACCCTAAAGAGGCCAAGATAGTTCAATTAAGGTTCCTAAGGTCTGTTGATGCTTCACGACACCACGCGGAGGCCCCGTACTCTCCTTGACTGAACTCAAGGGTTACCGGTACACACCAAAGTGCCACATCAACGTAGCAGACTGTTTCAACCATGTCGGTATACCCCGCACAGTTCCCTCACAGCCTTGTTGCTACTTTCTAAGAAGGTATCCCCCAGATCTGGGTTAGGATCTATAGAACTCCCAAGACAGTCCCACAATAATAAAACAAGCAAGGAAAACAATTGAAAACACAGTGATCTTAATCCTAAGGTACACCTCACTTTAAGTTTAAGTCCCCAGCAGAGTCGCCAGTTCTGGGATCGGTGGATCTGGAACTGACTGTTTAACGCTGGTTCGCGAAATGTCGCGGAAGCAAGAGTCGCCACTGTCTTTTATTTTCTCCAACATGGAAAGGACAAAAGCACAGAAAAATTCCTTAAAGAGATTGCTCTCGGTTCGGGAGGTAGATTATAGAAAGGGAAGGTGTTAGCACCCTTTCTATCCATGGTTATCCATGGGCTCTTAGATACTTGCTCATTTGTGTTTTCAAAAATGGTTTGTTTGCTTTTCAATGTGGGTTTTAAAAAGTTTCTTTGAAAATTCCAGTTCGACTCTTGTATCTGTCCTCAAGAGTGTTTGAAAAATTTGCTTTCGAAAGCTTTTTGAAAAGGTGTTGGTGTGAAAAGTATTTTTGATTTGTTTTTGAAATTAGAGCAAGTATCTAGAGTCATCTACCTACCCTAAGGAATTCGTCTGTGTAAATGTCCTTTAAAGTAGTGCCATCCCACCATTGAGAGGTAGGTAGCACCACCATTGGAGGTGTTCGGGTCAATTCGAAGGTTCGGGACATGGTGATCACCAGAGCAATAGGAAGACACCTTAGAAGCTACCCTCATGCCAGGTTCCCGGATCATGAGGACTTACTAAGACATCCTCTACTCGACGATCACCTTTCGAGGCAAGGCAACAGTGAGGCGTACCCTAGGGGTGGTGTGTGATTTGTGTGTCATTTTCAGATATTTTGTCTTTTCATGTTATGAGTGAGCTACGCGTTTGTTTTTATTTATTGTCATTCATTCTTGCATGCATTTATTAACAGTTAAAAAGTTGCGGAAAGATAAAGTTCCTAGCTATTACAAAGGCGCGGGTCTACATCGCCAAATTTAACCAGGACCCGATTTGACATAAAATAAAGAAATAAAATGCGGGAAATATAAAATATCCGAGTTACATGGCTTGAGCAATTACATAATATTTGAAAGAAAATAAATGTGCGAAAGAAATAAAAATAGAACGTTCGAGGGCGTTGGACCCTTTAAAGAAATTAAATGAAATTAAAAATTAATTAATTATTTATTGAAATAAAAGAAGTGTTTTTTAGGTTTTTTGCATTTATGAAATAAGAAAATTAAAATTAAAATTAAAAGAAACCCTAATTCTAAGTTATTTTTAATTATTTGAGAAAAATGTTAAAGTTTAACTTAATTTACTAAAGAATTTATGTACATGTTTATTTACAAAATAAATTAGTAATTAATAATAATAATAATAATAATGAGAAAATTATTTATTAAAAAAATGATGAAAAAGTTAAAAACCCTAATTTCTACATATTTAATTTATTAAGAAAAATATTAAAGTTTTGAAACCTAAATTAATCTAATTAATTGTTTAAAGTTTATTTACAAAAATAATAATAGTAAAATTAATATTAATAAAATAAACATTTTTTTTGATTTTTCTGTATTTTATATTTATTATGAAAATTATTTTATGGAATTAAAAGAAAAGAATTAAAAAAACAATTAAAAGAATAAAAAGGAAAAACAAATAAAAATTAAAAATTGAGCAAACCATAGGGGGTGTCTGGCCCAAGGGGAGGTTTTTTGAAGTATTGACTCCTGAGTACCGTGGTCTGCATTCTTTGGCCATTGGATTGAGTTTCATGCATAAGTTGTTCTACTTTGGCCATTTGGCTTTTGGCTTTTGGCTTTTGGCCATTTGTGTTCTGGCTTCAACGTTCCCTTAATGTCTGGCTTAATGTCTGCCTCGCCATGTATTTGACTTTTGGCTTTTGGCCTTTTGGCTTTTGACTTTTGGCCATTTGGTTTTTGGCCTCAACGTCCCTTAATGAACCTGCATGGGATCCTGTCTAAACCTGTAGTGTTGAATCTCATGAAAACATTAAATAAAATCATAAAATGCAAATAAAGCCAATATATGAAGAAATTTAATGTTTAGGCACAATATGGCATGTATGAATGATTATACCCTCTTGATCATGGAGATCAAATCAACCTTACCCTTACTGGAAAAGTAGTGACATGAATGCTTTTATGCCCTTTGGATCATGGAGATCAAGCCAGCCTTACCCTTACTGAAGAAGTAATAAGATGTTGGTTTGTAACTGAGATGGCTTGTAGTGAGAGAGGGATTTGTAATAAGGATTTCAAGGTTTTAGGGCTCTTGAAAGAGTTTGATATTCTGACAGTGTTGTGGCAAGGTTTTTTCTCTCTTTTTCTCTTCTCCTCTTTTTCTCCCTTTTTTTTCTGGTTTGTATGAATGAAGGTGATTATATAATGGAAATTAGGGTAAAGCAAATGGGCTTTGAATGTGCAATTGGGCCTCCAATATTCACTTGAATTCGTCACTTTCCAGGCTAAATCGCAGGGACTTAAGTGCATTTTTTGAAGTTGAAATGTGAAAACAAAATGTAGCCGGCATCGAGAACTAACTCCTGTCCGAAAATCGACTCAATCGGATAAACGGTGAATTAGTTATGAATTTTTGAAGTTTCAGCTCAGACAAACTTATTTTGGGCTTCAGTGTCGACTCTGACACGTTCTTCAATAAAAAACTGGTATTGATCGGTGCATAATTTGGTCTCGACTTTTGAAGCAAAGTTGTAGATCTACGAGTCAGGGACCTTGTGTAAAAATATGAGCCCAATCCGATAAAAATTGACCGAGTTATGAATTTTCGAAGTTTCGGTCCAGATGAAATATTATTCAGCATTCAGGATTTTCAGCGTGTCACGCACTCTGAGCAAAAAACGAAGGCCTTTTGAATACCGTTTGAACTCAATACCTTCTGTGAAAATGTAGCCAACTCAATTTGTGAAATTTTGGCACCGGAACCAGCTCGATACGATGAAAATCGACCAAGTTATGATTTTTTGAACATGACGCAAATAAACTTCTGTCACAAATTTCTGCACGAAAATACTTGATAAATCCACATTTTTGAAGACCTTATGATCGAAATTGGCTTCCAGCCGTGAGAGATGAAAACGTAGATAATGTCAAGACGGAATTTTGGCCACCGGAACGGGTTCAAAACGAGTCACGATCTTCAAGTTATGAATTTTTTAGCGCGTAAAAACTGCACTTTCAGCACACTTTTTCACTATATTTCTTCAAGAAAACTCACACATTCGGATACCTTCTTTAAAGAATTGACTCTTGAGCCGAACCTGAATTTGAGAATACGTTATCAGAGATATCTTGGCGAAAGAACACCTGAATATGATGCGCCGGGTTGGACTTGTGAATTTTTCTTGAAATGTTTTTGAGAAATATGGGAGGGCAAATTTTGGGGTACAACAATAACCATGGAGAGCAAATGGTAGTATCTCATGCCAGTCTTTGTACGTGACTGTCATTTTCTGTATGATCTTTTTGATGTTCTTATTTGCGGCTTCGACTGCACCATTCATCTTTGGCCAATAAAGGGAAGAATTGTGAAGCTGGATCTTGAATTACTTGCACATGGCAGTGATCATAGTATTGTTTAGATTCGTACCATTGTCTGTGATGATCCTCTCTGGGATACCATACCGACAGATGAGATTATATTTAATGAACCGTGCTACAACATTCTTGGTGATGGAAGCGAAAGAGGCTGCCTCAACCCACTTTGTAAAATAGTCAATGGCCACTAAGATGAAGATGTGTCCATTAGAGGCTATTGGTTTGATTTCCCAAATCATATCAATGCCCCACATAGCAAAGGGCCAAGGAGCCGTCAAGACATTCAAAGGAACCGGAGGTATGTGCACCTTGTCAGCATAAATCTGACACTTCTGGCAGGTTCGAGAGTGTTGATAGTAATTTGTTTCCATGGTAGACCAGTAATAACCTGCCAGAAGGATTTCCTTTGCCATCGTATGCCCACTGGAATGGATGCCAAAAGTACCCTCATGTAGATCAGCCATGATCTTTTCTGCCTCAACCTTATCTACGCAACGAAGCAAAACAGAGTCATGGTTGCGTTTGTAGAGAACACCATTACTAAGGAAGAACTTAGCGGAGAATCTACTTAAGAACTTCTTATTATTGACTGAAGCTCCTTTCGGATATTCTTGAGCCTCGAGATACCTCTTGACTTTATGAAACCAAGGCCAGTCCACTACTTCTTCAGTATTAATCTCGTGATAGTGAGCTGGTTCATCCATTCGTTCAATAGTGATCTGGGGAGCCTCATTATCCTATTTGAGTTTAAACATGGATGACATTGTGGCTAGCGCATCCGCTAGTTGATTTTATTCTCGCGGGAAATGCTCGAAGGTAATCTTCTCAAAATATGGGATTAATGTTAATACATGTTCTTTGTATGGGATGAGGTTTCGGTGCTTAGTGTCCCACTCTCATTTGATCTGGATGATGACCAAGGCTGAATCTCCGAATACACTTAAGGATTTGATTCCCAAATCTATGGCAGCCTTGAGACAAAAAATGCACGCTTCGTATTCTGCCATGTTGTTTCTGTGGTTGAAGCAAAGTCTTGCAGTAAAGGGATTTTGATATCCTTCAGGGGATATAAGTACAACACCGATACCATTGCTGAGTGCGTTGGATGCCCCATCCAAAACCAGGGTCCATCGGGATCCTTGTTCAGGTTCGTCATATGGTCTGAATTCTTCACAGTTGTTTACCATCATGATGTCTTCATTTGGGAATTCGAACTTCATGGACTAGTAATCCTCCACAGCTTGGTGAGCTAGGTGATCAGCTAGTACACTACCCTTTATTGCTTTCTGGATAGTATACTATATGTCATATTCTGTCAGGATCATCTGCCATCTCGCTATTCCCCCAGAGAGGGCAGGTTTCTCGAAGATGTTTTTTATTGGATCCATTTTAGATATCAATAAGGTAGTATGGGTCAACATATATTGTCTTAGCCGGCGAGTAGCCAATGCCAGAGCGCAGCAAGTTTTCTCGAGCAATGAATATCTGTTTTCACATTCGATAAACTTTTTGCTCATGTAATAAATAGCATGCTCTTTTCGGCCAGACTCGTCATGTTGCCCCAGCACACACCCCATTGAATTTTCCGAAACAGTTAGATACATGATCAAGGGTCTTCCCTCGACTGGTGGCATCAACATTGGAGGCTCTTGCAGGTGTTCTTTGATCTTGGCGAAGGCAGTTTGGAACTCATCATTCCATTTGACTACTTGATCTTTCTTCATTAATTTGAAGAATGGTTCACAAGTAACTGTCAGGTGAGAAATGAATCTGGCAATGTAGTTTAACCGTCCCAAGAATCCTCTGACTTCCTTCTCGATACAAGGAGCAGGCATTTCTCTTATTGCTTTCACCTTGGTAGGATCTACTTCAATACCTTTACCGCTGACAACAAAGCCTAGGAGTTTACCGGACCTCACCCCAAATGTGCATTTATTTGGGTTTAACCTCAACTTGTACTTTTTTAGCCTCTCAAATAATTTCTGCAAATGATCTAGATGTTCTTCTTCTGTTTGAGATCTGGCTATCATGTCATCCACGTAGACCTCTATTTCGTGATGTATCATATCGTGAAATAAAGCTACCATAGCACGCTGATAGGTTGCCCCAGCGTTCTTCAAACCAAATGGCATAACCTTGTAGTAGAATGTGCCCCATTGTGTGTCAAAGGTTATTTTCTCCATGTCCTCAGGCGCCATTTTGATTTGGTTATAGCCTGAGAAACCATCCATGAAGGAAAACACCTTATGTTGTGTTGTATTGCCAACCAAAATATCAATGTGGGGAAGTGGGAAATCATCCTTAGGGCTTTCCCTATTCAAATATCTGTAGTCCATGCACATTCGTACCTTGACGTCCTTTTTAGGCATGAGAACAACATTGGCAACCCATTATGGATAGGAGGTGATGGCCAAGAATCCGGAATTAAATTGTTTCTTGACTTCCGCCTTGATCTTCTCTGATATGTCTGGTCGCATGCGACATACCTTTTGTTTTACTGGTGGGTAGTCTTCTTTTATTGGTAGACGATGTACCACGATGTCTACATCAAGTCTCGGCATGTCTTCATACGACCAGGAAAAGACCTCAACATAATCATGTAGCAACTAAATCATGTGCTCTTTGACACTAGGTTCCAGATTGGCACCCACCTTGACTTCTCTCTTGTCTTCTTCAATACCTAGGTTAATTGTGTCCACTGGTTCTTCTTGGGGCTGTATGGTCCTCTCTTCTTGTTAAAGTAACATGGAGAGTTCCCCTGGCACTTCACAATCTTCCTCACCTTCGTCTTCGGCTTGGTAGATTAGATTTTCAGAGTCACAAAAGGCCATATCATAATTGTTACCCATGGGATCCCGAATGGATGTAGATCTGCATTTTGAATGTGAGTGAGTGTAAGAGTGTAGCTATCTTTGAAAGAAATGAAAATGTAAAAAGAAAAACAATGAGCAAAAAGTTTTGTATGCAAAAATGTCCATGATTCATTGATGTCATATGGAAATGAGATAATAACTCTTACAAATGGACCATTATGCCTCGGGTAAGACACAAGGTTTTAAGAGTCTGAATTGTTTAATATTACAGATCTGACAAAATTTAAAGACAAATTACTGTTGGATAAAAGTGATTGGGACAAAATCTATAGCTTCCCAGTTTCTGAGCCCTCCACTGACAGTTGGGAAAATCCAATCCTCCAGGTTAAAGCCGTCTTCATCATCCTCCACTGCGTTGACTTCGCGATTGCTGATCTTTAAGGGTGATCCTCCGGCACGAGCACGACGTATAGATTTTTGGGCTCCTGAAGTGAAACTCAAACCAACTTTGTCAGATTTGTATGGGATATCTGGGATTTGGCCCCAAATAGTGCACCCACCTTCTTCAATCACTGCCTTGGCATCTTTCAAAGACGACATCTTGAGCGGAGGCCTTGTAATCTTTGGGACTTGGGAAACAGCCTTGGTTACTGCCACACTTTGCAGGACTTCTTCAAAGTGCTGGAATAGAGTTTCAATAAATTCACCATCTAATTCCACATATCTGAAGGAATTTAGATGAATGGCCATATACTCTTCTTCTCCATGAACGATGATGATTTTCCCCTGAATTGGATATTTCAGCATTTGATGCAACATAGAGGTAACGACACCAGCATTGTGAATCCACGGTCGGCCTAATAAGCAGGAATATGAAGGGCGAATGTCCATTACATAAAAAGTTGAATCAAATGTTTGGGTTCCAACTTTTATGGGGATGTCCACTTCCCCATGCACCATCCTTTTTGAGTCGTCGAAGACCCTCACTACTATATTGCTAGGTTTCAAGGTCAATCCTTCACAGTCAAGCCTATCAAGAGCTTTTTTAGGAAACACATTCAGAGACGAACCGATATCAACCAAAACATGAGGCAAGGTCCTGCCCCTGCATTCGACTGAGACATGCAATGCCTCATTATGCTTCCTCCCCCTTGGTGTTAAATCAGCATCCGAAAAACCTAAACCATTATCTACGGTCAAGCTGGATACCCAGTCTTGGAACTGATATGTAGATGTTTCTTGGGGTACATGGGCAGTTTTAAGGAATTTTACCAAGGCCTTTGCATGAGCCTCAGAACATAACAATAAAGCCAGCATGGAAATTTTTGATGGAGTTTGCCCCAGTTGCTCGACTACGTTGTAGTCGCTTCTTTTTATAATCTTTAGAATTTCCTCCATCTCTTTTCGGGAGGTCTCAGGTATAGCTACTGATTGTGCCTTCATATGGACAGGCTCAACCAGAATACCTTTGCCTCGAGTCTCGGTTGACTTGGCAGTGGGAATGTCAGTAGGGGTGATAACAGGGACTGTAGTAGTTTTGCCAACAGGAGTATCAGCAGAGATGATTGCAGGACTGGGAATAGACTTTGGAGGAGCAACAACAACATGAATGATTACAGGTCCGGAAACAACTTTTGGAGGAGCAATTTCTAGAGAGAATACCCTTCCACTTCGGGTTATCTTGCTAGTCCCTGCGATGTTACTGATATTGGAGTCAACTTTCTCAGAACTTGAATTTTCAGCAGCTGGCCAATCTTGCTTGATACCGTGATAGTAGACATCACCTCCATAATTTCATGGGACGGTTTTGTCTGACGAATACGAGATTGGTCCAGGCATTGTAATTATCAACGAAGCTACTTTAAGAAATAATGCATTTCTAACGGGTCTTTTGGTGGAAACCCTGGAAGAGTTGGCGGAAATGGTCACTATGGAAACATCATTATAAGAAACAGTTGGAATAGAAGTCTTCTCAAACAAAATCTCCTTGAATCTATTAGGCATTGAACGCCTGCTTTTAACAAATGACAGTTGGTTGGTGAGGATAAACAGAAATGACAGCTTTCATCGCAGCCTGGGAATACACCGACATTCAACAAGTTCTTTTTGATAGTCAGGAGTGGGGTCACAAGTTCCTTAACCAAAGTAACAAACATATCTTCCTCAACGACATTGACATCACGGTCGTGCTTGGGCATAGGGGCAGTGATAACATTGGGAATTTTCGGCGCATCGAATTCAATCTCTTTGGCTTCAAGAAGGTCTTGTACTTTGTTTTTCAGAGCCCAACAGTTGTTAGTGTCATGGCCGGGACTCTCGGAGTGGTATGCACAACGGGCATTAGGATGATAATGAGGAGAGGTTGTGTTAGGATTCTTTGGAGCTTCTTTCAAAATCACTAGATTGGATCTTAACAAATGCGGCAATACTTGAGATAATGTCATATTAATTAGGGTGAACTGTCTGACTGGTCTTTCCGTTCTTGGCTGGTTGCTTATTTGCTGAGCAGGTGCAGGTTTAGGAATCATGACAGCCCCCACCATTGGACGGTGTTCAGTCCTATCTTGATTTCTCCGAGGATATACAACAACAACTTATTTTCTTCCAATAAATGGTTTTCTTACAGCAGCAGAGGATGCGTCCTTTTGAATCTTCCCATTCTTTATCCCAGCTTCCACTCTTTCTCCAATCAATATCAATTTGGTAAAACCTGTCGAGGAACTCCCAATTAAGTGATTAAAGAAAGGACCAGACAGTGTACCCAAAAACATATCTACTAACTCTCATTCAGATAGGGGAGGCTGGACTCTTCCTGCTAAATCCCTCCATTTTTAACTGTAGTCTTTGAAGCCTTCATTTGAAACCATGGCCATACTCTGGAGTTGAGTACGAGTGGGAGCAAGGTCTACATTGTATTGGTATTGTTTGTAAAAGGAAGCGGCAAGATCTTCCCAATTATGAACATTGGCTCTTTCTAGATGATAAAACCAATCAAGTTGAGTTCCGGACAGACTCTTGAAAGAAGTGTACCCATAAATCCTTGTCAGCAGTATGAGGCTGTATTTTTCTCACATAGGACCGGAGATGCATTTTAGGACATGAAACTCTGTCGTATTTGGCGAACACCGGTGCCTTGAATTTTAGAGGAATGACAATCCCAGACATTAAACCTAACTCCTCAAAGTCCAGTCCATGCACTTTTTGAATTTCCATTGCACTTAACCGTTCCTCCAGATGCTTATACTTGTCGTCGACCGAAGGATATTGTTCTTCAGAATAATCTTCTTCTTCCTCTTCCTCTCCTGAATCTGGTTGGGCCACTGTTTCCTTGCCTTTCCCATCTTGATTGTCTTTCTCACCAGATGACGTTGCAAAGTCTAAGGTCCGTCTAGCTTGTCCGTGAAACCTTCTTCCCATATTTAGAACTCCGGTAATTTTCTTTGTTTTCTTCTTTTTCTCTTCAACCAGCAAGGTCTTCAACTCTTCTTGTCCTTTGGCTAGAGTTAAGAACATCTATTGAAATTGAGCATTTTGTGCTTGGAGGTCCTTCACCGTCTATTCGAGATCCATCTTACTAAAATAAACAGTAGAAAGATGAGGAGACTTGTCGTAAGAAACCTGCTTATGTTATGATGAATGGTAAATGCATATGCAATGATTTCAAGGAACTTAGAGATTTAAAATTGCTTTAGACCAAAAAGGAACACACGTCATATTAATAAGTCAAATCTTGAGTAAATCACGCCTCTTTTGGGCTTACAAAGAAATACAAAAACTCTAAGATAAAAAAGTTGTACGCATCCTTTTTGGTGCGATGTAGGCATTCAGGCTCCGTTCCTCATGAAGTTGCTTAGTGAGTCCCAAAACCTTCTCCTCGCTAGCATAGAATTGGGTCTCAAAGTATCTTGCTCCCCCTTGAGTTGTATTCAATCTCTTTGTAAATCTTCAAGAGAGGTGCACATGTCAGGATGCAGGATAATGTATGGAACATCTCCTTCCATAACAGGGTCAATGATTACCGGGAGAGTGGAGGGATAAGGCATCAGAAGACTCTGAGAACGAGCTCGTACCCATTTGAGGTAAGGATCAAGAGGGATGGAATTATTATGCCCCAATGTCTTGCTATCTACCTTGTTCAACATCCTCCAAGCTCGGATAAACCTATGGCGATGACCTTGATCGTCGTTCTCGTAGTCAAATACCAAACCTTGAATCAACATCACATGTGGACCATCCCTTCGGGCATAACTAAACTATCTTAAGGCTAAGCAAGGGTTACAGGTAATACCTCTCCTAATTCCAAGTAAAGGGACATTAGGTAATTCTCCACAACGGTCGATGATGGTAACATTCTCCAAAGAGCGGGAACACCAATGAATGTCTGAATGTCTGAGCGTCATCAACCTTTGTGACCACCTTGAACCTTGCTCGTTCTTCAATACAGATTGGGGAAGATGCTAAATAAACCATCTTGCCAAGAGAGGAGTACAACACATAAGGATACCTCTTTTCCTCATAGTGCGAGTGTGAAAAGAATGTAGGATGTCCCCTAGCAAAGTAGGCACCAGGTTGCGGGATATGAAGATTTTGACAGCGTTCACATCTATGAGTTGGTCAGGATTTGGAAACAAAACCATCCCATAGATGAGGAGAGCCACAATTTCCTCAAAAGCTTTCAAATCCAAAGAGTTCCAACAGTTTTGGGCTTTCTCAAACAAGAACTTTACTAGGAAACCCTTGACACCACTCCTTGTTTCCTAATGGGTTGTGACATCAGATGGTTGCAAGTGTAGAGCTTGAGCAATCTCTTCTGGCTTGGGATCTCTTTCTGTACAATTGAAAGGTAGTTGATTGAGAATGGGAATCCTCTAGAGTTAAGAGAATTCTTCCAAAGTTGGCACAAGTTGATAATCGAGAAATGTGAAGCAATGGTGTAAAGGATCAAAGAACTGAAAGAGCACCTTCATCATGTCTTCATCAGTGTTAGAGGTGACCAAGTTTAGTAGGCGACCATGTCTCTCGGTAAATGGAGAATTTTCAGGAATCCTTGAAGCTAGCTCTTTAAGTTGAGGAGGGATCCTTACAAGATTGACTTGAATGGTTTTCCTGCGAATAGAATCCATGTCCTACAAAATAGAACAAAGATAAATCCCAAGATCCTTGAAATGGTTAGTGAATATGAGTATGTGGTTATGATGTTTATAATGTTATGTACAAGTAAATATATACAAACAAAGCAAACAAGTCCTTAGGTTTAGGCTTGCATGGAGTCTCATAAGTAAGTACCCTCTTGAAGTTTAGTTGGCTTAAACCTGTCCTAGCAATAGTAACAGGGTTCTAAGGAGCTCAATATCATTGATTTGTTTCTTTGGTAATTATTTCAGCACAAGCCTCTTTAATGGCGACCGAAATATCCCAAAAAACTAAACATCAATGAGTGTAGTATCGAGTATCTACCAACTTCAGACTGCACCAAATCCGGTCATCTTACTAAGTCCTAATGGCCAAGTTGGTCAAGTAAAGGTTCTAAAAGTTCATTAGGGCTTTATGACATCACTCAGTGGCCCCGTATTCTCCTTGATTAACTCAAGGGCTACCGGTACCCACAAATATGTCGCACTAACATAGCTATTTATTAGACCATGTCGGTATACCCCGCATAGTTTCCATAACTTATTGCTACTTACCTATAAGGTATCCCAAATCCTGTTAGAGGATTCAAACCCAAACAAAGAACCATAATGTAAAGCATGCAAGTCAAACAATGCAAGCAAGTAAATATGATCTAACCCTAAGGTAACCCCACTTTTAGAATTTTCCCTAGCAGAGTCGCCAGTTCTGTGATACGGTAGGAGAACTGACTTGGGTGTTTTGCGTTTGATCGCAAATGTTGCGGTTAGCAAGAGTCACCACCGACTTTTCTTTTATCCAAAATGAAAGGTGAAAAAGCACATGAAAGACCTTTGAGATTATTTCTTGAGTTCGGGGGATAGATTATGAAAAGGGAAGGTATTAAAACCCTTTTAATCCATGGTTTTCCATGGGCTCTTAGTTACTTGCTAGATCACTTGCTTTTGTTTGAAATTGTGCCTTGTGTGGTTTTTGAAAGTATTATGTAAAGAGGCCATGGTTTAGGCAAACTTTGTAATGATTCTCGTTCGTAAGAATGTATACAAAGATGTTGATATTTTGAAAATGTTTTCAAGTTTGTAAGATGTTTTGAAAGTGTAGGTGTTTGTTTTTTAAAATAGCAAGGATGTTTTGTTTTGAAATGGAGCAATTAATTAGGAGCATTCTACCTACTCAAAAGTCTTTCATGTTCATTTCCTCTTTCCTTTGACATTGTTATCTTACCATTGATTTGGTAAGTATCCCTATCTTTGGATGTAAACGGGATGGACGTGGATCATCGTATAACCATGATTAGCAATGTTGCAAGGTATCTTAGTATTCTCTTTTAGGGACTAAGATCATTTGAAAGGCAACATAGATAGCGTCATCGAGGGACTATGATCTTATATTTTACTTGCTTTTGCTAAGATACCTCACATGCATAATATGACCATTTTATAAGGCAACCAAGTGGATCTTACCCTAAGGGTGCTTGTGTGCAAGTGTATTATTTTTCATGCTTGGTTTTGTCTTTGATTAGGGTTTTCTAATTGATTGGTTTTAGTCTTTCCATACAAATCCTAATTACTAGCATTAGTATATAAAGTGATAAATTATGGAATTTAAAATTACTACGCTATTACAATACTTGTGGGAGGGGGTGTACAATTTACAAATGGGAATTGCTAGAAAATAAACCTAATTATCTATTACAACCATATTGAATTTGTGCAAGAATTGAATAAATAATGTACAAAATGAATAAATATGCAAGAATGTAAATATAAAGAAATCGGATTTTTATTTGGATTTTTTAGGGAAAATGAGTTTTTTTTTAAACCTAATTAACTAAATTAAAAAAATAATTAATTAAAATAGTAAAACCTAAATTTACTAGGAAAATAATTCAAATAAAACTCTAATCTATTAATTGATTAAAAAAGAAATTAAGTTATAAGAAGGATATTTTTGGTATTTTTGTCTTAAAAATAAATTATAGTATTATAAAATATTTTTGGTCTTTTTATATATTAAAATAATATATTTAAATTGTGTAAAAGAAAATAACTAAAAAAAACCTAGTTTCTAATTAAATTTACAAATCAATTAGTAAAATAAATAAAGTATGATTAAATAAAATAATTTTTTTTGTGTAAAAAATAAATAAACTATATCAAAATATAAATCTAATGTTTTTATTATTTTTTTGATTTTTTAGTATTACATAAAATATTTAAGAAAACAAATAAATAAAATTTGAGAAAAAAGAAATAAAATGGGTCAGGGTGTGAATAGCCAGCAAGGGGGGTCAGCAGTAAGAAAAAAATAAGGCCCAAGTCGATGAGGCCCAGCGCTACCAAAAAAGTCAGAATATGTGAAAAATATGGAGAAAAAAACCCCAAAGGGTACCACTGGGGCTCGAACCCAGGTCCCTATAGTCACAGGCGCGCGTTTCTACCACTAGGGTGGCTATTCATTCGTTTATTAATATCAAACCATAAATATATATGGTAAACACGTTCCTGAGGCCAACTTCATCTTCAACCTCACGCCCAGCCTGAACCTCTGTATCTTATTCAATTCTCAACCAAAATGAAAAATGTAAATAGGAAACTTGTGGAAAATTTCCTAACGATTTCAGAAATACAAAGTAATAAAATTATAGATCAAAGACAAACATGAATTTTAATGGCCCTAATCTGAACCCTAAAAATTTCAGAAACTTCAATCTTAAAATTCTCTAAGCTTAAGCAACATGAATGAAAACTATGGACATGGTTAGCTTTAGGGAAATGATATCTACATTTTTCATTCACAAATAAACCATTAATGATGCTTATTTGAAGAGTTCAAAAGTCAGAAAACTCACCTTGCAAGAGGGTATCGTGTTTGGAGTTTGAGTAGCTTTTAGTGAGTTCTAATGATTAGATTAGCTTCCTCAAGTTCCCAGGAAGCTAATGTGAAGCTTAGCTTGAGCTGGAAAAGCCTGAGGAGTTCTAGAGAAGTCAATGTGCAAGGTGCTGTTTTTGAAAATGGTGGATGAAGATGGAGGTGTTATAGTGGTGTTGCAGGTGTTGGAATTGTCTGTGTGTGTTATTTATAAGCTTGTGAAAGTAAAAGGCCAAGAAACGCACGAGCAAATTTGGAGATTGGATTCAAAACTCATAAATGGCAAGTTTTGAGGTGTTTTTGGTGATTCTGTGTTCTTGGTGTTTTCAGGGCTTAAACATGCGTGGGATTTATGGAAAATAACTTGTGTATGTATAAGCAAAAAGCTTAAGTGCTTTTGAGAGTCAGAAGTACAAGTTACAAGCTAATGGCTATGTTACTTAATTTTTAAGAAAAGTGGGAAAACAAGTTTCAAGAGGAATTACAAACATGGGCTGAGTGATTGTAAGTGTCTAGATAATCTTCTCTTGAGTTATGGGACTTGTATCATCAGAATAAAGTAATTGCAAGGCTCAAGAACAAGTTTTGTGCAGAAAGCTACTTTATCAAAATGGTATTGTGCACTTTCTTCCCAAAATGGATATAAAGCATGGCCTTGCATTGAATGCTTAAATTGAGACCTCTAACAGTTGGGCAAGAAATTAATTATGGAGTGCCTAACAAGTTTGAAGCCTGCAAAGTAGAGGTTATGCAGCATAAGTTTGAATTTTGAATCTTGTTCATCACAAAATGACTTGTAATTCAAGTGTGAAAATCCTAACTTCATCTCTTCGATTCTCCCTACTCAAAAATGATCTCAAGGAGTTCTTAGACATTTTGGAAAGCTTGTAATGTTCTATACAACCCCTCTTTGAATCACTTTTAAATATTCCCCTTGGAACTATATGAAAAAGTGCCATGAAGTTAGGTCAAAATCCTGACCAAATTAGGAAAAAATTTCATTAAGTGTTTTGTTTCATGACCATGAGTTCCTAAAATTATAACTTGAAATCCAAGCACTTTTGGAAGGAGTTGTGTAAAGAAATTTTATAGATTTCATGGAGATCTACAACTTTCATGTTGAAATTTTCTTTTGAATCATCTTGCATCATGGTGAAAATTTTGCTCAAATTTGTGAAAAAATAAGAAATTTCCAACACTTAGAAAAATTTCTAAGTTTAGAAATTTTAACTTTTCAAAATGAAATCTTGAATTTTTGATTTCTTGATGAATAAGTTTCATATTTTGACATGCTTTGATGAATTGTGATCTTTGACATTTGATTTTGACCAAAAAGTCAAAGTTTAACTTTTTAGTATACAATTGACTTTTGATCAGTTGACTGAAAATACATCTGTCAATCCATTGGACTTGAGCAATGTTTTGAGCTATGTCATTAGGTCAAAATGATGCAATTGGACTCTTGAGATCATGCCTTAAACCGATTAATCATTTGCTAGGTCAAAAATAAGAAATTGTCCTTTCCCAATACAAACCCTAATTTTGACCATTTTGCCCTTTTGAAGATTTGATCAAATTTATTGAGGAATTATGGTCCAAACTTGATCAAATGATACATATGAGTTTAAAATGTTTATTTGGATCAAAAATTATGATGTTTGACTGTAAATTGGCCACAATTGACTTTTTTCCCAATACAACTGATTTTTAGGTCAACTCCTTAATTGACCGAGCAAAAGTGTGATCGAAAGCTTGAAACTTGACATGAGTAATCTTGAGGGTCCATAATAATCTATGAAAGTCACATGGGGCATTGGAAGTTCAAATATCCTTGTGCAATCTCAAACCTTAATTTTGGTCATCAGTGCTTAAGGAGGTGTCTTGAGCTGATCAACCCTAGTGCAGTCTTGAGCCGAAGGAGATCTTGTGGGCAAATTCTTGATAAGTGAGAGGGAAAATTTTGGGGTACAACACGGGGTAAACAAGAAGATGTCAGTAGTTAAAATTTTTAGCTTTGAAGAACTTCATATTGTTGAGTGTCCTTCTACGAGAATCAAGCTTACCATATCAAGTGGGTCATAGCCGTTGACTCAAGTTGTTTAGTTTTGATCTTATGAAGGTATTGGCTAGAGGAAAATAAATCCCCTTTGCCCCTTTCTAGACGTCTGATTTACCATAACCTGCATCACAAACTCTTGAGATCCTTGAAATGGTTAAGGAAATGATGTGGCATAATGTTATGATGTGTATGTTATGCGTTAAACAAAAGTGTAAGGTGATGTAAGCAAGTAAACCCTGCAAGAAATCCAAGTTATTGGATAATGGTTGTAAACAAATCCTGCAAGGGAAATCACGTCGTTAGATAAAAACCCAGCAAGTAGCTCAAGTTGAAAGCAAACAAATTACACAAGCAACCTTAGGTTTAGGCTTGCATGAGGTTTATATGAAAGTACCCTCTTGAATGTTCAGATGGCTCAACCTGTCCTATTAAGAGTAAATGGGTTATAAGGATCCTTAATATCACTGACCTTCCCTTCAAAAATTGTTTCAGCTCCGCACCAAAGTATTGCGGCCAAAAAATCCTAAAAGTCCAGCCTCAATGAGTGTAGTATCGAGTATCAACCAATCTTTGGTCGGAACCAAAGCCGGTTATCTCACTACTTCCTAATGGCTAGGATGAGTCAATTAAAGGTTCTAAAGGTCAGTTAGCTCTTAGTGACACTATGATGAAGCCTAATCTTATCCCTGACTTACTCAAGGAATATTAGTACAATCCAGAGTATCGAGCTAACATAGCCACCACTTCATCCGTATCAGTCTACGCTGTACGACCTCCATGATTTATTGCTACTTACCTAACAAGGTGCCCCAGATCTGGGTGTAGGATCTTTAGTAACAACCCAAACAAACCCTTTAAAAATAAAGCAAGCAAAACACACAAGGAAAGCAATTAAAATGACCTAAGCCCTAAGGTAACCCCACTTTTTTATAATTCCCCGGCAGAGTCGCCAGTTCTGGCGATACGATGGAAGAACCGACTATTTAATACTGGTTTTGCATTTTTTGTTCACAAGTGTCACGGTAAGAAAGAGTCGCCACCGACTTTTCTTTTATCTAAATTAAGGAAAGGGTGAAAAGAACAGAAAAAGACCTTTTCGAGAGTTTTCTGAGTAAGGGGGTAGATTATGGAAAGGGAAGGTGTTAGCACCCTTTCCATCTGTGGTTTTCCACGGGCTCTTAGAGGTTTTCTCGTTTTGTAATACCTTTGTGTTTTGTGTGTTTTGGAAATGTTTGGAAAATGCCTTAGTGCGGCGATTTGCTTTGCGTTTAACTCTTGTATCAGTCCTCAAGAGTGTTAACAAAGCAAATATTTTTGAAAATTGTTTTTGAAAAGTAGTATTTGTCTAAGTGCAAAAAGTGTTTATGAGAAAACTTCTAACAGCTATCTACTTTTATACTCAAAAAGGGTCATTGTTTTCCTCCTATCCTTTAGACAGTGCCATCCTACGATTAGTGAGTAGGTAGCCTTATCGTTGGATGTTGAGGGACATTCGAAGGGACGTTTTACAGTCACAAAGGCAAAATATGGAGATGCTTTAGAAACTTTTATTTAAGGGACAAGATCATTTACCGAAAGGCAACACTGTAAGGGTCATCGAGGGACTACGATCTTTTGATTTTTACGGGTCTTTGCTAAAGCGTCCCCATTCTCGAGGGACATGACTGCTTTATTTTCCGAAAGGCAACCAAAGTGGGAGTACTCTAGAGGTGTACATGTGATAGTGTGTCGTGTTTCAGTTATTTTATCTTTAAACATTTAGGTGTTCTACCGTATTTTTAAGATCTTGTCATGCAATCCTAGTTAGCATACATCTAAGCAGTTAATATATGTACAAGAATTTAAAATACGGGAATTATAAATCCTACGCTATTACAAGGCTTTGGGGAGGGCGATTATTTACATGTCCAAAATTGGGGGAATAAAGCAGTAAAGTGTAAAAGTCCTAATTAAGCTATCACAAACCAGTAGGAAGTTACAATAAATTAAACGCACGCGAATTTGAAAATAACGTCTAAAAATCCTAAGAATAAAATCTTTTTGTTGTTTTATTTTATTTTAGGAAAATGATCTAAATCTTCTTAATTTTAGTTTTGAGAAAATGTTAAGATAATTAAATGATTAATTAAAAAATTAAATTAATTGAAAAACTAGCCTAATGGTTTTTGTGGTTTTTTTTATTGATTTTATGTTGATTAAAAAAAAGAAATAAAATAGTCAAAACAAAGATGAAATCGAAGGAACAGGCAGTAAATCAAGAAAAGTGTAATTCTGGAGGACTGAATCGAAAGAGGCTTGGGTTGTCTTTCCATCCAGTGAAGAGGCTTGATAGAAGGTGTATGAGGGGCTGCACTTTAGGTGTATTTGATCTAGATATGTCATCCTTCGATCTGGGAACCCTGGATCCAGTTCGAAGCTGAGCTGCTTCGAAGCTCTGAACAAGATTCTAAGAAGATTTTTCCTGCAAAATGAAACAAGTGTTAGAGGTCCAGGGGGGACTTTACCCCCCTGATTCGAATCTCCTCCCAATTTGAATCCTTCCTTAATTCGAATCTGCTGAGTCTGGGTCTGGGTCTGGGTTTGTTTTGTTCTGGAATTCGAAGGAAAAACTTAGATCGTGCCCTAGCAATGGTGCGATCTCATCTCAGCTCTTTAGCTTACATGCAACATAATAAGTAATAACAAGAATATATGTGCAATGTGTATTTAAATGTCATGAAGGTGCAATTTTGGTTTTGCAAACCCTTACCAATCGAAGATGTATGATCTGTGGCTCTGGGTGTGGATATGTTTGCTTAGTAGTTGGGGTGGGCTCCTGGACGACTCAGGAACACGAATTTGGTATTCTATTGGAATGGGGATGCCTGCAAAAAATGTATTTCGATTGGGATCACTCTATGTGTTTTAACTTTTTTGATGTGCATTCTGAGGCAGCATGTGTGTGTAGTACCCCCCTTATGTCCTCCTTGGCACTGTATCCTTGGCCTTGTATTTATAGGAGTGTGATGGTGCATAGTAACGACAAGAGACAACCATTTAACCGGGCCTTTAAAGCCATGAGACAAGAATCAAACATATTAAAAGCATTCCTTTTTTAAACATTTACGTCTCTTTGGAAATCTTGGATGAACCTGGACACTTGACTCCTTCGAACACCCTCCATCATTTCTCTTTGATTGGCCTATGAGTTTCCTCCTTCGAATGGACTTCTTATGCACCCTTGGGATGAGCCTTCGGAATGCATCTTCGAATGGACTTCTTATGCACCCTTCGAATGGGCCTTATGAATACTTCTTCGAATGGACCTTTACATGTTCTTCGAATGAGTCATTATTACTTCCTTCGAATGCATTCTTTGCCAGCTTCAAAGTCCAATTCAAATTTATTCATAACATTCCCTATTAGACAACTTCGACCAGCCTTTGGCCTTGTGATGAGTCAAAGTTCTAATTCGAAGTGTTCAAAACTTCCTTCATCAGAGCATCTTAGATTAAGACAAACTCTGCACTGAAATGCCATTCGAAGGTCATTTCATTCTGATGTTCTGATTGAGGGAAACTCTGAAGTTCCAGTCGAAGGACACTCTGAAGTTCCAATCGAAGGACCTTTTGGAATTCCAATCGAAGGGCCTTTGTCCATACCAATTGAAGGCCTTGTTGAAATTCCAATCGAAGGATCTTGTTACAAGGACATTTGAAAGGTACTTGTTAAAAAGCCAATCGAAAGGCCTTGTTAACAGGCCAATCGAAGGACCTTTGTCCATGCCAATCGAAGGGCGCTATGTAAATGCCAATCGAAAGACACTGTTACCATGCCAATCGAAAGGTACTTGTTAAAATTCCAATCAAAAGGCCTTGTTAACAGGTCAATCGAAGGATCTTGTTGACCGCTCGAAAACTTTGTTCCGCTCTCTTCGATTTCCTTCAGTTTGGACCAATCGAAGTGACGTTAAAATTCAAATCAAAGACGCCTTTGTTCATACCAATCGATGGCCTTGTTGAAATACCAATCGAAGGATCTTGTTACAAGGACAATCGAAAGGCTTTGTTGAAATGCCAATAGAAGGAAACTTAAAAACATCACTCACAAATTTTCATTTTCTTTAGGAAAGGGTTTGTGACCAACCATGTAGGGGAAGACCTTGGAAAACATGAGAGGGAAAATTTTGGGGTACAAAAGCTGCCCCTGTTCAATCTTCTTAAACCTGAAGATGTAGATTGGCTTGTCTGCCTTTCGTGATCTGAAGGTGGAAGATGATTGAACACTAGAGTGACCAGAAATTTGCACTCGCACGAAGTAACACTGATTGTTGATGATGGCGAGAATGGGCTTAAAGATGCCATTTGGAAAAGATGAGAGAGAGTCGTCAGAGATGGGCTTAAAGATGCCATCCAAGGGGTATGATGGAGAGTCGTCGAAGATGGGCTTAAAGATTCCATCCAAAGTAGATGCTGACTTCATAAGAAGTCTCTTTATAAGGATTCCTATTCCTGTTGTCTGAGGAGGATTCCACTGGGGGATGTTGATTTTTGTTGTTTTCCTGTTTGAGGAAAACTCTGTGAGGAACAGAGTCTAGGAACTTCAATTGTCCATGGCTCTACTGAGGGGTTATCTCTGGATTGGAGAGATGAAAGTTTGCTATTTTCTGGTTGAAATCCAGGTTTCGCAGTAGTTTGCTGAGGAGAATGAAATTAACTGCTATCTGGAAATGTATCAGAAGAAACCCGTGTAGGGCTGTTTCAGGATGAGTCCGGGTAAGACTTCATCTGGAAGTGTATGAGAAAGTACATGGGTAAGGCTGTTTTATGAGATATATGAGAGGGAGCCTGGGTAGGGCATCTTCAGGATGAGTCCGGGTAAAACTACATCTGGAATTTGTAAGAAGGAACCTGGGCAGGGCTGCCTCAGGATGAGTCTGTGTAAAACCGCATCTGGAAATTCAAGAGAAGGAACCTGGGTAGGGTTGCCTCAGGATGAGTTCGTGTAAAACTGCATCTGGAAATTGAGAGAAGGAACCTGGGTAGGGTTGCCTCAGGATGAGTCCGTGTAAAACTGCATTTGGAAATTCAAGAGAAGGAACCTGGGCAGGGTTGCCTCAGGATGAGTCAGTGTAAAACTGCATCTGGAGATTATGAGAAGGAACCTGGGTAGGGTTGCTTCAGGATGAGTCCGTGTAAAACTGCATCTGGAAATTCAAGAGAAGGAACTTGGGTAGGGTTGCCTCAGGATGAGTCTGTGTAAAACCGCATCTGGAGATTGTGAGAAGGAACCTGGGTAGGGTTGCTTCATGATAAGTCCGTGTAAAACTTCAGAAGGAGCCTGGGTAGGGATGCTTCGGGATAAGTCCGTGTAAAACTTCAGAAGGAGCCTGGGTAGGGCTGCTTTGGGATAAGTCAGTGTAAAACTTCAGAAGGAGCCTGGGTAGGACTGCTTCATGATAAGTCCGTGTAAAACTTCAGAAGGAGCTTGAGTAGGGCTGCTTCGGGATAAGTCTGTGTAAAACTTCAGAAGGATCCTAGGTAGGGCTACTTTGGGATAAATCCGTGTAAAACTTCAGAAGGAGCCTGGGTAGGGCTGCTTCGGGATAAGTCTGTGTAAAACTTCAGAAGGAGCCTGGGTAGGTCTGCTTCGGGATAAGTCCGTGTAAAACTTCAGAAGGAGGGAGAAAGAACCCGTGTAAGATTACTTCATGTTGAGCCCGTGTAAAGCTGTTTATGGAAGTCAGAAGAAACCCATGTAATATTACTTCATGTTGAGCCCGTGTAAAGCTGTGTATGGAATTCAGAAGGAACTTGTGTAAGATTGCTTCATGATGAGCCCGTGTAAAGCTGTATTTGGTCGCACAGATAATTACTCTATTTTGTTTCAGGAGCTAATCCTGGACCTGTTAAAAATTGTTGATGATAAATATCTGTTGATTGATCTTTCCTGAAAAGGTAAAGCGTTAGCTGTATGTAATGTCATGATGTGTGAAATGTAATGTGTAATGGTGTTCTCAAAATAAATGAGATTGAGATGTATGCATTTGTATTGAAGATGCTATGACGTTTGTATAATGATGTATGAATGCAATATGTGATTGTATCAGTTGTTCTATTGTAGCACTGTTGAACCAGGGAAAATAAATCTCTGATTGTTGTTGGCGATGAAGAATGTAGGTCTTCAGATTTTGTTGAAGCTGAACTGCTGGGAGATGATCTTCCGTTGTTAGAGGAATAAACTCTGTTGGGGGAGGGAAAGATATGTGCACTGCCTGAGGATTTTATGAAATCCTATTGGGGAATCCTGTGAAGTTTGACGACTTTACTGGGGAAAACCTGATGTCGGAGCAGTAGTTGGAAATTCCTGTTATGCCGGGGATACAAGAACATCTGACATCACTAGGTTGTAAGATGAGGATATGGCAGCGACTTTTTAGTGAGATGCCCCTGCCTCTATATCTGCTGCAGAAAGTACCTGCGGAGACTTTGTGGATGGTTTGAGTGTCATCCCAACTCTTGGGGTGCTTGGTAAATGCTGATCAGGATGATAAGTCTTCTACTGATAAGAAAATGACAAGATGATGGGACATAATCGTACGCTTTAAACCCTAACTTTTGCCTGGACTGTCTTTTCAGATTTTCAGTCCACCGGGATACCCTTTTTTGCTCAAGCTGCCTTTTCAGGTTTTCGACTTGTCGGGTGTACATATTTTTTTGTTTTTATCCCTAATTTTTTCACGAACCCTTTTGGTTCGCCGGGATGCCCTTATCTTTTCCTAGGCCAGTCAACCTAGCGGGTCTTTATTCATACGTAGTATTTTTCGACTATGTCCATGTTCACCGGGTATGGATAATTGTCAATGTCCATAGTAGTAAGTGTTGTCATACTTCCAGAAGATGTTTGTTTGATCGTACATGATTTGTTGCTAGAATTCATGTCTAATGCCCCCAAGTGATTCATATGGAGATTTGTCCCTAACTATTTGGCACTTTTGAGAGATTCCTCGAATCTTAACTTGACTGCCCCAGATCAGCTGGATACCATGCCATGCCCCTTGATTATGAAGGGTCTGTTACTGGAAATGTCTTCGTTCACTGAATATTCGTTGTGTGAATTTCTCTGCCATTTGAACAATTAACCATATGTAAACAATGTCATTTAAAGAATGCAAAGCTTATGTTTGTCTTGAAATTTTTTGAAAATGCGTTTTTTGTAGTAAAACAAAATTTGCAAGAATGTGATATCAACTCATGATTTATAGCAAACCTTACAGGAGTCAGGATACCTTTGTAACAGTATTCTCTCGAACTAACCCATGCTTCAGCTAGGACTTTTAAGGGTTATAACATGGCCTGGTTCAAAGGATAAAGGCTCAAAATTTATTTGTACCCAACCCGTTTTTCGTGATGTTCTTCAATCCTATGCTCAGTTAATTGTGCGTTTAACTCCCGCTTGAGTCTTTGCTCTGATATTCCAATGATGGTTCGAAAATTAAATGTTTGTTTTAGAAGGCAGTCATTTTTGTAACTTTTTCTTTTTTTTAAGGATTTGTAGTAACCTTTTTTTTTTGTTATCCCTTCTTTTGCCTGAACTGTTTCTTTTGCTATTACAGTCAGTGGGATGCCCCAGTTTTTTCTTAAGTCTCCTTCATAGGTTTTGACTTAGCGAGCTTTTATTTTGAGAGATAATGACTGCTGGTTTTAATGATTATGCGGAACCATCACCATCTTCGATTTGGAAGGACGTCTTTGATGCTATTCATTATGTATGAAGCAGAAGATTGCGACTGAATGCACATCTGAATTGACTGAGAAACTACCCTGCCCCAGGTTATGATTAAGGGTTTTAATTTGTGTGAAAAGAAAACTCCTACTTCTTAGGCTAAAAGGGGTTGACTAGGGATTATCTTCCTTATAACTCCATTGTTTAGGATTTGAAACAACGCATGTACATCGTCAGCAAGGTCTGTTCAAAAGCACATTGTATGGATTGTGGTATCGTTTTCGTCATCCTCCCTCTAAAGGCTTAGAGCTTTTGATCGAGAGTTGAATATCGCAAAAAAGGAAGTATAAATGCAGTTTGAATATAATGAAAACAAATTAATTTAAGACAAACATGTGCACTGCAATAATGAAATAACAAAGTTTGACATGACAATAATTGTTTGAACAAACAAAGAAAATACAACTTGAGAATTAAAATGAACAAAAATGCTCTCAATCCTAGCCATGATTTGGCATGGGAGCAATAACCACATTGGGAGTCTCAGGAGGGTCGAACTCAATCTCCTTGGCATCAATCATATTCTGAATCTTGTATTTCAGCGTCTAACAACCGGTAGTATCGTGCCCCGGACTTCCAATCGAAGGGCCTTTGTCCATACCAATCGAAGGCCTTGTTGAAATGCCAATCGAAGATCTTGTTACAAGGACATTCGAAAGGTACTTGTTAAAAATCCAATCAAAAGGCCTTGTTAATAGGCCAATCAAAGGATCTTTGTCCATGCCAATCGAAGGGCGCTATGTAAATGCCAATCGAAAGACACTGTTACCATGCCAATCGAAAGGTACTTGTTAAAATGCCAATCGTCAGACCTTATTAATAGGCCAGTCGAAGGATCTTGTTGACTGCTCGAAAACTTTGTTATGCTCTCTTCGATTTCCTTCAGTTTGGACCAATCTAAGTGACGTTAAAATGCCAATCGAAGACGCCTTTGTTCGTACCAATCGAAGGCCTTGTTGAAATTCCAATCGAAGGATCTTGTTACGAGGACAGTCAAAAGGCTTTGTTGAAATGCCAATCGAAGGAAACTTAAAAACATCACTCACAAATTTTCCTTTTCTTTAGGCAGGGGTTTATGACCAACCATGTACGGGAAGACCTTGGAAAACATGAGAGGGAAAATTTTGGGGTACAACATCTATACAAGTTTCATGATAGATATTATGATATCTTACACTGACTTAGAGATTAAGATAGGCAGGAACTCCTTAATGATGAAGATAATAATAGATATGGATTTGATGATATCTTACATTGTCATAGAGATTGAGACAGGCAGGAATTTCTTAAGGATTATGGTTAATGAAAGATGACGAGGAATCCCTACAGTCTAGGGTTATGATATGGACGGAAGCCCTACGGGCTAAAGATAGTAGAAAAAGATAACCCTTGCGAGTTTACATATTATAGTGGGATTTGTGAAAGGCATACTTAAAAGGAAGGTTCCTAGTTTTGGCCTACGGATATTCTACCTTCCCCATAAGGTGGTTTCTTTAAGGGCATCATGAATAACACTAGAGAAAAAGGCACAATAGCCTCCCTTAAACGAAGCCTCTTTACATACCGAAACTTTCGTCTCTAGGTCATGAAAGGTCTCATAATGAGTTTTTGGTTTAAAGGTCGTACAAAGAGTCATAGGTGTCATTCCAAAGTCCTACTTCCCAAGAGGATGTCTCTCGAGAGGTATTCCTTTTGCGGAATTCCACCGACTCTAGGCAAAGTTGTCGCATAAACTCATAGAGTTGATGTAACCCCTTGGCTAATAGACGAACCTTCTTTCTAAGGGTTTCTTTGAAAATATTTTTTTGCAAAATTAAATCTCACCACAGCTATAATATGATAAAATATAATAAACAAAATAAATGAATAAGTAAATAAATAAAAATAAAGAAAAAACCAAAAAATAAGAAAAAAACCTAAAACCTAAAGGAGAGGCTTCTAAACCTAGGGTTGAGACCCTAGCAGAGTTGCCAGCTGTTGTAACTGGTTTTAAATTCAGAGTCGCCATCCTTAATTTTTATCCTAAGGAATGGAGTATAAAAGATAACCCTAAAATAGTCAGAGATTCTAAATTGTTGACTCGGTTCTAGACGAGGGGAAGGTGTTAGGCGCCCCTCATCTACCTTGTTCACAAGGATACTAGGTTTAGAAGCACAATTTTTAACAAATAGGGTTTTAATGTTTTATTAGGGGAAAAGGGTTTTAATTTTAATTAGTGGGAACTCGCCACGATTTTAGTCGTATGCCTACGTATCCTTTTATGATAAATTAGAGTCTCAATTCGTAGTTTGCAGTTTGGTTGGTGTTTTTTAAAATATTTCTTAGAATTGCTTTTGAATTATCCTTGAAACTTGTCTGAGTTGTAAGTTGAGTGATCTTAGACGCAGTTTGCAGTTAATTTGAAAGTAATTCTCTTTAATCTTTTTTCGAAAATATCTTGTAGTTTTTGTTATGTTAGTGGAAAAATATTTTATTGTTGGTTAGTTGTATTAAGACGTAGAATGAGGGAGTCTAATATAGTCTCCTCATCACGTGGCCAAATATTGGCAACATGTCATTCGAGGATGGTGAATCGGGTGAGTTGCATGGATTTTAATTGTTTGATCTTTGAATAATAAACTGGTAGATGATGTGTCGACCGATTTAATTACTCGAAGGTGGACATCCTATTATTTATAGAATGTTTGAATTAATTAATTGATTATAAAAATGTTTGGATTAGTACATGTTTAAAAAAATTATTTACAAGTTGATAATGAGATTAATCGGGAAAAATTAGTATATGTACAAGTCGGGTGGAAATTTATTTATATGTGATATATGTTTGATTTAATCGAGAAATTCTAACAATTGTGCACAAATCAATGATTTATCCTAATTAAAAGTTAATTTAACTAATTTAAATAATTTAATCAAACTAATATATACAAACAAAATAACCTAATAAGATAAAATAAAAAGATTTTTTATTTTGCATTTTTATGATATCCCTAAATCTAATAAATTATTATAAATAATTAGACATTTATAGCCCATTATAATTAAAGCTCATTAATTAAATATATTGTAACTTAAAAATAAAAAAAATATTATGCAAATGAAAGATGATAAAAAAAATAATAAGAAAAAATGGAAATAAAAAAATCAACATTACGTTAATGAGATAAAAATCTACTGTTCTTTTTTCCTGTTTTATCGGCAAAACTCCTTTTCTATTTTGCCTCTCATTATTATGGATAATTAATGGCAAGAAATTGGCTAATTCAATTATTAAGATATCTAACAAACTACTGACACATGACATGCTCAATTAAAAATAAAAAATAATAATAAAAAAGGATCCAAAATAGTGGAAACTAAAATCAGATATATCTTCTTTCTTTCTCTTTTGTACGTTTCCTTGTTTCTTTTAACAAAACATATACTCTAAAGAACAAACAAAACAATATTAACAAATGAATAAACAGTGAGTTATCGATTGGGGCGACCAGATTTATAACACGCTGGGGGATGAGCGAATGACAGAGGGAGTTCTGGCCGAGCGATTTAGCGACATCAGTGTTATGACTTTGTTCACAATGTTACATCATGATCCAATCTGATGCTTCCGACGACGAAGACATTAACGCGGTAAGAAGCATGTCAGAATTGTGGTGGTGCTACTTGTTGGTTTCGTCGGAGTGAGAGTCAATGGGTGGTGGCTCGTAAGCCATGTGTTTGGCGATAAAATCAAAACGATGGCTGCATATGGAGGTCGATGGTGGTCCGAGTTTGAATCTGCAGTCGCAGGAATGGTGTTGCCTTGTTGTTGTCCATATTTTCAAATCTGATGATGTTTTTTCTTTTTCCTTTTTTCCTGCAAAAATATTCTATACAAATATTGATTAGATATCATTAGTATGAACAAATTCAATTTATAATTTTAATTTGGTTAGAGGTGAGAAAAGAGATTAATTGTTTGAAAATGGTTGGTAGTTTAAAATGGGTGGCAATAGTGGAAATAGTGAATTTGTGAATATACAATGTATGAGCTTAATTGTTAGTGAGTTAAAATATATACAATGTCAATGAGAAATAGAAAGTTAGTGTAAGGTTTGTGTTGTTACTGTGAAACAATTTGAAGAAAACAAATATGATAGCTCTCTTGTGTGTTAGAAAAATATATTAGAAATTGTCGCTGTAATATATGTATTAAACAAGTATAAAATGTGAATACTGTAAGTTAAATAAAATGTTGATAATGTTGATGATAAAAAGGTTTATTAAATTGTTGATAAAACATAATACTATTTTTCTTTAAAAGAAAGGAAATTATCAGAAAATATCATCATATGGTTAAATAAAAAAAATAAATTGAAAAATAAAGTTGAAAACGAAAAGGGTGGGTGACCTCAAATGTAATCATTGGCCAATGATAAAGAAATTGTTGTTGTTGTCTGATATAGACAACAACCCTAGAATAAACTAAGAACATAATTATAAGAAAAAGAAAGAAGCAAGTTTTTGTAGATGACTGTGTGTGAAAATTGTGAATGATGGTTGATGGCAATCTTAGGAAAACAATAGTCCTATTTATAGAGTGAATTACGTTAATAAAAACTTAGAGATTAAGTTATCCAAAAGCCCAAAAGAAAGCCCAAAGTTTGATTTCCAAAAAAGGAAAGAAAATTAGTGACAATATAGAAAAAAGAATATGTTAAAAGTGCAACATAAGAGATTTGAACTCATGACCTTATACTTACAAACTTCATTCTTTACCAACTATGATATGTTACTAATTTATAAATAAACTCAATTTGAAAGTATATGAAAGGTGTGCTGATATTTGCTATTTTAAAAAATACAAATAATTTGAAATAAATCATTATATTTTTAAATAGGTTTGGAAACGAATATTTATAAAAATCAAATAATATTATAAAAACAATGTTTAAAATATTTTTGACTGGACTTGTGAATGAACATCTATAAAAATCAAATAATATTATAAAAATAATGTTTAAAATATTTTTGATTGTAGAAATAAAAAGACGGACAAATTTGAGGTATGACACTTTCATTATTGTGGGATTAACATAACTTAACACATGACAATTAACATAACTTAACGCAGACAATAACATAACTTAACAAAATAGTAAAAAATAACAAAGCTCAGACACTACTAGATGATTATGGATTTCCAACATCTTAATTATATCATCGACAGATCTAACAATTGTCGCATTAAACTCGATCGATTTCTTTGTCGGCCTACAGTGATATGTTCTCCACATAATTTTCAAATCTTCATCAGTCTCTAGCTTAATATTGTTGTATTTCACATTTCCTTCAGTATCAATTGATGGTGCACGAAACCCGATCTTATCCACCTTTCTATTCTTAGGGTGGGCAATAGATTATCCAATTTAGATCTCTGAACATCGAGATTGGTGGTGTCATCAGGGCGTCGAAAATCAACAGGAGATTTCACGTCGTTGAAGTATACAACATCTATATATGAATATGGAGACATTTTAAAATGTTTTTTTAAATAACACATGATCCCTATTTATAAAAGTTTGAATTTATTATAGACCATACACAATTGTCGATACAATCACAATTGTATAAAATTGTCGGTAAAATCTCAATAGTAAAAATTTAAACTACCAAACATTTTATAACTCTACTAAATATCCGCAAAATGCATGACTTTTTAAAAAACCATTGATTTTACACTATCAGATTTTTTTATATTTTGAATAAAATCCAATAATTCATAGTTTTTTATATATAATAAACTAGTATATTTTTCCACGCATCTGTTTTTTTTTTATAAAAATCGGTAAAAAAGCATACCAAACATTTAGAATAGCTTACTAGATTTTTACATTCATATCAAATTTTTTAGTTACACTACCGGATTTTTCGTACACTATTTTTAATTAAAAAATTGACAAAAATATTTTAGATATTATGAAAATTGAATGGGTGTTAGGTATATCTATCTAAGGTGTCCGGACAAAATCTCAAATCCAACCAATTAATATGACATTCAAAGTTATTTTTCCTTTATTGAAAATCAAATCAAATATGAGATTAAATGATTTACAAATTGATAACTTGTTTTAATTTAAAGTTAGAACATGATCTATGAGCTTGTAAATTTGTTTATGTGAAGTAGTTTATTTTTTATTATTTGACAGAAACAAAGTAGTTTATTGATTTCACCAAATATTGACACGAGAATACACGTATCAGCAAGAATAAACACTAAAATATAAAGGCTGTTTCATAAAACACTCTTGTATTTTATTAGAGATCTTATATAAAATGTTTAAAATATTTTTTAATTTCAAAAATATATATTCAAAATTATTATTTTTTACAAGTTTTAACATAATTCAAATATATATCTCTAAAATTTCATATATTTTGAATATATATTTCAAAAATTGCTACTAATAAAATGCGTTAAAAAACTGTAAAATTGATATCACACATTTAAAAGTCCAAACATTCAGGGGGTTGCATGTTGCAACCACCGTGATTAAATATTTTTTCCATCAATAATTCTTTTAATTATATTATTTATTTTTATGTAATTTATAATAAATATTCTATAAAAATATTGATTTTTTAAGAACTCTATGCCACTAAAATAACTCATTTGAATCCCCTTCATTTCTAACTTCTTTTTTATTTTACTGTGAAATATTTTTTTTATAAATTTTGAATTAATTTATAAATTGAAAAATAAAGAATAATATGCAAATCTTTGAAAAAATTTAGAAGAAAAGGAATGATACACTATCTAAAATATTTTTATATTGGCAACCAATTATCACTATATATTCAATTAAAATATTTTTTATGTAAATTTTTTAATAATATAATAGATTGATGTCTTTCTATTAGATAACAGTATAAAATTATTTTACGCTGATAATATATATTCATTAAACCCAAATTTTAGGATGAATTTAACATTTTTTTTAAACACTAGATGGTTAGGACCAATAAAGTAATTTTATTTTAAATAAAAAAGTTTGAGTGAGTTAACTTGAGAATTATGGCCAGTTTATTTCATATTTTAAAAAAAATAATTTTAAAAAAAAAGACCAGTTTGAAAATTATGGCCAATTTATTTCAGTTTTTTAAAATTATTTTTATAATTAATATATACCTTAGTTAAAAATAAATTATATAGATTTTTTTTGAAACAAACTTTACATAAAAAATTAATTTAAATAAATTTTTTATAAAATAATATTTTAAATACTTCATTCTTTTATTATATGTTTTTTAATACTAAAGATTTAAAAAAATCTCTGAATTATATTTTCATCTTCAATAATATATATATTTATCTACTAAATGTCAAAATTAGTTTTTTAATTTATAGGTTTACTAATAGGTTTACTAATACACTTATTCTTATTATGTTATCATAAAAAATAAAACATATTAATATATCATACACATTTGATCGTTACCAATAAAAAGAAACACCCACACATTTGACAGAAGTGAGAATAGTTAATGGAAGCAAACCTTGTTTTTCACTCTCAATGATCAATTCTCTTGCTTGCCACCGTTCTACAAGCTTGGAAAATATCAAACCAACGTTCACTTTTTCCTTAGCTAATAATTTCCCTGCGAATATCAAACCAATTACACCTTTTATCTTTCGGGAACACCAAATTAATAATAGGGAAATGATTCTTTGGACGTAAAATTTTTTTGTTAATAATATAATTGGATAAATGATGTGTAGAGAGTAATGAAAAGGTGTGAGATTCCTCCACTCTATCTTGTCCATTTTAAAAAGTATATATGTGTGCGTGTTGCTTCAATAAATAGTAGAAAAATTTAGGAATTTTAATAGGTATATTATGTTGTATGATAGTTATTGCTTATTCATAACGGTAAAAAGTCATGTACGATGATATTTGATAGTGGTTTAGAGGTCTTGCTCACGTGAGGTGAGAGACTCTATTATTGAGTGATGTGTTTAGGTATAAGCGTATGTGAGGTGTGATCTGTATAACTTAAGATTTGTCCTCTTTTCTACGAAAGAGAACTATTTATATAGGCATCTTGGGCTTAGGATTTGGATAATCCTTTGGGACAATAACCTCTCCCTCATGATCAGGAGAAGTTGTTGACCACCTGATCTTTAGGGAGTAGAGATAGACTCTCTCTCCTTTAACTAACGATATTACACACGTCATCAGTGCCAATCGCGAGCACTCACTCCTTGCAGGATCATCACCTAGGTGACACCAATTTTGGGCGAGGGCGCCCTTGTTCATGATACTCACAAATATAACACTATATATCTATGAATACATATAGAGGAAAGAGAGCATGGCTCTGCTGCAATTTCAGTGTGAGAATAATTGTACTTATGAAATATTATAAAGGAAAAGAGTCTGTTTGTGCGTATGACTGCAAGAGGTATTGTATGTTAGATTTTGTTGAAATTAGTAAATGAATCTCTAAAGTTATGAGATTGGTGTATTTATTAATAGCTTCTTGGGTTGGGCAATAGGGAGAGAACTGGTTTTTTTCCAACTTACCGATGAGTACATGGGAGTAAGGGTGTGCGCAATGCGATTTGAGCGATTTTGAAGTAAAAAATCATCTGAACCGCAAGAGAAAAAGCATGCAGTTTGGTTTGGTTAGGCTGACATTTATAAATAAAATTGAACCAACTAAACCAAATCAATGTGGTTTAGTTCGGCTCAGTTGGTTCGGTTTTTTATATTTTTTTATTGAGCTATACATACACATATAGATGATAACATAACTTTGTGTTTAGTCATTCATACATTACCAAATAACAACAAAATTCATCATATTTTGACATCAACTTTCCATTTAATATATAAAAATTAGATTAGATAAAAGTAGATTAGTAAACATAAAACCATAGCATAAAACAATAGCATAAAATAATATCAAATACAATATCGAAAACATTATAATGAAACAAAAAATAGAGGAGATAAAAGATTAGTGAAGATGAAAAAGAAAGAACAGAAGAGATGAGAGATTATTGAAGAAGACATGTGATAACAACAAAATTGGAAGAGAGAATATTAGTATAAAAATGAGAAGATGAAAAAGAAAGAATTTAATAGAGTACAGATTAAAGAAGAAAATATGAGATGCACCTAGCAAAGAAAACACGATACTGCTAGGAGAGATTTAAGAAGGTTGAAACTGAAATCCTAAGTGTGAAGAAGAGAAAATCATTCACAATCGCAAGGATAAGGCATATTAGATATGGTGTTGGTTGGATGTGGGTTAAGTGAAGTTTGAGTTATCACATAATACGGTTTGATTTGGTTTGCAAAATACAAACCGCAAACTGAACTAAACCACACAGTTTTGTTAAAAAATGACCCAAATACACCTAAATTAAATGTAGTTTTTTTGCGGTTTTTGGTTTAATTTAGTTTGGTTTACGATTTTCTATTGGGATGGTTTGTTTTTAACACCCCTACATGGGAGTAAGTGGGAACTAGTTCTTCCTCCATTATAAGGGGAACAATTTTCTCCCTTTTTTGTCGCGTCCCATTCACTCCCTAAAGAATGTCGCGTGTGCCACATCATGGCTAAAGGGATAAATTGAGGAGAATGGGTTTGAGTCGGCTTACCCATGTTAAAGTTGGACGACCCGGGGTGACGACCTCCCCATTTTTCGTTTGGCTTTCTACATTATTTCTCTCTAGCCCCTTTGGGTTGTAAATTTTCAATCCCAATTTATTTCCGAGTCCACAATCCTTCAAGCATGAAATCTAGGAAAGGCGGAGTAGTTAACCTAAACATGCAACATTCTTAGTGATATTACCGGTAATGAATCCTTCAAGAATTTCTTTGGACGAGTACCTTAAGCATTGGTTGGGGTGAGTCCCTCAAGTGATTTTTGGGTAAAATTTCTTCAATAAAGGTGCAACAATTATATGCCTGATAAGGTGGCAAAGATCCTTCACTAAAGGTGCAATATTTATATGTATGATAAGGTGACAAGGATTCTTCAATGAAGGTCTAACAATTATATGTCTGATAAGACGATAATGTTCCTTCAGTGAAGTTCTAGAAAGTATATATCGATTAAAGCATAAAAGACCCTTCAATTAAGGTCTAGTATGTCTATGTTGGATAAGGCAGAAAGGATTCTTTATTGAAGGTCTAACAAGTATATGCCTGATGAGATAACAATGATCCTTTAGTGAAGATTCAACTATTAAATTTCTAATAAACCGAAAAGCACCCTTCAATGAAGGTCCAACAAGTATTGGCATGATAAAGTGACAAGGATCTTATAGTGAAGTTCCAACAAGTATATGTCTATTAAGACAAAAGTGATAATTCACTGCAGGTAAATTAATCACCTGCAACATTTCATAAACATTATGGCCCAAATAGATAAATTAATATAATCGGGTGCCTCATTAAAACCTATTCCCTTGCACTTGAAATAATTTGCATTGCACATGAAAATAGTGCCACCATATCCCATTATTCATTAAAAAAATAAGTGCTGATAATTCATACATTGGCGGGAAAAATTTCCTCGACTTATTCAATTGACAAAAACATAAAGATTAACTGTAGAGGTATATAAATTTTACTGAGTTCTATGTTTTGGAGATTATTTTTCCATCTAATTCTTAGAGCTTGTTAGCGCCACATGGTAACCTCTGGCGTATTGAATATGATCATTCCCAATTGGCCAGTGGCTTCATGATGACAACAAAATTATTATGAATTTGAGTTTGAATAATTAGCACTCATCGGCTTAATTTGTTTTTTTTTGGTCAATAAACCTCAACTTTAATGTATATTCGATATAATTTACGTTATAGTGTATTTATTGCGTTATTGTGTAAATATCATTGAGTTTAACTGATTTTATCTCATTTTTGTAGGTATTTAAGAATTGATACTTAGGCATTATTAGATAGAGCACTGAATAATCTTTCCAACACTTCGAACCAGGCGCAAATCGGAGTTACGGTTAAAAAGTTATGGCCTAAATAATGCAGAATGTTGTGCTGGTTTTTTCAACTTTCTGTCATCCATCGCGAGGCAACGCTTTTTGGTCACGGGGCGACGCTAGGCGAACTGTAGCGTGGGAAAAACGCTGTTTTGGTTGCCGGGCAACGCTTTTTGGTCGCCAGGCGATGTTGGACAGATAGAAATGCATATTTAGGTGTAAAAACTCATTTTTTGGGTATGGTTTTGGGTATTTTTGACTCCAACTCCATCATCATCCATTCTTTGATAGTTAGAGCTTAGAAAACAATGTTGAAGCTTGCATAAAAATGATCCGGGTGGATTTATCATCAATCGGGACTGACAAACCGGTAGATTTGTGGTTCATTTCTCTTCCTCTTTGTGTATTCTTTATGTGTTGAGTTTGTACATGTATTTACTCTGAACTTATGTATAATTTGTTGCCCATGACATTATATTAAACTTGACTTACAAATCTTTATCGATTGTTATCTTAGATTTTTGCCCTGTGCTAGGGATTTGAGTTGTTATAGACATATACTGCTTAGATTCTTATCTAGGATGATTATCTATTAGTTTCTGAACTCTAGAGATAGATTTAGAGCTGACATCTACTTGGGTATCAGAGCTTAATGCCTCTGTGTGGTTGTGCTATACTAAGAGATCTTCAGTGCGATTACATAGTTGTCTTCTGTGTTGTTAAGGAGGTAAAGAGGTCATTTCCTTGGTGATACAATTAGTCTCTCAATTTGGGTTAGAAATGACTTAGGTTGTGAGTGATACGTAGTGACATTGATGAGTGTTGTTAGGTTGAATGTAACTGGTCGATAGATTTAAGTCTGTGATGAGTAGATTATATGCAGGCTTGATAAGTTCTTCCTTAGTTTTTATTTTTGTTTACATTTATTTTCTGTTGATAACATTTTCTCTACAAACCCATTTATCCCCAACTTATTAACGAGAGATTTTCCGAAAGACAATTCAATAACCAATCTCTGTGGACACGATAAATTTCCGGATAAATATTTCTTAAACTCTTGTTGCTTGTCGCTACACCACTTCCAACAAAATGGCTCCGTTGTCGGGGATTGGTTCTATTGTCTTTACATTACAATAATTTTTTAGTTTTTTAGTTTTGTAATTAATGTATATGTTGTATAGAAATTTCACATTAACTTTTATATGATATTTGTGCATATATGTGTTTTCACGTATTGTTGTGAATTGTCTTGTTTTCGTAACTGTTGTGTGATTGTTAGGACACTTTATTTAGGTTTGCCCGGTGTGACAATACCATGGTATGATGAGAGGAGGTTACTAGCTCACACAATAAAGGCGTCGAGTTTATGACGTAAAACAAGCATGTTTATTTTGTATTTATTTATGTGTGTGGTGATTTGTGCTTTAACAAGTTGAAACAAGGAAATGTTCTGAATTTCAAATCTTCACTTTTCAACTTATTAATTCATTTTCACCCGGTTCTCATATCGTTATTTGTATTTATTTTGTTATGTCAATTTGTGTTTTCCAAAAGCTTGTCATGTTTAGCTTAAGGAGTTTTGTTCGTTGTATATATTGTAAATTTTGTACATTGAAATTTTGTAGGAGTATTATTTTTCAAATTCTTTTGTTGTTGTTTGCACTCAAGTTTTGGTCCGGTAACTTATAGAGTATTGAGGTGATTTTTCAAGTTTGATCGTTTCGACTTACGAATGCGTGATAATGATTTTTGTTAAAGTTTTGTACACGTTTGAGGTATGTGTTTATCGCTTTCTATACTTTAGCATATTCATGATACTTAGACTTTTTACAATTTTTATGCTATTCATTCTTTTGTATAATTGTTCATTTGTGAATCACTTTAGTTCCTACCCTTTTTGTGAGGTAGCTTTCCATTGTTCACATATGGTGGAGACCGCAATTCTTATTTTAACTGGATTTTATTATGCTTAATCTTTTGTTTGTGTTGATTGAATAAAAGTTTGAACATGATCAAGACATTTTTTTTTCATTTTGAGCACAACTACCTTTACCAAATAAGTCAATTCACCTTGTGAATGTATGATCATTAGTAACCCCTTTGAGCTTTTTGTCGATATCCATGTTGTATTTGCTAAATGCTTGTCTATGATTGTTTAGTTTCCCTTTTTGCATGGATGTTGATTCGTTGTTTTCTTGAACCCTCAACAATTGTTTTGGTTTGAATTTTTACCTTGTCTTATAAAGTAGGGAGTATTCACTTTAATGTATGGTTGAATTCAAGGTGGGGAGAAAAATGATTGTGTATTTAATGGTTGATTGCTATGTGAAGCTACCGGAAAAAAATACAGAGCTACCACCGAACTTTATTTATCCCGAAGGAAGGGGAAATATCGAGAAAACGACAAGGAGATATATAAGATGGTCTTACGACCAGGAGAGAGGGTAAGGAAGTCGATTATGCAAGGGGAAGGTATTAGCACCCATCACATCCGTTGTACTCAACGAGATCAATTTTGTTTGTTTGTTTCTAAGGGTGTGTTTATCTATAACTTAATTGCTAAGGGGAAAGAAATGGTTTTCTATTAGTGCATTTATGAGGCTCTCACAACCCTTTTCCTACGTATCCAGTGAAGGAATCAGAACACTGTAGTTCTTCTAAAAAATGTTGGTTTGTTGGTGTTTTTTAGTGGACGACATTAACGCACGCATTTTATCAATAGGCATGACCTGTATCGCGGTAGAACAAAGATAACATTCCCTTTTGGGGTGTTTTGATTGGTTGAGTGTTTTGCGAGTTTTAAAATGAGTTTGAATAATGATTAAATATTTTTGGATTTTGGATTTGTGAAAGAAAAGTTTTGTTTTAATTACAAAAGAAAAGAAAGTTTAAGAGGGAGACTAGAAGAACCCTAATTATTGTCATGTACAAAGATGGACCTCATGTTGAGTGTGACAGGGAAATTTTTAACCTAATTAGTTGTCATGCAATTGATGGGCTAAAAGTATACCTCAACATAAGATGGTCGAAACAGGATTTAATCGCCTCATGGAGTTACCTAAGGGAGTATGGTATCAAGCAAGTCAGGCAAAACAAAAAGTAACAGAAATACAACGCTAACATTTTGTGTTTTTTATTGCGTAAATAAATGTGACTAAACTAAAATAATTAAAATGATTAACTAAACCAAAACAAAATATTAAATTAAATTCATAAAATTACTAAGTTGATCTTAAGACTAACTTAATTAAGAAAATATAAAGCTAAGAATAAAATAAACTAAACAAGCAAGAAAAACTAAATTAAACAAGTTTAAAAAATGGTACAAGCAAAATGTGGGGTGGGTATGTTGAATTCGGATGGGCTTTAAAAGAATAGAACAAATTGTAAGCCCAAGAACCTCAAACAATCCAACAATAAAAAAAGGGTAAACTGGGCTCAGAGGTGGGAATTCAAATGGGCTGCTTATAAGGTAAATTGGTTGGGTCCTAAGAAATGGCTCAGGCCGGGTTGGAAGACCCAACGAAAATGGGTAAAGGGGGAAATTGGAAAAACCCTAAAGGCTAACGTGGCCGCTGCGCATGTGTAATCTAAACTCAAGGTTCTCATTCTTCTATCTAAACTGACAGCAACAACACTCATCTCCTTCCAAACTCAAACGAAAACCTCTCTCTCTTTATCCCATATCCAATCTTCTTATCTCATCTTAAAAATCTCCCCCACACTCTCGCGATCGCAGCAATAGAACAACACAACTCGATCTCTCGACCTCTGTTCCAGCTCAGTGATACTCCCCGTGTCTTCTTCCGCAAAATCATCATCAAAAGCTTCTCTCAGTCCAAACCTTTCATTCATCGTCTCTCAAGCTTAATCCACGGGAAGCCTTGATTCGCCTATTCCTCGTCGACGGGCATACAACAATGGTGTAAGCTCTATTGTTTCCTCGCGCCTCCGAAAGGTAACACAACTCCATTCAGTTTCTCCTTTTTGTTTCGGTTCAGTTTTAACTCAAAAAGTGACTTGTTTTACAGTTTGAACAAAAATCAGCATATAAACGGATTTTGGAAGAACAACGATAGCATATTGGGATAAAATGGTAGAACTATGGAAAAGAAAAGGTAAAGTGGAAAGTGAGATTCAACAAGGTACCAGATCGGAGCCTCTCTGATGGGTTCTTCAAGCTCAGGTATAGTGACACTCTACTCTTTCTTATGCTTCACTCTAAAGATTGCTCGATTTTGTCGATGTTACGAGCTTGTTCGTTTGATGCCGCGAAACAACTCTTGAAGTTTTATGTTCTGATTTTACAGGTTGGTGAACTGATTCTTGAGGAAAGCTTCACTTGGACAACATAATTTTATTATTTCTTCAAAATATCTTCTATGATTTTCTTCCAGATTTCTAATATTTTCTTTTTGTAGTTAGGGTTTAATGAGTATGTTCGAAATGTTGTTGTGAACAGTTTCAGATGTTATTGCTTTTATATTGCGGTTTATGTGGGAGGTTGGAGGAAGAGTTTGTGCAAGTGGTGGAATATAGTTTGGAGTGGAGAATAGAATGGATACGGTAGGTTTGAGAATTAGTTCAATGATGGTGATGAAGAAGGATATAACAATTGAGAGTTTATGGTGTAATGAAGTTGTGGATTTGAAGGAGGTTTGAGAGGTATTTGGGACTGGTTTATCAGAAGTTTTGAAGTGTTTTCTTCTCAGATTCTTGGTGTCTCTTTCTTGCTATCATTGTTGCCTTTTTATAGTGAGACGAGGGTGGAAATTGGGGGGAAAAGTTATATGGTTTAAACATAATTGGCATACTGTTTCAATGCCTTTCAGATGCAGCTTATGTTTGCCTATTTTTGATGTTATTTTTAGACTGTTTTGGACAGGTTTATGCACAAGTTTACAGACTGATATGGACAGTATAATAGGCTGTTTTCTTGCAGGGGCAGCAGGTCTGCAACAAGTGTTTTGGCATATTATGTTTGGCTTTGGTGCAGGGTGTAACGCCCGTAATTTAATTAATTATTTAATTAAATTATTTTTGGAATATTTGTGAAGTTGTGTTATGATGATAGTCGATGTGTTGTTGTTATTGGATTTACTTATTCTATTAAGTTGTGGAATAATATTAGAATGATAATATTATTTGATGTGAGCTTGTTTTAAAGAATAGTAGTAGAGGGGGTGTAGGAGTTATAAGCCCATTAAGGCATAATAAGAATTATAGGGTTATTATATTAATTTTTAGAAATAATAAGGAAAAAAGAAGAAGCAGTAAGAAGAGAAAGAAATAAGGGTTGGAAGAAGAGAAAGAGAACGTGAAAGTTGCAGAAAAGAAGGAAAAGAGGCAGAACAAAATTCAATCGGAAAAGTTGCAGAACAACATTCAATCCAAGGTAAGGGTGAGGTTCTGACTCTATAATAGGGTTTATGATGAGTAGTATGTGGGATTAGATGTGAAAAGTTGTCTTGTTTATGATTTGAATGTATATATTGTTGTATGATGAAGATCAGTGATTTAGAGATGAATAATGATGCCCTAATGCTGTATAATTGATGTAGAAACATAAGATTATTATAATTGATAATTACCTATGTTTAGAGGATGTTTTTAGGGTCTAAGGCAGGGAAACCATAGTGAAAACACAGTGAAACCGCATAAAATATTCATGACATAACAGTATGTGTTGTCCTCAAAAGCCATGCGCCGATACATGCAGGTTTCTGGACTCAGGATGAGTCGATACGAAGAAGCCATGCATCGATACATGCATGCTTTTAGACTCAGGATGAGTCGATACATAGGACTATGTATCGATACATGCAGTTTTGCAGACCCAGTATGAGTCAACCCAAGAGGATTACACATCGACTCATGCAACGTGTTAGCCCAGTACGCGTCGACTCAAGACGTTATGCGTCGACTCATGTAGTCTAATTTTGACAGATTCGTTTCCAAAGGCTGTAACTTGAGTTTCCAGACTCCGTTTGAGGTGTCGTTCGAAGCGTTTGATAGCTAATGCGATGAACTTCATTCTTAAGGATTAAAATGAAGTATAAGAAGAATAATCCTAGTAACCCAATTTAGGACTAGAGTTAGCTTCCCGCGTTAATCAATATGATGATTTTGTGAAGTATGATGAGGATAAGACGATTATGGATTATTGTTTGGTTCATAAAAGTAAGATTAATGATGATAATGATGTAGTATTACAGAACAGTAATAGGTAGAGGTTTGGTAATTTAGAGGTAAGCCTTAGATGATTAATTAATTATAAGCATTATCATGTTGTAGGCCTATGGCCAACATTGCGGAATTGTCGATCTATCATTGTATTATTGTTGTGGTTGAGTTACTGTAAAATCATTTTGGCGAGTTACGTTGATGAAATTATGTGATGAATTATGTGATGAATTATGTTGATGAAATTATGTTGATGAATGATGATTGATGATTGATGTTGAGATGCCTCTAATAATTGGCAGCTATTGAGATGTAGGCTTCTAGCCAACGATGATGTTGTGTTGAGATGTTATTAATTATGGTTGTTGTTATTACATTCATGATTGTGTCACATACATTGTATTTCAAGATGGAGCTGATGCTCGTTAAGATGGCATGTATTGACGAATATTAAGATGAAGGCTTATGCCTTGTTGATGCCTCTATTTATTGGAAATTATTTGAGATGGGAGTTCTGCTCAATGGTATCACATGCATTTGCATAGTATTTAGTCGCATTATATGATTGTATAAAGAAGTTGTGTATTGATGCGGTGAATGTGTATTATTGTTGGTATTCTGTTGCGATTATTGTTGTTTATAAGATGAGAAATGGTGATGTTATGTGATCTAATTTAATATATTATTTATCATACATTTTATTATATTGTTAGATATCTCACCCCTTCTGTTTGAATGTTACCCTTACGTTGGTAACATGCAGGTAATCCAGAGTGAAGAAAGTATACCTTCGATAGTTCGAGTCGGTGTCATTGCTATGATACGTAACACTCGGGAGGATGAACGCTTGTTGCTTTTAGTTATTGATTATTTCAGTTGTTGAACTTTAATTTGTTTGTTTCTAAGTATGCATTATTTTGAAGTTATTGTAATTGTTGGACAGAGATGTTATTATGATTCCGCTGTGTAGTTGTTCAAGTTGTTGAATGAAGAGATTAGACTATTCTGTTGTTGGTTCATCCAAAGTTTAAAGTGTTATGTATCCATGTTGAATGAAATGTGTTTTTAAAGTTGAATTTGTGGCATCCTGATTCAGTTGCATGAATTTTATGACTTTGATTTACATTTATAATTGTCGGGTAGAATTGAGGTGTTACAAAGTTGGTATCAGAGCAAAGGTTTGTCCGTCCAACCTTGTTGTCGAGTCGTAGTTGTCTAATAATCGAGTATTGTTAATTTGAGTTCTAACCGTTGTTTATGTTGTAGTGATAAGTTGAGATGGCTGGAAGGAATGATGCTGCATTTGCTGCTGCTTTAGAAGCAATGGCACATGCGATGGAGAATCAGCCGAATACTGACGAGAATGCTGGATCTCGTAGTTTGGCGACTTTCCAGAGATAAAATCCTCCTACCTTGAAGGGAAAGTATGATCCTGACGGAGCATTGGATTGGTTGAAAGAGATTGAGAGAATATTCCATGTGATGGACTGCACTCCAGCCCAGAAGGTTCGATATAGTACTCATATGCTAGTAGTTGAGGCTGATGACTAGTGGCTAGAGACTTGTCAGAGATTGGAAGTTGTAGGTGAAAATGTCAATTAGGCTGTGTTCCGTAGGGAATTTCTGAGGAAGTACTTTCCTAAAGATGTTCATGGTAAGAAGGAGATTGAGTTCCTTGAGCTGAAGCAAGGGAGTATGTCGGTTGTTGAGTATGCTACAAAGTTTTCTGAGTTGGCTAAGTTTTATCCGCACTACGGTGAGGCGGATGCTGAGTTTTCGAAGTGCATCAAGTTTGAGAACGGGTTGCGCCCAAAGATCAATAAGGCAGTTGGATACCAAAAGATCCGTGTCTTTGCCGATTTGATTGATAGTTGCAGGATTTATGAAGAGGATAATAATGCTCATTACAATATTATCAATGAGAAGAGGGGTAAGTACCAACATAATCGTGGTAAGCCTTATGATACCCTAATTGGTAAAGGTAAACAGAAAGCTGCTCAGGGTCAGAGGACTAGTGGGGGAGATACTCCTGCTGGTTTGGTTTGTTTTAAATGTGGGAAACCTGGGTATAAGAGTAATGTGTGTACTACTGAAGTAAAGAGGTGCTTCCGTTGTGGTAAGAACAGACATGTTGTATCTGAGTGCAAGTATAAGGATGTGATTTCCAAAGTGAATGCAAGGGTTTTTGAACTTTTCAAAAGTGAGAGAGTGTTGATTTCACAGAAAATCTCAAAAATGATTATGATTTCTTACATGTAAAGAAATGACCAAATAATTATATACGTGCTTGAGAGTAAGTACAATAATGGATGGGAAAAGTTAGTTAGATTTGAGATAAGCTCATTTCATGATTTGAGTCAAATGAGCAAGTAAGTTGAAATAAGATCTCAAAAAAAAGTGACCCATTTTTCCGTGATTTGATTGTGATTCGAGTCATATAGGTCTATGATTCGAATCATGTGTAAAGTTTGATCTGAATCATACAAAATAGGGGTTAGCAGGAAGTTTTGTGACTCGAGTCATGCATAAACTATGATTCGAATCACAGAGCAGCATAATTTGAATCAGGTGTAATCTATGATTCGAATCACAAACACAAAAATTTATTGTTTTGCCTCTGTTTTGCTTGATTCAAGTCACGGATTGTGTGATTCGAATCACTCACAAGAAATCAATTTTTTTTAAGTTTTTCAAAATAGTTTAAGATTTTGTTTTCCACATGACTTGAATTGATATCACCTATGGTTCTTCTTTCATTAACTCAGAAAATTGACTTAAATCATCATGATAAAGTCTCAAAAATAAAATTGATTTATGCATGCTAATTAGGAATAAATGAATTTATTTGAACTTGATTTAGAGATGTGCAATCATAAGAGAGACTCAATAAACGATAATAAATGAAAGCAATAAGACAAGAAACAAAATAATCGTATAAGGGTGCTCCCCCCATTGTGTTAGGGACATGCAACAATCTCACCTAGAGATATGCAACTTCAACTCTCAATTTACAATTACAACACAACCTGATTCTAACAGGAATTACACAAAGATAACTCTTACTTAAATATTTCACTCTCTTAACATTATAATAATTCTAAGCGTATGAAAGTGCTTCTAAGAAGAGAGTTAGCATGAGAGATGAGTAACATATATATATATATATATATTTATATATATATATATATATATATATATATATATATATATATATATATATATATATATATATATATATATATATATATATATATATATATATATATATATATATATATATATATATATATATATATATATATATTATATATATATATATATATATATATATATATATATATATATATATATATCATATTTATGTGTTTTAGAAATGAATACAAGTTCTCCTTATATAAAAAAAATTGACTAAAAAAGAAAATAATTTAGGACCGGAGCTACTCCCTAATTGATTAGTCCATGGTGTTAATCAATTATATCCTAAATATTTAGGAAAGAAACAGCCTGACTCAGACCCTAATCGATTAATAGCATTCCTAATCAATCATAAGACAAATTTGCTTTATAATCGATTAGCCAAATGTTCTAATAGATTAGAAAGTACATTTTAACTTTCTAATTTATTAAGTACAATTCTTAATCGATTAGCTTTAAGTTAGAAATACTTTTAAGAACATTTTAAAATGAGATGAAGTTTATAAAATAGTTTGAGTGTGTGTGCATTACTTGTGTATTTGTTAGAGTCATCATGAAGAGCATCCATATTGAGTTAAAAGCAATATAGAAGTGAAAGAGAAATCACATATTTACCCAAAATCTTAAGGTGATAGGTATATGATTCCTCTCACTTATAAGGTGATCAACCTCAATTTTTCTAAACAATATGAGATTTCTAACCACACTTGTACATAATAGTACTTTGAGAGCTATTCACACTTAATACAAACTAATGATTCTAAACAAATGAAAATAACTAAGACACGAGGACACATCCGAGCTAGCTTACACTAATTTCTTTAATATTGTTTTTACCATTTGATTTTCTTTGCGTCAAACACTAAAACCTTGTTGCTTCTCTTTTTTAATTGCTTTAATATTGATAATGTTTATGTCAATTTTGCTTTATTCTTGTCATTATCAAAACCATATTTTCATTCACAATATATAGAACCACGAACTAAATGATAATCATAATAAAATGGCTGAATAGTAATATCATCTAGACATTGGTGAATCTTAGAAAAAATTTGAGTAAAAGTTAGGAATTCTCCATTTGCCATTCTCATTTAAATTGAAACATTTGCTTTCAAATGTGAATGTTGGTGGATCAATGACAAGAGTATATAGCAATAGACCATTGACTCAATTACCATTTAAAAAGGGGTAAATATGTTTTAATTTCCTGTAAAGTTAGATTTTTTTATTTTTTATTTTTTAAAAATATTTTGTTAAATAATTGTTTCTCTAAAGTTAGGAATTTAAATTTTTGGTATCTCATGCTAAAATCGTCGTTAATTCAATTGTTAAATAGTAAATCTCGTTAATTGTTAAATTGTAAAAATCATCACAAAATTACAGAAGAGAACAAAAGTTAAAATTCTTAATTTTAGAAAATAATTCTTTAACAATATTTTTTATAAGAATAAAAAAATAAATATATCTAACTTTAAAAAACTTTAAATATATTTAACGCTTCTAAAAATTAATATTATCAATTTTCCTAAGCTACCCTTGAATGTTAAATGCCTTCTATCTTCTGTGTGGTCAAGATCTGTTTGTTGACTGTGTCATATTCTTTGAAATTCATATGAAAAAATCTCAAAAAATTATACCTCCAAGGATTCGAACTCAGATACCTTCCCTCATTCATTAAACATCCAACCACTACGCCATCAACTTTGTTGTTGCAAATAACTACCTCAAAAATTAAAATAAATACCTTCAATAAATTTCTTCAAAGTATCACTGTTAGACGGTGTGGCAAGTGATCGAGAGGGGGGGGGGGGGGGGGGGGGGGGGTGAATAGATCACCTCTTGTTTTTCAAGGATTTAAATTTGTTTTTATCAAGAGAGTTGAAAGCAGCGAAAATCAATGTCCTGAATCAATTCCGTCTACTTTGAACCGACTGCTAGAAAACTTGACATGAGAAAACTTTGCTGGATTTTTATTAAATGGAATGGATGAATATACAACTCAGAAATCTTGACGTTTCAATGCACTTATCATAAAACAGTATTTCCAATGAATTTAGAAATATGATAGAAATTTTGTCAAACACTTGGTGTAGCTTATATAATGATTTAATAGTGGTGGTTTGGTGAAAATGTTTGAGCCACTATGTTTATCATTAGACTGTAAAACTTAGCACGCCAATTGAATTGCAAAATTATAGAATATGTAAAACTGTAAAGAGAAAGAAAAGAGAGAACGATACACATGCAGTTTGGTAAGGAAGTTCCCCACTGTCGTCCTCGCGTGTGGGTACGTCTCCCTCTCATTTTCACAATCGAAACTGAGAACTTTTATATCAATATGCTGAATGTTTGATAGCAAGGTTACACTACACAGAAAGACAAAAATCACTATGATCTTCTTCTTCTTGTAAGAACCACCACTTGATAAGAGTTGTATCAAGATTCCATGCAAAGCCACCGAACGATCCTCCGCTTCCACGACTTGTTTGTTCAAAATCCTTCCGATTTCCAAACCCTTCGCTACGGCTGAATCCGACTCGTGTGACCAAGACTGACAAAACCCTCAAGAACACACCCGTTCTTGAAGGAAAAACCCTATGGTTTATTTCTTGAAGCTTCCTCTTCAACCTTTAACTCAGCTAGACTTCTTCAATACTCAGTTGAACGTTATCTCAAACCGCTTGATTCAATTCAACAAGGATGTTTGATTTTCTTTGTTGTTCTTGAATGTAAGATGGTTGAGAAGATGATGAAGATGAAGGAATCAAAAGCTTCTGGTTGCTCACTATTATTTTGCACACAATCTTCTATGCTGCTATATAATCTAAACAAAATGCTTGCTTATATTTATAACAGAAAACAGTTAGTCAAAAAAGAAAGTGCATGAGTCGATGCATGTTGGTCATGTGTCGACTCATGTTAGTTACATGTAACAGGATGAGTCGATGCATTATGTTTTGAGTCGATACAAAAACCTGTTATAGCATTTTACAGAACCAACACTTTTATACCCGTCGACACATAATGCGTATGTGTCGATACATACTGATTGTAAATTTAAAATTTGAATTTAAAACATAGTATGCGTCGGCACATGATATTATGTATCGATACATATAAGTTTCAAAACGTTTTCCAGAATCATCAGAATGTTTTGTGTCGATACATAATGCGTATGTGTCGATACATACTGATTGTAAATTTAACTTTTGAAATTAAAACATAGTATGAGCCGACACATGATATTATGTATCGATACATATAAGTTTCAAAATGTTTTCCAGGATCATCAGAATGTTTTGTGTCGATACATAAGGTTTTGTGTCGATTCATACAAGTATTACAGAGGCACAAAATATTATGTGTCGATGCATGAAATTTATGTATCGATGCATGCAGTTTTTAGATTTACATTCCAGGATCATCAAAGAGTTATGTATCGACTCATAAGCTTTTGTATCGATACATAATAATTTTGAGATACAAGTCCAGGGACTTCAGAAAGCTATGTATCGATACAAAACTTGATGTGTCGACACATAATGATGCATTATGAGAGAAATGTAATTTTGGCTGATTCAAACATGTTATATTATATTTGCAGTCATTCAAAATCAATCTATGAAGGGGTTGCTCACAATCACTACAGTCTCCCAACCATTACTTTAAAACAATGATTTTATGGAATTTATGGGTTGTAGATGATACACAACATTTGTCAACCGATAGATGAAGAGATCATACTAGATCTAATCTAAACCCATTCCACCAGATCTTGCCCCTTTTTCCTTCCAATTGCTTGCTCAGATCTCCAACGTTGTCAGTAGTGTCTCCACCATCTTCATTGTCATGGCTCAACCTGTTTGCAATGGTGTGCCATGTGAATGTGAATTTGAAAATCGATGGAGTTAGGGATGTTGAGGCTGCCTAGGAGAAGGATAGAGAGTCACTAGGAAGTTTGTAGAGAAGAAGAAGGGTGGATTCGTGAAATTAGGTACGGGGACGATAAAATGAGTGATGATGATGATGGTAATGATGATGGTGACGATGGTGATGACGGTGAAGGTGGAGACATGGTTGATGAATGTGAGAATGGTGAAAGGGAGAATGTAGGCATGGCGGCAGTGATGTTTTGAAGAAATTTATTGAAGGTATTTATTCTAATTTTTTAGGTAATTATATGCAACAGGAAAGGTAATTGCGCGGTGGTTGGATGTTTGATGAATGAGAGAAGGTTCCTGAGTTTGAATCCTTGGAGGTGCAATTTTTTTATACATTTTTTCATATGAATTTCAAAGAATATGACACAGTCAGCAAACAGGTTATGGCCACGTCTGCATTTGAAATGGAATCTTAGGCTAAATGGTTTTTTGTTATGGAATCTATGTTTGTTGAGGGGCGAAAATAATTTTTTTTAAAAGGGGGTAAATCAAATCTCGCTACCATTGCAGGGGGGTAGAAGACGTTTAACCCTAATATTTTTTATTAGGGGTGGAAATAGGTTAGGTTAGGCTAGACTTTATACGGTCTGAGTCTAGCCTACGATAAACCTATAAGGTCTAGTCTGACTAATGGCCTATTATAGACTCATTTTTTTGGTCTAGTCTGGTCTTTTTAAAAGTCTAATCTGACCTGAAAACCTATTTAAAAATTTGTTTCTGATTAAAATTTCATTAAATATATATTACTTATGAAATCTTATAGGTCGATCTATATATACATATATAGACCGGCCTATTTAACATTTGTTTATCATATATATATATATATATATATATATATATATATATATATATATTATATATATATATATATATATATATATATATATATATATATATATATATATATATATTATATATATATATATATATATATATATATATATATATATATATATATATATATATATATATATATATATATATATATATATATATATATATATATATATATATATATATATATATATATATATATATATATATATATATATTATATATATATATAATATATATATATATATATATATATATATATATATATATATATATATATATATATATATATAATCTATAAAAAATTTTTTAATAGTCTTAATTTAATCTATTTATTTAAATAGGTTTTTTGAAAAAACTTAAGTCTAATTTTTTTAGTAAATAAATTTAAAAAGATTAAGTCATATATCCCCTATAAATCGATCTAACTTATTCCCATTCTTAGTATCTCTTGTATCGAAAACTTCATCCTTCATAGGAGATTACCTTTTGTTTCAAGCCACTATAACAATCTTCTTTTGTTTTGTATTCTTAAACCAAATAATTCATTTAATTAATTTGTCCACATCCTTAAGAAGAAAAACATGCCATTAATAGATGTGAAATTTGTAAACAAATATACAATGAATAACACTATTTGTCAAGTAGACTCTTGTCAGCTATAGATAAAAGTGAAGCTTTCCAAACTCTTAACTTTTCTTTGATTGCAAAATGGCACATTTAACTTTTCTTTGATGATGAATACTCAAATAAATTAAACAAAATGACGCCACGAGAAAATCCCAACATTTCAACCAAAATATTATGTCTTCTAACGATTTAAAATCATTATAAATGGTGCATTTATTAGGATTGATATAAAAAATAAAATAGACCTGCTTGAAATTTAAAATAAGTTAAAGGAATTATATTGCAGTTTTTGAGCTTTTTCCATTTCCTTGCCTATCTTTAAAGGTTATAATAAAATAAATAAAATGTAATGAAAGGTTGATAACATTATTTATCTTAGATTCTTGTTTGACCTAAAGGACAAACATTACTATTTTTAATCACAGTAATTTTTCTAAAGGCTTTCTTGCTTCCTTATATGATCTAACAAAACTCATAATAAATTAAAAATAAATGCTTGTTACATGAATATCAAGATAATAATGTCTGGAATCCTTAAATCTCTTTATACTATGATCTTCTTTATTTCTATATTTTTCTTTGTAAGCTATGTAAGCGCTGGTAAGCACTTTTGCTCATCCTTTTCAAAAATAATTATTTAATTTATATTATCATATAAATTTCATTCCTCATCATTAACAAGTCTATCTTTTTGTTTTAACATCACAGGTTATGGTTATTATTGTAATGAAAAAATTTGGTGTCATGAAGCACTGTGTTTGAAGCCTTTGAAAGCTGTTTGTTCTGGTCATAATCTATGTGTTTGCATCTAGTGTCACAGCTAAGTTTCAAATTAATCTATGAATATCCATATAATTTTAATTAATCATCGTAATGTTGTTTATTTTATTATTTCTTTCGCATTCTGATTTGTATTTCTACGGCCATTCAGATTTATTTACAGGCCCTGAAGCATATTAATTATACTATGAAAGTGTTGTTGGCACATAATATGATGTTCACTTACAATTAATAAGAAGCAAAGAGGAAAGAAAATTTAATTAGCTTAAGTCACAATTTTGTACCATTCTATATATATATATATATATATATATATATATATATATATATATATATATATATATATATATATATATATATATATATATATATATATATATATATATATATATAATTTGAATTGTAATAATGTTGGTTTTAATAGTTCTAGTCATAACCTTTGTTGGTTTCATCATGACATGTATTTATTTACTTATCCAAAGTTTGGTTTTGATGAACCATAAGACTTAAGCATTCCATGCATAGATAAAGCCCTTTTTGTTAGGTTTGAATGAAATATATATATTTTTAATCCATGAGAATGTGAACTGATTATTAGGATTTGAGATGTTAATAATTATGATCAATGAGTGAGATTTGGGTGAAGAATTATAAAGCAATAGGAAGATTCGTTCTTCCCCCTGAATAGGAGGACCGGTTTCCTCAGAATCATTGAGCAAAGATGGCTCTTTTAGGGACACCACACCAATCACGTACAGAGGCAACTAGTATGTGATGGACATAAGATTAGGTCGAGCTACCCAAGCTTCAGTTAGGCAATATGTGGTCCACCTTATTGCGGTCACCCATTACATCTTTCATGACATCTTTGGGCTCATGGAGTTAAGGGTTTCCCCCATTTAAGGCCCAATAGAGATGTTCTCATTCCATATACCCTTAAACACAATGTCTGAGAAGGAAAAAGTGATTAAACAAGGTAGACAATGATCCCCTTCAAGACAAAACTTGCAAAGGTAAGTCATTCAAACGAGACTCGCAAATGTGAGTTCCTCAGGTGAGACTTTCAACGGCGAGTCCCTCAGGCTACAATTGAAAAATTTAGTTCCTCAGCCGAGACTCGAAAAGGTGATTCCCTTAGAAAATGCTTGAAAAGTTGTTGACGCGTTAGAGGTTTTCGTGTAACATCTCCCTTTGGGATATTTTGAGGATAATACTTCCGTCTTATGCAATATATTTATTGATTTTGAGTTATCATTATTCTTTGAGTTAGAGAAGGACCTCACGAGGCTTAGCTCTAAGGGGACAATGATAATTTCCATTCCAGAATCAAACAAGATGGCCTCTTAGGGTGGCCTCAACTTCTCATCAAGAAACAAGGCCTGGGAAGGGTGTCATGATTTAAATTTGTGAGATGTTGCTCTATTTCTAGAGAAGTCCATCCATGAGACGAAGAGTAGAGGGCGAGTTTCTCTAGTGTAAGTTAGAAGGATATTCCCTCGAGCATATCTTAGGGCCAATACCTCAAGTGTTTTTTAGCATAATCCATCAAGTGTAGTTGGGGAAAGCACGTGAAACATTTAATTTTTTACATATATATACTTCTGTTTGATATTCCTATTTTCGCCCTATGCAGGCCCTTTTTTAACCACTCTCTTTAAGATTTTTCTTTAATGAAAATGTTCACTCCTTTTGAAGGTTTTCTTAAGACGTTCTTGTTGACCAAGTGATTCTAACCACAAGAGAAAGCGTGATATCTTTCTGGTTGTCTCTAACGATAAAGCTTATCCTAAATTTATCTCAAGCCTCATCATGGATAAGATTAAAGATCCTAATGAAGTGTTAAAGTTAAAGATAATATAGCAAGAAACCTGAAGCATCAAAGTTGTGAAAGAGAAGAAATGTGAAAGAACGCATGGACGGTCGTGCACTTAGCACATTGTCTAAGTAATAAAAGTATCGTAAAAGTGTTAGAGTAACTCATAAGTTACTAAGGAACCTATCACACACTCATGAAATATTTTTAAGAACTTTCTCATTTTGATAAACTCACCAATTTTTTTTTACGCAAGTTGCTAGTTGGTTACTAGCTTAAATAATCATATTCTTATATGAGTAAAGATTACACTAGATAGTCGATTACCAACTACAGTTAGTCATTTATCTATTTTATAATGCCTCATAATCGATTATTAGGGGCTATAATCGATTACTAGCAGCGTCATTTGAAAACTTTCCCCTTTTGAACTACATAACGGATTATGGGATATGCATAATCGAGTATGACCATTACAAATCCCATGGATCATTTACTTTTTGAGATATATTTTCTCCTATATAAAGAGAGCACCTCCATACCTTTATACACACTTGATTTCAAATTTTAATCATCTCTATATATATATATATATATATATATATATATATATATATATATATATATATATATATATATATATATATATATATATATATATATATATATATATATATATATATATATATATATATATTAATTTGTATTCGTGTTCAACTGTTTTATCAAGAATGCGATTCTCTTGTTTAGTTATTGAGGTTATCCCAATAAAATCTCTATTTGGTTTCTAACATTATCCAATTAAAACCATATTTTTTATTCGTGAGCTTAAACCGTTAAAAAACTCCATTTTAATTTAGGGTTCAACCTATTAAAATATCTTGGTTACTTTTAAGAAGGTTTTTAGACATATCCTATTAAAATTTCAAAGATATTATTTTAGTTGAACTTTCAAAAAGAATTTCTTACGGGAAAGTTCTCTCTCTTCAATTATTTATTTTTCTTTACTTTTCCTTCTTTTCATTTCCGCTGCTTTATCTTTGCTATTTAAATATTGTAATACAAATAGCTTGGTTAAGTAATAAACTATAAATAAATCATGATTTATTCAGTCCTCCTCTTATGGTTGAAATCACTTATTCAACATCATTCGCTTTATCATATTAAGTTTGAGTTTCTTATTTTTTTGTTCTGAGATGTTCAATATGTATTTTCTTATAGGTTTTTAATAGAAAATAAAACTCTTATATCAATGAGTTTTTATGCCTAAAATATATATAACCAGAAAGAAATTCCTCTGTTGCATGGATGTCACGTGGCCCATAACTACTTAGAACAAACTTACTTGAATCTACTACCAAGTTTTCAACTATTTCAAGACATCGAATTTGTATTTGAACTATACACTCTCAAGTGATGTTTAAATTCTTCCATTTTTCTAAGAGGCCTGACTTTGAATTTGTATTTAATTACACGTGTTTATGTAGCATCAGTATTTGATATACATATTTATATGAAATCAGTTGTAAGCGACACTAATCATCTTACACGTGTAACATTAGCAAACAACGGTGGTCGACACTAATTTTTTAAAAAAACTATACATCTCTTTTGGGACATATATATCGCTGCCTAAAAACCTACTTTTATGTAAAAGATCATCTTTTAAAAAGTGATCCATTCACACATTAATAGCATATTGGATGAGAACAAAAGTAAGTCATTTACACCCTATTGTCTACGATTTGATTGAAATTGGAGAAAAAAGATACATGAAAAAATAGAAGTCACTTGATTTTTATTAAAGCTCTATTTTCTTTATATTTAAGAAATATAAGTCGTTTTCTTCTCTACATACTTTAAGAAACAAACTTAAAAATGTAACAAGAGTCTAAAACTACAAACTTTAAGAAATCAAGTGTGTAACTCACTAGAAGAAGACTATTTCCAAATCAATTGATCATCACAGTCAAATTTCTAAAATGTAATATCATCTAGGAGCTAGTGATTTTATAAAAACTCTATGTAAAAAAAAAAACTAGGAATTTTCTATACTAATATCACTTTTAAGGATTTGTATTCTTACACTTGATAGAATATTTCTTGTAAAATTTCAAAAAGAGTAAAATGAGAGTTCTTTTTTAAGAAAATTTATTTTTCTTTAAGAATTTTTATATCTTTGATTTTAGTTTAACTTTTGGTTTCCAGAATGAAAATAGTATTTTTAGAGATGGAAAAACATTTATTAATTAGTATGCTAATTCATCATAAAGCTCTCTATTGATAAAAAAAAAAAAAAATCATTATTGATCGATTCAATTTTAAAATTGTTTAGCTTATTTTCTTCTTGGTTCTTCGACGAGACACTGATTGACTTTTTTTGTCTTTTCAGATACATCAGAGAAGTTTATGTTATTTTCATCTCAAACAATATAATATATTTTTTATTCTTTTCGTGGGCTTTTGTGACTATTTGGTTTAGTAGACAATTTGATTTTATGTTACAATTTTTGTATTGGTTTAGTGGACAAATTTTGCTTTTATGTTACATTATTTTCCGCATTAGAAGCATGTTAGAATGAACGATTATATATTTTTTATTTTATTTCCAAAAGTTTCAAGGTTGCCTGTTATGGATTTTTTGAATTTGTGAATTAAGAGATTCATATTTTCATCACTTTCATTTTGGAATTTTTTTTTTTGAGAATAACTATGTATTAAATTTTTTTTCCGCAAATAACCATTTTCGGAAAAAATTACGCAAATAATCATGTTTCAGAAGACTCTCCAAGGGAGGAGCCATCTCACTTGGCGCCTCCACTCAACATTATGTCCTAGGCGTCATCCCACTTGGCGCCTCCTCTCTCTTTTAGCTAAGTGAGATGGCGCATGCACTTTAAAAGTGAGAGGAGGCGCCATCTCACTTGGCTCCTAGGGCAAAATGCTGTTTTTATAAATAATTCGTCTGTTTCTCTGTCATTTCTCACACTTTCTCGCACTGTTTTGTTATTTTTTACTCTGTTATTTGCGTCATGACACGCCCATGATTTTTATCAAAGATGGTTACGTTATCTTCTCCGCCACAAAACCTCCGATGAAAATGAAATTCTGGCACATTTACTCCATAGAGCGTCTGAAGCGGGAGTTGATGCGATGGCTAGATGGAGACATCGTGGAGGGGGAAAATTAGAAGGATCCAGCAAAGACGAACAACAACCTCACTTGCGACAGGAAGACCTAATGTTTGGTTGGAGGAAGTCAAAACAGACAGCGACGTAATGTTGATGATGCATGGGTCAGATGAAATTGTTTTAACGATTGTCATTTCGTAGACGGTTTATCGTGTTTTTTTCTTGTTTGCGCAATGTTTATTGTAACAAATTCTGTTAACGAAAAACCCTAATGTTTACAACATAATAAAAGAAAGATTTTTTGTAATACAATTTTTATGTGGTTGAGGCAGTAGCCCGATTCAGACAATTTTTGCGATTGTGTCCGACCTGACGATATAAACCACACTTTCTTTCCAGCTTGTCAAGGGAGTCCATTTCGGTTGTGATGCGCTTACTTTTGGGACAATCCTTTTTATTCCTTCGCATTTGGTCATTGTGCCATACTATTTCGCCGTCGTATGCAGGCCAATAATCTGGTTTTGCTACCAAAGGGAAGTTGTTGTTGTAAACGTTGAGCAACGTTTCAGATTTGTAAATGTGTGACAGAAGTTGTAGTGCGTCTTGATGAGTATAGTCACACGCGGCAATGACATGAGAGCAAGGCATACGAAAGGCTTGAAACTTGCCACAATCGCACCAACGAGAAGGTAGTACAACCCTATATTCTTGTCTTGGCAGGCCCTCGTTGTGGTCGATTGTCTCTTTGACAATGAAGTTGTGGCTGTGTCGGTCAAACCGTATAACCATATGCGTGTTGGCTTTGGCACTTTCTACCTTAATGTACTTCATGCAACTTTCACTCTATAGTTGTCCAGATTGCAACACCATATTCCACATTTCACCTCTTTTGGCAAAAACCGAAGCCATCCTAAAATATGTTGATTTAACCAAAGTAGTGACCGGGAGATTTCATATGCCTTTGAATACCCCATTCATCTATTCAATTAGATTTGTTGTCATGTGACCTCATCTTTGGCCATTGTCGTATGACCTAGTCCATTTTTCTACCGGAATATTGTCGATCTACCTATCGGCTTCCGGATTTGACAAACGGATCTCGTTGCAATAGTATTTGAACGTAGGTTGTGTCAATGCATATCCCGCATTCATAACCGCTTTCCTAAGTGTTTTGTCTTTGATCTCCCTCGTGAAATTTTGGACGATATGTCTAACGCAATAGACATGGTAGAAGGAGGGTCATGCCAACCGTTTGCAGGATTATTGTATGCACTTTCAATGGATGCATGTCTATCCAAGATCAAACAAAGATCTGGTTGAGGAGCCACGTGTGTTCGCAGATTTTTGAGCAAAAAGCTCCAAGCACCACCAGTCTCCCCCTTGACCAGGGCAAAGGCAATTGGGAAAATGTTGTTGTTGCCATCTTGTGCAACTGCCATCAGTAACGTGCCTTTGTATTTCCCATACAACCAAGTCCCATCAATTTGTATAATTGGTTTGCATGACACAAACCCTGTGATGCAAGGTTGAAAAGCCCAAAACACTCGACTGAATATTCCATTTCCGTTGAGTTGGCTACCATCCGGGGCATATGTTGGCACTGTTTCCAGAATGTAAACAGTACCCGAAGAATAAGTCTGGAGTGCATTCAGGTAGCGAGGAAGTTCTTAGTATGACTCCTCCCAGTTTCCATATACCTTTTCAATCGCCTTGGTCTTTTCTAACCACGCCTTTCGATAAGACGAGGTATAGTTAAATACCGTAGTGATGTGGGAGATTATGGTTTTCACCTTCAATGATGGATCGTTGCTGACGAGTGGTAGGATTTCTTGACAAATGAGATCATAATTAAGTTTTCGATGATCCTGTGATTGAGTAGAACTGACACAAGTGTGGGTAGACATGGAACCTATGACCCAACAATCACCTCTTATTCTGTATGATGCAGTGAGCTTGAACATACAATCAGGGTGGACACACTTGATCTTGTACCTTTCTGGATTTACACGGTCCACCTTAAAATCGACCGAGTTGAGCATGTGGAATTTTTTGATGGCTCTGATACATTCTTCTCTGTTACGAAATTTGTCTTTCTCTTTTAAGTTTTTATCCGACTGCATATACGGATTGAAAAATAAATTAGAAGACGGTTCATCTCCGCCCATGTTAAAGTTTATCATGTGCAAAGGTGGTGTGTAGATCTCGTTTGCAGGAATACCAGGCATCCCATCGTCTTCGGAATCATCATTGACCATTTCTTCAAACTCCAACTCGTCATAATCTTCTTCTTCATCAACTGCATCTACTTCTGCTTGTTCGGTCTCCAAAGGATCAACCACTTGTGACAGCTGAGGATCTCGCAGCATAATGTACAACTCAATAGAGTCGTACCCAGAATACTCTTGACTGGAAAACATATTCTGAAGATCCTCGTCATCTTGAACCTTAACCTTATAAAATATTATTTGGTTGTTACCAAAAAAACCGGATTCTGATAGAATATTTGTGTCACGGGGCCTCGTCCAAGTTTGGCATCCAATCGTTTTTTGAAGTACAAGAAATTGGTTTCCTGTTTAAACAAAATTGGATGTTCTCTATGTCTCTAAACAAAAACCCAGAGGTGGGACAAATGTATGTCTCACTGTTGAAATATGCACTGATCACATATTGGGGTGTAGAGGCCATTGTGTATGACTGTTTGAAGGTTTGAAGGTTGGAAGGTTTGAAGTTTATGAGTTATTTGCTGGAATTTTTGAATGTTCTAGTGTTTGAGAGATTAAGTGTATCAGTGTTTTGATAAATGTAAGACTAAATAGGTCATACTGAATTTGAATTAACCAAGGTTGTCCAATAGTGTTACATGCACTCAAAGATGCCGTCTCCAAGGCTGCCACCTAGCATGCGCCTACACTGCACCTAAACTGTGACCTCTAAGGCGCCTCCCATCACATCCAATAGTGTTACATGCATTCAGAGATGCCTTCTCCAAGGTTGTCACCTAGCCTGCGCCTACTTTGCAACCCATGCCACCTCTTATTCGCCAACAGGGATTTCGACACCTTTCATTTTTGTCCTCTTTCGCCAAGTCCAATGGCGCCTCCCTTCATGTCCAATAGTGTTACATGCATTCAGAGATGCCTTCTCCAAGGCTGCCACCTAGCCTGCGCCTACACTGCACCTAAACTGTAACCTCTAAGGCGCCTCCCATCACGTCCAATAGTGTTATATGCATTCAGAGATGCCTTCTCCAAGGCTGTTACCTAGCTTGCGCCTACTCTGCAACCCATGCCACCTCTTATTCGCCAACGGGGATGGCGACACCTTTCATTTTTGTACTCTTTCGCCAAGTCCAATGGCGCCTCCCTTCATGTCCAATAGTGTTACATGCATTCAGAGATGCCTTCTCTAAGGCTGCCACCTAGCCTGCGCCTACACTGCACCTAAACTGTAACCTCAAAGGCGCCTCCCATCATGTCCAATAGTATTACATGCATTCAGAGATGCCTTTTCCAAGGCTGTCACCTAGCTTACGCCTACTCTGCAACCCATGCCACCTCTTATTCGCCAACGGGGATGGCGACACCTTTAATTTTTGTACTCTTTCGCCAAGTCCAATGGCGCCTCCCTTCATGTCTAATCGTGTTACATGCATGTCAGAGATGCCTTCTCCAAGGCTGCCACGTAGCCTGCACCTACACTACAAGAGTGACACTTATCATACATGCATGCACCCACCTACCACCTCACTTACTCTATGAAATTTTTTTGCCTATAAATACAAAGCATTACATACTTCTCTCGCATCCACAATCGTCTCACTCTCTGCTACAAACTCTTTCATAATCTCTTACAATTTCAAAATCTTTCATAATCTCATGCATTTTCAACAATGGTTCTTCTCACAATGGGCGACTCTCACAGAGGCACAAGGGACAATATTGCAGCATTTGTGAGTTTCTTTTATAGTTATACATTTTTCATACTTCTAGTAATGCTTTGTTCATCTTACTTACTCTTACACCTTTTACATTATTAACTTAGGATACCAAAAGATTCAGAATCCGGTCACACAACTACCTTGCTCCCGACCCATTGGTCGTACCATATCTAGAATACGCAGGTTTCAGAAATGTTATAATGATCTCCAACTGCACAATTGATTCAAAGTTCATATTTGCAATGTTGGAAAGGTGGAGACCAGAGACCCATGCATTTCACCTACCAATAGGTGAATGTACCGTCACACTAGAGGACGTGTACATGTTATTGGGTCTCCCTGTCGACGGTAAGGCAGTTAACGGGTCGGTTCAACAACCCATTTCTCTATGTGAAGAATTGTTGGACAGGGATATGGTTGAAGGTGGTGGTGCGAGAGGTCAGGGTATACTACTAACTGAGCTAAAAAATCATTATGCGACTCTGGAATTGAACGAAAATTCCTCCGAGCTAGTCAAGGTAATAAAAGCTAGAACTTATATAATGATACTATTTGGAACCTTTTTATTTCCGGAAAGTACGGGAAATAGTGTAAATTTTATGTATTTAAATTTATTTAGAGACTTCGAAAAAACTAGAAAGTATAGTTGGGGTTCTGCTGTTTTAGCCCACCTATACAGTTCCTTGTGTAAAAATGCAATCAAGGAAAAATGTACATTTTATGGCTGCGCTTTTTTACTTCAAGCCTGGGGTTGGTGGAGGATGGAGTCCCTAAACCCCGTCAACAACAACACATTCGTTTTCCCATACACAACAAAGTAAGTCATCAAGTTATATCATCTATTACTATTCATCTCTTCACCAAATATATGATAAAAATAAAATATTTTTCATTTCCTTTAGGTATTGCGTGAGGGGTATGGATTACGGCAAGAATCCAAGATTCAATGTCGCACTATATCGTAATCTATTGGATCACCTTGGCCCGGATGATGTACGTCGTACCTTTCAACTTTTCTATTTTTAAATTATTTATATATTACGTTTTCATTAACCTGATTTAATTTTATCTGCAGTTTGTCTGGAGACCATATTTGGGTTTGGGCCATGAACCAAACCCCGATGATGCAGCAATTTGGAGCGCAAAGACTGCAATCATATGGTTCAATGTTGTGGAGATGCACCACAGTGACCGTGTGAAGATGCAGTTTGGAATGCATCAAGAGATACCCAGCGATCCGACTTGTTTGTCCCTATGGCATCTCAAAAGGGTCGACGCCGAATGGGGTCTTACCAACTGGAAAGACTTTGCTCTAGAATGGTGTAAGATGTGGCAGAGGCGTCACCGACATGTCTTGCAATTCCCAGTTTTCCTCAACCATGGTAATATGCGACACACAGATCAGTATTTATCTTGGTACAGATCGGTTAGTACCCCTGAAATGCACGTGTCTCATCCAAGGTATTTGGTTGACCCACGAACACAATGGGCACAACCCTCATTTCCCCAACAACAAACTCAGCACACATCAACCTCCCACCAACCCCCCAGACGAAACAGAACCACAAACACCCAACCACAGTCACCACCATAATACAATTACACCCACATGCCCCACAACCAACCACAATCACCACCTCAGTACCAATACCCCCATATGCCTCACACCCAACCGCAATTTTAATCACAATACCAACACACTCGCATACCCCCACACACAATTTCAGTCTTCTGCATATCTCAATATGGGCCCCTCAACATCCAACCTTAGCCCTGATCTGGGATTGTCCAAAGATTTTGAACCAAGCGACCCAAATTACCATCAACCACAATATCACCAAACCACCCAACATCCTCAATACCAAACACCACAAGATCCATTTCCTTTCTACCCCCCGTACTCAGACGACCAATGCTACAGACCAACCATGGAACCCCACCCACCGCCAACACGACCAAACTTTAAGGGTATGGGTAACCGACTGTACCAAAGCGGATCTTCTAGATATGGAGATCTGACTGATTTTATGGATCCGGAATGCATTGACTACGCTGGGCCATCGACCCTGCCACAGTAGGAAACGCGACGAAACCCAGCACGGGAAAGGCGAGGACGGGGATGCGGAACCGGGGGTCATTACCGGGTTCCGGGGGACCACTGATAAATCTGTTTTTTTATGTAATAGTTATGTGTGTAATCATATTTTGTAAATAAAAAGTCAATTTTGTTGATCCTATATCGAATACGTAATGCACCGCATTGAAAAAAAAACGCGAAAATTTCCCTAGCTAATGCACTAAGGCGCCATCTCACTTGGCTTAGGACAAGCCCTAAGCACCTAGACGCCAAGTGAGATGACGCCCCCCCTTAAAAGGTAGGTGGAGGCGCCAAGTGAGATGACTCCTCCCTTGGAGAGTTTTCTAAAACATAGTTATTTGCGTAATTTTTTCCGAAACATTAATATTTGCGATTTTTTTTAATACTTAATTATTCCAAAAAAAAAATTCTTCATTTTACCAGCATTATTTTTAAGATTACCTGTCTTTTAGATCTATAACTTTTAATACAACACCTTTTTTCTTATCATCTTCATTGCTTTTACCAAGAAGGTTCAATTAAATATTGTGTTCCATGGTGGAAATTTCTTTATATTTGAAAATCAAAGTGATTTTAGATTATCAACGGAAATTTAAGTATCTAAGAATTTTGTGAATCAAATCTTTATTTTGAAAACTTTTTCTTTCTAATTCTTAAGTGGTTTATTTTATAAATGAAACATTTTTTTTTCTATCATGAGTAATTTGAAGGTTGTCTTACATTTCTTTAGTAGCATTATAATGTGATATTTCAAAAAATTCATTCATGTCTAACGAGGTATTAATGATAGTTTTGAATTTCAAACAATATTGCATATTTTATTTATCCTCTTTTTCCCATAGATTTCTAAGTTTGTCTAGAGATACATCATCAACTTAGCAAGAAGGAAAATAATCATTTTAAACAACATCCAAATATCAATATCCATTCCTTCAATAATTTTTTTCTTTCCGGTAAGCATGCATTTCAGCATTGAAATATGAGTATTGAAATATCCATTCCTCTAATGTTACTTATTGATCAATTGATTTCCAATGTAAAAAAAGAAGGAAGGATGATTTATAGATATAATTAACTATAGAAAGCCATAATCAATTACTCTACAAAATACTCCCACATAATATATTATAACACATCGATAATCAATTATAGGGAGATATGTACTTCATAATTGATTATGCACATACCAAAATCATTTATTCAAGTTAAAAATTATTTTCCCTTTTTTTAAAAAAGTAATCTTAAGTGGTTTTGAAAAGTGATTAAAATGTAGAGTAAATTTTAATAATTTATTCTTGAAGTAAGAGTATTTCTCTTCATATATACGCCTCTTTATGAAGAGAAATAAACCAATAATAAATATAGAAGTTGCAAATTAATGTATAATGAATAACATTATTCATTAGTTAGACTCATACCCGCTATAAATAATAGTGAAGTGCTAATTTTTCTTTAATCTTGTCATCAATAGGTTGAACATCTTTAGATTTTCTTTGAATATGGGAATACCCGAATAAATAAATAAAATGTGGTCAAGAAAAACAAATTAGAATTTCAGCAATAATGTTGTCTTCTAGCATATGAAAAACTAGTATAGTGGTGCATTTATTATAAAATTGATGATCTTCCTAAAAACTTTCCTATATTTTTGAAAAAGATATTTTTTATGAAATTCGCATTATTTAAGGCATCCTCGCAAAATATCATCAAATCATCAACATACATAACATGTGAAGAAACATTAATACCTCTACAACTCTTAATCATAGATAAATCTCCATCAACCACCAAAATTAAAATATTTATGCTCAAAACCTCACCAACAATGCAAAAAATGGAACTATACTTTGAAAAGGAAACAAATTCATATTCAAGTTGGTGTCCAAGAATAAGCTTAAGATTAATCTTAAAATAAAGTATTTGACAAATGATGTTATACTTCATGCTAGTTTGTTCAATTTGAACTTAGGTCACTGATCATGTTTTTAAAGACTCAAATTAAGCCATGTTAGGAACTTCATTTTAAATCATCATATTAAAATAAATAAACTAAACTTTTCTAATGAACATGGAAACTATGCATATAATTTAAAACTAAAGAAGGAAATTATAATCTTAAAACAACAAATAAAACTATTGAAATATTAAATTAGATTAGATTAGATTTGATTAGATTTAATATTTAATATAATCCAAGTTGTGTTAGCCCAAACCCAATTAGAGTTGTATATAAATAGTCATAGTGTGTATCATTATTTGTACACTTGAATAATACAAATTCTTATTTTCTTTTATTATTCTCTCTTTCTCTCCTCACTAAAAGTGTCTCACGCACTAACAAATTGGTATCAGAGCTTCCGGTTATTGTTCTTGATCAAGTTTTCAAGAATTTCACGTCAGAGATCGTTTTTCTAAGGCAAGTAAATCAACCGTTGCGAAGATGGCTAGTGATAAGGGCATTCCAAATTCTCTTCCAATGCTTGACGATAAAAATTGGATTCAATGGAAAAAACATATGCAATCCTTATTTGGCTTCGATGAAACTCTAGAAGTAGTTACCGACAGCGTTCCGATATTGGCTACAAATGCAACCGACGAATAGAAAAAAGCCCACAATGAAGTCAAGAAAAAAGATTACAAGGCTGCTTATTGCATTCAAACGGCTGTCGATGCTGCTAACTTCGACAGAATCTCTCATGCTGAAACAGCGAATGAGGCATGGGATATTCTGGTAAAGTATTTCGAAGGAGGTGAGAAAGTCAAGGTTGTCAAATTACAAACCTTGCGTCGACAATATGAGTTGTTGTCGATGGGAGAAGATGCAAAAGTTACAGAATATGTGTCGAAGGTTCAAAAACTCGTCCATCTCATAAAGGGTTATGGTGAAACCATTACTGATAAGATGATAGTTGAGAAGGTAATGAGAATGTTGACCTCTCACTTTGATCATGTTATCGTAGCTATTCAAGAATCCAACAATCTTGAAACCACTAAAGTGGAAGATTTGGTTGGTTCGTTGGAGGCGTATGAGATGAGGATTGTCGAAAGGAAAGGAGTTCAGGACTCGATACAGGCACTGCAAGCTCAATCATGGAAAAAAGATGGTGGTTCCAACAAATTCAAAGGCAAGTTCGACATGGCTCATGGCAAGAAGTCTTGGTCGAATTCCCATAAGAATAAGGTCGAAGATAGATCTTCTGAATCCTCGAAAAGGGGAGGAGGAAACTATCGAAAGGACAAAGAAGATAAGAAAGGTATGCAGTGTTATAACTGTGAAAAGTGGGGACACTTGACCAATATTTGTTGGTACAGAAAAGACAAGGGATCGAAAGGCAAGGACGGAGGAGCGAACCTTGCACGCCAAGATTCAGATGATTCTGAAGGTGGTATGATGGTTATGGCTGCAGTTGCAGATAACCACGTTGAATCTAATATCTGGTTTCTCGACTCAGGTTGCTCGAACCACATGACTGGTCGAAAGGAGTGGTTGGCAGATTTTGACGAGTCGAAGAAGAGCAAGATAAAACTTGCTGATAATAGTTCGTTGCAAGCAGAAGGTACTGGCAACATAGTATTTCAAATGAGTAATGGAGGGAAAGCTATGATCAAAGATGTGCTCTATGTACCTGGAATGAAATGCAACTTGTTAAGTGTTGGACAACTAGTTGAAAAAGGTTTCTCAGTTGTCATGAAAGATGGAGTTTTGAAATTGTTCGACACTAAGAACAATTTGGTTTTACAATCTCCATTGTCGAAGAACAGGACATTTAAGACTATGATCAGTTCGACAGAAGTTCAATGTTTGAAAATTTTTGTCGACCACAAGGATAATTCGTTGTGGCATTTGAGGTTTGGACATTTGAATTTTCGATCACTTAATCAACTGATTACTGAAGATATGGTTACTGGTATTCCAAGTCTTGAGATGCCTGAAAAACTTTGTGAAGGTTGTTTAGTGGGAAAGCAATCCAAATTTTTTTTTGTTTCGACTATGTCAAGGAGATCATCCTGCATTCTTGAAGTGGTGCATTCAGATGTATGTGGTCCATTTGAAGAACATATAATTGGTGGAAACTGATATTTTGTTTCCTTTGTAGATAAGTTTAGTCGAAATTTGTGGATCTATGTGATCAAACGAAAGGACGAAGTATTTGAAATCTTTAAGAGATTCAAGATACTTATCGAAAACCAGAGTGAGAAGAAGATCAAAGTTCTACGAACAGATGGAGGTGGCGAATACACATCCAAGATGTTTGAAGATTTTTGTGCAGAACATGGTGTTGATCATGAGGTAACTGCTCCTTATACACCTCAACATAATGGGATTTCTGAAAGAAGAAATAGAACCATATTAGATATGGCAAGATGCATGCTGAAGCAAAAGAATTTGCCAAAATTTTTATGGGGAGAAGCTGTAGGTGTCCTACTAAGATATTGAAGAACAAGGTTCCTGAAGAAGTGTGGACTGGCAAATGACCATCAGTAAGTCACTTGAAGGTGTTTGGCTCTATGTGTTACAAGCATGTTCCTGATGCAATGAGAAGGAAGCTAAATGACAAGAGTGAACCTATGATTCTGGTAGGATATCATAAAACTGGTGCATACAGAATATTCAATCCAGTTAATGAAAATATTGTGTTGATTCGAGATATTGTGATTAATGAAAATTCTTCCTGGGATTGGAATTCTAGCAATTCAATTAACAAATTATTAATGAACTTTGATTTCAACGAAGAAACTAATGAAGTAGAGGTCGAAGGAATTATTGAGAATCCAGTCGAAGTCGAAGAGGAAGCGATTGCTGATACTCCCATCACAGTCGAAGTCGAAGAGGTTGTGGCTGAAACAAGCCAAAGACCTCAAAGAAATAGAGTTCTTCCAACAAGGCTTCATGATTATGAAGTGATGGGTGATGATGAAATCACACCAGATGGAGAATTAGTTCATTTTGCTTTACTTGCAGGTGCTGAACCAATCAACTATAGCGAAACTTTGAAGATTAACAAGTGGAAGTTAGCTATGGTCTAAGAGTTACAGGCAATCGAAAGAAACAACACATGGGATTTAGTCGAATTGTCAACACATACAAAAGCTATCGAAGTAAAGTGGGTGTTCAAGTTGAAACACAATGCAGATGGGTCAATAGCAAGACATAAAGCAAGATTAGTAGCTCAAGGTTTTCTTCAAAGAGTAGGACTTGACTACTCTGAAGTATTTGCTCTAGTAGCAAGATTAGAGATTGTTCGACTAGTAGTAGCATTGGCATGCAACCAAGGCTGGTCAATATTTCATCTAGATGTGAAATCAGCATTTTTGAATGGTCCTTTAGACGAAGAAGTTTATGTCACACAACCTCCTGGGTTTGTGATTCAGAAGGAAGTGAGTAAAGTATATAGATTGCAAAAAGCTCTCTATGGCCTCAAATAGGCACCTAGGGCATGGAAAAAGAAGATCGACTCATACTTAGTCGAATTAGGATTTGTCAAATGCAAATCAGAGTATGGTGTCTATGTTCAGGTTGTAGCACAAGATATAACAATCATCTTCTTGTATGTTGATGACTTCCTAGTAACTGGAAATACTTTGGAGAACTTGTCGAAGTTCAAAGAGCTGATGACGAAGGAATTTGAAATGTCGGATCTAGGAAAATTGTCTTATTTTCTAGGCATGGAATTTCAAATGTCGAAGCAAGGTATGGTGCTACATCAAAGAAAGTATGCTAAAGAAATACTCAAGAGATTCAGAATGGATCATTCGAATCCTGCATCCTCACCTGTCGAACCAAATGTGAAGTTGGAGAAGAATGGAGAGGAAGACAAAGTCGATGCAACTTTGTTCAAGAAAATTGTGGGATCTCTGAGGTATGTGTTCAATAGTCGACCTGATATAGGTTTCGCAGTCGGATTAGTAAGAAGATATATGGGTGAACCAAGAGTGTCATATATGAAGGTTGCAAGAAGAATCCTTCGATATTTGATGGGTTCAATAAATTATGGAATACTATTTCGACGAGATTTTAAAGGAAAAGAAGCAATAGTTAGTTGTTTTTCAGATGTTAATTGGTGTGGAGATAAGGATCGAAGAAGCACAACTGAATATTTCTTTCAAGTATTTGGTGCCCCAATCTCATGGTGTTCGAAGAAGAAACTTGTGGTGGCATTGCCATCGTGTGAAGCTGAATATATAGCGGGATCCTATGCTGCATGTCAAGCAATTTGGATCAGATCTGTACTTGAAGAAATGACTGTCGAAGTGAAGAAACCTCTAGTATTGCAAATCGACAACAAGTAAGCCATAAATCTGGCAAAAAATCCAATTCTGCATGGAAGAAGTAAACATATTGAAGCAAGGTTTCACTTCTTGAGGGAAAAAGTAAATCAAGGTGAACTTGAAGTCAGACATTGCTCAAGTGAAGCACAGTTGGCCGATATTTTCACCAAAGGATTGAAGATTGACAAATTCTTGAATTTGAGAAAGAAATTAGGAATAGTTCAGATTAACTATTTTTGAGGATGTTCGACAACTTGGATTATAGGGGTGTGTTGAAATATTAAATTAGATTAGATTAGATTTGATTAGATTTAATATTTAATATAATCCAAGTTGTGTTAGCCCAAGCCCAATTAGGGTTGTATATAGATAGTCATAGTGTGTATCATTATTTGTACACTTGAATAATACAAATCCTTATTTTCCTTTATTATCCTCTCTTTCTCTCCTCACTAAAAGTGCCTCACGCACTAACAAAAACAACCAAACAATACACAAAACAAACGGTAAAATATCAAAACATACCAAAAGTAAATGGACTAAAAGATAAGGGTGATAAGTGTGGTTTCCATCCCTTCTCTGAATATTTGGAATGTCTACAGACTAATCGTATTGTGATCCTAGGATGAATGTATGCACAAGGTTAGCACATAACACAATTTGATTTCCAAGGCATTTTCTATTGAGTGAAATATCCCCCGCTTAGAAAAATGCAACACAATTATAATTTTTTATTCAAAACCCTCTATCATTGGGTGGATGGTTGCCAAGTTTTTTTTATAAATAGGTGCCTCAAAATAATTTCAAGCGTCAATTACTTTTAAATGCTCAAAAAGTGACTAAATAAACTAGAAAATATAGAAATAAAAATAAAATAAAATTAGGTTTCCTCCAAATAATGGCTCGATTAACACCGTTAGCTCGACATTTGTGTTGGTGGAGGATCAAATTATGTACATGGGCCAAATCACTTGATTTGAGTTTTTATCAATTTTTTAATGGTCAAATAAAATATTACTAAAGATGGTCGAATGTCGGCAACATAGTAAAAAAAGATTATACGGGCACACGGAGTTCTAGGCCAGCAAGCAACATGCAACAACAGTACAAAAGAAACAGAACAAAAGCAAAAAGAGCAAAGAACTAAAAGCTGTCATAAAAAACAAAAAAAAAGGGGAAAAAGACCCCACAACCACACACACTGCGAAAAATCACCCAACTAGGATCAAGCTATAACTCATACACCAAACGTGCTAATAGCAGATCCAAATCTATAGGAAACATTAGTAAACCATTAAACACCAACAGTCAGTCCAAGAATCTCGATAGGCTATTGATTCAGACACATGAAACAGTTTTGAAGCTAATCAGAGAATGATAGAGAGTTCCCAAGGGATTTATTACGAAACCAACTCCACACCAAGTAAATACCTTCATCTCTCAGTTTTCCATATTTGTTGACGAACTAGTTAAAATCTTATCATTACAAACAAACTAGAAAATTAACAATAATGCATGCCAAATCATAATAAGCATACCTCTAAATTTAGACTTAGTACCTAAATAAATGTAAAACTCGAAACCAAGCCCGACATCCCTAGAAAGAGCTAGCTTATCCCCTTGCTTCATGAAAAATCCTATAACCGACATTGGGAAATGAACTACAAGTATGAAATAAATGGGAGGCTGACTCAATCTGCTCCTTACATAGGGTGAAAGCTTTCACATCCTAATCAATGATGAATTACTGCTTGAATAAGTTTTCCTTTGACGGAAACTTATTATGCAGAAGTTGTCAAGAAAAAACAACCACCTTAGAAGGGGACCAACTATCTCATATCGTAGGAAGAGAAGGGAACACATTACCAGCATTATCCCTAGAGATAGGAACACAAACATCTTTATCTTGATAGGAAGACACCACAGAGAAGGAGTCATATTTAGCATGCCTCCATACCCATATTTCAGTCTCCTCACTAAACTTGAACTCTTGGAGAGCTGCAAAATACTCAACAATTAAAGGTTCTTCATGAATAAAGAATGAACTTCTCCATATAAGGTACCAATAATCCTCCTCTGATCGCACCTCCCTACCTCACCCAGGATCCCAATTTAATTTTGAAAATAGATAAATGTCTCTAAAATCAAATCATAAAGGGAGTACTACCTAGTCAAGTCTATCCCCAGAAGGAAGTCAAGAGATCAGCACAAACCCTTTTAGTCTAGCCTAAATCAAACAAATTTGGAGTATCATCTTTCTTGGATCTAAGTGTAGCAGTATAAATGTTCAAGACTAAGCCATTGGATTGACTAGACTTTATACAAATCAAAATAAAAATCACCACTGCGCTTTATTGTTTCCAAAGGAATGGGAAAAGAGCGAATAACCCAAAAGAGGGGGAAAAATTCAAGGTAAGGGGGTTGGTTATGCAAAGGGAAGGTATTAGCACCCTAAACATCTACGGTACTCTGCAGGAACCTCTTTGTGAAATCTGTATACTTTGGCTATAAAAAAAGTGTTGTATATAAAAGGGATGGTGGAGGTGAGAAAAAGAAATATTTTTTATGATTTTTGCACCCGCCTCGGTTGCGAACCTTTAGTGCATAAGTACCACCTTTCGTGCAATAGGGGATCAGGGTACACATAGTTCCTCTTTTAAAAATTAGAAACACAAGTGTGATGGTTAATTTTATGAGATAAGACATCATCGTCATTGTCCGTATGGAAAATATACTTACTACCCACAATCATGAGAAAGGAGAATTTGCATCATCTCAAAGTGGAGGATATGGCTTGGATCTTAAAATCAACAATGCTTCACTCAACACCCAAGTGGAAAATATCTCACTTCACTATATATTGTAGAAGTATAGTTGTTTGTATCACTACAAGGATTGACAAGAGTCTAATCTTTTGAGAAAAAGTTTAAAGATAAAAAAGCCAAAGTGGCAAAATGGTTTGAAATGAGATTGATTGACTTTTAGTCTTCTCACAAAAAATGTCAAGGTATTATAAAATTGATTGAAGTTTATTTATAAAAATATTTTGGAAATGCATGGACATAAGTCCAAGTTTATTATGAAAGTAGTTTAAGTTTCAAAACAAGAAGAGTTTTCAAAAGGAGGGAGAATATTTTTGAAATTAAAGAAGATGGGAGGAGTAGAAGAGGCTATCCTAAAGCATAAGGTAAAAGCTAAGGATAAGGACTATCTAACCAACAAGAAGCCAAAACATGACATTATGTGCCAAGATAGAATTCCAATTCTTTGGATTGAAAACCATGCAAGCAAAGATACTTGACCTCTTGAGAGAACCAAACTTCAAGTGTATTAAGTCTTCACAAAAATTGGGCAGAGTAACGGCTGTATACGGGTGAATTCCAAATTACAAACAGAGAATGTAGTCACAAAAACCTGCACACAAAAACAAACAAGCAACCCAATATCTTGAGGTAAACCTCAAGAACTCCAGACAAAATAATCAGATAAGATCACAAGATCTCCAAGATAGGCCAAGGTTTCTAATCCTAAGTCCGAGAAAAAGTCCCATGCTCCATCATGCCAAGGATAGTAACCAAATAGTCTAAGTACCATTAAGAGTTTTTTTATGGTTTATGTTGATTATTAAGTATCTTAAGAAAGGAAAATAAAAGCTCAAGTTAGCAAATTAAAAATGGAAAGAAAATAAATACTCAAATGAGCAAAGATGAAAACGGCATGAAATGAAAATGCTAAAGGTAAATAATACATAAAGCATAAAAAAGAATAAAAAGCATAAGATAAAACAAGTCAATAACTAGTGGTTAGTTGGATGACCATCTTGAAACTTGCATTTGGAACTCATTAGAGGATTGGTAGAACCAAAGCCTCCACACAACAAGTTGTATTTGCTTTTTGTCAAGTATATCATCCATTTGGAATTCTCACAAGTACCATTTAATGATCAACGATGTTTAAGTGATCCGCATTGACCAAAAGTGTTGTAGATCCATTAGAGGATTGGTACAACCAAAGCCTCCACACAATGAATCTCATGGTTATTGGATCAAAGAGATCAAATTAACATACTTGGGCTTGCAATCATAAGTTTGGGCCACGAATGATCATTTATTCGAATCGGGACAAAATTTAGCGCTATGTTAAGCAATCGTAAGTGGACTTATGTAGAAGTCGCACCTATTTTGAGGCCGGTCAATAGCAACCTATGCACCATTTGTTTTGAGACATGATATAGAGATCATGCTTCAACAACACTTAGTGCAATAAGAAGATGATGAGATGAAGAGGATTAGGGTAAAAAAGAATATACAAACCACATTTGAATTAAATTTTAATCAAACTATTATTAAAATCATTCATCCATTTTTTGTGGAGTTAAACTCAACTCCATGGATCCAATGATGTTAATAAAGTTCATGATCCAAAACCTAACCCAAGATTAACCAGAAAATAATCACAAAATAATATTACATTTAATATATACACAAAAAATGTTTAAAAAATAGAAAATAATGGGGAAAATATCAATTATGTTCAAATTAATCAAGAAATAAAAAATAAGGCCATAGAAAAATCAGAAATGGATCCACATATTTTTATAAAAATTTTGGTAATTTTTAAAAGTCAGAAACTATTTTTAAACTATTTAAAATTGCTAAAACAAACATAAAATAGATCAAAAATAGTAAAAATCAACATAAAATTCCATAAAATTTTCAGAAAGTCAAAAATATATAAAATAATATTTATGAATTTTTTCAGAATAAAAAAATGTCAGAAAGTATTTTTTAAGTTATTAAAAGAAAGAAAATAATAAAAAAAATATAAAAAATACCAAATGTTAAAATAAAAATGTGAAAAAATAGTCATGAGATCAGAAATAATTCAAAGTATTTTTGGATAAAAAATAAAAGAGTTATGAATTTTTGAAAATTTAATCAATAAAAATATAAAATAAGAAAATAAAATAAAACCAAAAAGATGTGGACCATCAGATCATAGTAAAAACGCGTTAGTAAGCTAATCCAATGGACCAGACGCGCTGTGCTTGATATGGACCTAAGTGAAACGCACGTGTGATCAGAAAAAGGGCAACCAATGAAATTAAAACGTTTGACACGCTATCATTGGCTGAGACGAGACATGTCATCGTCTTCAACCTCCAGACACCCTGCAATGGGGATTTTGTGAGATCCTTCAAATGGAAAAATTAGGATCCCGGGCTAGCATCATTGAACTCGTCTCTTCAAGACGATTCTAACACAACCATCGCGCCAAATTCATATAAAATATGGAGAGAGATATGAATCAAAAACTCAGGAAATAGCGAGCACCTTCAATTTGAGATTTCTCTCTCAATTCTCAATGGATTTAAAAATTGTAAGCAGCATTAGAATCAGAAGAAGGAGTAGAACAAATTAGTGCTTGATTTGGATCCAAATGGTGGAGAATTCTACATTTTCGAAGTTCAAGTAAGAAGCTCTGAAACTGAACTTATGTAGCTTGAATTATGGGTCATTTTGATTGGTTTAAATGTTGGAGAGTTTGTATGAAGATCAAGGATGATGAATGCGCAAAGAATTTTGGAAAAGGAAGCTTAAATTTCAGAAACTGAATTAAAAAAAAGTGGGTTTGTGTGAGGTTTTGGCAAGGTATTCTTGACTCTCTAAGGTTGGGAAAATGGATGGGGGATGACCCTCTATTTATAGGGAAGCAAATGGGATCAAAAGAAAGAGTGAATGATGCATTTTGGAGGGAATTCGTGTGGGTCTGCATCACGAATAAAGTGTGACTCAATCTCGATCAAAACTCAGGCAAGTTTTCTAATCAAGTTTAAATCAAAAACACGCACAAATCTTGTGTTTAGAAGTCACATTATGGATTTCAAAATTCGGACTTTGTGAAAAATTCAGTTTCAAGTTACCAAATTCAAGTCCACGACATTTCCAACTCAGGGGGTCTTAGGGCATAATTCTTGATGCTTTGGAAATATGGGGTTACAAGCTTTGTAATGGAAAAATAATGGAATCAAATGGATGCTTGATTTGAAAGTTACATGGAGTCAAAGTTGAAGAAAAAGAGTTGACTTTCCATACTTAGAAATATTTCAAATTCTTCTTCTAAAATGACCTATAATCTTTTGTATCCAAACATGGCCTTCCACTTGGAATTTGCTCTTGACCAAAAAAGATGGAATGAAGTATACCTCTTGAATGACATTTTAAAATTTGAACCACTCAAAATCTCCAAAAATTGAGCAAGTTATGACTTGTTGAAGTTGGCCAAAAATCATGAAATGACCTATGATCTTTTGCATTCTTAAGGCAACTTCCATTCATTTTCTCACTTTGCACATAAAATAAGGCATAAAGTACACATCTCTAAGATCATCATGGAAAAAAATGGACTCAAGGTGATAAAAATTGACCAAGTTATGGCCATTTGAAGTCACATATGGAAAATTGTGGATTCATCTGGATGACTTGTAATCTTTCTTCTTCACCAAGTTCCTTCCACATGAAAACTCCTTGGAACTTTTGAAGTGATTTGTTGGTAACTCTTTGAAGATAAATATCTCTTTGGAATCACTCAAAAATGCCAAAAGGTGAGCAAGATATGCTCCTTTGAAGTTCATAACCCTAGCCTCTAGATCAAGAGAATGCTTTGAGGAACTTTGACAAACTTCTTGTGCCAATATTCTTTCTTTGTGAATAGAAGTTGTTGAGGATGATGATGAGGACTCATAGCCACCAAAGCTACTTCCATATCTTGAAATTTGAGAGATATGTGCCCTTGTGACCAATAGGAACAAGACCTTGTCCAATCATGACAACTTCTTCCCTCAACCCCTTGTACTTTTGAATCAATTTTGATAGCTTTGAAACATGTTGAACCAAAATAAGCCTTGTCATGCCATTTCTTCCAAAACAACTTCAATGGTGAGGTTTGAACTCCTCAAGCTATGTTGACTAGGGCATGGAAATAAACTCGTGAACCCATGGAGCAACTTGCTAAACCTCATTGCCTTTGCCTACATTATTAACAAGTAAGACAAACTAACATTGCATTTTAAGAAAATCAAAGCAAAATATTCATGATCATAATAGAAAAGAAGTCAAGGTGCTTGGTAACTCCTCAGAAGAGCAAAGCTAAAGATAGGGATAAGAACCAAAAGCCCTAATGTGATCTTGTTGTGATTGAATCAACATGGTATGATGAAGGGATCTTAGGGGCAAAAATTGGGGTACAACAGCTGCCCTTATTTAAGTTTCTTCTATTCGGAGATACGAAGGTTGAAAATCTTTGTGCCGACGCGATCGAAGATACTTAAATATAAAACAAACCATATTTTTGGCCCTAAGATGCCATGCAAATTCTTATGCCTATGAATGCATATGAACAGTACCAAAGAGACGCAAAGTATTACCGGGGATGCAACAAAAAATAAAGAAACAAAGGGGAAACCCCACCAGAAAAATAAATCACTAGTGGACCAAAAGAACTGAATCAGAGAGGAAGATAACAAGCATTAACGTTCACTGCCGATGTCCTACCAACGTTCACTGAAGGTAGAAAGAGAAAATATATCATACCACTTCCGTTCACTGACGATGAACTATCAACATTCACTGAAGATAGCAAAAAGATAATAAACACCGACGTTCACTGCCGATGTCCTACCAACATTCACTGAAGGTGGAAAGAGAAAATATATCATACCACCGCCGTTCACTGACGATGAACTATCAACATTCATTGAAGATAGAAAAAAGATAATAAACACCGACGTTCACTGCCGTGTCCTACCAACGTTCACTGAAGGTAGAAAGAGAAAATATATCATATCACGGCCGTTCATTGACGATGAACTATCAACGTTCACTGAAGATAACAAAAAGATAATAAACACCGACATTCACTGCCGATGTCCTACCAACGTTCACTGAAGGTAGAAAGAGAAAATATATCATACTGATAACGAGAAAACATATCATATAATTACCATGCTTTTTACCGATTTTATATTTCATTAAGTCGTCTAACCCCCGATTATTCCGAGATTATTTGTCTTTTTACAGGTATAACATTTGTCGACTCAAACCGATGGAAAAGGACAACATGAAGAAGGCTAGACAATAAACAAAGAGAAAAAGAATAAAAAAATACAAAGTTTAGATTTTTGGAACAGTGACGGTCGTCACATCCTTGTGACGGGCGTAACACCCCCCAACATGAAGAAACGCTCGTCACACACCACTGACGAGCGTAATGCACTACTTCAGCGCGTTACGACCGTCACCCACCTGTGACGACCGTCACGCGCGTGAAGGTGGACGTTATACATGGATTGAGACGTGGGCATTAAGGGCAGACTCGTTCTCCCTTTTTCTGCTGAGTCTCCTATTTTCTTGCCACCACTATTAGTGCTCCTATATTTTCTCCATTGAAGACTTCATCAAGAATTCTTAACTGCTGATTTTCCTATGCTATATATATACGTGTACCAGTGCATAGTTCAAGGGTCGAAGAATTTTCCTCAGAACAAATATTATTTTCTTTTGCAGTTATTTTCCATTTTCCTTGTTTTGGAATATTGTTTTCACGTTCCTGTAATTTTCATTCAAAGTCTTAGTTTTTAGTTTTAAGTGTTAATTCTTCTTTCAAGAATTAACACGAATTATTTACTGCAAATCAAGCTCGAAGATTGGATTATTGTAATACTTCAAGATTACCATAGCAACTTTGATTCCAGGTTTTATATTGCAATTATTATTCATTCAGTTTTTATATTATGCCAATTATTGCTATGAATTATATTTTGAACTGTATTGCTGTTAAGTTAATTATGTTTGGCTTAATTATTAATACCGGTATGTGACCGTAAGAACTGAAAGAATTCAATGATACCTTGGCCAAAAATATTTATAAAACAATTTCTGGTTTCCAATTTCCAAGATTAATTTAACTATCCTTGTCACGAGAGTGAGAGGTTAATTAACACGATTTTGCCACGAGAGTGGGAAATTAATTAAGGCAAGAACCTGCATGCGAGAGCTGGGGTTCAACCCAGATAGTGGTAACGAAGCATTGATTTTTAAATACACGAGAGTGTTTTAATAAATTAATTAAACTCAAATTGTTTTCAAAAAGTGTTATTAAATTTAAAGTGCATCCACTAGGTTTAGTAGCATGACTTATTTCATAAACACGAGAGTGTATGTCTCAGGTTTTTAAACAATTAGCTTTTACCGAAATACTTTACAGGCCAAGCGATTCACCAAATTCCCTAAGTCCAATTATCACATACCGGTATAATTAGTACTATTATTTTTAATTAAACTGCTTCCCCCAAAAATTGAATATTGATCGCTTAGTTAGACAAACTGTAGCATTAGATCGTATGCGATTGATCCTCAGTCTCTGTGGGTTCGATAATCTTTTAAAACTAGAACGACTGAATTGTATACTTGCAGTTAGTATCCCGACAGACTTATAAAGTCTCGATCAAGTTTTTGGCGCCGTTGCCGGGGACTGGTAGTCAATTAATTACGATTCTTCTGTTGCGCGTTTAGACTAGGCAACAGACACCCCTTTGTCGATTTGTATGCCAAGGAATCGCTCACAAGGCGAACCACTTGACAAATCGACGGACGAACCTGAACGCATTCTTTCTGTAAGACGTGCAGTCAGGGATTACTGTTTAAATCACGCTATTCCTTTACCTAAACCCGAAATAAAGATTGATTCTGAAACAGATTCTAATTCTTCCTCTGAAACCGAATCCAATCCAGAATTAGACATGGCCGAAGAACAAAGGACCCGTCCACTGAAGGAGTACACAGCTCCATCACAACAAGAACCCCATAACAGCATTGCTGCTCCAGCAATAAACCGAAACGATTTCGAGTTGAAACCGTCATTGATATCAGCTATCCAACAACGCCAATTCTCTGGAGATCCTTCTGAGGATCCGAATGAACATCTTACAAAATTCGTTCAATTTGCCGACACAGTTATAGCGAACGGTGTTAGTAAAGATGCGATAAGATTACGTCTTTTCCCTTTCTCACTAAGAGATAGAGGTTAGGCTTGGTTGTAATCCTTGCCATCAAATTCCGTCACTACGTGGGAAGGACTGAAGATTGTATTCTTGGCACGATACTTTCCCCCAAGCAAGACCGCTGCACTAAGAGCCCAAATCAACGGATTTAGGCAGAAGGATATTGAATCGCTATTCGATGCATGAGAGCGCTACAAAGATATGATGCAAATGTGCCTATATCACGGATTAGAAAAATGGCTGATAATCCACACATTTTATAATGGACTCTTGTACAACACAAGACTATATATAGATGCCGCCGCAGGTGATACACTGATGGACAAGCCTTATGACGAAGCTAACCAACTCATTGAAAACATGGCTCAAAACCACTATCAGTGGGGAGGAGAAAGAACATCTGTGGAGAAAACTCAAGCCAAAGGCGGGATGTACGAGGTTAGTAGCCTAGATAAAGTTAATGCTAAGGTAGATGCTCTTACCCAAAAGATAGAAAGCTTGACCTTGCCTCCTGTAGCTACCGTGGCTGCAGTTACCCCAAGCTGCGAAGTTTGTGGAGTTCCTGGTCATGTTGGAACCGAATGTCAAATCTTAGCAGGAATATCAGCTGATCAGGTAAATTACGCTCAAGGAAATCCTTATGCCAATACCTATAATCTTGGTTGGAAGAACCATCCTAACTTCTCGTACAAGAGCAATAGCGATTTATATGCACCTGGCCAAGCACCTGTTGTACCTCCAGGGTATCAAAAACCCGCTGTTAATGTTCGTAACATTCCCAAGAAATCTAACCTTGAAATCCTAATGGAAAATTTTATCGCTAATCAAGCCCAACAAAACAAAGAATTCCTCAATCAAAACATTCACACTGGTGAACAGTTAAAGCTATTAGCAAATAAGGTAGATGCCCTAGCAACTCACAACAAAATGTTAGAAACCCAAATCTCCCAAGTAGCACAACACCAAGCTAGTTCTGCCACACCTGCTGGTACATTTCCTGGACAGCCACAACCCAATCCTAAAGGACATGCAAATGCTATTACATTACGAAGTGGGACAGCCCTTGATGGACCGGTAGATCCTAGACTCCAAAACCCGACCATGTATCAAAAACCTGAAAAAGAAATAGAGAAGTCGAAAGATCAATCTGAAAATGTAGAGGAAGACGCGCATGAGAACAAAGAGGCTTCAGAAAAACCTTATGTGCCTCCACCACCATATAAACCACCAATTCCATACCCCCAAAGACTTGCAAAATTCAAGAACGAGGGACAATTCAAGAAATTTGTAGAACTTCTGAAACCACTAAACGTCACTATTCCGTTTACATAAGCTATAACCCAAATGCCTTCATATGCTAAATTCCTAAAATAAATATTGGCTAATAAGAAAAATTGTTGAGAACGAAACCGTTATGCTAATTTCCGAATGTAGCGCCATAATTCAAAATAACATGCCTCCAAAGCTAAAAGATCCTGGTAGTTTCTCCATACCATGTGTAATTGGAAAATCTGTCATAGACAAAGCTCTATGAGATTTAGGAGCCAGTGTCAGTCTAATGCCCTTATCTATTTGCGAGAAGCTCAAATTAGGCGACATGAGACCTACCAAGATGTCCCTACAACTAGCCGACAGATCAGTCAAATTTCCTGTTGGTATGCTAGAGAACATTCATGTCCGAATAGGACAATTTTACATACCGTCTGACTTTATAATAATGGACATCAAGGAAGATTCAAACATTCCCATCATACTAGGAAGACCATTTTTAGCTACTGCAGGAGCCATCATAGACGTTAAGAAAGGAAAACTTACCTTCGAGGTAGGAGAAGAAAAAGTAGAATTCATTCTTTCCAATTCTTTAAAGCCCCTGCTATAGATGACTCATGTTGTCTCCTAGATATCATTGATGAATGTGTCAAAGAACTTGAATGCCAAGAGGACACCTATTCTGAGATGCTGAAAATTCAGACACCAACTACGCTCAAGAACGAAGACTGGAAACAAGAACACTTAGATGCCAACCTAAGTGAATGTTTAGCCTTAACGCCTGATCCTGACCCAACTAATAAGAAACCTGGTATAGAACTTAAAACATTACCTGAAGATCTTAGGTATGAATTCTTAGATAAAGAACTCGAACGACCAGTTATAGTCAATGCCAAATTAGGAGAGATCGAAACCGAAAAACTTCTTAGTGTGTTAAGGAAATATCCAGCCGCATTAGGCTATAATATATCAGATCTAAAAGGAATAAGGCCTTCTCTCTGTATGAACCGCATTATGCTGGAGGAGGACTGCAAGACTTCTAGAGAACATCAAAGACGAATAAATCGTATCCTAAGTGAAGTCGTTAAGAAGGAAGTGCAGAAATTACTAGAAGCAGGCATCATATACCCAATATCAGATAGCAACTGGGTCAGTCCAGTTCACGTGGTGCCTAAGAAAGGAGGCGTTACGGTTATAACGAACACAAAAGGCGAACCGGTAGCACAACGTACTCAAACAGGATGGAGAATGTGTATCAATTATAGAAAATTAAACAAAGCTATGCGCAAAGACCATTTCCCATTACCATTCATTGATCAAATGCTCGAGCGTTTAGCCAAACATTCCCATTTCTGCTACCTTGATGGATACTCAGGATTCTTTCAAATTCCCATTCATCCTGATGATCAAGAGAAAACTACGTTCACATGTCCCTATGGTACCTTTGCATACCGGCGAATGCCATTTGGACTATGTAATGCACCTGCAACTTTCCAACGATGCATGATGGCGATTTTCGCAGATTTTTTAGACGGAATCATGGAAGTATTCATGGACGATTTCTCTGTCTGTGGAGAGAGTTTCGACTGATGTTTATCAAATCTTGAATTAGTATTGAAACGCTGTGTCAATGTCAACCTAGTGCTCAACTGGGAAAAATGTCACTTCATGGTAAGACAAGGAATTGTGTTGGGTCACAATGTATCAAACAGAGGGATTGAAGTCGACAAAGCAAAGATCGAAATTATCAAAAACCTTCAACCACCCAAAACAGTTATAGAAATACGAAGTTTTCTAGGACACGCGGGTTTTTACCGATGTTTTATAAAAGATTTCTCTAAAATCACCAAGCCACTAACCGAATTATTAATGAAAGAGGCTGAATTTATTTTTGACGATAAATGCTTGAACGCATTCGAGACACTTAAAGAGGCCTTAATCTCAACACCTATTATGCAACCTCCTGATTGGAATTTACCATTTGAAATAATGTGTGATGCGAGCGATTATGCTGTAGGCGCAGTCCTAGGACAACACAAAGAAAAAAAGCTTCACGCTATCTATTACGCAAGCAGAACGCTCGATCCCGCACAGATGAATTACGCTACTACGGAGAAGGAACTCTTAGCTGTGGTATTCGCGTTGGATAAATTTCGTTCCTACTTAGTAGGCGCTAAAATCATTATTTATACGGATCATGCTGCGATCTGATACTTACTAAGCAAGAAGGATGCCAAACCGCGACTGCTCAGATGGATCTTACTCCTACAAGAGTTTGACTTAGAAATAAAAGACAAGAGAGGAACTGAAAACGTGGTAGCAGACCATTTATCGAGATTAGATGGAATCCAAACCGAGAGTGTTCCCATAAACGAAGATTTCCCTTATGAACTCCTTGTTGCCAAGCTAGAGATAAACCCTACCGACAATTTAGATCAACATAATGAACCTTTAACAACTGCGGTAGTAAAAGCCATTTGTACTAACACCGCACTGCCATGGTACGCTGACTTCGTTAACTATTTAGCTGTCGGTGTTTTACCACCCGATTTAACGTATCAACAGCGGAAGAAATTTTTCCATGATCTTAAACACTACTTTTGGGATGAACCATTACTCTTTAAAAGAGACGCCGATGGTATCTACCGTCGCTGCGTTCCCAATGATGAAATAGACGATGTCATTTCCCATTGCCATTCCGCCCCTTATGGTGGACACGCTAGTACGTCAAAAACCTGTGCAAAAATACTTCAAGCTGGCTTCTTTTGGCCTACCTTATGGAAAGACGTCCACGTAGCAATTATGAACTGCGATAGATGTCAACGCACAGGAAATATATCTAGACGCGATGAAATGCCGCAAAAAGGAATCCTCTAAGTAGAAGTTTTCGATGTATGGGGAATTGATTTCATGGGACCTTTCCCCGCATCTTTTGGAAATAAATATATTTTGGTAGCCGTCGACTACGTATCAAAATGGATTGAAGCCATCGCCGCACCCACAAACGATACACGTGTGGTACTAAAACTATTCAAGAATATTATCTTCCCACGATTCGGTGTACCAAGACTAGTATCAGCGATGGTGGCTCCCATTTTATCTCTAGAATCTTCGAAAAGTTACTTTCCAAATATGGCGTTAAACATCGCATAGCCACACCATACCATCCTCAAACGAGCGGACAAGTGGAAGTGTCAAATAGGGAGATAAAACAAATCCTTGAGAAAACCGTAACTTCATCCAGAAAGGACTGGTCCTCCAAGCTAAATGATGCTCTTTGGGCATATCGGACAGCTTTTAAAACCCCTATCGGAACAACGCCGTTCAAGTTAGTTTATGGAAAATCTTGTCATTTGCTAGTAGAATTAGAGCATAAAGCGTATTGGGCCATAAAAACCCTTAACTTAAATTATAAGAGTGCTGGAAAGAAACAAGTGTTAGATATCCATGAACTAGAAGAACTGCGTTTAGACGCTTATGAAAATGCTAAAATCTATAAAGAACGAACAAAAAAATGGCACGATAAGCGTATCTCGTGGAAAGACTTTAAGGAAGGAGACATCGTACTCCTATTCAACTCTAGACTGAAACTTTTCCCGGGAAAATTACGTTCCAGATGGTCCGGACCGTTCAAAATTAACAAAGTTTTCCCAAGTGGTGCAATAGAAATTAAAGGCAGTTCTATCGAACCATTCATAGTTAATGGCCAGCGCCTAAAGCACTACTTTAACATAGGAAATATCGACTATTCGGCTTATCTTCAGTTAAGTGAGCCGCCTACCCCAAATACCTAACTGAATAGGTGTTAACTGTCGAGCCGTCGACATAAAATAAAGGCGCTTCGTGGGAGGCAACCCATGTTTTACTTTAATTATTTTTTCTGCTTTAACATGCTTTTATTTTTCTTTTCTTTTTCTTAATCTTTAAAACATTTTCATGATTGCATCTCTTCCTCCTTTCTATTTTTCTTCTGTTTTTATTTTTCCCTTTCATCTTTCTTTTTCTTTTTAATTTAACTTTGGCAATTTCCTAACCCGAAAATACTTACTTAATTTCTCTTTTTTCAAACATTTATCAAATATTTTTAGGGGGGTACTTTTGCTTTCATATTTAGCACTATGGATTGTGCAAACTTCATGAATGTCAAATTGCGAAGCAGACACCAAAGAAGACGATTTGCGGACCTGGGTGAACGGGAGATGTGCCCTACTATCTACGCAGATGATCATGCTATGACCGCCCTTGGCATTCGTGAGAGTGTCACGTACTTGCTGCATCAGATTGGCTGGGACACTGCTCCTATCTGAAGACGGTTCTGTACCTACAAGAGGCTGGCCCTTGAGTTCCTAAGCACCCTGAGCTTCATTCCAAATCATGGGATGGGATTCAACCGTGGGTTGATCACATTCAGGATGTTTAACATGGATTACACTTATAACCTCCGGGAGTTTAGCCAGCTGCTTGGGTTCCCTTTTGGACCCGATGTTATCAGTATGACACAGGAGAACCTATTGCCTGAATCTGATCTTGATTATTTCTAGGGAAGCATCGCTGGTAATAACCATCCCGAGCCGTCTGATCTTTACTCTGAATGCATCCATAACCCGGCTATCAGGTATTTCCACAAGATGGAGCGTATATGTTCGCTAATATGGAGCGTATCATCCAGACTCCGAATGCACCGATCTTGTTGGGTGGGTTAGTTACCATGCTATCTAATGCAATTGGACTCCGCCGGCCTATGCTCGGATCTTCCCTGCTTTATGGAATAAAGCCGATGGACATTGCATTATGTTTCAACACTAGCATGATCGGAAACCTTGGATCAGATCAATTTGACCTGCTAGTTAATCATCAGATCATCCACCAGTTTAAGCTTCCGGACCCTATCACCAGTGTGCACAACCGAGATAACTGGCTGTTTGACCTTCACCATCCTGCTTCACCGCCCTCCTCACCATCTACGGTTGACATTTATGAGGTTCCTAACACTACTAATGCTGATGAAGATCCTGCTACACCGCCAGGATACCATGAGTTCCCTGATCCTTGGGAACAACAGGCTACTTCAGCCGAGACCGTGACCCAGGCTCCTGAGATTACTCCACCTCCACCTACTGTTACCCTGCACTCCTTACATGAGGCAATTACTGACATGCGGGGCGAGCTGACATCTCTCCGGGTGGACTTCATAACCTTCATGGACTTGGTGACTGATCAGTTGGACTACATGCATCAACATATGTTTCCGCCTCCCCGTGGCTAGAGTTGCCATTGTTATTCATTTTCTTTTCTCTCGCATTTATACATATAATGGGGACACTGTTTAGTTTTAGTGTGGGAGGGATTTCAGTTATTATTTCATTATTTCAGCTTTACCATTTTTTATTCCAAGTTATTTTGTAACAATTTCTTATGAATTTAATCTATTAATTATTTAAAGTACCATGTTTATTTTAATTTGCATTTCTTTTCATTTCCCGCTTACTGTTTATTTCCTTTTTATTTTATTGTCTATGTTTATACGCAATATTTCTATTTCGTTATGTAATGGTAACAAATATTACAAACTTTAAATTATTAGATCACCTCTATATTTAAAACTCTTATTAATTAAAATATTTCAAAAATTGAAAAAATATATATATATATATATATATATATATATATATATATATATATATATATATATATATATATATATATATATATATATATATATATATATATATATATATATATATATATATATATATATATATATATATATATATATATATATATATATATATATATATATATATATATATATATATATATATATATATATATATATATATATATACTTCAAACCTTATTTCCAAGAAATTAATAAAATATAAAAATATAAACACCCCAACGGTCCTATAACGGTCGTCTCATTAATGACGCCGAACGCGTTACGACCGTCACACCCTTGTGACGAGCGTAACACGCCTTTTTGCCTCATGACGACCGTCACACCCTCGTGACGAACGTCACGCAAATAGTGTATCAGAACGGCTATTACAGAGAACCGTTCCAACTTTCAACCACCCCCTTCATAAACCCACTTCCTCCATTGTTACCACATCACACGAAAAACTACCCACTCACTCCATTCTTCTTCTAACTTCTAAACTTCCAACACCAAATTACCATCCATACAGTACCCCATTTTCATATTCCCAAATCAAATCCTACCTACACCATGGCAAACAACCCACACGCTCCAGCCCTCAATTTCAGAATCGGCGAACAGGGAGAGAATCAACGGGAAAAGTTTCATAAATTCCAACGTCGAGGTCTCCAACCCACACGGTACGTTGATATCGACTTCCTGAGGAGTTTGGGACTGCTTGACAGTGTCCGCCGTTTATTGCAAAGTGTGGATTTGTGGAACCTGTGCCGCGAACCAAGACCAATCTACGAAACTCTTACTCTTGAGTTCTTGAGTTCATTTGTTTACCTCACTCCGCCAGGTGTCACAAACCAACTGTCAGGCCTGGAAAAATTCCGCATGTTTGGCGTTGAGCACGAGTTGCCTCAATCCGACATTGCGAGACTTCTAGGCTTTTGTTCGGACGAAGATGCTCATTTCCGGGTGCCGAATAGTTTTGGTGAGGAGGCTTTCAACTTATGGCACAGTTTGACGAATATCCGTGCCAGATCCTATGACCACCTGAATGCCACCCATATTCACAATCCGGCCATCCGCTACTTCCATCGCATCCTTAGCAACACAATCTTCACCCGCGACAGCAACCATAAGCTCAACTCCAAGGAGCTCTTCTTTTTAGACTGCGCGTTCATTGGGCAAAAGATCAATGCCGCCCCGTTCCTGCTTTCTCACATCCACTCTATTTGTGCTAGAGGTGGAAAACCATTTTATTTCGGAGGGCTGGTTACTTTACTTGCCATTGGTCTGAACTACGGTGCTGCTCTCGCAACCTTGCCTTCTATGGCACCGGCTTTGCTAACTATGGATCACTGCAAAGCCGCACACCTCATCTACGAGCAGGAAGACGGCAAATTCCACCCTGTAATCAGGAACACTGTCTATCAGAATATCATTTTGCCGAACAGGGACCAAATCGATCCAAGTAACCGAGCAAACTGGTTGTTCGATCCTGAAATTCCCGCAGAGCGTGCACCTGCCCATGAAGACCAACCTGCAGACGCTGCAGACGAAATACAAGAAGAGTTGGATAGTGCTCCTCCAGTCCACGACATCCCAGGATCCTCATCTGCACCTCCTCCTATTAATATTAAAGATATCCTCCGCGCCCTCCACATGCAAAACCAAATGAATGTGGCGCTTGAGAGGAGGCAAGCCGAGCAATTTGAGTCTCTGTGCGCCCAAAACGCTCAGATCTTGACTGGGCAGCGCAACATGAATGAGAGGTTAGATGAGACCCTGTCAGAGCTTAACGCCTTGAGGATGGACGTGAGCACCCTTGGCTTCCAAGACACCGACACTGAAGCCACTCCTACCAGACGCTCTCGCACCAGGAGTAGAGGACGTGGTCACCAATAGTCTTTTTTTAATTCCTATGTAATTTATTATTTTTCTGTTTCATTTCTTTTCCGTTTGTTTTTGTAATTGTACTTCCCCGCATATATACCGTAACATTGAGGACAATGTCAGATTTTGTATGGGAGAGGTACCTTTCAATCTTTTATAAACTAGTAAATTTTTACGATATGTCTCGATTCAAATTCTTCGCTTTATTTTGCCATACCGAAATTTTTTTATTTTCGCATTAGCCCGACGTACCTATTTTAACGAAATCCCAGTTGAGGAAGCCGAAAACGACATAACAAGATCGATACAGTTCTGTCACCGTAGACTTCCTACTTACGCGATCCGTTTCAATAACCATTATACCGATATCTGGAGTTTCAAGTTCTAGAAGTAACCCCTAGTAGTTTATACTAGCAGTCAGCACCGTCTTGACATAAACCACGTGGAGAATCGATGAATATAAGTGTTTGATGCCTGATTCTAAAAATATCCTTCCTATCTCGCTGCTAAAATAAAATAAAATTTGTGTACCAAAATAGACGGGTACATATAAGAGCTGAGCAAATAATGAAGGAATCCAGTGTTGGTTGGTTCAGAGGTATCTGGTTCTGAACTCGGTAGGGCGTGCTACGGCCCGATCCCCCACAACCTCCAATTTGGATAACATATGTAGGGTTGCCACATTCATGTACCAGACCCCGTGCTAAAGGATCAAAGTCACTAACCAGTTACTCCACTAACCGGTTACTCCACTCATCCTGACGAATCCAACCATGGATTTTTCAAAGCCTGATTTTTCCTGTATTACAAACCCCTAATTTGAAAGCTTCGAAACCCTAAAACTTATCCATGGTGGTTTCGGTTTCAGGGTGTTTCAAGGCAATTGAACCACGCCATTAGCTTCGTATGGGTCATGTGAACACAAAACACTCAACAAAACATATCAAATGTGCATGAATAATGAGATGCAATTCTGAAAAATATGTACAAAGTGTTAAACCATTTTTGATGATTCTTGTGGCTTTAGTGCTTGATTTTGATTGCAATGTGTTCCTGGGGACTTATGCAAGGTATTAGAATCCTCAAATTGGTTTGACAGGGCCTGGAATGTGGAGAACTGTTTTCCAATTTTCTTGAGTTTTTTGGAATTGGTTTATGGCTCTGTAGCAGATTTTTGCACGTGAATGGCATTAGGGTTATCTTGTGTGCATATATGGGAATAGAATTAGGTCAGCAGCTGGGCCAATGATCCATGGAATTGAAGTTTGGAGATTCTTGTTAACCACCATTGAAAACTTTCCTTTTTTGAAGCAAAACCAAGATTTCATGCACAAAATAGCTTGGCACGAAATTGTGAGCTGGCATGTGGTATATGAAAGTTGTTCAAATAAAAAAGATGCCATTCCATTAATTTTTAGATTTTATTTGAATTATTATGGATTTAAAATGAATTAAATAAATAAAAATTAAATAAAAATGGAAAAATAAATGTTTGGTCTTGAAATTAATCATGGGATACGTGGGTGGCATGACAAGGCTGAATCAAGTGGGAGAAAGTGGGCCCTTTTGTCAAAAATTGAAGTTTTAAGGATAGTTGACTTTTGCCATTTCACAAAAATTTCCCAACTTCTCCAATGCATATCTTGCTCAATTTTGATCATATGAACACGTTCTTGGACATTTTGGAAAGGTCTTGAAGTCCTATAACCAGTGCCTTTGGTCCCATGTCATTTGGATTTACCAATCTCAAGTTATGGTCTTTGACTTAAAGTGCCTTTTTGTTGACTTTTGAAAATGACCTATAATGTAGAAATTGATAACTTTTTGTGAGAGCATTTCTTGGACTTGGAATGTGAAGATGAGTTGTAGCAAATGTCCTCCCCTTCAAAATGAGCATTGGATGGGATTTTTATGATGAACCATGAAAAATTTAAGCCCTGGTCAAGTTGCAGTTGACTTTTCAGCTGTCCAAAAATGGAAACTTTTGCATCTTTGATGATTTTTGAGCCATTCTTGTGGAATCATGATCAAGACTTGATCAAATGATGATTGTGGCTTCAAAATAAGATGTTGACCAAAATTTTTGACTTTTGACTGTAAAATGACCATTTTACCCCTGTAGTTGACTGTGAAGCACTTAGGGCTTTTGACTGTGCAACTTGACCTTGTGAGCCTTGAAACTTGGCATGTAGATGCTTGACAATGTATATAGGCATATGGGACTTGATTGGACCATTGAAAACCACAAATTCCTTGCAAGAACCAAAACCCTAATTTTGACTGGCTTAGGAGGATGTTTGGCTGTGCAATCCCTTGAGGAATCTTGAAGCATTTGAAGGTTGATCTTGACAAATCTTGAAGAATATGGTAGGGTAAATTTTAGGGTACAACAGTTGCCCCTGTTCAATCTTCTTAGACCTGAGGATGTAGATTGGCTTGTGTGCCTTTCGTGATCCGAAGGTGGAAGATGATTGAACACTAAAGTGCCCAGAAATTTGCGCTCACATAGTGGAGTATCAGCAGTGTGATGGCGGGAATGGGCTTACAGATGCCATTTGGAGAGATGGTGGATAGGAGGATGGGATTATAGATGCCATCTGGAGATGTGACAGAACCTTGTCGGGAATGGGCTTATAGACGCCATTTGGAAAGGTAATGGATAGTTATGGAGATGGGCTTAAAATATGCCATCTGAAGGTGTCGATCACGTAAGAGATTCCTTAGTGAGAACTTGCGTACCTGAGAAAGAAAGATAATTTCCTAGCCTGTTACAAGTGTTGATCTTCAATCTCTTCATGTAGATATGCCCTGGCTAGATACAGGTATCGAATCTACAATCAATTGCTGACAGATGTGACCTAGCTAGATACAGGAATCGAATCCGGAACTAGGTCGTCTACAGATATGCCCTGTCTGGATACAGGAGTCGAATATCTAAACTCTTCATGCAGACATGCCCTGGATGGATACAGGAATCAAATCTACAATCCATTACTCACAGATATGCCCTGGCTAGATACATGAATCGAATCTGGAATTGGTCGTCTACAGATATGCCCTGGCTGGATACAGGAGTCGAATCTCTAAACTCTTCATGCAGACATGCCCTGGCTGGATACAGGAATCGAATCTACAATCAGTTACTCACAGATATGCCTTGTCTAGATACAGGAATCAAATCTGGAATTGGTCGTCTACAGATATGCCCTGGCTAGATACAGGAGTCGAATCTCTAAACTCTTAATGCAGACATGCCCTGGCTGGATACAGGAATCGAATCTACAATCAGTTACTCACAGATATGCCCTGGCTAGATACAGGAATCGAATCTGGAATTGGTCGTCTACAGATATGCACTGGCTGGATACAGGAGTCGAATCTTTAAACTCTTCATGCAGACATGCCCTGGCTGGATACAGGAATCGAATCTACAATCAGTTACTCACAGATATGCCCTGGCTAGATACAGGAATCAAATCTGGATTTGGTCGTCTACAGATATGCCCTGGCTAGATACAGGAGTCGAATCTCTAAACTCTTCATGCAGACATGCCCTGGCTGGATACAGGAATCGAATCTACAATCAGTTACTCACAGATATGCCCTGGCTAGATACAAGAATCAAATTTGGAATTGGTCGTCTACAGATATGCCCTGGCTGGATACAGGAGTCGAATCTCTAAACTCTTCATGCAGACATGCCCTGGCTAGATACATGAATCGAATCTACAATCAGTTACTCACAGATATTCCCTGGCTAGATACATGAATCGAATCTGGAATTGATCGTCTACAGATATGCCCTGGCTGGATACAGGAGTCGAATCTCTAAACTCTTCATGCAGACATGCCCTGGCTGGATACAGGAATCGAATCTACAATCAGTTACTCACAGATATGCCCTGGCTAGATACATGAATCGAAACTGGAATTGGTTGTCTACAGATATGCTCTGGCTGGATACAGGAGTCGAATCTCTAAACTCTTCATGCAGACATGCCCTGGCTGGATACAAGAATTGAATCTACAATCAGTTACTCACCGATATGCCCTAGCTAGATACAGGAATCGAATCTGGAATTGGTTGTCTACAGATATGCCCTGGCTGGATACAGGAGTCGAATCTCTAAACTCTTCATGCAGACATGCCCTGGCTGGATACAGGAATTGAATCTACAATCAGTTACTCACAGATATTCCCTGGCTAGATACAAGAATCGAATCTGGAATTGGTTGTCTATAGATATGCCCTGGCTGGATACAAGAGTCGAATATCTAAACTCTTCATGCAGACATGCCCTGGCTGGATACAGGAATCGAATCTACAATCAGTTACTCACAGATATGCCCTGGCTAGATACAGGAATCGAATCTGGAATTGCGAAAGTTGATAGTAATCATCTTTGGATTGACCTTTTCCCTGAAAAGGCAAAACATCAGTTGTATGCATTGTCATGATGTATGAAATGCATGATTTCATGATGTTCTCAAATAAATGAGATCGTGTGATGTGATGCGTATATGCATGCATTATGTATGTAAGCAGGATGTATGAAATGTGAAATGTCTATGAATGTATTTTCGTCTAGGAAAATAAATCCTTGACGAATGCCGGGAAGTTAAATCCTGGGCTGATGTTGAAGAGTAGAGTTCTTCGTTTCCGCTGGGGATAATGATTGCAAGAATAAACCGGTAGGAGAAGATGACTCCGTTGGGGAATAAAATTGTTGGAGAGACTACTCTGCAGGGAATTACTCTGTGGGAGAAATACTTCGCTGAGGTTGTAATAAGAACTCCGCTGGGGATACCGTTGATGAGCTTGTATGGGAATTTGATGAACTCCGCTGGGGGATAGGAAGAACTTCGCCGAGGACGATCTTTCCGTGGCAATTAGCTGAGGATAACCCAGTTATAAGCTCTGGTGGGGAATAACCTTTGAATAAAGCCGGGGAGATGCGTCCGTACTCTGTAGGGGATAAGCTTCCAGAATCTACTGGGGAGATTGATTCAACTTTAAACTTTTGGACTGTACTGGGGAAGTAGTTCCACTGGGGTGTCTGGTATTCCGCCGGGGAACAATCTTATATTAAGACTGCCGGGGATGCTTGCTTAGGAACATCTATATACTCCGCTGGGGAATATTGAGATTTGCTGGGGGTACCCAACTTCCTTAAGGCTGACAGTAGACTAACTCTTCTTGGGGAGAGTATCGCTGACTTGCTGGAGATACTGTTCCTTTTCGGGGCTGAGGAGAGACCAACGCTGCTCGGGGGAGAGTATTGCTGAAACCTGTCCTTACTCTGCGGGGAGTGGAGGTAACTTGGTCATGTTCTTCAGCTGAACTTACCTTGGTACCTTGGTGGACAAAGCAACTAGATCATTCAGACAATTCTTATTGCCCCTATTTCTGTGGGAGAAGATACCTGTGGAGGTGCTTGATGACTGCCGATTGAGAAATCTTCTTCTGGTAGGCAAGTGACGAGATGACGGGACATAGTCGTACGCTTTTGATCCCTAACTTTTGCCTGGACCGCCCTTTCGGGTTTTCAGTCCACCGGGATACCCATTTTTGCCCAAGCCGCCTTTTCAGGTTTTCGACTTGCCGGGTGTACAGACTTTTTTCATTTCATCCCTTATTTTTGCCCGAACCCTTTTGGTTCGACGGGAAGCCCTTATTTTTTCCTAGGTGTGTCAACCTAGCGGGTCTTTGATTATGCACAATATTTTTTTGACTATGTCCGTGCTCTCAGGATGTAGGGAGGTGCCCTTGTCAGTAGTGTTGCGTTGCCCTACTACCAGAAGATCTTCGTTTGATCGTCCAATGCCCCAGGTGATCCAGATGGAGATTTACCCCAAGTTGGTTGGCCTTTTGAGAGATTCTCTGAATCTTGACTTAACTGCCCCAGATGATAGACCATGATCATGTCTGCCCCTTGGTTGGAAGTACTTTTGTTCACTTAGATATTCATCGTGCAAGCTTCTATGCTGTTCAAACAAATAGTCATATGCAAGCAATGTTATATTAAAAATGCAAAGCTTATGTCTGTCTTGAAGTTTTTGAAAATGCATTTTTTTCATAAAAACAAGTGAATTTTTTGTAAACTGTGATGTCAACTCGTTATTTTACCGTGAGCCTTAAGGAGTTAGGATACCTTTGGTAACAATATGCTTTCGAACTAACCCATGCTTCAGCTAGGACTTTTAAGGGTTGTAGCGTGGCCCGGTTCACGGTTTAAGAAACAAAGGATAAAGGCTCAAATTATATTTGTACCTACCCGCTCTTCATGATGTTCTTCAAACCTAAACTCAACTGATCGTGCGTTAGACCTTATTTGAGTCTTTTGCTCTGATGTTCCGGTGATGGTTCGGATATTGACAGTTTATTTTGAACAGGCAGTCATTTTTATAAGGGTTTGCAGGACCTCTTTCTTTTTTGATTTTGTTATCCCTATTTTTTGCCTGAACTGTTCTTTCTTGTATTTACAGTCAGCGGGATGCCCCAGTTTTGGTAAGTCTCCTTCATAGATTTTGACTCAGTGGGCTTTTATTTTTTTAGATAATGACTGCCTGTCGTTATGATTATTCGGAACCATCACTGTCTTTTGTTTTGTAAGGACTTCTTCGTTGTACACTTGGATCAACTGAGAGAACTACCCTGCCCCAGGTTATGATTAAGGGTTTTAATTTTCGAAAAGAAAAAACTCCTACTTCTTTGGCTCAAAGGGGTTGACGAGGGATTATCTTCCTTATAACTCCAGTGTTTAGGAATTGAAACAATGCCTGCACCTCATCAACGGGGTCTGTTCAAAAGCATACTGTAGATTGTGGTATAGTTTTCGTCATCCTCCCTCAAGAGGCTTAGAATTATTAATGAGAGTTGACATCAAAAAATGAAAGCAGTTTGAATATAGCGAATGCGAATATATTGATTCAAAACAGACATATGCGATGCATTGATATAGTAATAAAGTTTGCCATGACAATAATTGTTTGAACAATCAAAGAAAAAAAATACAAATTGAACAAAAGTTTTCTCGTCTCAGGACTTGTCACTTCAAATGGTGAACCTTGCAGGGATAGTAGAAGAACTCATCCTGGCCATCTTGGGTGAATTCCACTGCTCCTTCATCAATCAGGTCCTGGATCTTGTTCTTCAGAGACCAGCAGTCGTTTGTGTCATGTCCGGGACCATCAGAGTGGTATGCATAACTTCTATTGGGATGATAAGTAGGAGCAGAGATGTTGGGATTCCGGGGAGGAGCCCTTAAAGTTACCAACTTCAACCTCAACAGTTGTTGTAAAGCTTGAGACAGCGATGTGTTGAGCTTGGTAAATTGCCTTCGGGGCTTACTCTGATCAACCCGTTGCTATGGGCGAGGTTGTGGTTGGACCTGTGAAGTGGTGGAAGCTTGGAGAGGCCTATTCGTTGAACCAAACCTTTGACTTCTTGGAGGCTGATTACCGGTTTGGTCTCCAACCCTGACTACTTGCTTCATAATGTCTTGCTGAAGCTGGTGAGGTTGATGCTGGATTTGTGACCCTGAAGCAAGTTGAGGAGCTTTTCCCTTGTCTTCTTGTCTCAAAGGGAATTTGATGGTGACTGGCTCTCCAACCTTAGATTGTGCCCCAGTTGGTTATCCCGAAACATTTGGTTGACGAGAACCCTGAGCTCTCCTTGTCTTTGAGATAAGTCTTGGATAAGAGCCATTTTCCCCAGCATCTGGGTTCTCATTGTATCCACCTCAGCTTGTAGACGTTTCAGTCGTTCGTCCTTATCGTCTTCAGGAATGTTCCTGACCAAAGTCCCCGTGAGGAGAGTTCTCAGCTCTTCCTGCCCCTTGGATAGATTTAGGAGGATCTCCCCGAACCGGGTCTCTTGAGCATGAAGATCCTGGTTGTCTTGTTGGGAAGCCATGGCTGAAATAAACAGCGGAGAAGGTAAGTGACCTGTAAAAAGGGGTACCTGCAATGCAATGATATGTATGTATGCATGCAATGTTTTCAAGAATCTCGCGGGGTAAACAAGAAAATTGTTAGGATTTGAATCTGGTAGCTTGATTTGAAGGAACTTCATGTTGTTGAGAGTCCTTCTTCAAGAGTCAAAGCTCACCATATCGAGTGGGTCTTAGCCCCTGACTCAAGTTATCAACCTTGGCTAGAGGAAAATAAATCCCCTTTGCCCCTTGCTAGACATTTTGGTTCATCATGACCTGCACCACAAACCCTTGAGATCCTTGAAATGGATTAGTCCTTATGTAGGATGCATGCAATGGTATGATGGTATGATGTTATGCTATGCGTGGAGTGATGTAAGTGAACCCTGTTATGAGCCCAGATTAAGGACTGTAAACAAACCCTGCAAGAAACCCATGTGTCAGATAACAAGCATGCAAGTAGTCAAGTTTGAAGGCACACAAGTCACACAGAGAACCCTTAGAGTTTAGGCCAACATGAAGTTTGGGGTACTACCCTCTTGAAGTTGGTGGGCTCAAAACCTGTCCTATCAAAAGTAACCGGGTTCTAAGGATCTCAATATGATTGGGTTGTTTTCTATGTTCATTGTTTTGATTTAACCACTGAACTGGCGATCAAAATATTCCAAGAAAACAACCCTCAATGAGTGTAGTATCGAGTATCAACCAACTTCGGACTGCACCAAAGTCGGTCATCTCACTACCCCTAAAGAGGCCAGGATGGTTCAAGTAAGGTTCCTAAGGTCAGTTGATGCTTCACGACATCACGCGGCGGCCTCGTACTCTCCTTGACTTGACTCAAGGGTTACAGGTACTCACCAAAGTGCAACATCAACGTAGAAAACTGCTTCAACCGTGTCGGTATACCCCGCACAGTTCCCTCACAGTTTGTTTCTACTTTCTAAGAAGTATCCCCCAGATCCGGGTTAGGATCTATGAAACTCCAAGACAGGCCCACAATATTAAATCAAACAAAGCAAGCAATTGAAAACATAAGAGTGGTCTAATCCTAAGGCACACCTCACTTATTAATCCCCAGCAGAGTCGCCAGTTCTGTGATCGGTGGAAATAGAACTGACTGTTTTGAAGCGCTGGTTCGCGAAATGTCGCGGTAAGCAAGAGTCGCCATCGTCTTTTATGTTCTCCAACATGGAAAGGACAAAAGCACAGCAAAATACCTTTTTCGAGAATGTTTCTCGGTTCGGGAGGTAGATTTATAGAAAGGGAAGGTGTTAGCACCCTTTCTATCTGTGGTTATCCACGGGCTCTTAGGTACTTGCTCTTATGTTTTCAAAAATTTGTTTGCTTTTCAAGTGTGTGTGGGTTTTGAAAAAAGTTTCGTTTTGAAATATTTCTAAGTAACTCTTGTATCTGTCCTCAAGAGTGTATGAAAAATTTGTTTGAAAAACTTTTTGAAAGTGTGGGTGCAAACAGTATTTTGTTTGTTTTGAAAAGAGCAAGTACCCATGAGATCTACCTACTCTAAGGAATTAGGCTGTGTAAGAGTCCTTTAGATAGTGCTATCCCACCATTGAGAGGTAGGTAGCACCGTCGTTAGAGTTGTTCGAGTCAATTCGATTATTAGGGACATGTGTGATCACCAAAGCAATGGTAGGACACCTTAGCGGTAACCCTAATGTCTTAGATCCTTTTTATCCGAGGCAACCGTTTCGAGGCAACTGGATCTTTGGACAGGAGGGCGACCTCTAAGACATCCTATACTTGATGACCACCTTCGAGGCAACCAGTGAGGCGTACCCTAGGAGTGGCATGTGCTTGTGTGTCATTTCAGTTTATATTTATCTTTGAACATGTCATTAGTGAGCTACGGATTGGTTTTATTATCATACAGTCTTGCAGGCATATTAACAGTTAAGAGTGCAGAAAATAAAGTGCGAAAAGGTAAATATACGCTATTACAAGGCGCGGGTCTATACATCGCCAAAAACAAAAACCCGTTTGGAAAATAAAGTGCGAGAAAAGTAAATAAAGCGATAAACCCTAATTAACTATTACATCCTCGGAAACAGTTACATAAATAATCAAAATAAGAATAATGTGCGAAAAGAAATTTAATCAGGACGTCCTTAGGGTTTTGACCCTTTTGAGAAATAAAGAAACTTTGGTCCTTTGCATTTAATTAAAACTAAAACTAATTACTAATTAATTAATTAAAAAGAAAAAGAAATGTTTTTTGTGTTTTAGGTTTTAATGAAAATAAAAATAAAAGGTCAAAGGTTAGTAAACAAACCCTAAGTCTAATTTATTTTATTTATTGTAAAAAGAAAATTAAAATTAAACCTAATTTAAAAAATACTAAATAAATTAATGTTAGTGTTTATTTATAAAATAATTAATAGTGATATTAGTGATAAATAATAATAATAAGAAAATAATGTTTTATGAATTAATTATGAAAATAATTGTTTGTTAGTTAATAATAATAATAGTTATAATTGAAAGAAAATAAAAGAAAGAAAATAAAAGAGAAAAATAGAAACCAGGGGGTTCAGGCCTTTTTTTGGAGGTGTTGATTGCAGTTTTTGGCCCACTAAGCTCAGGCCTGCGTTGACTTTGCTAATCCCCCATGGCGCTTGTTGACATGGAGCATGGTGCTCCTCACCTTTTGATCATTGGATTGATGCTTGAAGACACTTGGCGTCTGGATGAGCAAGGTGCATGATGGACACCTCCTAAAGCGCTGCATGGGAATACATTAGAAAAAATATGAATAATGGTTTGGGGGACCTGGGAATCGAACCCAGGTCCCATTGATTGCAAGACACGTCCTCTTCCACTAAGCCAAGCGCCTGTAATTGTTAGTATAGTGGATAATAAACATAATATATGAAAACAACGCCTATGCTGGAATTTAACAAAAACGTGCGCTATATTTGAATTACCCAATGATACAGCACCACGTCCTCGTCTTCTTCATGAAACCTGCAGAAAAAGAGTTAGATAGCGGGGGTTTTTAACCCCCACCAAATGCAAAGAGAAAAAATAACGATTAGGTCTATATGCGAGATAAATTGAGCGCGAGGGTAGTTTTAGTTTCGTCTCATCCTGACAAATCCAACCATGGATTTTTCAAAGCCTGATTTTTCCTGTATTACAAACCCCTAATTTGAAAGCTTCGAAACCCTAAAACTTATCCATGGTGGTTTCGGTTTCAGGGTGTTTCAAGGCAATTGAACCACACCATTGGCTTCGTATGGGTCCTGTGAACACAAAACACTCAACAAAACATATCAAATGTGCATGAATAATGAGATGCGATTCTGAAAAATATGTACAAAGTGTTAAACCGTTTTTGATGATTCTTGTGGCTTTAGTGCTTGATTTTGATTGCAATGTGTTCCTGGGGACTTATGCAAGGTATTAGAATCCTCAAATTGGTTTGACAGGGCCTGGAATATGGAGAACTGTTTTCCAATTTTCTTGAGTTTTTTGGAATTGGTTTATAGCTCTGTAGCAGCTTTTTGCACGTGAATGGCATTAGGGTTATGTTGTGTGCATATATGGGAATAGAATTAGGTCAGCAACTGTGCCAATGATCCATGGAATTGAAGTTTGGAGATTCTTGTTAACCACCATTGAAAACTTTCCTTTCATGAAGCAAAACCAAGATTTCATGCACAAAATAGCTTGGCACGAAATTGTGAGCTGGCATGTGGTATATGAAAGTTGTTCAAATCAAAAAGATGCCCTTCCATTAATTCTTAGATTTTATTTGAATTATTATGGATTTAAAATGAATTAAATCAATAAAAATTAAATAAAAATGGAAAAATAAATGTTTTGTCTTGAAATTAATCATGGGACATGTGGGTGGCATGACAAGGCTGAATGAAGTGGGAGAAAGTGGGCCCTTTTGTCAAAAATTGAAGTTTTAAGGATAGTTGACTTTTGCCATTTCACAAAAATATCCCAACTTCTCCAATGCATATCTTGCTCAATTTTGATCATATGAACATGTTCTTGGACATTTTGGAAAGGTCTTGAAGTACTCTAACCAATTCCTTTGGTCCCATGGCATTTGGATTTACCAATCTCAAGTTATGGTCTTTGACTTAAAGTGCCTTTTTGTTGACTTTTGAAAATGACCTATAATGTAGAAATTGATAACTTTTTGTGAGAGCATTTCTTGGACTTGGAATGTGAAGATGAGTTGTAGCAAATGTCCTCCCCTTCAAAATGAGCATTGGATGGGATTTTTATGATGAACCATGAAAAATGTATGCCCTGGTCAAGTTGCAGTTGACTTTTCAACTGTCCAAAAATGGAAACTTTTGCATCTTTGATGATTTTTGAGCCATTCTTGTGGAATCATGATCAAGACTTGATCAAATGATGATTGTGGCTTCAAAATAAAATGTTGACCAAATTTTTTGACTTTTGACTGTAAAATGACCATTTTACCCCTGCAGTTGACTGTGAAGCACTTAGGGCTTTTGACTGTGCAACTTGATCTTGTGAGCCTTGAAACTTGGCATGTAGATGCTTGACAATGTATATAGGCATATGGGACTTGATTGGACCATTGAAAACCACAAATTCCTTGCAAGAACCAAATCCCTAATTTTGACTGGCTTAGGAGGATGTTTGGCTGTGCAATCCCTTGAGGAATCTTGAAGCATTTGAAGGTTGATCTTGACAAATCTTGAAGAATATGGGAGGGAAAATTTTGGGGTACAACAGTTGTCCCTGTTCAATCTTCTTAGACCTGAGGATGTAGATTGGCTTGTGTGCCTTTCAGGATCCGAAGGTGGAAGATGATTGAACACTAAAGTGCCCAGAAATTTGCGCTCACATAGTGGAGTATCAGCAGTGTGATGGCGGGAATGGGCTTACATATGCCATTTGGAGAGATGGTGGATAGGAGGATGGGCTTATAGATGCCATCTGGAGATGTGACAGAACCTTGTCGGGAATGGGCTTATAGACGCCATTTGGAAAGGTAATGGATAGTTATGGAGATGGGCTTAAAAGATGCCATCTGAAGGTGTCGATCACGTAAGAGATTCCTTAGTGAGAACTTGCGTACCTGAGAAAGAAAGATAATTTCCTGGCCTGTTACAGCTGTTGATCTTCAATCTCTTCATGTAGATATGCCCTGGCTAGATACAGGTATCGAATCTAAAATCAATTGCTCACAGATGTGCCCTGGCTAGATACAGGAATCGAATCCGGAACTAGGTCGTCTACAGATATGCCCTGGCTGGATACATGAGTCGAATCTCTAAACTCTTCATGCAGACATGCCCTGGCTGGATACAGGAATCTAATCTACAATCAGTTACTCACAGATATGCCCTGGCTAGATACAGGAATCGAATTTGGAATTGGTTGTCTACATATATGCCCTGGCTGGATACAAGAGTCGAATATCTAAACTATTCATGCAGACATGCCCTGGCTGGATACAGGAATCGAATCTACAATCAGTTATTCACAGATATGCCCTGGCTAGATACAGGAATCGAATCTGGAATTGGTCGTCTACAGATATGCCCTGGCTGGATACAGGAGTCGAATCTCTAAACTCTTCATGCAGACATGCCCTGGCTGGATACAAGAATCGAATCTATAATCAGTTACTCACAGATATACCCTGGCTAGATACAGGAATTAAATCTGGAATTGGTCATCTACAGATATGCCCTGGCTGGATACAGGAGTCGAATCTCTAAACTCTTCATGCAGACATGCCCTGGCTGGATACAGGAATCGAATCTACAATCAGTTACTCACAGATATTCCCTGGCTAGATACAGGAATCAAATCTGGAATTGGTCGTCTACAGATATGCCCTGGCTGGATACAGGAGTCGAATCTCTAAACTCTTCATGGAGACATGCCCTGGCTGGATACAAGAATCGAATCTACAATCAGTTACTCACAGATATGCCCTGGCTAGATACAGGAATCAAATCTGGAATTGGTCGTCTACAGATATGCCCTGGCTGGATACAGGAGTCGAATCTCTAAACTCTTCATGCAGACATGCCCTGGCTGGATACAGGAATCGAATCTACAATCAGTTACTCACAGATATGCGCAGGCTAGATACATGAATCGAATCTGGAATTGGTTGTCTACAGATATGCCCTGGCTGGATACAAGAGTCAAATCTCTAAACTCTTCATGCAGACATGCCCTGGCTGGATACAAGAATCGAATCTACAATCAGTTACTCACAGATATTCCCTGGCTAGATACATGAATCGATTCTGGAATTTGTTGTCTACAGATATTCCCTGGCTGGATACAGGAGTCGAATCTCTAAACTCTTCATGCAGACATGCCCTGGCTGGATATAAGAATCGAATCTACAATCAGTTACTCACAGATATGCCCCGGCTAGATACAGGAATCGAATCTGGAATTGGTTGTCTACAGATATGCCCTGGTTGGATACAGGAGTCGAATCTCTAAACTCTTCATGCAGACATGCCCTGGCTGGATACAAGAATCGAATCTACAATCAGTTACTCACAGATATGCCCTGGCTAGATACAAGAATCGAATATGGAATTGCGAAGTTGATAGTAATCATCTTTGGATTGACCTTTTCCCTGAAAAGGCAAAACATCAGTTGTATGCAATGTCATGATGTATGAAATGCATGATGTCATGATGTTCTCAAAAATAAATGAGATCGTGTGATGTGATGCGTATATGCATGGATTATGTATGTAAGCAGAATGTATGAAATGTGAAATGTCTATGAATGTATTTTCGTCTAGGAAAATAAATCCTTGACGAATGCCGGGAAGTTAAATCCTGGGCTGATGTTGAAGAGTAGAGTTCTTCGTTTCCGCTGGGGATAATGATTGCAAGAATAAACCGGTAGGAGAAGATGACTCCATTGGGGAATAAACTTGTTGGAGAGACTACTCTGCGGGGAATTACTCTGTGGGAGAGATACTTCGCTGAGGTTGTAATAAGAACTCCGCTGGGGATACCGTTGATGAGCTTGTTGGGGAATTTGATGAACTCCGCTGGGGGATAGGAAGAACTTCGCCGAGGACGATCTTTCTGTGGCAATTAGCTGAGGATAACCCAGTTATAAGCTCTGGTGGGGAATAACCTTTGAATAAAGCCGGGGAGATGCGTCCGTACTCTGTAGGGGATAAGCTTCCAAAATCTACTGGGGATAAGCTTCCAGAATCTACTGGGGAGATTGATTCAACTTTCTTGGGGAAACTTTTGGACTGTACTGGGGAAGTAGTTCCACTGGGGTGTCTGGTATTCCGCCGGGGAACAATCTTATATTAAGACTGCCAGGGATGCTTGCTTAGGAACATCTGTATACTCCGCTGGGGAATATTGAGATTTGCTGGGGGTACCCAACTTCCTTAAGGGTGGCAGTAGACTAACTCTGCTTGGGGAGAGTATCGCTGACTTGCTGGAGATATTGTGCCTTTTCGGGGCTGAGGAGAGACCAACTCTGCTCGGGGGAGAGTATTGCTGAAACCTGTCCTTACTCTGCGGGGAGTGGAGGTAACTTGGTCATGTTCTTCAGCTGAACTTACCTTGGTACCTTGGTGGACAGAGCAACTAGATCGTTCAGACAATTCTTATTGCCTATGTTTCTGTGGGAGAAGATACTTGTGGAGGTGCTTGATGACTGCCGATTGACAAATCTTCTTCTGGTAGGCAAGTGACGAGATGACGGGACATAGTCGTACGCTTTTGATCCCTAACTTTTACCTGGACCGCCCTTTCGGGTTTTCAGTCCACCGGGATACCCATTTTTGCCCAAGCCGCCTTTTCAGGTTTTCGACTTGCCGGGTGTACAGATTTTTTTCATTTCATCCCTTATTTTTGCCCGAACCCTTTTGGTTTGCCGGGAAGCCCTTATTTTTGCCTAGGTGTGTCAACCTAGCGGGTCTTTGATTATGCGTAGTATTTTTTTGACTATGTCCGTGCTCTCAGGATGTAGGGAGGTGCCCTTGTCAGTAGTGTTGCGTTGCCCTACTACCAGAAGATATTCGTTTGATCGTCCAATGCCCCAGGTGATCCAAATGGAGATTTGCCCCAAGTTGGTTGGCCTTTTGAGAGATTCTCCGAATCTTGACTTAACTGCCCCAGATGATAGACCATGATCATGTCTGCCCCTTGGTTGGAAGTACTTTTGTTCACTTAGATATTTGTCGTGTGAGCTTCTATGTTGTTCAAACAAATAGTCATATGCAAGCAATGTTATATTAAAAATGCAAAGCTTATGTCTGTCTTGAAGTTTTTGAAAATGCATTTTTTTCATAAAAACAAGTGAATTTTTTGTAAACTGTGATGTCAACTCGTTATTTTACCGTGAGCCTTAAGGAGTCAGGATACCTTTGGTAACAATATACTTTCGAACTAACCCATGCTTCAGCTAGGACTTTTAAGGGTTGTAGCGTGGCCCGGTTCACGGTTTAAGAAACAAAGGATAAAGGCTCAAATTATATTTGTACCTACCCGCTCTTCATGATGTTCTTCAAACCTAAACTCAACTGATCGTGCGTTAGACCTTATTTGAGTCTTTTGCTCTGATGTTCCGGTGATGGTTCGGATATTGACAATTTATTTTGAACAGGCAGTCATTTTTATAAGGGTTTGCAGGACCTCTTTATTTTTTGATTCCGTTATCCCTGTTTTTTGCCTGAACTGTTCCTTCTTGTATTTACAGTCAGCGGGATGCCCCAGTTTTGGCAAGTCTCCTTCATAGATTTTGACTCAGTGGTCTTTTATTTTTTTAGATAATGACTGCCTGTCGTTATGATTATTCGGAACCATCACTGTCTTTTGTTTTGTAAGGACTTCTTCGTTGTACACTTGGATCAACTGAGAGAACTACCCTGCCCCAGGTTATGATTAAGGGTTTTAATTTTCGAAAAGAAAAAACTCCTACTTCTTTGGCTCAAAGGGGTTGACGAGGGATTATCTTCCTTATAACTCCAGTGTTTAGGAATTGAAAAAATGCCTGCACCTCATCAGCGGGGTCTGTTTAAAAGCATACTGTAGATTGTGGTATAGTTTTCGTCATCCTCCCTCAAGAGGCTTAGAATTATTAATGAGAGTTGACATCAAAAAATGAAAGCAGTTTGAATATAGCGAATGTGAATATATTGATTCAAAACAGACATATGCGATGCATTGATAAAGTAATAAAGTTTGCTATGAAAATAATTGTTTGAACAATCAAAGAAAAAAATACAACTTGAACATTCGAATGAACAAAAGTTTTCTCGTCTCAGGACTTGTCACATCAAATGGTGAACCTTGCAGGGATAGTAGAAGAACTTAGCCTGGCCATCTTGGGTGAATTCCACTGCTCCTTCATCAATCAGGTCATGGATCTTGTTCTTCAGAGACCAGCAGTCGTTTGTGTCATGTCCCAGACCATCAGAGTGGTATGCACATCTTCTATTAGGATGATAAGTAGGAGCAGAGATGTTGGGATTCCGGGGAGGAGCCCTTAGAGTTACCAAATTCAACCTCAACAGTTGTTGTAAAGCTTGAGAAAACGATGTGTTGAGCTTGGTAAATTGCCTTCGGGGCTTACTCTGATAACCCGTTGCTCTGGGCGAGGTTGTGGTTGGACCTGTGAAGTGGTGGCAGCTTGGAGAGGCCTATTCGTTGAACCAAACCTTTGACTTCTTGGAGGCTGATTACCGGTTTGGTCTCCAACCCTGACTACATGCTTCATAATGTCTTGCTGAAGCTAGTGAGGTTGATGCTGGATTTGTGACCCTGAAGCAAGTTGAGGAGCTTTTCCCTTGTCTTCTTGTCTCAAAGGGAATTTGATGGTGACTGGCTCTCCAACCTTAGATGTTTGCCCTAGTTGGTTATCCCGAAGCAGTTGGTTAACGAGAACCCTGAGCTCTCCTTGTCTTTGAGATAAGTCTTGGATAAGAGCCATTTGCCCCAGCATCTGGGTTCTCATTGTATCCCCCTCAACTTATAGACGTTTCAGTCGTTCGTCCTTATCGTCTTTAGGACTGTTCCTGACCAAAGTCCCCGTGAGGAGTGTTCTCAGCTCTTCCTGCCCCTTGGATAGATTTAGGAGGATCTCCCCGAGCCGGGTCTCTTGAGCATGAAGATCCTGGTTGTCTTGTTGGGAATCCATGGCTGAAATAAACAGCGGAGAAGGTAAGTGACCTGTAAAAAGGGGTACCTGCAATGCAATGATATGTATGTATGCATGCAATGTTTTCAAGAATCTCGCGGGGTAAACAAGAAAATTGTTAGGATTTGAATCCGGTAGCTTTATTTGAAGGAACTTCATGTTGTTGAGAGTCCTTCTTCAAGAGTCAAAGCTCACCATATCGAGTGGGTCGTAGCCCCTGACTCAAGTTATCAACCTTGGCTAGAGGAAAATAAATCCCCTTTGCCCCTTGCTAGACATTTTGGTTCATCATGACCTGCACCATAAACCCTTGAGATCCTTGAAAAGGATTAGTCCTTATGTAGGATGCATGCAATGGTATGATGGTATGATGTTATGCTATGCGTGGAGTGATGTAAGTGAACCCTGTTATGAGCCCAGATTAAGGACTGTAAACAAACCCTGCAAGAAACCCATGTGTCAGATAACAAGCATGCAAGTAGTCAAGTTTGAAGGCACACAAGTCACACAGAGAACCCTTAGAGTTTAGGCCAGCATGAAGTTTTGGGTACTACCCTCTTGAAGTTGGTGGGCTCAAAACCTGTCCTATCAAAAGTAACCGGGTTCTAAGGATCTAAATGTCATTGGGTTGTTTTCTATGTTCACTGTTTTGATTTAGCCACTGAACTGGCGATCAAAATATTCCAAGAAAATAACCCTCAATGAGTGTAGTATCGAGTATCAACCAACTTTGGACTGCACCAAAGTCGGTCATCTCACTACCCCTAAAGAGGCCAAGATGGTTAAAGTAAGGTTCCTAAGGTCAGTTGATGCTTCACGACACCACGCGGCGGCCCCGTACTCTCCTTGACTTGACTCAAGGGTTACTGGTACTCACCAAAGTTCCACATCAACGTAGCAAACTGCTTCAACCGTGTCGGTATACCCCGCACAACTCCCTCAAAATTTGTTTCTACTTTCTAAGAGGTATCCCCCAAATCCGGGTTAGGATCTATGAAACTCCAAGACAGACCCACAATATTAAATCAAACAAAGCAAGCAATTGAAAACATAAGAGTGGTCTAATCCTAAGGTACACCTCACTTATTAATCCCCAGCAGAGTCGCCAGTTCTATGATCGGTGGAAGAAGAACTGACTGTTTTGAAGTGCTGGTTCGCGAAATGTCGCGGTAAGCAAGAGTCGCCACCGTCTTTTATGTTCTCCAACATGGAAAGGAAAAAAGCACAGCAAAATTCCTTTTTTGAGAATGTTTCTCGGTTCGGGAGGTAGATTTATAGAAAGGGAAGGTGTTAGCACCCTTTCTATCCGTGGTTACCCACGGGCTCTTAGGTACTTGCTCTTATGTTTTCAAAAATTTGTTTGCTTTTCAAGTGTGTGTGGGTTTTGAAAAAAGTTTCGTTTTGAAAAATTTCTAAGTAACTCTTGTATCTGTCCTCAAGAGTGTATGAAAAATTTGTTTGAAAAACCTTTTGAAAGTGTGGGTGCGAACAGTATTTTGTTTGTTTTGAAAAGAGCAAGTACCCATGAGATCTACTTACTCTAAGGAATTAGGCTATGTAAGAGTCCTTTAGATAGTGCTATCCCACCATTGAGAGGTAGGTAGCACCGTCGTTGGAGTTGTTCGGGTCAATTCGATTATTAGGGACATGTGTGATCACCAAAGCAATGGTAGGACACCTTAGCGGTAACCCTAATGTCCTAGATCCTTTTTATCCGAGGCAACCGTTTCGAGGCAACTGGATCTTTGGACAGGAGGGCGACCTCTAAGATGTCCTATACTTGATGACCACCTTCGAGGCAACCAGTGAGGCGTACCCTAGGAGTGGCATGTGCTTGTGTGTCGTTTCAGTTTATATTTATCTTTGAACATGTCACTTGTGAGCTACGGATTGGTTTTATTATCATACAGTCTTGCAGGCATATTAACAGTTAAGAGTGCAGAAAATAAAGTGCGGAAAGGTAAATCTACGCTATTACAAGGCGCGGGTCTATACATCGCCAAAAACAAAAACCCGTTTGGAAAATAAAGTGCGAGAAAAGTAAATAAAGCGATAACCCCTAATTAACTATTACATCCTCGGAAACAGTTACATAAATAATCAAAATAAGAATAATGTGCGAAAAGAAATTTAATCAGGACGTCCTTAGGGTTTTGACCCTTTTGAGAAATAAAGAAACTTTGGTCCTTTGCATTTAATTAAAATTAAAACTAATTACTAATTAATTAATTAAAAAGAAAAAGAAATGTTTTTGGTGTTTTAGGTTTTAATGAAAATAAAAATATAAGGTCAAAGGTTATTAAACAAACCCTAAGTCTAATTTATTTTATTTATTGTAAAAAGAAAATTAAAATTAAACCTATTTTAAAAAAGACTAAATCAATTAATGTTAGTGTTTATTTATAAAATAATTAATAGTGAAATTAGTGATAAATAATAATAATAAGAAAATAATGTTTTATGAATTAATTATGAAAATAATTGTTTGTTAGTTAATAATAATAATAATAGTTATAATTGAAAGAAAATAAAAGAAAGAAAATAAAAGAGAAAAATAGAAACCAGGGGGTGCAGGCCTTTTTTTGGAGGTGTTGATTGCAGTTTTTGGCCCACTAAGCTCAGGCCTGCGTTGACTTTGCTAATCCCCCATGGCGCTTGTTGACTGGGAGCATGGTGCTCCTCCCCTTTTGATCACTGGATTGATGCTTGAAGACACTTGGCGTCTGGATGAGCAAGGTGCATGATAGACACCTCCTAAAGCCCTGCATGGGAATACATTAGAAAAAATATGAATAATGGTTTGGGGGACCTGGGAATCGAACCCAAGTCCCATTGATTTCCAGACACGTCCTCTTCCACTAAGCCAAGCGCCTGTAATTTTTAGTATAGTGGATAATAAACATAATATATGAAAACAACGCCTATGCTGGAATTCAACAAAAACGCGCGCTATATTTGAATTGCCCAATGATACAGCACCACGTCCTCGTCTTCTTCATGAAACCTGCAGAAAAAGAGTTAGATAGCGGGGGTTTTTAACCCCCACCAAATGCAAAGAGAAAAAATAACGATTAGCTTTATATGCGAGATAAATTGAGCGCGAGGGTAGTTTTAGTTTCGTCTCATCCTGACGAATCCAACCATGGATTTTTCAAAGCCTGATTTTTCCTGTATTACAAACCCCTAATTTGAAAGCTTCGAAACCCTAAAACTTATCCATGGTGGTTTCGGTTTCAGGGTGTTTCAAGGCAATTGAACCACACCATTAGCTTCGTATGGGTCCTGTGAACACAAAACACTCAACAAAACATATCAAACGTGCATGAATAATGAGATGCGATTCTGAAAAATATGTACAAAGTGTTAAACCGTTTTTGATGATTCTTGTGGCTTTAGTGCTTGATTTTGATTGCAATGTGTTCCCGGGGAATTATGCAAGGTATTAGAATCCTCAAATTGGTTTGGCAGGGCCTGGAATGTGGAGAACTGTTTTCCAATTTTCTTGAGATTTTTGGAATTGGTTTATGGCTCTATAGCAGCTTTTTTCACGTGAATGGCATTAGGGTTATGTTGTGTGCATATATGGGAATAGAATTAGGTCAGCAGCTGGGCCAATGATCCATGGAATTGAAGTTTGGAGATTCTTGTTAACCACCATTGAAAACTTTCCTTTTTTGAAGCAAAACCAAGATTTCATGCACAAAATAGCTTGGCACGAAATTGTGAGCTGGCATGTGGTATATGAAAGTTGTTCAAATAAAAAAGGTGCCCTTCCATTAATTTTTAGATTTTATTTGAATTATTATGGATTTAAAATGAATTAAATTAATAAAAATTAAATAAAAATGGAAAAATAAATGTTTGGTCTTGAAATTAATCATGGGACACGTGGGTGGCATGACAAGGCTGAATCAAGTGGGAGAAAGTGGGCCCTTTTGTCAAAAATTGAAGTTTTAAGGATAGTTGACTTTTGCCATTTCACAAACATTTCCCAACTTCTCCAATGCATATCTTGCTCAATTATGACCATATGAACATGTTCTTGGACATTTTGGAAATGTCTTGAAGTCCTCTAACCAATGCCTTTGGTCCCATGTCATTTGAATTTACCAATCTCAAGTTATGGTCTTTGACTTAAAGTGCCTTTTTGTTGACTTTTGAAAATGACCTATAATGTAGAAATTGATAACTTTTTGTGAGAGAATTTCTTGGACTTGGAATGTGAAGATGAGTTGTAGAAAATGTCCTCCCCTTCAAAATGAGCATTAGATGGGATTTTTTTGATGAACCATGAAAAATTTATGCCCTGGTCAAGTTGCAGTTGACTTTTCAACTGTCCAAAAATGGAAACTTTTGCATCTTTGATGATTTTTGAGCCATTCTTGTGGAATCATGATCAAGACTTGATCAAATGATGATTGTGGCTTCAAAATAAGATGTTGACCAAAAATTTTGAATTTTGACTGTAAAATGACCATTTTACCCCTGTAGTTGACTGTGAAGCACTTAGGGCTTTTGACTGTGCAACTTGACCTTGTGAGCCTTGAAACTTGGCATGTAGATGCTTGGCAATGTATATAGGCATATGGGACTTGATTGGACCATTGAAAACCACAAATTCCTTGCAAGAACCAAAACCCTAATTTTGACTGGCTTAAGAGGATGTTTGGCTATGCAATCCCTTGAGGAATCTTGAAGCATTTGAAGGTTGATCTTGACAAATCTGGAAGAATATGGGAGGGAAAATTTTGGGGTACAACACACTACTTCAGCGCGTTACGACCGTCACCCACCTGTGATGACCGTCATGCGTGTGAAGGTGGACGTTATACATGGATTGAGACGTGGGCATTAAGGGCAGACTCGTTCTCCCTTTTTCTGTTGAGTCTCCTATTTTCTTGCCACCACTTTTAGTGCTCCTATATTTTCTCCATTGAAGACTTCATCAAGAATTCTTAACTGCTGATTTTCCTATGCTATATATATGTGTACCAGTGCATAGTTCAAGGGTCGAAGAATTTTCCTCAAAACAAACATTATTTTCTTTTGCAGTTATTTTCCATTTTCCTTGTTTTGGAATATTGTTTTCACGTTCCTGTAATTTTCATTCAAAGTCTTAGTTTTTAGTTTTAAGTGTTAATTCTTCTTTCAAGAATTAACACGAATTATTTACTGCAAATCAAGCTCGAAGATTGGATTATTGTAATACTTCAAGATTACCATAGCAACTTTGATTCCAGGTTTTATATTGCAATTATTATTCATTCAGTTTTTATATTATGCCAATTATTGCTATGAATTATATTTTGAACTGTATTGATGTTAAGTTAATTATGTATGGCTAAATTATTAATACCGGTATGTGACCGTAAGAACTGAAAGAATTCAGTGATACCTTGGCCAAAAATATTTATAAAACAATTTCTGGTTTCCAATTTCCAAGATTAATTTAACTATCCTTGTCACGAGAGTGAGAGGTTAATTAACATGATTTTGCAACGAGAGTGGGAAATTAATTAAGGCAAGAACCTGCATGCGAGAGCTGGGGTTCAACCCAGATAGTGGTAACGAAGCATTGATTTTTAAATACACGAGAGTGTTTTAATAAATTAATTAAACTTAAATTGTTTTCAAAAAGTGTTATTAAATTTAAAGTGCATCCACTAGGTTTAGTAGCATGACTTATTTCATAAACACGAGAGTGTATGTCTCAGGTTTTTAAACAATTAGCTTTTACCGAAATACTTTACAGGCCAAGCGATTCACCGAATTCCCAAAGTCCAATTATTACATACCGGTATAATTAGTACTATTATTTTTAATTAAACTGTTTCCCCCAAAAATCGAATATTCATCGCTTAGTTAGACAAACTGTAGCATTAGATCGTATGCGATTGATCCTCAGTCTCTGTGAGTTCGATAATCTTTTAAAACTAGAACGACTGAACTGTATACTTGCAGTTAGTATCCCGACAGACTTATAAAGTTCCGATCACATACCACCATCGTTCACTGATGATGAACTATCAACGTTCACTGAAGATAGCAAAAAGATAATAAACACCGACGTTCACTACTGATGTCCTACCAACGTTCACTGGAGGTAGAAAGAGAAAATATATCATACCACCGCTGTTCACTGATGATGAACTATCAACGTTCACTGAAGATAGCAAAAAGATAATAAACACCAACGTTCACCGATGTCCTACCAACGTTCACTGAAGGTAGAAAGAGAAAATATATCAAGTTTTCCCCAAAATTCTGGTGTTTCACCTAGAACGGGTCTCAACTTCTTCTTGACCAAGGAAATCTGCCTGGAAAATATCAAGCATAAGTTGTCTCAAATAAAGAGACTTGTTACTTGTTGTCATGGAGAATTGCAGAAAGAAATGACTTTTCTGGGGAAAGAAACATGACTTCCCGGGGAAATGCCACGATATTCCTGCTGAGGAGATAAAGTCTTCTCGTGCAAAATAAATGCACAAACTAAAACTCAAAGTTTTCAGAAATCCAAAGTAAATAATATTGTCATACAACCACAGATCCAAATCAGAAATAAACTAGAGCAAGACCGTCAACGAAGATACATCCTTTGAGAAATAAACTCAAGAGGGAAAACCAAATCCATCTAAGCAAGGAGCGCTGCAGGAAGGTCAGAACACAATGTCAATGAATAATGATTTGTCAATTTTAGCCATGCAGGATGTATGTATGAATGTATGAGTGCTATCGTGCATATGCTGGTAAAATAGATACACAATCAGTAGGAACAAACAAATAAAATCGCCTCAGGTACTAACAACACTTGGCTAAACTTCAACCAGAAAGATCATTCCAAGAAAGGTAAAAGCCAACTGCGGAAACCAAACCTATTTCCTGCCTTTAACTTTACTAAAGAGAAACATAATTCGGAGGTAGACAAATTAAACATATACCGGGATAAAACATCCTCCCTCCAGCTTCATCGGAAAAACAATTTTCCAAAAGCAACATGCCTACTATAGATTGCAAGACCATCCTCAAATAAAGCAGACTGACGCCGAAACATCCAAACCTCATTGGGGAATTCAAGCCTACCTCCCTGTGGAAAATGCAGATTGAAACTTTACCTCATGAAAACTTATTCCAACAAAATATGCCTTGGGATAGCCTTCCCGGGGAATCAAGAAGTCAACATTAGTGCCAATACTGCAAAAAGAGCGACATCTCAGCACACCAAGGGAATAAACCCTTTCATCATATGAGGGAAGACTTCGCTGGGGAATCTGGGACAGAGGCTTCTGACCATGCAAACCCAAAATCAAACATGAATCAAGACCTGACTGAAGACAATGGGATCACAAACCCAATACTGCCCCTTACACCGACTGGTATCGTCTTTAACTATCTGAGAAACACACAAAGATCGCACACATACCAGCAAAATAACCTGAGAGAACCTTCATGAGGGAAATAAAACTTCTCAAAACCACCGGAGTTTGTTCATTCCTGGGATCACCATTTTTGTTGTCATTGTGTCATCACAAATCTCAAAGTAAAAGTGAATTGTAAAAATCTCTTTTTCTTTTTTTTTTGAAAAATCAATTTTGTTTTTTTAATCTTTTTGCTTTGAAAGTTATTATCAGTAATAAATGGAGTCTTTGCAAGCTAAATAAAAAAATAACACAAAGAGTTGGGTAAAATCTCGAATTTCATTAATAGAATGGTAGTTTGCGAATGGAGAGACTCCATGGATGATTACAAAGTTTGGGAAATGGTAATACATAATGGAAAAGATACATTGAGATACAATTACCACTATTCCCCCTAACAACTTTTGAAATCCTGAGAAGCAGCTTTTGTTGAAGTATGGTGAGGATCCGAGAAGATTGTTGCTTCAACGATCAAGTCTTGTCTGACGTAGTTACTTGCCAAGAAAAAATCCCTAACTTTTTTCTAAGTTGCCCTTGCGGGTTTTTAACTTAGCGGGAAATTAATTCTGTTTATGTCTCTAAATTTTGCCTAGACCGCCATTTCGGGTTTTCGGCTTACCGAGACGCTCCTTTTTTCCTAAGCCGCCCTTTCGGGTTTTCAACTTAGCAAGCTGTTCTTTTATTTCTTTAGGCAAAGTATTTCTTGACTGTGTCAGCATTCATGGGACGTGGGAACTCCTCACCATCCATAGTTTCAAGAATTAATGCACCACCAGAGAAGGCTTTCTTGACAACATATGGGCCTTCAAAATTGGGAGTCCACTTGCCCCTAGAATCAGTGTTGAAAGACATGATCTTCCTGAGCACGAGGTCGCCTTCTCTGAATTCACGAGGTTTGACCTTTTTATCAAAAGCTTTCTTCATTCTTTTCTGATATAACTTCCCATGACATAAAGTTGTCATTCTCTTTTCCTCAATCAAATTCAATTGGTAAAACCTGTTCTGGACCCATTCAGCCTCTGTCAATTTGGTTTCCATTATCACACGCAACGAGGGAATCTCTACCTCGACAGGGAGTACAACTTCCATTCCATACACCAGGGAGAACGGGGTTTCTCCTGTTGAAGTCCGAACAAATGTTCGATATCCGTGCAGAGCAAAAGGGAGCATTTCATGCCAATCCTTATAAGTAACAACCATTTTCTGGATAATTCTCTTGATATTCTTATTAGCAGCTTCAACAACCCTATTCATCTTTGGCCTGTACGAAGATGAATTATGATGGACAATCTTGAATTCTTCGCACAGTTCTGTCATCATCTTGTTGTTCCAATTCGAGCCGTTGTCAGTGATGATTTTGCTCGGCACACCATACCGGCATATAAGATTATTCTTGACGAAACGCACAATCACCTGCTTAGTAACATTGGCATATGAAGCAGCCTCTACCCATTTGGTGAAGTAGTCAATTGCTACCAAGATAAAATGGTGCCCATTCGAAGCTTTGGGTTCTATCATCCCAATCATGTCTATACCCCACATAGAGAAAGGCCATGGGGAGGAAATCACATTGAGAAGTGTCGGAGGCACATGGACTTTATCTGCAAAAACCTGACATTTATGGCACCTCTTTGTGAATTTGTAACAGTCAGATTCCATCGTCAACCAATAATAACCTACCCTTAGCATCTTTTTAGCCATCGAATCTCCGTTGGCATGAGTGCCAAATAAACCTTCAGGAATCTCATGCAGCAACATGTCTGCTTCGTGTCTATCCATACATCTGAGCAAAACCATGTCATAATTTCTCTTGTATAACACATTTTCATTGAGGAAGAAACTGCCTGCCAATCTTCTCAGTGTCTTTATATCTTTCTTTGCCGCACCAATTGGGTATTCCCGAGTTTGAAGAAAATGCTTGATATCATAATACCAAGGTTTTTCCTCTTCTACCTCCTCTGCTGTAAACACATGAGCGGGCCTATCCAATCGTCGAACCGTAATTCGGGGTATATCATGAAGATTTGAAAAACACAAGAGGGGGGGGGGGCGCTGAATTGAAAACTTGTAATCAAAAGCACAATGACACAGTGTTTTTATCCTGGTTCGTTTGATCTCAAACTACTCCAATCCACCCGTCAAGCTGATTTCGCTTCTCTCTAACGAGGTCTTAATCCACTAATCTCAAAAGCATTACAATCACTAGTTTAACAATTGTTAAAGTCTTCTTGAGTACAACCATAATCCGGTTAATCTCAAGGAACAGTGTTTCAAAACAATTATACAAGAATGTGCTTTGTTGTTTTTCGTAACAAAAACTGTTATCACAACTGTGATAATTTACACAAAATAAGAGCTTGGAATGATGATGAATAATGCTTGCAGCTTTTTTAATTCTCGTGAATAGTCTTAGATAATCGTTAACGATTTGAACACTCAGCTTGTTTATATAGGCAATGGATTTACGTTGATCATCAAGCGTGTTTAATGTCATTAACTCACTTTCCATTTGGAGAATATCTTGTCTGAAAGAAGCCGTTGGAATTGATGCTGTCTTGAATGATTAGTAACGCTTCAAAATCATACATCCTTGCCTGCTGCTGACGCTTTAGAATATTGATGACTTGGATTAACATGCTATTGTTCAGAATCAGAGTTTACTTTGCTTAAGCGCAGGTTCTGGTCATCAACCTTCATCACATGTTCTGATTGCTTCAGCGTGTAGCTCTTATGGCTTATATTCTGATGCTGCTTTGGTCATAACTTCTGCATACATAAAAACATAATTTTTAGGGTGCATATTTGTTCTTTGTATTTGTTATCATCAAAACTTTAACTAAGGGTTGTAGAATCAAACTATGTTCTAACAATCTCCCCCTTTTTGATGATGACAAAAACTAGAATTTTCAATTAAAAATAAAGAACAAAAGGTTAAAGATAAACTCCCCCTGAGTTGATTACTTCCCTTAAGTTCCTTCTCATCAGAGTTTTAGCTGCATCTCCTATCAGAATTTGTACCTGTTCAGACTTTTTAGAAGATAAAGGTTAAGTAATTCAGAATGTTTGAGACTTCTGTCTCGATAAACAATTATTGAAAATATCTTACTTTATCCCCCTTTTTGTCAGTTATCAAAAAGGCAATATAATCAGAGCCAAAATAGTTGAATTATATTAAAAAACACGATGCAATGACAAGTTCCAGAACATAAGAGTTAAAAATTAAGAGTTACAGATAAACAATTTCAAAAATAAATCTAAGAAGGAGGGGGGAGATGTGTGAACAATGCTTCCAGCAAGCTCTTGATCTGAGTATTTGACTCTTCTTGCTTGCCCAAAATGCCCCTGATTTCCTTTGTGGCGTCTTCTTGTTTACCCATAATACTTTTAATCTCTTTGTTTGTGTACTCCTGCTTTTCCAACCTTGCATGGATTAGAGCATTTTCTTTCTTCAACTCTTCCAGAGTTTGCATGACTAAGGAAGATGCTGGAGTTTCTTCAGGAGTTCGACGTTACTCAGAGCATTCTGCAGCTTGTTCACAGTGAACCATTTCTTCTGCTATAATCATGTCTTCTTGAGCAGTTATCAGATAGAGACTTTCTGATTCGGGTACAACTTCATCTGAAGAATGATGCTCTTTCCAGGGAGCATTATCCAGTGAGAGGATATCTTTCTTGAACAGTTTTCTCAGAACTTGGTCTTGAAAAGCCTTCAGCTTAGCTCTAAAGTTCTGCTGAACCTGTTCATAACTCTGTTCCTTCAGCTTCAACGTTTCATAACTAAGCCAGTTTCTGAATCTTATCCATATATAATCAGAAGCAGCATGATTAGTCATCTTTTGACTAGCATGCTTCAAAGAATTTATCCATTCCTGCATTCCTGTTTCAAAAATCAACAAACTTGTACCAACATCTGATGTGGTTTCAGTTGGTTTAGGTTTGGGAATGGCAGTTTTGTGAGAGATAGATGCTAGTTTTTCCAACACAATTGGATCAATGACAAGTCTTACATTGTCAGCTGGACTGTTAGAGGGTTAAGGAGTGGGAGAGTCAGGAATGATAATTAGGCTGGTAGGGGAGTTTGGTGGTGTGGATTCAAGAGATGAAGGGATTTCTGGAATGTCGTGGATGGTGAGAGGCATGTGAACCGTAAGAGGTTATGTGATTTCAGGTATTAGGATTGTATCAGAATCTGAAGGAGATTCTTCAGATTGGTTTATTGTAACATGTTAGGGTTCTGGTTCATGGATAACAGAAGATTGATTTTCAGAAGGTTGAGCTTCTGGTTGTGGTGAGTTGGAGTTCAGATCTTCTGGTTGTGGTATTTCTGGTTGAGGAATTTCTTATTGAGGTGATTGTGGTTGTGAAATTTCTTGTTGAGGAATTTGTGGTTGTGAAATTTCTTGTGTTGTATCAGAGTTTGGATTTTCTGGGAGTTGAGAATTTGGATTTTATGGCAGGGGAGAGGAAAATTCTTGGTCAAATAAATCAATATCAGACAGAACTTTGGCAAGTTCTGGTTGGTCATGTTCAGGATTTTGATTTTGAGAAAGGGAGTGAGGTTCATTCAGACCTAGAGTTTCTGATGGATCAAACCCTATGTCAAGTCTTCAAATGTTTGGGGTGATGGGTTTGTTGGTTGAGAAGGCATGGCTTCAAATGTTGATACATTTATTGATTCTATAACAGAAACAGAGGAGGGATTACCTTTCTTTTTGGCAGCTTTTGGTATCCTCTAAGAGGGTCCTTCTCCTGCTGCTTTCCTCTTCTTGGTCTTCTTTAAAGAAACTTCTGGAGCAGCCTTGTGTAAGTCCTGGATATTGATTTCTGGTGCAGTACCATCTTCCTTGCAAGCGTCCAGATATCTGACTATTATTTCTGGTTTGGAGTCAATCTCAGAAAATAGAGGAAAATCATCCAGAGGTATCCTTCTTGAAGTGATGGTTGCATGAGAAGTAACAGTAGGTTCCTTCTTGACATTCTCAATGATTTTCATCTTCTTAAGATTTTTAGCATTCAGAGGCTTCCCAACGGTTGCTTCCAATGTGCTAATTCCTAGGCCTCCGTCAGATGTTTTATCAGCCTATTCTCTGTCAGAATATCTGATATGAGCCTTCATAAGGGAATCCAATCCCTCTTGGTCCTTTCGTCTTCTCTTGTTTCCTTCATACTAGTTCTGAGATGATTAAACAACAAGTGTGGAAGATTTACCTTTGTCCTCTTAGCAATGAAATAGATCAGAAATTGCTGATCAATGTTGATATAATCAGGAGAGCTTGTGGGCTTCCTGTGGTTGATACACCCTAGAATAATTCTGGCCCAAATTCTGTGGTGATCCTTCAAATCTCTGATTTTACTGGAGGGTAGACCATGAGTAAAAATTTCTTTTGCAATAGAACTTACGTCAGAGCATCTCTCAGCCATGTCAATGCATCTGACACCTCCACCATTGTATCCAAGAAGCTTTGCAATTAGGTCTTCTGTAATAAAAATTTTCTTCCCCATGATATAAGAAGTAACCTGATGATTTGAAGAAGAAGCATGTATCCAGAATTCTTTGACAAGAATGGGAAATGTTGGACCAACCAGACGGTCAAAGTACTTGTTCCATCCTTGAGTAGTAACATCTTCATACAGATTAAAGCCATTTTCCTGAAGACTCCCAAAATCAACAATCAGTTCAGAGAGAACTTTCAGATTGTTAATAGGAGTGAGGAGCATTCTGTAGGGTTCTTCATACTGTTCCATTGAAGCAGATTCATGAACACTGATATTTTTGACACTTGAAGAAGCCATTGTTCACACGGAATTTTGAGGAAGATGAAAGGGTTTTTGAAAGCAAGAACTTGAAACGAGAGAAAATATTGATAAGAGTAAAAGTGAAAGAATGTAAAGAGTGATTTCGAGTTTTAAATAGATTTCTTGAAAACGTAAGCAGTAAGAAAAAGAAAAATTAGTCATGATTATATGCATTAATCACACCTGATTTTAGGGGATTCAGAAAGATACTTGAACGATTATCCTTGACAAGTGTCTCAATACATCCAATCAGCGCCTTGATCCCTTCAGAAATTGAACACGTTTTCAGCTTCAGAGGGTAGCTGATGAGGGGATGACAACTGTTTGATAATGTGAACTGCACGCTTCTATTCTTGAAATGAAATATTCAGATCTCCATGGATAGATTCTGATGCAATCTGTACTTCTAAACTCTAAAGGCAGGTTAATTAGTAGTTCACAGAGAATAATAAAGTTCTGAAGGTTAGGATATGTAAATAAAATATTTTATTCTGGGCATAGCTTCATGCTGAGATGTTTCAGAATGAAGTTAAACCTATCTTCAGAAAGAGGTTTTGTAAAGACATCAGCCCATTGATGGTCTGTGTCAATAAATTTTAAGGTTAAAATTCCTTTCTGAATATAGTCCCTAATAAAATGATGTTTTATCTCTATATGCTTAGCCCTTGAATGTAAAATTGGATTCTTGCTGAGACAAATAGCAGAAGTATTGTCACAGAGGATAGGAATGTTACTCTCAAATATGTTGAAGTCTTCAAGTTGACTTTTCATACAAAGCATTTGCGTGCTACATCCAGCAGCTGCTATGTATTCAGTTTCTGCTGTTGATAGTGATATTGTGGATTGTCTCTTACTGGTCCATGAGATCAGATTTTCTCCCAGAAACTGGAAGCTTCCAGAAGTGCTTTTACGTCCTACTCTGTCTCCAGCGAAGTTAGCGTCACAATATCCTACTAAGCTGTAATCATTTAATTTTTTTTATAAAACAAACCCATATTAGTAGTACCTTTTAGATACTTGAAAATTCGCTTAACTACTGTTAAGTGAGTTTCTCTGGGATCTGGTTGGAATCTAGCACATAAGCAAACACTAAATAAAATGTCAGGCCTTGAAGCCGTCAGATAGAGAAGAGAACCAATTATACCTCTGTATACCTTCTGTTCTACCTTTTTACTTACCTCTTCCTTTTCCAGAATGCACGTGGGATGCATTGGAATCTTTGAGGGCTTACATTCTGAGAGATCAAATTTCTTCAGAAGTTCTCTGACATATTTCCTCTGATGAATATAAGTTCCTTATGGAGTTTGGTTTATCTGAATGCCCAGAAAGAATTTAAGTTCCCCCATCAAGCTCATCTCAAACTCCGCCTGTATAGATTTTGCAAACTCTCTTCCTAGAGAGGGTTTAGTAGACCCAAAGATGATGTCATCAACATAAATCTGACATACTAAAATGTCATTCTTAACTGTCTTACAGAATAAGGTTGTGTCCACTTTCCCTCTGGTGAATTCATTTTCTGACAGGAAGTTACTTAGTCTTTCATACCAAGCTCTGGGAGCTTGTTTCAGACCATAGAGTTACTTCTTTAGTTTGAAAACATATTCTGGGTGTTTGGAATTCTCAAACCCAGGGGGTTGGTGCACATAAACCTCTTCTTCTATATAGCCATTTAAGAATGCAATTTTGACATCCATCTGATACAGAGTGATGCCATTATTTATAGCAAATGATATTAAAAGTCTGATAGATTCTAACCAGTCGACTGGAGAAAAGGTTTCTGTATAGTCTATCCCCTCTTACTGACTATAACCTTGTGCTACCAGTCATGCTTTTTTTCTAACGACTTCTCCTTGCTCGTTCAGTTTGTTTCTGAACACCCACTTTGTTCCAATGACGTTGAATCCTTTTGGTCTGGGGACCAGATCCCATACGTCATTTATGGTGAATTGATTCAATTCCTCCTGCATTTCCAGAATCCAGTCATTGTCCAAAAGCGCTTCATCAATTGTTGTTGGTTCAATCAGAGAGACCAGTCCCATGAGGGATTCTTCAGAGTTTCTGAATGTTGATCTTGTTCTGATTGGATCAGCCTTCTTTCCCAGAATTTTATCTTCTAGGTGAGCTATGTTGCTTCTGGATAGTCTTTTCTGAAGTTGGTCAACTGAAGGTGTTGGATTGCTATCAGTAGCTCTTTCTGATGTTGTGGGAGTGTCTCTGTTGAGAACTTCTAACGAGTTGTCTTCAGTACCTATGAGTTCAACTTCCATACCTGCAAGGAATTCATTCTGCTTTGACTCTTGAGAGTCAAGCTTATCATCAAACCTAACACTGGTTGAATCTTCAACAATTTGTGTTTCTGTATTGTATACTCTGTACCCTCTTGAGCGTTCAGAGTATCCTAACATAATACACTTTTGTGCTTTAGAGTCAAACTTGTTCAGATAATTTTTTGTATTCATAATAAAGAAAATGCATCCAAATGGATGAAAATAAGAAATGTTGGGCTTTCTGTTCTTCCACAATTCATATGGAGTCTTTTCCAAAATAGGTCTTATGGAGATTCTATTCTGAATGTAACACACTGTGTTAATTGCCTCTGCCTATAAGATCTTAGTAATGTTAGTCTCATTGATCATGGTTCTGGCCATTTCTTGCAATGTTCTGTTCTTTGGTTCTACAACTCCATTTTGTTGGGGAGTTCTAGGACAAGAGAAGTCATGCAAGATGCCTTTTTCATTAAAAAATAATTCAAAATTTTTGTTTTCAAATTCTCCACCATGATCACTTCTGACTTTGACAATTCTAAGATCCTTTTCATTCTGAACTTGGTTGCAGAAGGTAACAAACACAGAGTGTGACTCATCCTTGTGTCTTAAGAACTTTACCCATGTTCATCTGCTATAGTCATCTACGATTACTAACCCATACTTCTTACCACTGACTGAAGCAGTTTTTACTGGTCCAAATAAGTCAATGTGTAAAAGTTCTAATGGCTTAGAGGTGGAAACAACATTTTTGGATTTGAAAGCAGGTTTTGCAAATTTGCCTTTCTGACATGCTTCACACAGAGCATCTGAGTTGAACTTCAAATTAGGAAGTCCTCTGAATAGATTGAGTTTGTTAATATGAGATATTCTTCTCATACTAACATGCCCCAATATTTTGTGCCAGACCCATTTCTCATTGTTAATAGAAAGTAGGCATTTTACATTCTGACTCTTTAGTTCAGAAAGTTTTATTTTATAAATGTTGTTTTTCCTCTTTCCATTAAATAGGATAGTCCCATCTTTCTGACTAACAGCTTTGCATGAATTTTGATTAAAGATTATATCATAACCGTTATCACTTAATTGACTTATGGATAACAGGTTATGCATTAATCCATCAACTAATAATACATTATTTATAGAGGGAATATTTCCATTACCTACTGTTCCAGAGCCAATGATCTTTCCTCTCTGATTACCTCCAAAGCCCACGTAGCGTCCAGGCTTAAGTTCCAGGCTTTGGAACATATACCTTCTTCCCGTCAAGTGTCGCGAGCAGCCAGAGTCTAGGTACCACGACTGGTGTATTAGCCTTGCTGCTAAAGATATCTGCTACATGTATAATTTTATCCTTAGGTACCCACATTCTCTTGGGTCCTGATTTGTTAGTTTTACCAAAATTCTGATTGAATTTTGGTTTGATAAAATAATCACTACTTGTGTATTTTATGTCATGTGTGTGCCCATATATAAAATGTGAATTAAGTGGTGTGAGTTTTATGACTAAGTCCATGGCCTGTTTAGGTGTAGATACCTTTCCTTGATATCCTATCCCTTTTCTGCCATTTCTGCTAACTCCATAGATCATTGAAGCCATCTTGCTTCTATCTATGTTTCTAGCTAGAAACTTCTGAAAGCTGTGATCATACTCTTTGATGATCTCATCAGCATTACTGGGAGTCTCTAAGATTGTTTCCTTCTGAGAATTTTGCAAATCATTTTCTAATTTTGAAATTTTTTCTTTTAACTCGGAATTCTCTAATCTGAGACTCTCATACTTTTCAGAGTCAGAGGCAAGATCCCTTTTCAGGTTCTTGAATTTGACTCTGATATGTTGATACCTTTCCAGAATTTCATTTAGACTTTCTGCAAGTTCATTTTTAGTAAAATTAATGGTAAAGTCAGGGAATACCTCTTCAGTGTCTGATTCTGAGTCTGAACCAGAAGCTTCACTGTCCTCTGATACGTTTTCCATGAGAGCTATGTTTTCTCTTTCATCATCTGATTCTGAGTCAGCTTCAAAGGTGTCAGAATCATCCCATGTAGCCATGAGGCTTTTCTTCTTTTCCTTGAAGAACTTCTTTTTGGGCTTCTCCTTCTGAAGCCTTGGGCAGTCACTTTTGTAGTTCCCTTGCTAGTTACACTCATAGCAGATGATGTCTTTGTTGTTTGGCTTTCTGTATCCCGAAGAACCTTCAGATCTTCTGTGTCCAGAGGAAGACTCAGACTTTCTGTATTTGGAGGAGGATTCATTCTGATTCTCTGGTCTTCTAGGATTTCTGAATTTCCTTTGTCTCTTCTTCCACAGTTGGTTCACCCTTCTGGAGAGGAGAGCCAGTTCATCTTCTTCTGATGAGGATCCATCAGAAGTTTCTTCCACAACCTGCAAAACCTTAGAGTCAGATTTTCTGTTAGATTTTAAAGCTAGTGGCTTACCTTGCTTTTGAGGCTCATCTTCTTCTAGCTCTATCTCGTGACTTCTGAGGGAGCTGACAAGTTCCTCCAGAGATATTTTATTGACATCTCTGGCTAGCTTAAGTGCTGTGACCATTGGGCTCCATTGCTTGTGTAAGCTTCTGATGATCTTCTTAACGTGATCAGCAATAGAATACCCTTTGTCAAGTACCTTCAGTCCAGCAACAAGGATTTGGAATCTAGAAAACATAGTTTCTATTGATTCACTATCTTCTATCTTGAATGCCTCATACTTCTGAATGAGTGCAAGGGCCTTGGTTTCTTTGACTTGAATGTTGCCTTCATGCGTCATTCTCAGAGAGTCAAACATGTTTTTGGCAGTCTCTCTGTTTGATATTTTCTCATATTCTAAGTATGAGATGGCGCTGAGGAGTATTGTTCTGGCCTTGTGGTGGTTTCTGAATTCACGCTTTTGCTGGTCAGACATCATTTTTCAACATCATGGGCCAGAAATAAACTCTCAATTCTGTCTTTCCAGTAGTCAAAGTTTTCTCCATCAAAGACTGGAGGTTTGCCACTGAATCTATCCTTGTCTTCATGGTAGTCATTGCTGAAGTTTTGGCTTGGTTCCACCATAGTGTTTTTCTGAAGCTTGGATCTTGTACTAACACAATTAAGTGTTTAAGCTCAGAACCAGGCGCTCTGATGCCAATTGAAGATGTGAAAAACACAAGAGGGGGGGGGGTTGAATTGAAAACTTGTAATCAAAATCACAATGACACAGTGTTTTATCATGGTTTGTTTGATCTCAAACTACTCCAGTCTACCCGTCAAGGTGATTTCGCCTCTCTCCAATGAGGTCTTAATCCACTAATCTCAAAAGGATTACAATCACTACTTTAACAATGGTTAAAGTCTTCTTGAGTACAACCACAATCCGGTTAATCTCAAGGAACACTATTTCAAAACAATTATACAAGAATGTGTGTTGTTGTTTTTCGTAACAAAAACTGTTATCACAATTGTGATAATTTACACAAAATAAGAGCTTGGAATGATGATGAATAATGCTTGCAGCTTTTTTAATTCTCGTGAATAGTCTTAGCAAATCGTTAACGATTTGAACACTCAGCTTGTTTATATAGGCAATGGATTTACGTTGATCGTCAAGCGTGTTTAATGTCATTAACTCACTTTCCATTTGGAGAAGATCTTGTCTGAAAGAAGCCGTTGGAATTGATGCTGTCTTGAATGATTAGTAATGCTTCAGAATCTTACATCCTTGCCTGCTGCTGACGCTTCAGAATATTGATGAATTAGATTAACATGCTATTGTTTAGAATCTGAGTTTACTTTGCTTAAGCGCAGGTGTGATGCGGTGGGAGAACTGACTTGAAGTTTTGCGTTTGTGTTCGCAAATGTTTCGGTTTAGCAAGAGTCGCCATCGACTTTTTATTTTATCCAAAGGATAGGTCAAAAAGCACAGGAAAGACCTTTGAGATTGTTTTTGGGTTCGGGGGGTAGATTATGAAAAGGGAAGGTGCTAGCACCCTTTTCATCCATGGTTTTCCATGGGCTCTTAGTTACTTATTTTAGATCACTTGCTTTTGCTTTTCAATTGTTTGAAATGGTGCTTTTGTGTGTGGTTTTGAAAGTATTTTGAAAAGAGGCCTTTGTCTAGGCAACCTTTGTAATGATTCTTGTGTGAATGTATACAAAGGTGTTTGTCTTTTGAAAAATGTTTCAATGTTTGAAAGTTTGTTTTGGGAAAATGTTTTGAAATTGTGTTGTATTTTTGAAATTAGCAAGGATGGTTTGCAAGTTTGATAAAGTAACTAGGAGTTGTCTACCCTACTCAAAGATCTTTCCTACACATTTTTAACCCTCTGACATTGTTGTTTTACCATTGTATTTGGTAAACAACCTTGTCTTTGGATGTTAAACGGGACAGGCGCGGGTCATCGTATGACCATGATAGCAATGGTGCTAAGTATCTTTAGCAAGTTTTTTGAGGGACTAGATCATTTTTGTATAGGCAACCAAGATAGCGTCATCGAGGGACCATGATCTTTTATTTTTGTTTGATTTTGCCAAGATACCTAGCATGCATACCATGGCCATTTTTAAGGCAACAAGTGGATGAAACCCTAGGGGTGCTTGTGTGTATTGTGTTGTCACTTTTCATGCATTTTTGTCTTGTGTTTAGTCATGCTATTTGTTTGATTTTGGTTATCATACAAACCCTAGTTTTACTATCATGGCATTTGAAAGCGATAAAATGCGTAAAAGTAAATCTAAGACTATTACAACATTATTATGGGGAGGGGGATACAAGTTTGAATAGGGAGATATTGCTAAAAAATAAAGCCCTAAAACTATTACAACCATATTGAATTTATTTGTACAAATAAATAAATAAGCAAATATTTAAATATGCAATTAAATATAAAGATGCAAAAAATGTTTTTTTGTATTATTTTTATGTATGTAAAATAAATTTATTTATGTCAAAAAATAAGAAAATAAAAATAATTATTTTTGGAAAGGGTAGAAAACCCTAGTTTTTGTTTTAAAAGAAAATGTATATTAATTATTTATTCATTTTTTATGTACAAGAAAATAAATATAAATATATGCAAAAAATGTTAAAAATTAAATTATGTGAGAAAATATTATTTAAGTATATAAATAATAAAAAATAAAAATATATGATATTTTTGTATTAATTATAAGTTTTTATTTAAGAAAATAAAAGTATGTTATTATAATAATTATTTATTATGCAAATAAAAATAAAATAAAAATATAATAAAATGCCAAAAATAAAGAAAATATTTTTTGTGATTTTAAATGTTCAAGAAAAAAATAATAAAGTCAGAAAATAAAAATAGAAATGAAAAATATGCAAAAATAAAGAAATGTGCCAAGGGAGTGCAGAAAGCAAGCATGGGGGTGCAAATAGCCAGAACAATCCAAGCCCAGCCCAAGATCCCTTCATCCTTGTCCTTGAGACAGAAGAAAAACACGCGCCATGGTTCAAATCTGTATCTCCTGCATACGTGCTTAAAAACAAAAACTTGCAACATGAAAGTTATAGCTCATCATCACACGATTCTAACCATATAAAAAACTTGATCTAACTCTAAGAAACCAGAGAGAATTTCCTTGGCCCTAAATTCTAACCTAAAAAATTCAGAAACTTCAACATCCAAATTCTCCTAGCTCAGTTAACATAAATGAATTCTATGCATATGTACAGCTCAAGGACAATGAGGACTACATTTTTGCTTCACAAACCTAAGCCTAATGATTCCTAAATAAGGAGATATAAGTTTGAAATTTACCTATTTCAGTCAAGCTCGAGTATGGCAATGTAGCAACTTTCAGTGAGGCCTGAAGGACTTTTGAGCTTGCTTGATGTTCCCTTGACCTTTCCCAATGCTTAGCTTGCTTTGAAATGGCTTGAATCTCCCTACAGAACTCAACCTGCAAACTCAGAATTTGAAAATGGTGAAGTGTGAAAATAGAGTTACAGTTGCTTGAGAATGGTCTGGACAGCTTAGGTGTATTGTTTAGAATGTGTTTGAAGTGATTTGGGACAAAACGCACGAGTGGAAATGGTTTTGGCTTGTGATTTGCAGAACTTGCCCTGTTTTGGGCAGAAGTTGGTGTTTTGGGATATTTGGGTGTTTGAGAACTTAATAGCTCGTGTTTCTGGCCTTAGACAATGTGTTAAACCTGTTTGAAATGAACACAAGGCTTGCTCTTATCATATTACAAAGTTGTGTGGACTTTTGCAAGTTACTTGCTTTTTAAGCAAAAGTTGAAGTTGACAATGCAAAGGGCTGTACTTGCTAGCTCCAAGCCTGCTAATAGTTGTTATATCTTTCCTGATATTAGTGAACTTTGTTTGCATAAAGAAATCATGTCCATGGCTCAAGACAAACAAAATTGCCAAAAGCATGCTTTATGTAAATGGTATTGCCACCTTTATGCCATTTTTGGAATAGTTCTTTGTACAATGCCCTAAAGCTCATAACAAAGCCTTAATCCAATGTGTTTTCATTTAATTTATGAGTGTAGAAAGGATTAGAACCTGTAAACCAAGTACAAGCATGATCCAAACTGATTTGCAACTTGTATCAATGTGCAAAATGCCTTGGACAAAAGTGATAATTTGCCATTTTCAATCCTTCGATTCTCCCTAACCATGAATGATCTTGGAGAGTTATTGGACATTTTGGAAAGCTTGTAACATGATATACAATCCATATTTGAAATATATTTTGAGATTCAACTTGGAACTATGTGAAAAATTTCCATGAAGATAGGTCAAAATCCTGCCTAAACTAGGGCCAAATTTCACTAAGTTAGAAAGTTTTTGGACCTCTATTCACAAAATCATAACTTGAGATCCAAGCATCTTTTGGGAAAAATTTGTGAATAAAAGTTTTAGATTTTGTGGAGGAATACAACTTTCATGTTGAAAGTTTTGTTTGAATCCAATTTCAACATGGTGAAAAAGTTGGGAAAAGTTGGGAAAAAATAAGAAATCTTCATAACTTAGAAAATTTCCAAGTTATGAAAGTTTTCCATTTTAAACCCTAATTTTCAAAATTAGGTTTCTTGGTGAACAAGTTTCATGTTTTGACACATCTTGATGAAAAATGACCCTTGACACTTGATTTTGACCAAAAAGTCAAAGTTTGACTTTTCAGTGTACAGTTGATTTTTGATCAGTTGACTGGGAAATTCATCTGTCAATCCAATGCATTTGAGATCTTTTAAACCTTGTGATCAGGTCAAGATGATGCCATTTAGTCCTTGAAATCATGCTTGAACCCAATTTGCCATTGGCTAGGTGAAAAATCAGAAATTGCCCTTCTATAGTCAAAACCCTAAAAATGACCATTTTGCCCTTTTGATGATCTGATCAAATTTCTTGAGGAGTTATGGTCCAAACTTGATCAAATGGTTCATATGAGTCTATAATGTTGACGTGGATCAAAAATTATGAGGTTTGACTGTAAATTGGCCACAATTGACTTTTTCCCCAATACAGCTAATTTTTAGGTCAACTGTCCAATTGACTGGGCAAAAATGTGATTCAAGGATTGAAACTTGGTATGAGCAATCTTATAAGTCTAACATGAAGTATGAAAGTCACATGAGGCATTGAAAGTCCAAAAATCCTTGTGCAAACTCAAACCCTAATTTCAGGTCATCAGTGCAAGAAGATGTCTTGAGCTGAGCAAACCCTAGTCTGGTCTTGAGTCCAAAGAGTCTTGTGAGGGGAAATCTTGATAAAATGAGAGGGAAAATTTTGGGGTACAACAGCAGGTTCTGGTCATCAATCTTCAGTGCATGTTCTGATTGCTTCAGCATGTAGCTCTTATGGCTTATCTTCTGATGCTGCTTTGGTCAGAACTTCTGCATACATAAAAACATGATTTTTAGGGTGCATATTTGTTCTTTGTATTTGTTATCATCAACAACTTAACTAAGGGTTGTAGAATCAAACTATGTTCTAACATATCATTCCAAGTATTCACTTGGTACATGGAAACCAGAGTTGCCAGAGCGTCTGCCATTTGATTTTCATCTCTAGGGATATGATGGAATTCCACTTTATTAAAGAAGGGTAATAATATTATAGCATAATCTTTGTAAGGGATCAAGCCATGGTGATGAGTGTCCCATTCTCCTTTAATCTGATTTATTACCAAATCTGAATCACCATACACATCGAGAATTTTGATTCTGAGATCAATAGCTTCCTCAAGACCCATGATGCAAGCCTCATATTCTACTATATTACTAGTGCAATCAAATGTTAACCTTGTAGTAAAAGGAATGTGCGATCCATGAGGAGTGACAATCACAACACCAATTCCTTTACCATAAGCATTCACAGCTCCATCAAATATCATACTTCAACGAGATTCAGGGTCAGGGCCTTCCTCAGGCAATGGTTCATCACAATCTTTCACTTTTAGGAACATCACATCCTCATCGGGGAATTCATATTCTGCAGACTGATGATCTTCCACCGGTTGGTGAGCAAGGTAATCTGCCAACACACTAGTTTTAATAGCCTTTTGGGTGCGGTACTCGATACCATATTCAGATAACAACATCTGCCAGCGGGAAATTCTCCCGGTAAGAGCAGGCTTTTCAAAAATATACTTGATTGGATCCATTTTGGAGATCAACCAAGTGGTATGATTCAACATATACTGCCGCAAACGCTTTGCCACCCATGCCAAAGCACAACATATCTTTTCCAGCATGGAAGAAGCGACTCACAATCAATGATTTTTTTACTGAGATAATAAATGGCGAACTCCTTCTTCCCTGTTTCATCCTATTGTCCCAGAATACAACCCATGGATTTATCTAACACTGTCAGATACATAATCAACGGTCTTCCTTCTATGGGAGGGAGCAAGATAGGAGGTTCAAGCAGATATTCTTTAATACTCTCAAATTCCCTTTGGAAGTCATCCGTCCATACACAAACTTGATCTTTCTTTAACAACTTAAAGATCGATTCACATGTTGCAGTCATGTGGGAAATAAATCTGGAAATATAATTCAAACGCCCGAGGAAACCCCTAACTTGCTTTTCAGTTTTTGGTGCTAGTATTTCTTGAATTGCTTTGACTTTATTAGGGCCAACTTCAATTCATTTCTGGCTAACAATAAAACCCAATAATTTCCCCGATCGAACACCGAAGGTGCATTTATTTGGATTCAAGCAGAGACGATACTTCCTCAAACGCTGAAACAACTTCAACAAATCTTCTACATGCCTTTCTTCAGTCTGGGATTCGGGAATCATATCATCAACATATAGTTCGATTTTCTTGTGCATCATATCATGGAATAAGGTTGTCATATACCTCTGGTACGTTGCACCAGCGTTCTTCAACCCGAAGGGCATCACTCTGTAACAGAATGTTCCCCAGGGTGTGATAAACGTTATTTTTTCCATGTCCTATGGAGCCATTCTTATTTGATTATACCCGGAAAATCCGTCCATGAACGGGAATACTTATAATTTTGATGTGCTCTCCACTAACATGTCGATGTGAGGAAATGGAAAATCATCTTTTGGACTAGATTTATTTAGATCTCTGTAATCTACGCACATTCGGACTTTTCCGTCTTTTTTCGGTACTTGGACAATATTGGCAATCCATTGAGGATACACTGACGTCACAAGAAAACCAGCATTAATCTGCTTTAGGACCTCCTCTTTGATCTTTACTGCCATATCTGGGTGGGTTCTTCTAAACTTTTGTTTAACTGGCGAACACTCTGGCTTCAACAGCAAATGATGATCGACAATGTCTGTATCTAGACCAGGCATATCTTGATAGGACCAAGCAAAAATATCCATATACTCTTTCAACAGCTCAATCAACCCTCTCTTCACATCAGGATGTAACGATGCTCCAATCTTGACTTCCTTCAGATCTTCTTCTGAACCCAAATTAATTCCTTCCAAAGGCTCTTTATATGGCTGAATGGTATTTTCCTCGTACTCAAGCAACCGTGAGACCTCTTCTGGAATTTCATCATAATCTTCTTCTTCAGCCCCAAACACATGATATTCAAAGTTGGGAGAGGGTGCAGGGTCATTGTATTCAACGGGGTTTTTTAATTAATCTACACATATGATTTATGATTACTTTTAGAAATTGACACATATGACAAGTGATCATGCAGATTAATTTTCAGTTATTATTTATTTTGAAAGGTTTTTTTTTATTACCATTTCCCAAGAAAAAGAAGAAAACAAAGACATAATTTGGGAAGCAAAGACAACTTTTATTAACGATCTTAAAAGTCACAACAAACAGATAAGCCCTACAACATTAATACTTCCACCTTGGGTAGAGTGAAAGCTTTTCAAAAGAAAGAAACAGATTAACCAAACAAATTACTTTGAAACATGTATGTAAGAATGAACATCAATGGTCACCCAGTTCTGAACTCTGACTCCATGCGTCACATAATTCGGTACTTCCTGCTCTGCTTCATCCTCTTCAACAACATTAATTCCAGAATCAATTGGATGGAGGTAGCCTCTGCTGCGGAAAACATCCTGATAACTGTTCACAGTAGATTTTGACTTCATACTTTCTCCTTTGCCAATCTTTAAAGAGAAACCCAAACCAGCTATGTTCTTGTTCACGGGTGGATCCACAAGTCATCCCCAAACTGTATTATGACCATTGCGCACAACCTGCTGCGCGTCCTTCAGCGAAACCACAAAATTCTCATTTCTCCTTATGTTGTTAATGGATAGGGCTTGGAACAGGGTTCCAACAACAACCTCATCCGCCTCTACGATATTGAAAGAGGATAGATGGGATATCAACAACGCCTGCTCCCCATTTATGATCACTACCTTCCCTTCACGCACAAACTTTAGCTTCTGATGCAGAGTTGAAGTGACAACCCCTGCTTCGTGTATCCATGGCCGTTCTAGAAAAAAACTATATGCGGGAATAATGTCCATGACCTGGAAGGTTATCAGGAATAAATATGGTCCTATATGGATGGGTAAGTCCACTTCACCGATGACAGATTTCCTCGACCCATCAAAAGCCTTCACAATGATGTCACTCGGGCGCATAGGTGCTCCTTGATACTTTAACTTCATGAGAGTACTCCTCGGTATAACATTCAATGCAGATCCATTATCAATTTGCACATTGGACATTGAATCATTCTTGCAGTTCATAGATATATGGAGGGCCAGGTTGTGATTTCCCCCTTCATCTGGTAATTCATCATCGCAGAAACTCAAGTTATTACATGACGTAATGTTTCCAATTACGCTGCTGAATTGATCTAATGGCATGTCGCTCTCCACAAAAGCTTGGTCTAGTACTCTCATCAGTTATTCTCTATGAGCAGAGTAGTTCATCAATAAAGCTAGGATAAATATTTTTGAAGGAGTCTGTAGTAGCTGATCTACAATTCTGTAGTCGCTCATCTTAATTAACTTTAAGATATCATCCACTTCTTTCTCTAATGTAGCTCCACTAGTCTCTCCTGTAGCCTTCTTAGGCTCATCATTCTCAGCAATTTTCTTTCCAGCAACAACATCTCTTTGAACAACCAGCACAAATACACGACCGCTACGGGTCACCTTGCTATTTTCAGCTATATTTCCAACATCAGGCATTGGCTGGATGGGAACTTCCACCCCATCTTCTAAGATTGTAGCGTTGTATTTGTAAGGCACAACTTTATCTGATTTGTAGGGAATAGGACCTGGCAGACTAATTACCAATAGGGTAACAACTGGTTTACTATGGCACTCCACTTCAAGATGAGCGGGTGCACCAAAACAAGGCATAATAATGTTTACCCCTTCCTCAACACAATCGGTCAATAAAAAAGTCATTTATGGGAAACAAATCTTCGTCTGAAGAAAAATACTCATCCACGGAGGCATACTCTTCCTCTGACTCTTCTTCCATTAAACAAACTTCAACCATATCAATCTCATGATAATCATCCCTCTGACCCATGATCTTGATAGTTCCATTGTCTAACAACAACTGAACACTCTCCCTCACAATAGAACATCCTCGGGGGTCTGACAGCAAACTATGCAAGATCCATATTGGTGTTCCACCTGACCAGTAGTACGGCATAAGGTAGCATGCAACTGTACGAGATCCTCATTCAAATACTCCACATTAAAAATTCGGAATTCACCAGGACATCCAGAAACCATATTCACTTCCTCTTCATACTCTGCCCTTGGCCTTATTATATGGATTAAACCTTCATCCATCATCTCCTGTAAATTAGCCTTTACCTTCTCACAACCCTGTATGTTTGTACTGCAAACAGCACAACCGGCGTGGTCATGCGTATAGTAGCTGAATTCACAGAGGTCTGCGTGCATTTTCACCAAATATCCTCTAACCAGATTAATGTCAAAAATCCAAAAGTCACCTGGACAACCGGCCACCATATTCACAGCATTTACTCCCCCGTGCTTGGGTAGAGGATTATCTTTCACATTAGGTCCCATGTCTTTGAAAGATAGAATTCCAGACTTCACGAACCTTTGCACTTCAGTCCTCAAAGGATAACAATTCTCAACACTATGCCCTGGTGCTCCCTGATGAAAAGCACATGTTTGGTCTGCCTTGTAATACCAAGGCAATGGTGATGGTACGACGGGAGGTGGTCGTGTCTGGACCAACTTCTTCTGAATCAATGCCGGTAGTAGCTCTGCATAGCTCATGGGAATAGGGTCATAGTTCTCCCTTCTCTGATTATTCCCTTGGTTCCCCTGCTGGGACGATCATTGATAAACAACGGTAGTCGGAGCGGCATTCATAACAGGAGTAACCGAGGCGACTTGCCGGTGACGCTGATAATTCCTTCTAGGACCATTTACCCTCCTCTCTTGTATAACAGCATTTGCGTCCCCCTCTTTCTTCTTGGTAAAACCATAAGATGGCTTCTTTACACCTCCAGATCCTTCACTCTTCGTCAAATGGCCTTCTCTTACAACCTCTTCTAGGCGGATACCCATTCCTACCATCTCTGTAAAATCACTTGGTGTGCTTGCTACCATCCTTTCGTAGTAGAAAGCACCCAGCGTCTTCAGAAAAATCTTAGTCATTTATTTCTCTTCCATGGGAGGAATCACTTGGGCAGCTACTTCACGCTATCTCTGCGCATACTCTTTGAATGATTCTCTGTCTTTCTGAACCATGGCCCTAAGTTGGTCACGGTCGGGCTCCATGTCCATATTGTTTTTATATTGTTTGATGAATGCTTCTCCCAAATCATTAAAGTATGGATGTTGGCGCTGTCTAAACTCATATACCACTTCAGTGTTGCGTCGGTCAAACTATCCTAAAAAAAGCGAATCAGCAGACGCTGATCATCAGTGTGGGTAGACATTCTCCTCATGTACATTACCAAATGGGCACGAGGGAAAGTGTTGCCCTTGTACTTCTCAAATTCCGGGACCTTGAACTTAGCAGGTATCTTAACATTCGGGACCAAACATAGCTTATTCACATTCTCCCCAAATAGCTCTTTCCCCTAAGAGCCTTCATCTCTCTTTGCATTCTTTCAAAATGCTCTTGAAAATCATCCATTATGTCATAAAGACCCAAGTCTTCACTCGGTGGAGGGAAAGGACGACACACATCATCATTAACAAACGGAACCAAATTCACCGAAGGAGGTGCAGCAGGAACAATATGCACCACAGGAGGTGCCGGAGTAACAACAGTCTAAACCACTGGAGCATCCTGAGGGCCAAGATTGAAACCTTCATGTGCAAAATTCTCTGGCATTCCCCATGGATAACCTTGAGGCATACGGTTTTGAACAACAACCGGAGTAGCGGATACAGGAACAGTCGGAACTTCAGTATTTGCCCTTGTTGGTTGAGGTTGAACACTCGGTGGCTGATTCTGAGCAACCACCAGAGCTTCCATCAGAGTAGTCATATTGGCCAAGCCGGCCTTCAAAGAAGAAACTTCTTCGCGCAACTCGCGATTCTCTTATTCTAAGTTGTCCATCTTCTTTTTGAAATTAGCCCGAGTATTATAGTGATGAGTCATCTTGCTGAATAAAGTAAAAGTTGGGTAAGGCACCTGGATATGCATAATAAATGCAAAAAATACGTGCAATATGATGCATGATATGCAATGCACATGATTATTTTTACTTCATTATTTAATATTTCAAGGGATTTAAGATTTATAGGCATATTACAAACATCAAAGTAATAAAGCTTTTGAAATACTGAATTTTTTTTATTATAATAACTTCAAAATGGATTACAAGTTTCAATGATCCCAAGTACAAGATGAAAATACAATCTAAAATCCTGAGAAAAAGAATTGATGGAGATCAATCTGTACGCTGGCGCTTCCCTGTGAGCCTGGCAATCTGAGCCCTCAACCTCTGGTTTTCTTCCTTATGTCTGATGGCAACCTCCTTCCAATCATCTGGATCAAAAAGTGAGTAATCAGTACCTGTTTGAGGTTTAGGGGAAAATAAATCCCCTTGCCTCTCCATAGACTCTACCGCTTGACTCTCAAGGATCTCAATCAAATTGTCTTTCTCCTTCAGGTCTGCTCTATAGGAACTCTCTAGAGTCTGGAACTTATTCTTCCAAGCATCCCTTTCATGTTGCATCCTAACTAAAGTGAGTTGCAGTTCTTCTAGATCATCTAATAAGGGAGGAGTGATCTTCACAAATATATTAGGCATGGGTGTCTCCCGAGTATACATCATCTTCAACTGAATGGCTCTCGATCGGACCCACTGAAGATATGGCTCCAAAGAAACAACACCCCTAGGTCCCAAATCCTTCCTACTCTTCTTATGAATGTGACGCCAGGCCTTCGCAATCTGCTCCCTAGCTTCCCTATGGTCTTCTCCTTCCCTTAGAAAGAAACTACTCCAATGAATACTATTCGGTTTATCCCTCATTGGATAACCAAGTTATCACCGTGCAAGAACAGGGTTATAGTTAATTCCTCCCTTTGTACCAAGAAGAGGTACATTGGGGAAACTACCACAACTGTCAATAATCTCCACATCCTGGTAAGCTCGATGATACCAATCAATATCCGAGTGAGTAAGTGCCATGATCTTAGGAGCCCAACGGGGTTCTTTCATGACATCCCAAAAAGCATCAGACTGAGGCATATGAGAGATGAACCACCGGTACAACAAAGGCGTGCAACAGATAATCATTCCCCCATGATAAGAACTACGAAGATGAACAGAGTAATAAGCATCACCCAACCGTGTAGGAACCACGTTTCCAATCATGAAAATCCTGATAGCATTAATGTTGACAAACTTGTCCATATTAGGAAATAAGAACAATCCGTAAGCGAGTAAAGCAAAGATGGCCTCAAAAGAAATCGTACTCTTCATTCTGGAAAAGTAACGAGCTTTCTCCAATAAGAACTGAGCTGGTAATCCTCTAATCCCTCCTTTAGTTGTCATATGGGCTTCCACCTCAGACTTCCCCAGATGAATCAAAGCAGCAATCTCAGGTGGTTTTGGCTCACCCTCCAAACCAGTAAAAGGAACACGATCGGTAACAGATAAATCCAATAGATAAGAATACTCCTCCAGTGTAGGCATCAACTGATAATCGGGAAAAGTAAAGCAGTGATACATCAGATCATAGAACTGGACCAAGGTCGAGAGAATACCCTCATTCATCTTCAACTTCATGAGAGGAATAATGGATCCATACTTCTTCCGAAAGTCCACAGAACACTCAATCTCTGGAATTAGACTGACCAAATCATCTATCTTGGGATCCTTGAAATTGTATTTCCCGGTCTTTCTCTTTCCAGAATCCATGGTTAAAAGTACCTGAGATATTCACAAATAGTCAACCTTTAAATCCCTTGAAATATTGTTTCTTCAAAAGATGCTTATGAGTGCATGGATGTATGATGCAACAATCACACACAAGATCACACAAATAGGGTTCATAGGTTCAACGTTACGAGCATGAGGTCGAAGGTACTACCCATAAGGTGTTGGTCTAAAAGGTTATCACCTGCCGAACAAGGTTCTAGAGGTTCCCAGAGTCTACATCCTTCCTTCGGATATTACCAACTTCCCGATTAACTCGGTAATTAGTAATATTCTCAAGAAAGACTCGTCCGAGCGTAGTATCGCGTGACAACTATTTTCGGATTACTCCGTCATGGCTTCCGCACTACACCTAAAAGGCCAAGATGGGTTTGGTATTCTACGGTCCTCAATTTCAGCAGGCTCCCAGGTCGAAATCAGTATGTCTTCCCGATTACTCGGTAAACGACACTACAGTCAAAGGGGCCTCCACTTAGTGGGGGATCTCATGCCTCCTTTTTTGGGATTACTCCCTCAAAGTTAACATGACTATTTCGCCCGTCCTATCTTAAAGTTTGCCCAAGTCCGGGTATATGACTTATGAGTAATCACCAAGCACCCTGAAAACCAGGAAAATCCAAACAAACATATATACAAAATATAACACATAAAAAACAATAGCACATATACAGATATAAACAAAGATAGGCTTAACCCACTTAGGGATGGACCAGCAAGAGGTAAATCTTTCCCCAGTGAAGTCGCCATTTTTTTGTAGCGGTAGAAATGTTCAAGACTAAGCCATTGGATTGACTAGACTTTATACAAATCAAAATAAAAATCGCCACTGCGCTTTATTGTTTCCAAAGGAATGGGAAAAGAGCGAATAACCCAAAAGAGGGGGAAAGAATCAAGGTAAGGGGGTTAGTTATGTAAAGGGAAGGTATTAGCACCCTAAACATCTATGGTACTCCGCAGGAACCTCTTTGTAAAATCTGTATACTTTGGCTATAAAAAAATGTGTTGCATATAAAATGGATGATGGAGGTGAGAAAAAGAAATATTTTTTATGATTTTTGCACCCGCCGCGGATGCGAACCTTTAATGCCTACGTACCACCTTTCGTGCAATAGGGAATCAGGGTACACGTAGTTCCTCTTTTAAAAATTTGAAACACAAGTGTGTTGGTTAATTTTATGAGATAAGACATCATCGTCATTGTCCGTATGGAAAACATACTTACTACCCACAATCATGAGAAAGGAGAATTTGCATCATCTCAAAGTGGAGGATATGGCTTGGATCTTAAAATCCACAATGCCTCACTTAACACTCAAGTGGAAAATATCTCACTTCACTATATATTGTAGAAGTATAGTTGTTTGCATCACTACAAGGATTGACAAGAGTCTAATCTTTTGAGAAAAAGTTTAAAGATAAAAAAGCCAAAGTGGCAAAATGGTTTGAAATGAGATTGATTGACTTTTAGTCTTCTCATAAAAAATGTCAAGGTACTATAAAATTGATTGAAGTTTATTTATGAAAATATTTTGGAAATGCATGGACATAAGTCCAAGTTTATTATAAAAGTAGTTTAAGTTTCAAAACAAGAAGAGTTTTCAAAAGGAGGGAGAAGATTTTTGAAATTAAAGAAGATGGGAGGAGTAGAAGAGGCTATCCTAAAGCATAAGGTAAAAGCTAAGGATAAGGACTATCTAACCAACAAGAAGCCAAAACTTGACATTATGAGCCAAGATAGAATTCCCATTCTTTGGATTGAAAACCAAGCAAGCAAATATACTTGACCTCTTGAGAGAACCAAACTTCAAGTGTGATAAGTCTTCATAAAAATTGGGCAGAGTAACGGCTGTATACGGGTGAATTTCAGATTACAAACAGAGAATGTAATCATAAAAACCTGCACACAAAAACAAACAAGCAACCCAATGTCTTGAGGTAAACCTCAAGAACTCCAGACAAAATAATCAAATAAGATCACAATGTCTCCAAGATAGGCCAAGGTTTCTAATCCTAAGTTCGAGAAAAAGTCCCATGCTCCATCATGCCAAGGATAGTAACCAAATAGTCCAAGTACCATTAAGAGTTTTTTAGAGTTTATGTTGATTATTAAATATCTTAAGAAAGGAAAAGAAAAGCTCAAGTGAGCAAAGTAAAAATGGCAAGAAAATAAATACTCAAATGAGCAAAGATGAAAATGGCATGAAATGAAAATACTAAAGGTAAATAATACATAAAGCATAAAAAAGAATAAAAAGCATAAGATAAAACAAGTCAATAATTAGTGGTTAGTTGGATGACCATCTTGAAACTTGCATTTGGAACTCATTAGAGGATTGGTAGAACGAAAGCCTTCACACAACAAGTTGCATTTGCTTTTTGTCAAGTATATCATCCATTTGGAATTCACACAAGTACCATTTAATGATCAACGATGTTTAAGTGATCCGCGTTGTCCAAAAGTGTTGTAGATCCATTAGAGGATTGGTAGAACCAAAACCTCCACACAATGAATCTCAAGGTTATTGGATCAAAGAGATCAAATTAACATACTTGGGCTTGCAATCATAAGTTTGGGCCACGAATGATCATTTATTCGAATCGGGACAAAATTTAGCGCTATGTTAAGCAATCGTAAGTGGACTTATGTAGAAGTCACACCTATTTTGAGGCCGGTCAATAGCAATCTATGCACCATTTGTTTTGAGACGTGATATAGAGATCATGCTCCAACAACACTTAGTGTAATAAGAAGGGGATGAGATGAAGAGGATTAGGGAAAGAAAAATATACAAACCACATTTGAATTAAATTTTAATTAAACTATTATTAAAATCATTCATCCATTTTTTGTGGAGTTAAACTCAACACCATGGATCCAATGATCTTAATAAAGTTCATAATCCAAAACCTAACCCAAGATTAAATAGAAAATAATCACAAAATAATATTACATTTAATATATACAAAAAAAAAGTTTTAAAAAATAGAAAATAATGGGGAAAATATCAATTATGTTCAAATTAATCAAGAAATAAAAAATAAGGCCATAGAAAAATCAGAAATGGATCCACATATTTTTATAAAAATTTTGGTAATTTTTAAAAGTCAGAAACTAATTTTAAACTATTTAAAATTGCTAAAACAAACATCAAATAGATCAAAAATAGTAAAACTCAACATAAAATTCCATAAAATTTTCAAAAAGTCAAAAATATGTAAAATAATATTTATGAATTTTTTCAGAATTAAAAAATGTCAGAAAGTATTTTTAAGTAATTAAAAGAAAGCAAATAATACAAAAAATATAAAAAATACCAAATTTTAAAATAAAAATGTGAAAATATAGTCATGAGATCATAAATAATTCAAAGTATTTTTGTGAATTTTTTCATAATTTTTAGATAAAAAATAAAAGAGTTATGAATTTTTGAAAATTTTATCAATAAAAATATAAAATCAGAAAATAAAATCAAACCAAAAAGATGTGGACCATCAAATCATAGTCAAAATACGTTAGTAAGCTAATCCAATGGACCAAACGCGTTGTGCTTGATATGGACCTTAGTGAAACGCACATGTGATCAGAAAAAGGGCAACCAATGAAATTAAAACGTTTGACACGCTATCATTGGCTGAGACGAGACATGTCATCGTCTTTAACCTCCAGACACCCTGCAATGGGGATTTTGTGAGATCCTTCAAATTGAAAAATTAGGATCCCAGGCTAGCATCATTGAACTCGTCTCTTCAAGACGATTCTAACATAACCATCACGCCAAATTTATATAAAGTATGAAGAGAGATATGAATCAAAAACTCAGAAAATAGTGAGCACCTTCAATTTGAGATTTCTCTCTCAATTCTCAATGGATTTAAAAATTGTAAGCAACATTAGAATCAGAAGAAGGAGTAGAACAAATTAGTGCTTGATTTGGATCCAAATGATGGAGAATTCTACCTTTTCGAAGTTCAAGTAAGAAGCTCTGAAACTGGACTTCTGTAGCTTGAGTAATGGGTCGTTTTGATTGGTTTAAGTGCTGGAGAGTTTGTATGAAGATCAAGGATGATGAATGCGCAAAGAATTATGGAAAAGGAAGCTTAAATTTTAGAAACTGAATTAAAAAAAAGTGGGTTCGTGTGAGGTTTTGGCAGGGTATTCTTGGCTCTCTAAGCTTGGGAAAATGGACGGGGAATGACCCTCTATTTATAGGGAAGCAAATGGGATCAATAGAAAGAGTGAATGATGTGTTTTGGAGGGAATTCATGTGGGTCTGCATCACGAAGAAAGTGTGACTCAATCTTGATAAAAACTCAGCTAAATCGTGCGTTTCATGATGCTAATCACTTCTGGCAAGTTTGATAATCAAGTTTAAACCAAAAACACGCACAAATCTTGTGTTTAGAAGTCACATTATGGATTTCAAAATTTTGACTTTGTGAAAAATTTAGTTTCATGTTACCAAATTCAAATCCATGGCATTTCCAACTCAGGGGGTCTTAGGGCATAATTCTTGATGCTTTGGAAAGATGAGGTTACAAGCTTTGCAATGGAAAAAGAATGGAATCAAATGGATGCTTGAGCTGAAAGTTACATGGAGTTAAAGTTGAAGAAAAAGAGTTGACTTTTCATACTTAGAAATATTTCAAATTCTTCTTCCAAAATGACCTATAATCTTTTGTATCCAAACATGGTATTCTACTTGGAATTTGCTCTTGACCAAAAAAGATGGAATGAAGTAGACCTCTTGAATGACATTTTTAAATTTGAACCACTCAAAATCTCCAAAGATTTAGCAAGTTATGACTTGTTGAAGTTGGCCAAAAATCATGAAATGACCTATGATCTTTTGCATTCTTAAGGCAACTTCCATCCATTTTCTCACTTTTCACATAAAAGAAGGCATAAAGTACACATCTCTAAGATCATCATGGAAAAAGAATGGACTAAAGGTGATAAAAATTGACCATGTTATGGCCATTTGAATTCACATATGGAAAATTTTGGATTCATCTGGATGGCATGTAATCTTTCTTCTTCACCAAGTTCCTTCCACATGAAAACTCCTTGGAAATTTTGAATTAATTTGTTGGTAACTATTTTAATAGAATTATTTCTTTGGAATCACTCAAAAATGCCAAAAGGTGAGCAAGATATGCTCCTTTGAAGTTCATAACCCTAACCTCTAGATCAAGAGAATGCTTTGAGGAACTTTGACAAACTTGTTGATCCAATATTCTTTCTTTGTGAATAGAAGTTGTTGAGGATGATGATGAGAACTCATAGCCACCAAATCTACTTCCATATCTTAAAATTTTAGAGATATGTGCCCTTGTGACCAATAGGAACAAGACCTTATCCAATCATGACAACTTCTTCCCTCAACCTCTTGTACTTTTGAATCAATTGTGATAGCTTTGAAACATGTTGAACCAAAATAAGCCCTGTCATGCCATTTCTTCCAAAACAACTTCAATGGTGAGGTTTGAACTCCTCAAGCTATGTTGACTAGGGCATGGAAATAAACTCATGAACCCATGGAGCAACTTGCTAAACCTCATTGCCTTTTCCTACATTATTAACAAGTTAGACAAACCAACATTGCATTTTAAGAAAATCAAAGAAATATATTCATGATCATAAAATAAAACAAGTCAAGGTGCTTGGTAACTCCTCAGAAGAGCAAATCTAAAGATAGGGATAAGAACCAAAAACCCTAATGTGATCTTGTTATGATTGAATCAACATGGTATGATGAAGGGATCTTAGGGGGAAAAATTGGGGTACAACACTAAGAAGTGACACTCTTCTCAACCAAATGGATAGGGTGACCATATGGATAAAAATAATATCAAACCAAAGTCTATAAGAAAATGTAAAGAGTCTTTGTGTCCACTTTGTGAGGAAAACTAGATTAACCAGTCAAATATCTTTAACACCCAGACCTCCATCTTTGTTGGGCTTACAAATTTTGGACCATCTAACCTAGAGAATTTTAAAAATCCCTTTCAACCCCACATTGGAAGGAACCTTATTGGTATCCTAATTAAACTTTGTCATATGTGTCAGTCTTTGGATCCATTATACGCCACCATGTGTGTGATCCTTAATTTTTTTGGGTGTTGTTAGCTTGAGAGCTTGCTTCCCAATATCCTTTTCATCTCTTTTCAACATTTTTGCATCTGTTGTGATATTTGACACATCAAATTTAGTTTAATAGTATTATTTTCTACTTTCCTTTTATCTTTTTTTGGTAGACATGGTTTGTGAAGGCAAGACTCTCCATTTATTTTGTTTTGATGAAGACAAAGTGATAATCAAATGATCATGGAAAAGTATGGAAAAAACTTCAAGTTCAATTTATCAAATCAAATGATTCAAGACATTCATTTTGAAGACTAGCATTGTGATCTTGGTTTATTGAGGTACAATCATGTAATCTATATTGAAAATTTATTGCATAATTATTCTCCAAAACATTAGCATGCATTGGTCATTTGTTCTCTAAAACAAATTATGTTTCTGGCTGAAAATAAAAGTTTTTTTCATATTTCTCAGGAAGCCGATTACCCCTATATGAGAAATCGATTTCCACTTTGTGTCCAGCCAATTTTACTTTTCCAGAATTCAATTTTTAAAACATTCAATTTTGGTAAATTATTGCGTTTCGACCCGCCTTAAAAGCATAAAAACCGCCACAATTTACAATGATCCAAAAGAGTATTTTTTATTTAAAATTTGAAAAATGAGTTGCAACTTTTCACTGGAAATCGATTACCCCATATTTGGGAATCGATTTCCTGAGTTGGCAGAGGCTTTTTTGTCTATTTTTTAATATGAACATTTTCGAAAACACATCTCTTAATCATGGCATCCTTTTATTAAAACACACACACATTCAAAGAGGTGTTAAGGCACTATATAAACACTACATTTTCATATTTCAAAATCACCTCTTCTATAACTAATTAACATCATTTTTATCATTCAAATTTCAAAACAAGTATTTGTGTTCTTGTGCTTTTATAAGGAATTTTTCTGCATGTATTTTCATATCAGTCTAGAAAAATTCATAACATATATACAAACACTTGAGCATTATATTTTATCATTATTCTACAAATTATATTGATACATCACTTAAAGTGATAATTGTTCTACAAATTTCATTATTCTTAAAAAATCTTGTTATATTCATATCATATTTTCCTGGATTGTTGGAATTAAGATTGCTTGATTTTGTATTCCTTGATGTCCAGGATTGTTGGAAGCAAGAGGTTGAACGTGAGAGGATTGTTCTCATTTCAACTTGGTTGATCCAAGAGTAATATTCTTGGAGGTTAGAGTCTTGTGTAGAAAGACTAGATTATCTTGTCTAGAGATCTAACAATACTGAAATCTCTTTCGTATTGAAAGGGGACTGGAGTAATCTCAGACTGTGAGGGGAACCAGGATACATACTTGTGTTCTTTACTTTTCTGCATTTATCACTTTCATATTAAATCATAACTAGAAAAGAAAGAAACACTTAAACACCAAACCAGTAAAATAAGAACAAGTATTCTAAAACCGGATAATATTTCCAAGTCCTAATTCACCCCCTCTTAGGCGTACTCAAATACTTACAATTGGTATCAGAGCAGGTTATAGGTAACCCGCTCCTAAATATCCAGAATGGCTTCTTCAAATGCAAATCCTATTTTCGAAGACGCTGGTAGCAATAAAAAGCCTCTATTATTTCATGGTAAATACTTTGATTTTTGGAAAATATGCATGAAGGCACGTCTAGAATCTCAAGGAAAAGAAGTATGGAAAGCGGTTGTAAATGGTCCTTTCGTTTCCACTACGGATGTTAATGGTGTTGATGTTAGATCTTTGCACAAACCCTATACCAAGACTTCTCCTACAATCTTCTAACAACAACATGGCCACTTTATTCCTACAAGTGTTATTAATGGTGTTGGAACGATAAAGCCTAAAGGTTCATGGGATGACGATGATAAGAAAAAGTCCTCTATGACAAAAACGAAATCAATCCTCTTCAATGTGCACTTAGTATGGATGAACTATTTTGTATTTCGGCATGCACAACGGTAAAGGAAATGTGGGACACATTGGTAGAAACTCATGAAGTAACGACTGAAGTTAAAAGATCTAGATTGAATACCTTGAGTCAAGAGTACGAGTTATTCCAAATGCAACCCCAAGAATAAATCATCCACTTACAGAAAAGATTCGTGCATTTGACAAATCATTTGAAAGAACTCAGTAAGACTTTAACTAATGATGAACTTAATATTAAAATGCTTAGATCTTTATCCAGGGAATGGCAACCAAAAGTGACGATAATATCCGAGAAGAAGAATCTATCCACAATGACTCCTCAACTTTGTTCAGAAAACTTCAAGAATATGAGACAAAACTTGCAAGACATGAAAAGCATGAAATCTAAGTAAAATATTCAAAAGAAATTTCTTTAAAGGCAAAGATAAAAAATCATGAAAGAAATCAACAGGATGAATCCACTAGTAGTGAAGATGATGATCTTATCAAGAATATTGAAATGGTTCTACAAAAAGAAAGAAAAAGGGAAGCACCAACAAGGAAGATTGCATGCTTTGAATGTGTAGAAAATGGACATGTTAAAAGTGAATGTCCTACACTTGAAAAGAAGAAGAAATATTTCAAGAGAAATAAAGATAAAAAGCCAAATAAAGCATATATAGCACGGGAAGGTTCATCTTCTGATATCGAAAGCAATCAACATGTTAATCTTATATTGATGGCTTCACATCATTCAGATGATAAAAATGATGAGGTTAGTAATGGATTTTCTCTTTATGATAATGATGTTCAAGGTGCTATAAATGAACTCTTAAATGAATCCAAAATTATGTACAAAACTATTTCATCGCAAAAGAAACATATTTCATCTTTGGAAGAAAAAGTTAAGACAATGGAAAATGATTTCAAGAATGAAAAACAAAATATTATTAATGAAAAAAAACAAAATCTTGTATGCAATAATTGTGATTCACTTTCTTTCCAAATTGTCAAATTAAAAAGAGTTCTTGAGAGATATGAAAAATGACAAATTGGGTTGGAAAATGTTCTTAGCCAACAAAGGTATTTTAATGATAAAAGTGGGCTTGATTACTCAAAATTTTCTAAACCAAGTTCAAACAATACTATCTTTGTTAATGCTAGTGATCGATTATCCAAAGATAAAGTGAAAAAACCAAAGGTTGTTCATCATTATCCTAAAAGGAAAAGATTTGTTAAAAAGAAATCTTATACTCCTAGATATATAAGTAATTTTATTCCTACATGTTTTTATTGTGGTATAAGTGACCATACACCTAATGCTTGCTATGTAAGAAATGTTAGTGTGGCAAGTGGGCATTATGTGTGGGTTAAGAAGGGAACTAACTATGATGATCCCAAAGCACATTGGGTACCAAATCAAACTTAATTTGTTTTGTATGTTTACTTGAGGACCACTTTAAATCTATGTTTTTTTGATAAGTGGTGGCTCTAAACATTTGATGGGATATATAAACGAACTTTCAAATTTAGTTCTAAAGTCCAAGGGTTATTTCACATATGGAGAATACCAAGAATTCTTGGCTTTGGCAAAGTTGAAGCACTAATTTTCACATCCATTGAAGATGTACTTTATGTTGAAGGACTAAAGAAAAATCTTGTAAGCAAAAGTCAACTTTGTGACAAAAAGCTTCAAGTTCATCAAGGGTGAATGTCTATTGAAGTCACTCATGATGTAAAACTCATAGGTAAAAATTGGTTTTATTTTAAATAATATCTTTATATACTTTAAGTATTTTCTCATCCTTTTTTCTAATGACAAAGGGAGCGAAGATATATATGTTGATGTGTATGCTTATCTCAAACTATTGTAGCCCAAAAAAAGATGTCAAATTCTCTATAAATTAAGGGAGAGCTTTGATCTAGGGGGAGATATCAAAGATAGGTGGAACTTTCACATGCATTCATATAAGAGATTCTAACTTATTAAAAATGATTCAAGCACTTCAAATTTCAATGGTTTGTAATCATCAAAAAGGGGGAGAATGTGAAGTCAAGACTCTCCAATTATTTTGTTTTGATGAAGACAAAGTGATTATCAAATGATCATAAAAAAGTATGGAAAAAACTTCAAGTTAAATTTATCAAATCAAATGATTAAAGACTTTTATTTTGAAGACTAGCATTGTGATCTTGATTTATTGAGGTACAAGCATGCAATCTATATTAAAATTTTAGTGCTCAATTATTCTCCAAAATACTAGCACGCATTGGTCATTTGTGATATAAAACAATCTATGTTTCTGGCTGAAAAGGAAAGTTTTTTTTTCATATTTAAGCTTAGGAAAATGATTTCCACTTTGTGTCCAGCCAATTTTCCTTTTCCTTAATTCAATTTTCAAAAATTCGGTTTTTGGTAAATTATGGCATTTTGACCCGCCGTAACAGCACAAAAACCGCCACAACTTACAACATTTTGAAACTATTTTTTATTTAAAATTTAAAATATGAGTTGCAAATTTTCACTGGAAATTGATTACCCCATATTTGGGAATCGATTTCCTGAGTTGGCAGAGGCTTTTATTTTTATTTTTTTAATGTGAATGTTTTGGAAAATACATCTCTTAATCATGGCATCTTTTCATTAAAACACACACATTCAAAGAGGTGTTAAGGAACTATATAAACACTATATTTTCATATTTTAAAATCACCTCTTCCATAACTAATTAACATCATTTTTATCATTCAAATTTCAAAATAAGTGTTTGTGTTCTTGAACTTTCACAAGGAATTTTTCTGCATGTATTTCCATATCAGTCTAGAAAAATTCATAACATATTTACAAACAATTGAGCACTATATTATATCATTATAAGTTATTTGTTTGGAAGTGAAGATCAATTATATTGATACATCACTCAAAGTGATAATTGTTCTAGAAATTTCATTATTCTTAAAAAATCTTGTTATATTTATATCTTATTTTCCAGGATTGTTGGAATTAAAATTGCTTGATTTTGTATTCTTTGTTTCCCATGATTGTTGGAAGAAAGAGGTTAAAAGTGAGAGGATTGTTATTATTTCAACTTGGTTGATCCAAGAGGATTATTCTTGGTGGTTTTATTGGTTAGAGTCTTGTATAAAAAGACTAGGTTGTCTTGTTTAGAGATCTAACAATAATGAAATCTCCTTCGTATTGAAAGGGGACTGGAGTACTCTCGGACTGTGAGAGGAACCAGGATACATCCTTGTGTTCTTTAATTTTCCGCATTTGATCGCTTTCATCTTAAATCATATCTAGAAAAGATAGAAACACTTAAACACCAAACCAGAAAAATAAGAACAAGTATTCTAAAATCGCATAATTTTCCAAGTCCTAATTCACCCCCCCCCCCCCCTCTTAGGCGCACTCAAATACTTACATGGTTTCCCAATATCCTTCTCATTTTTTTCATCAACTTTAAATCTTTGAAAATAATCAATAAATATTGCAGGCTATCTTTCTATACATTTCTTGATTGCACTGGATGAGTGTGATAATTCGTGTGTTGCCTCAAAATATTTTGTTTCCTCTATTTAGTTTTTAGTTTTAACAATACATTTTATGTCATATTCAATAACAATATTATTTATCTTACTTTAGTACTAATTGTATTATCAAGTTATTTTAAATCTATTGGGTTTTCATAGTTCAAATGATTTCTTCAAATATATGATTGAAATTTTTATCACTTAAATTCTTATACTTTTTATTATGGCACGTGGATAAAGAGCTTAAGAGTGTCTTCTAAATTTTGTTGTCTCGTTTGGTTGAGAATGAACTTGATAACAAATTTTATATGAATTATTATTATTTATTTTCTCCATCCTTGATCAAAATATGAAATGTCGATTCATTTCTAGTTATGAGAATGACCTTGATAACAAATTTTATATGAATTATTATTATTTATTTTCTCCATCCTTGATCAATATATGAAATATCGATTCATTTCTTGTTATTGTATCCTCTTAGATGTTTTTTATGCTCAATCATGTAGTTCATCAGTTAACCGTCTGGAAGGAAGTAGCCATTTGAATGATTCATAACACATAGTACATAATACAACACATCATATTGTCTTACATATTTTTTGTATTTCTTTGAATATTTATGGAAGTTTGGATATTTAACTTAATACTTCTTCTATGGTTTAAGTCAACAGTCTTCTTTGATCCTACAAGCAATACAACTCTGAATCACTCGTTTAATACAAAGCAACTTTCGCCCTATCCTGACCTGACGGGAAGGGAAATTCTGAAGAAGACTGACATGTGCTCTTCCTGTAATCTGACCTTACAATAGCTTTCTTAAAGCTTTTGGCTTATTTATCTCCAACTATTTTTGTATTCGTATCTGATAATTCTCTTTCTAGTGGATCAAGATATTCGAGGCTAATCCACTCTTCCTTGAAACTTGGAATAACTTATGACACTTGTATAAGATTGAATGTAGTATTCTAAAGGTGGGTCAATTCAGTATAAATATTTTTCTTAATATTAATACATATGTGAAGACTTAATAACTCTTTATCCATGATCAGTGAGATGTGATAATCAATCTATCCACATAATAGTCTTAGTGCTTTAATATTTTTCCACTTCATAATAAAGCTTGACTATGTATACTTTAAGAATAATATCCTTATGTTTAATGGAGTCTCAAGATTAAGTCACACTTATTGCTTCATCAAATGGACTAGCTATTTTAGGTACTTTATTACTTTGTAAAAACAAACATAATAAAGAAATGTCTTATTATTTTTAATATATAATTCAATAAAAATACTAATATAATTACTGGTCTATAAGCTTACATAAACACACATGCATATCAATTATCAATTATTGCTCAACAATGTTATCCATGTATGAAATATCACTGTGAGATTAATCTTATTGTTTTTTGATAATATATTATGATAAACAACACAATAAAACTATTCGTCAACAATATATTTTAATACCACATCTAGATCTATATTTACTCTGACTCATGATAAATGATTATTTAGGTATGAGTTCCCCCCCCCCCCCCCCCCCCCAAGCATCATCGATATCCACATATCATGTTATAAATGATCATGCCCTTCAAGGCATAAACACAAGTTACTCTTGGTACATACTTAATACATATATAATATACATTAATAGTAATATGATAGATCAAATATGTTTTATATATAACAATGTCTTATGGATTTTTCTCATTTGATATTTGTCCTGAATAATAGAAGAATCTATATGATTTGGTCTGCTCCATAAAACAAAAGATATGATTGTTATATTTCAAATTCATATTTAAATGTCAATTAAAATATGATTTGATCTTCAACAGTGATCAAACAAGTCACACAAACATTACTAAACAATCTCAATAATCTGATTAAATTATAATCATAACTTCACACCTAGTAACATCCATCATGATCTTTGTGTGTTTCTTGGTGGTTGTTGATAGATGTGAAATTTCTTATTGAAAAACCACCAACTAACACACAAAGGCATGATAGATGTTGCAAGGTGCGGAATTTGTGATTGAGATTCTATCAGATTTATTGCACATTATTTAGCAATATTTGTGAGATTTGTTTGAAAACTACTGAAGATCAAATTAGATTTAAATGGAGACTTAAATTTGAATTTAAAATGTAACAAATCTTATATTTTTTTATTAAGAAGATCCAATAGATTCAACTTATATTCTGGACAGACATCCAAGGAGAAAAATCCCAAAAGATATTGCTATATAAGGAGACTCGATTCTCATGTTTAGGCTTGAGTTTTGTGCGTAAAATTAAGTTTTTAGTGCCTAGGGTTTGTGTGTATTTTTTTTCTTGTATTCCATGCTAATTACATTATAAGGATTAGTGTTGAATCTATTTATTGTACACCACTCCATGTTTTAATAACTTGGCATAGTTGTTGGTTTGTCTTAGTTGAGTTGTAAATTCAACAATCAATAGAGTTATTATTTAAGTTGATCACTATGGTTTAGTTATTGAGAGAAAGTGAGAAGGATTCTCATATTTAGGGGGAGTCCTAAATAGAAATTCACTAGGATTAGGAAGAGGCATTAAACGTCATGGGGTTGATGTTCCTATAAGACAAATTTGACTAATTTAAAGTAGTGAATTTCATTTCTTGGGTAGAGTGCCCTCCATACATATGTGTGGTTTCACACAACTGGTTTATGAATCTCTTGTGTTATTTTATTGATTTATGCATTATGTTATTTTTATGTTAATTTCTGGTCATGCTTGTTTAACATGTTAGACCAGTTGTTCTAACATTGTGTCCAACATCTTTCCCCTCAGGAACAAAATTTCAACTGGCATAAGAGCAGGCACCATATTCTTTTTAGTTGAGCTCCAGGGAATATATTTTTTGTTCAAATGGACAACATTAAGGATGGAGGTTTAGTGAACATGCCATCTACTTTGGATGGAACAAATGATAACTATTGGAAATCCAAGATGGTTGATTTTCTCAAATCCATAGACAACAAAACTTTGAAGGTTGTAATTAAAGGGGGATGTGAGTGCAACTTCACTATCAGGTGTTTTGCATGATGTCAAAACTCGGAAAGCTAGCATTTCAGTATGGTGGACGATATCCTTATGTTTTGTGGCACTCCTCTGCATTATAGGTCTTAGGAATCATCAAAAATGACTTTGAAATTGACCCAACACATTGAAAAACAGTTTCTGCATGTTTTTGCATTGCATGTGTCGACACATTCGATTTTCAGGTCGACACATGCAACTCTGTTTTTAAGCATATAAGCTTATGTAAGTCACAAGTTGACACATTTAGCCTTCAGGTCAACACATACTAAAAGAATTCTGAAATTGCAGAAATTCTTATTTTATGTGTCGACACGTCCATATTTCAGGTCGACACATTTACTCAAGATTTAAAGCATGTAGCTATTGTCTTGCTCAGGTCGACACATATAGTCTTTCCAGTCGACACATGCAGCCTTTTTATGAAGTATGTGTCGACACCTATGATTTTGAGGTTGGCACATAAATTATTTTTTGGTCAAAATTTCATTTTATGTTATTCCGAATTTGTCCTTCTTTCCCTAAACTTTTCCAAACTACAAATACTCATTCACGCATCATTTCTAACTTGATGATACCATAAGACTAGCCTACTTTTTCTTTTCATCTTCAACCTCCCAATCTACGCATGCACACCAATATTGCATTTGATGATGTTCTGTCGGGGTGCCATCTAGATGAAGAATTGTAGATTTCCAATTGGTTTGGGTTGAGTTCTTGTAGGGATCTTCATCTAGAAAAACTGTAGTTGTTTAGTTATTGGCTTGCATTTTTGGGAAAACCCAAGTGTATGTGTGAATGTCACGACTGATGTCATAACATTCTAGTTTAGTTTGTACTGATTCATTAGGTACCTTTGCAGAAAAATATTGTCATTCAGGTACTGCTGTTTATAAGTGTATATCTGAGCATTTTGCAAAATGATCACATTTTCCTAAATCAGTAGACAGGTTTTTCAGATGTCATAACAGATGTTAAGACATCCTGTTCTGAACTAACAGGTTTGCAGTTTGGTTAATTCTGAGTTTTTTCAGGAAAATGACTCAGTCTTTCCAGAACAGAACCCTGCGTTTTCTTTGGGTTAACCTAGCTCAACCCTAACCTGGTTGGTAAAGTCTTGTGACCTAGTCTTAAGGTCAAATGGAATTAACCCTAGCTTTTTGTGGAAACCCTAACTGAAGATGCAGCTGCTATATATTCAACAGAGCTGCTGTTTTGCAAGTAATCCCTTTTTAGTCAGAAGATCATTTGTAAACTGTATAGGTTTAATTATTGTACTTCAAGCAATTATCATTGTGATAAGTGACTTGGAATAGGTTTTTAATTGTAAGGGTTGTGTAGCACTCAAAGCTTTGAAGCAAGAGTGTTTGTATGTTTCTTGACTAAAGCTGTGAAGCAGAGTCAAGTTAGGTGTGTGTATCACTCAAAGCTGTGAAGCAAGAGTGGTTGTGTTGCTTGATTAAAAAGCTGTGAAGCTTAATCAAGTGTATGTTTTTGAAGAGTGTCTTCATCAATTCATTAGTCAAATTGTTTTATGTATCACTGCTGTGATTGAGGGGGAGTGAGTAGGAACTCAGGTTTAAGTTGTACTTAGATTGAAATTGCATTGGGTAGGTCTTAAGTGAAGGAGATAAACTGGTTGGTTTATTCCTGAATTAACATATCTTATAGTGGATTTCCTCCCTGGCTTGGTAGCCCCCAGAGTAGGTGTTGTTGCACACTGAACTGGGTAAACAATTGACTGTGTTCTTTACTGTTTTTGTATTTACTGTCTTATAGAAAGTCAGATACGGTGTCATAACATTAAACGTGACATTGAGTATCTGCAGCCAGAATTTCAATTGGCATCAGAGCAGGCACCCTGCCTGTATTACTGGGTGAGATCTAGGGATATCACTTTCTGGCACTATGGACAAAGAAGGAGTTTTTGGAAATAGACCACCCATTCTGGATGGAACTAATTATGACTACTGGAAACCTCGTATGATTTCCTTCTTAAAATCTCTGGACAAAAAGGCTTGGAGAGCTGCTGACAAAGGATGGATCCATCCCACCATAACTGAGAAAGATGGGACAATCAGTCTGAAGCCTGAGGAAGATTGGAGTAAAGAAGAAGATGAGTTAGCCCTGGGAAATTCCAAAGCTTTAAATGCCTTATTCAATGGAATTGATAGAAACATTTTCAGACTAGTACATCAATATGAACTGGCCAAGGAAGTTTGGGACACTCTCAAAACTACTCATGAGGGCACTTCCAAAGTAAAAATGTCAAGGCTTCAGATGTTGACTACCAAGTTTGAGAATCTAAAAATGATGGAAGATGAAACCATTCATGAGTTTCACATGAACATCTTGGAGATTGCCAACACCTCAGGAGCACTGGGAGAAAAGATGTCAGAAGAAAAACTGGTGAGAAAGATTCTCAGATCCTTGCCTAAAAGATTTGCAATGAAGGTAACTGCCATAGAGGAAGCTCAGGACATCAGCAAGTTGAAAGTGGATGAACTTATTGGGTCTCTTCAGACTTTTGAGATGGGGATCACTGATAATGGTGACAAGAAGAACAAGAGCATAGCACTTGTATCCAACACTGATGTTGAAAACAAGGAGGATGAAGAAGAAAATATTTCAGAAGCTATAGCCATGCTTGGAAGACAGTTCAACAAGCTCATCAAAATAATGGATCCAAAGTCAAGGTCTAATGTTCATAACATTCCCTCTGACATTGACAGTTCCAGCAGAAGACCAAGGTCAGAAGAAAAGGGAAACCAAGGCAGAGGTATTCAATTCCATGGCTGTGAAGGATATGGACATATTCGAGCTGAATGTCCTACCTTTCTTAAGAAACAAAAGAAAGGAATGACTGTTACTTGGTCTGACTATGATTCAGAAAGTAATTCTGAAGAAGAATCTGCCAAACTAGTTACTGCTCTAACTAGTGTTTGTACCTCTGAAAGTGACACTAGTGATGAAGAAGTGACATTTGAAGAACTGGCTGATACCTACAAGAAATTGTGTATCAGAAGTGCTGAAGTCTGTGTGCAGAATGAGAAACAATCAAAACTCATTATAAAGCTGGAGGCTGAAAAAAGGGCAGATCTTGAAACTATAAGTCATCTAGAAGGGGAAGTTCAATTACTGAACTCACAACTGAACCAAATGACAAAATCTATCAAGATGCTGACCAATGGATCAGATAAATTGGAAGAGATTCTTCAAGTTGGACAAAATGTGGGAAACAAATCTGGTCTAGGATTTGTGCAAGCTAAGAAATCTGGTGCAGACAAGAAGATCAGGCATGTTAAACATTTGTCAAAGCAGATGTCTCAACACAACTCTCAACATATTAATAGAAATACATGAAGAAAAAATACCAAAGGTGGAGATGTCATCATTGTGGGAGGTATAGACACATAAAGCCCTTCTGCTTCAAATTGCATGGATACCCTAATCAAAACTCAGGTGCTAAACCTAAGCCAAAAAGGGTACCACATACTCCTCATTGGAAGAAAAAGGCTACTGCCCTGATAGCCCATACTTCCCTGAGAGTGTCTGCAAAGGAAGGCTGGTACTTTGACAGTGGGTGCTCTAAACACATGACTGGAGTAAAGAACATTCTCAATCATGTCAAACCTCACAACACTAGTTATGTGACCTTTGGAGATGGTGCTAAAGGTGAAATCAAAGGAGTTGGTAATTTGGACTGCCCTGAAGTTCCAAGCCTGAGTGAAGTCTTGCTGGTAAAAGGGCTGACTGCTAATCTCATTAGTATCAGTCAATTATGTGATCTAGGATTCAAGGTCAACTTCTCAAAATCTGAATGTCTAGTAATTTATGAAAAACTAGAAGTTGTAATGAAAGGAATCAGGTCCAAAGATAACTGCTACTTGTGGCAGCCTGAGAACACTAATAACTCCACTATGTGTCCAATTACCAAAGAAGAAAAAGAGATGAAACTGTGGCATCATAAGCTTGGTCATCTTCATCTAAGAAGAATGAAAAGAGCTATCTCTATGGAAGCAGTCAGAAGGACTCCAAAACTACAGGTTGATAATGTCTATGATGTGGTGAATAAACTTGAAGAAGGATGGAAACAACAAGTCTAATAAATTCTGTTTCCCTGAATAAATGAGGCGTGAAGTCTCCTCTCCTATAACTCTCCATCAAAATGGAGTGGACAAAAAGAAAATCATTCAAGAATCAACCAGAACTATGATTCATGTCAAAAGAATGCCTTCCCAACTCTGTGCGGAAATAGTTGCTGCTAGGAATAACTGTTCTCAAAATATCTGGTCAAAACAGATGCTCACTGAGTATAATGTCTCACAAGATGTTGTGACATTGTGTTGTGACAATCTGAATACAATCAATATTTCCATGAACCCTATTCAGCATAACAGGACCAAGCACATTGACTTTGTAGAGAAGAAGTCATTTAAACTGGAACATGGTATCTTTAAGCTTCAGCTGACTGATTCTTCTATCAAGGCTCTTGTTGGAAATAAACTTGAAAACTTGAGGGGCAGGTTGGGTATTTGCCAACATGAGAAATTATAGCAATTAATTTTGCTTAAAACAAGGGTTGAAGGAGTTAATTTTGTTAAGTCTATTTTTAGTGGGTTAATCATATGTTTTCCCAATTCTTTCAAAATCCTTAAGAAGTTGAAAAGACTCTCTTTTGCCTCCTACCTCTCTCGTCTTTGCAACCTGTTCCCTCCTCTCAATCAAAGTTTTTTCTCAAATTTCTACTGGTGCTCTAAGTCAATCAAAATGTCTCAGACATCATCTTCAACCAAGGCGACTTCATCATCCTCATCATCTTCATCATCTGACCAAGACTCTAGAGCAATCACCACATGCATAGAATCTGAAGTTCTTGAGGTCACTCCTCTCAGAGAGATGGCAACTGACCCCGCCAAAGTCAAAAAGCTAAGAACTAGACATGCAGGAAGAGCTCAAGCTGCAGCCTCTGGTAATCCTTCTCATCCTTCTTCTTCTGTACCAAATAGAGAAGGATCAGTTCAAGTTCATCAAGCTATTGCTAGGCTTGTTACTAGTATACTAAGCGGAAACCAACCTGTACCGGAGATTTCTTTCCCTTTAAATCAATCAGGAAGCTCAAATGTGGACCTCTCTGAGAATGTAGATGTCTCTGAGAATGTTGTGACACAAAATGACAACATTCAGAACCCTTTAGAAAAGACTGCTGATCCACCTATCATTGATGTGGATGAGGATTACTCAGATAATGATCTGATTGCCAATGTAAACCCTAGCATAGCTAGGAGATTGATGAAAAGAAAGGGTAATCAGAATGATGCAAAATATGTGTCCAAAGATAAACATGCTGTTAAGAAATCCAAGGCTGAAGGCATGGCTGAGGTAGAATCTGTGAAAACTATTCAGACCAAAGGGAAGAAGGCCCAGGTGCATACTGCTAGACAACCAATTTCAAAGAAGAGAAAAGAACCTGAATCTTCTGATTCTGATGAGGAATCAGAATTTGAGATTGATGCTGAAGAAATTCCTATCAGAAGGAAGCTCCCCTCCAACAAAATTGCTAGAGTTCTTGAAGTCCCAACAGACAACATCTCTTTTCATCATCCTGACAATGCAAACAGATGGAAGTATGTTTGCTTAAAGAGAATAGCTTTAGAAAGAGAACTCAACAATGATGCCATGGAGTGCAAAGACATCATGGACCTGATCAAGAATGCTGGACTGATGAAGACAGTGATAAAATTTAACAAGTGTTATGAAAATCTGGTCAAGGAGTTTATAGTGAACTTGTCTAATGATTGTGCTGATGGAAGGTCAGCTGACTTTGAAAGTGTTTTTGTTAGAGGAAGAAGGGTCAAGTTCTCTCCATCAGAAATTAACAAATTTCTTGGAAGAACAAATGAGGATTGTCCTGATCTGGAGGTCACTGATAATGAAGTTTGTCAAACCATCACAACAAGGCAAGTGAAGTGCTGGCCCTTGAAAGGCAAGCTGAATGCCAGCAAACTCAGCATGAAATTTGCCATCCTGCACAAGATTGGTGCAGCCAACTGGGTGCCTACAAACCATAAATCAACTATCTCCACAGGATTGGGGAGATTTATTTATGCTGTGGGAACCAAGACTGCTTTTGACTATGGCAGGTATATTTTTGAACAAACTTTAAAACATGCTGGTAGTTATGCTGTCAAAGGACCAATTGCCTTTCCCTCCCTCCTTTGTGGAATTATCCTTGCACAATACCCTGATATCCTGGTGGCAAGAGATACAGCCTGCAAAAGAGCTCCTGCCCTTGGGTTGCACTACAAACTGTTTCAGGGATCTCATGCTCCAGATATTGTCATAACATCAGTTGAGACATTGTCTGTGAAGACCCAGTCCAAGACATCTGATGTCATAGCTGTTTTAAAAGAGACCTGCAAAGAGCTGGAAGCTAGGAAAAAGACCCTAGAAATCCTAATTGCCAGGTTAGAAAAGGAGGAAGCTGAAGGAAACAGAAGGGAAGAAGGTGTAGAAGCTGAAGGTCATCTCAATACTGAAGAAACTAGCTCCTCTGAGTCTGATGACAGTGCTTAAAGGTTGGTTGCTGTTTGGTGGTGTTGCTGTTTGGTGGTGGTGATACCTGGTGAAGTTTGGAAGTGTGTTCAGTTTTTAGCTGCTGCTCTTATTACTTTTTTCTGGATGACTGTATAATTTTTATGAACATGTTTCTTTGGCCCATTTGTGGCTAAAGAGGGGGAGAATATTTTTGTACTTACTTAATTAGAAATTCTATTTTTCTGCAGTCATTTCTTTCTGCTGCTATCTATCTCTGATTACTTAGGGTCTTTAGCCAAAAATCTGCCAAAGGGGGAGTTTGTAGTTGTTTAGTTATTGGCTTGCATTTTTGGTAAAACCCAAGTGTATGTGTGAATGTCATGACTGATGTCATAACATTCTAGTTTAGTTTGTACTGATTCATTAGGTACATTTGCAGAAAAATATTGTCATTCAGGTACTGATGTTTATAAGTGTGTATCTGAGCATTTTGCAAAATGATCACATTTTCCTAAATCAGTAGATAGGTTTTTCAGATGTCATAGCAGATGTTAAGACATCCTGTTCTGAACTAACAGGTTTGCAGTTTGGTTAATTCTGAGTTTTTTCAGGAAAATGACTCAGTCTTTCCAGAACAGAATCCTGCGTTTTCTCTGGGTTAACCTAGCTCAACCCTAACCTGGTGGGTAAAGTCCTGTGACCTAGTCTTAAGGTCAAATGGAATTAACCCTATCTTTTTGTGGAAACCCTAACTGAAGATGCAGCTGCTATATATTCAACAGAGTTGCTGTTTTGCAAGTAATCCCTTTTTGGTCAGAAGATCATTTGTAAACTGTATAGGTTTAATTATTGTACTTCAAGCAATTATCATTGTGATAAGTGACTTGGAATAGGTTTTTAATTGTAAGGGTTGTGTAGCACTCAAAGCTTTGAAGCAAGAGTGTTTGTATGTTTCTTGACTAAAGCTGTGAAGCAGAGTCAAGTTAGGTGTGTGTATCACTCAAAGCTGTGAAGCAAGAGTGGTTGTGTTGCTTGATTAAAAAGCTGTGAAGCTTAATCAAGTGTATGTTTTTGAAGAGTGTCTTCATCAATTCATTAGTCAAATTGTTTTATGTATCACTGCTGTGATTGAGGGGGAGTGAGTAGGAACTCAGGTTTAAGTTGTACTTAGATTGAAATTGCATTGGGTAGGTCTTAAGTGAAGGAGATAAACTGGTTGGTTTATTCCTGAATTAACATCTCTTATAGTGGATTTCCTCCCTGGCTTGGTAGCCCCCAGAGTAGGTGTTGTTGCACACTGAACTGGGTAAACAATTGACTGTGTTCTTTACTGTTTTTGTATTTACTGTCTTATAGAAAGTCAGATACGGTGTCATAACATTAAACGTGACATTGAGTATCTGCAGCCAGAATTTCAAAAACCATCGGGTTTTTCCTCCAAAATCATTTGTTGAATTAGGGGTTTTCGTGCAAGATCATGCGAGATGGAATCATCCATGTGAAAAATCCCTTGGAGTGTTTAAAATCTTTTCAAGGAACCTTAGAGTGTTTGAAATCTTTTTAAGGAAGTAGCAAGAATTGGATGTTAGAGTCGGTGATCTTGTGTTAATAATGTGCTATCGAATTTACTCGTATGAAAAATCCCTTGGATTATTTGAAATCATTGCAAGGAACCTTGGAGTGTTTGAAATATTTTTCAAGGAAGTAACTTAAGCGGCGAATAGTTTGCATTTATCGGTCTTGGTCTTGTTGAATATCAAAAGAAGAGAAGGGGTTGAATCGATATCAAATGGTTATGTTTTATATAGTTCCTCTGAACACTTCTTTTGTAATCATACTTTTGCAAAGTAAGAAATTATTCTAATTCCAAATTTGGAATTGGGGGAGATGTAGCCATATCTAGGACGATTGGTGAACTTCCTAAACAAATCCTTGTGTCTATTTTTTTTTCTTTACTTGCTTTAATCTTCATACATCGATTTGTCAAATAGCATTGAGTAATTTATCGACGCGTAGGAATTTTCCGAAACTGTTTTTGTTTTAAATTTTGTGTTGAGTTACTTATATTCACTTTTGAGTATAAGTTTGTTTTCGTATCAACACAACATAAAGTAAAATTTTGAAACTTTGATTGCACGCCAAGTGTTTTACAAATTGTTTATCTTGTTGAACTCAAAGGAAAGTTGCTATGTTCTATTTCTTACTTTTATTTACTCTCTATATGCAATATGTTGAATATGTTGTTTGGTCGATTGATTTGTATAGAATATCTCTTTGATTATTAAAGTTTAAAAATCCTTGTTGATTAGCTTATAATCACTTTGATTGTAAGTGTTTTTGCATATCAACAAATCTCAAAGAAAATTCTAAAAAAAAATTGATTGCGCACCACATGTTCATTAAGTTCTCATATTATGTTTTTACTATGATTTCATTGGAAATAGGAAACTGTTGTGTTGAATATTAAACGGTTAATTGAGATATTATTATGTTGATTGATTTTATCATTATAATTAATTCCATATGGCTTGTGCATATCCGAGTTTCCAATAACTAGAATGTTTAGACTACTATGTTGATATAGGCCAAAAACCTTTCGCTTAACATTGTTTTTCAAATAAGTTTTAAATAATCATTTTGAAAGATAATTTTTATTTGGGGATCTATTCACCCCCCCCTCTAGATCCAGTGCCGTAGTCTAACAATTGGTATCAGAGCTCCATTTAATTTCGTGCTTTAAAACTCTTATTAGAAAATGGCGTTAGAACCTAAAGGGATTTACAAAATAACCCCAAATTTTTTCCGAAAGAAAACTATATTTATTGGAAAGCTTGTATGCATATTTATGTTAATTCATATGACAAGGATGTGTGTGATGCTATTACTGAAAATAATGCTAATGGCATTGTCACATCTAAGCCGGAAGCACTATAAAATAATGATGATAAGAAAAACTCATCAAATCTCATTAATCGTTTGAACACACTAGGTATACCTTTTTCCAATGCAATCGCTACTAACAAAGTTTTGGTATGTTTTATTAGGAATTAGCAACCTAAGGTCACTATGATCAAGGAAGCTAATGATCTTACAACACTTGACATCACTACATTGTTTGGTAAGTTTGAAGAACATGAGCAAGAACTTACTTGCTTAGTCAAGCATGAGAAAAAGCTTGAGAAGAAGAATAAAAAGGAGAAAGACATGGATAAGGAGGAAAGAAAAAATTCTAAAGCTCTTAGGACGTCAACTTTAAGGTCCTCAAATTATGAGCACGTAATACGATAGTGATTTTGGTAATAGTGAATATTTAAATTATCATTATGATTGTATTGCCCAAATACAACCAATTGTTTCACTAACCCCCAAGGACTCAATGAAGATTGAGCACCTAGTTTGTCTTGTTATTTTGTAGGAACATTGTCTTCAATCTATGAATATAATATGGATTCTCATTTATGGTGGATCAAGGCATATGATCATATTCTAATTCTATTGAATATGGGACAATATGATGGATTATGTGATCTAGAAAGAAACAACAAGTTTTGTTTTATTGGTAAAAGATGCGTAAGTTATTTTTGATGTTGTATCCGAGAATACTCGAAAAAGGAATTTCATTTCATGATGTAGGTTTATCTTCAAGAGACATACTCAATGACGCCGAAGAAGGAATTGATCAATCTGAATTGGTGAAACATGCACAGGAGAAAGATAACTAACATGGAAAGGATACATGATGAAAGTTCAATCAAAATGAATGTTCATAAAATCAATGACCTTCTTGGATTCATCACAAGGTATAATTTTGGGTACTTTGTCATAGTGAAAAGTGGTAAGCTCATGTTGTTCTAAAACCTTTGTGGCACACTTTGCATTTGGTGCAACTTTCTTTCGAGATTTCCGTGTGAAATGCAAGTGCATCCTACGTCATATTGTATGATGAGATAGTATCGATTTAACTTTCACTTTGTTAGTAAGTTTTCTCTTTTACTTGTTTATTTCTCTAAATACATTACATACTTGGTGTATGGTATATATATATTATGAGTACTCATTTGCAACATAATTCTTAATTGATAATGATAGTGACTTATCAATTTATATACTTGAAATGACCTCATCATATTATATTTTTATGTATTTCTTATAAACACTTATGTGTACATAATCATGTTTAGTTTCATTAAACATCAAACATAACACATTTGATATTATATCATAATTGGTTCTTATAACATATAACTTGTCAAAGAGCTCTCTAAGTTTATGCAGGGAGTGTTTGAAATGAGTCTTATGGGAAGTTGAATCACTTTCCCAGACTCCAAATATAATAGCTCAAGGAAGGAACACATGCATGGAGAATTACCTTCGCGATCATGTTGAAAACTGGGGATTATTAATGTCTTTAATGTTTCCTTCTTTATTATGATGCTTGCAATTTTATACTTTTTCTCTAACACTTTGTTTGAGTATTTACATTATGTGAGTGCAACTTCTATTCCATCAAGAGTGAGGTAATATTGTTCCAAATTTCTCCTTTAAAGTAAGATTTTCTTAGTACATGTTTAGTTGATAAAAAATGCTTGTTATGTTCTCAAATGATGAAAACTATTGTAATACGGTGGGAGAGCTGACTTGGTTTTTTTGCGTTCAATCGCAATTGTTGCGGATAGCAAGAATCACCACCGACTTTTCTTTTATCCAACAAGGAAATGGTGAAAAGAACAGGAAAGACCTTTGAGATGTTTTCTTGAGTTTCGGGGGTAGGTTATGAAAAGGAAAGGTGTTAGAACCCTTTTCATCCATAGTTATATATGGCCTCTTAGTTGCTTTCTAGATAACTTTCTTTGTTTGAAAATGTGCTTGTGGTGTAAGTTTGAAAATATTTTGCAAAATTCCTTTGTTGCGGCAAACTTTGTAACAATTATCGTCTCTATAAGAATGCATACAAAGTGTTGGTTTTGAAAATATTTCAAAGAAATGTTTGTTTTTGAAGATGTTTTGAAAGTGTAAGTGTGGAAATCCTTTTAGTTTGTGAGCAAGCAACTACGAGCATCCTACCTACTCAAAAAGTTCTATATTCTTTTCCTCTTCCTTTAGATGGTGTTATCTTACCATTGATTTGGTAAGAAGCCCCATCGCTGGATGTGAAGGGACGGGCGTGGTAAATTGCATAGTCATAGAAGGAAACCTATGGGACATTTTAGCAATTTCCGTATGAGACTAGATCATTTACCGAAGGCAACATCGAGGGACATCGAGGGACTACGATCTTTTTATCGAAGGTCTTTGCTAAAACGCCCATATTCGAGGGACATGGCTATTTTTTGAGGCAACAAGTGAGATTACCCTAGAGGTGCATGTGTGTGAATAGAGTATTTGATTGCATGCATTTTTGTCTTGAATTTAGGGTGGTCTAGGTATTGGTTTTAATCTTGCCATACACACCCTAGTTACTAACATTTATGAAAGCAATAAAAATGCACAAAATAAATGTCCTACGCTATTACATGTTTTGGGGGATGGGGTATACAAGTTTACAAATGGGGGTTGAAAAGCAATAAAAGTCCTAATTATTACAACCATATTGAATAGCAAGAAAAATGTAAATATATAGAAAATATAAAGACAAAAATAGTGTAAAAGAGAGAAAGAAAAGACATCCTGGATCGAAGGATATGTATTTTGATTCCCACACTTTTTCCTTCTTTCGACTGGGCCTGCAACTTGTGTTGCATCCTTCGATTCACACTCCATTTCCTTTCGTTTGGGCCTGCAAATCAGTGTGTATCAAAACACACCCTTCGATTCATACACCTTGTTCTGTTTTCTTTCGTTTGGGACATGATAGCAGTAAGGGTCGAAACCATGCTTATATGGCATGTACAGGTTAGTCTCTAACATATATTTGGACAAGAAAAGCAAACAATCGAAAGGGTAGAAATGAAAAAATGAGCAAAAGGTTATTTACATGTTATGCTTCAAACGAAAGGTTCAAAGTCAGGGATACTTACCTTGAATCTGGAGTTGGTGTTTTGAACCTTGAGTTGCTGCTTTAAATACTCTTGGATTCAAAGGAAGGAAATAAGTTGTTCGAAGGACAAGGAAACTTGGATTCGAAAGAAAGAACAAAGGTGTAGTGTTTCTTTTTTGATTCTGGGTTGAATAATGTATGAAGGGGTTTAAGATTTTTGTGAGAGTTTGAGAGTTTGAGAGTATTTAATGATTATTTCACACAAGAAAAGTTTCTTCAGCTACTAAAAAGCCACCCTTAGATGTGTTGTGGAACATCTTATTTATAGAAGTGTTTGGCTGAGATTTGAGGGGGGAAACAAAATGAAGTTTGAATAAATTAGGTATCTTGTCTTCATAGCTTTTGAGGTGCAACTCTTTGTATGCCAATTTGGTGCAAATATGGGAGCAACATAGCAGGATTGCTTTGCAGCAGTTTTGGAGTGTTGTGGCCAGTACAACAGGCTTGGGCTTGGCATCATATTGGACTTTGGTCAGCAAGCATCTTGAATAAAACTCATCTAAAGACAAATGAAATTTGTTTCCAACAATTATGTCTTTCGAATGGACCATACGTGTGTTCTTCGAATGGACCACATGCACCACTTATGTGTTTTTCAAATGCACCACTTGCAATTCTTCGAATGGGCCACCAATGTATGTCCTTCGGATGGGACACCCAGGTATGTCCTTCAAATCCACCAATGCATGTCCTTCGAATGGGACACCCAGGTATGTCCTTCAAATCCACCAACACATGTCCTTCGAATAGGCCACCAATTGTGTGTCATAGTGTAGAAACTATGTGTGTTGAAGGTTTTTAAAGGTGGAATCGAAGCAAGCTGTTTCAAAGGGAGCCACTACCCAGTGAATTGAAGTACGCATGGAAGAATCCACTGCTTTGTGTGTGCTAGCATGAAAGGAAGCCATTGCCTTGTGCATCAAAGGGAAGCACAGAGGAAACCATTTCCTTGTGGGTCGAAAGCAAGCATAGAGGAAGCACTTGCCTTGTGGATCAAAGCAGACACGAAGGAAGTACTTGCCTTATGAATCGAAATAGGCACGCAGAAGGCCACTGCCTTGTGCATGCAGGAAGCCACTGCTTTGTGAATCAAAACAAACCTGCAGGAGGCCATTGCTCAATCGAAGCTTGCATGCAGGAGGCCACTGCTTTGTAATTCAAAGCAAGCATGTAAGATGCCATTGCTCAATCGAAGCAAGCCAGCATGAAGGAAGGAGTTCAGTCGAAGCTAACGTGAATCGAAGCAATGCCTATTCGAAGCTATTATGAATCGAAGTGAGCTTGCTTTTCTTCAATTTTGTCAAAAAAATCAAATTTAACTGCTTTGTTCTTTCAACAGTTTCCTCTTTGACTTGATGCTTAAAAATCCAATTATACTTGTGCAATCTTAATCCTTGTGAGAAAATGTATTGAGAAAAGAGAGGGCAAATTTTGGGGTACAACAACTGCCCATGTTCAATATTCTTAAACCTGAAAAGCGAGTATGGCACGTTGCCATTTGTAGCTTGAAGGTAGAAGATGATGGAACACTAGAGTGCCCAGAAATTTGCACTCGATGATGTATTAGTTGATTGTATAGGGAATGGGCTTAAAGATGACATTTAGAGAGATGATCGAGAATTGTCAGATATGGGCTTATAGATGCCGTCCAAAGATGATTGTTGTTAGAAATTGGAAGACGTATCAGAATAAATCTCTGGTCGATTTATACTGAAACAATAGATGTAGTGGGATGAGTATCAAAATAATATCCATAATTGGACCGTATCTGACTCGTATCTGAAAGATGTATTGAATGAGTGTAAGAATGACATCCGGCTCTGGATCGTATCTGAACTATATTTAGGAAAAATCTGGAACAAGTATCAGAATAATATCCATCTCTGAATTGTATCTGAACCGTTTCTACGGAATGTCTGGAATAAATATCGGAATAATATCCGCCTCTGGATCGTATCTGAACCGTTTCTAGGAGAAAAATCTGGAATAAGTATCAGAATAATATCCATATCTTGATCGTATCTGAACTGTTTCTAGAGGAAGAATTTGGAATAAGTATCAGAATAATATCCATCTCTGGATCGTATCTGAACTGTTTCTATAAGAAATATCTAGAATAAGTATCAAGATAATATTCGTCTCTGGATCGTATCTGAACCATTTCTAGAGGACGTATCTGGAGTAAGTATCAGAATAATATCTGTCTCTTGATCTTATCTGAATTGTTTCTGGAAGAAATATCTGGATTAGGTATCAGAATAATATTCGTCTCTGGATCGTATCTGAACCTTTCTAGAGGAAGTATCTGGAGTAAGTATCAGAATAATATCCGTCTCTGGATTGTATCTGAATTGTTTCTAGAAGAAATATCTGGAATAAGTATCAGAATAACATCTGCCTCTGGATCGTATCTAAACCATTTATAGAGGAAGTAATATGGAGTAAGTATCAGAATAATATCCGTCTCTGGATCGTGTCTGAACCATTTCTAGAGGAACTATCTGGAGTAAGTATCAGACTAATATTCGTCTTTGGATCGTATCTGAATTGTTTCTAGAGGAAGTATCTGGAGTAAGTATCAGAATAATATCCGTCTCGGGATTGTATTTGAACTTGGTAGGGTTGCTTCAGTGGGTCGTGTAGATACCCTGACTTGTTTCATGAATTAATCTCTGACCTATTGGGAAGTGGTTGTGGTATTCGCCAAAAGAGGATTTTTGTTGATTAATCATTTTCTACAAGGAAGAGGGTTAGTTGCATGCAGATGTATGCATGGCTTGATGATGTTCTCAAAATAAATAAGATTATGTTGTATGCATTTATCGTGTATGTAATATGATGTATGAATGTGAAATATTTATTGAAATGTATCTTTGCTCCTCAACAAGTGCTATGGAGCTTTGAGAAGTTAAATCTTGGACTGCTGCTAGGGATGAAGAATGTGCACATCTTCAAACCTTATTTAGAATGTTTCCACTGGGGATTCCCGTATTATTGTTTGAGGAGAAATCCGCTGGGGAAGATTGGCGTTGGATTGAGAAACTCCATGGAGAGTGTTGATTTCCGCTTGAGGGAAAAGAGTTCAGGAGTTTTAGTTGTCCGTTTCTCTACTGGGGAGTTATACCCTTGATCAGAGAGAATGGAAATTAACAACTTGTTGGGGATAAAGGAGTTAACTGTTATCTGATTGGCTTCCAAGCTTTGCAGCAACTCACTAATGATAGTGGTAAACTTTACTGGGGAAAAGGGGCTTTGTTGATGACTTCACTGGGGATTAGGAGTTATGGTCCCTCAATTTGTAAAAGTCCGAGAGGAAAACTCGAGCTGGGGAATCTGTAGTTTGTTATGGAAATAAACTCTGTTGAAGAGGATATTTGACAAACTGTCGGGGAGGTGTTTTCTTTTGGCAGAACTCCTTGAGGATTTTTCTTGAGACCAACTCAGTTGGGGAGAGGTTTTCCAGAGACTGAAACCCTGGCTGGGGATTGCATGGATCCAATTTTGTAAGGATATCCATGAATTTTGCCTTGAGGGGTATGTACCCTTATCCGTGAGGATTATTCTGTGGGGATAACTTATAGAGATGACTCTGTGGGGACTTGACTGGGGATCACACTATGAAAAGGACCTTGTGGAAATTTGTCACTGCCCCTAGTAGTGAGTGTTGTAGTACTTCCAAAAAACGTTTGCTTGGCCGTACGTAACCCTTTGCTTGAGTTCATGTTCAATGCCCTAAGTGAATCAGATACAGACCTGCCCCATGTTATTCAGCATTTTTTGAGAGATTTCATGGAATCTTGACTTGACTACCACAGATGAGTTGGACAGTGACATGTCATCCCCCCTTACTTATAGGAGATTTGTCATTGGAAGTGTCTTCCCATTTTGAAGTGAATATGTTTCTTGAGAGAGTTTTCCGTTCATTGGATATTCGCCGTGCGACTTTCTCTATTGTCAAACAAATAGCTATACGCAAACAATGATATTCAAATAATGCAAAGTTTATGCTTGTCTTGAAGTTTTGAAAATGTGTTTTAGAAGATAAAAGAATTTTTGTAAGAATATCCAACTCAGGATTTACAGTAAAGCCTTACAGGAGTTAGGATACCTTTGGTAACAATATGCTTTCAAATTAACCCATGCTTCAATTAGGACTTTTGAAGGGTTGTAGCATGGTCTGGTTCACGGTTTAAGAAATAAAGGACGAGGCTCAAAGTGTATTTGTACCCAAACCGTTCTTCATGAAATTCTCCAGTCCTAAACTCAGTTAATTGTGCATTTGGATTCCAATTGAATCTGGAATGGCATTTTGGTGATGGTTCGGATACGATAAGTTTATTTGTGAAGGCAATCATGTTTGCAACATTTTTTCATGTTGTCGAGGATTTGTAGTGACCTCTTTTTGATTTACCATCCCTAATTTTTTCCTGACTGTTTTGAAATTATAGTCAGCGGGATGCCCCAGTTTTTCTTAAGTCTCCTTCGTAGGTTTTGATTTAGTGGGTTTTTCTTTTGAGAGATAATGCCTGCCTATTTTTGGAACCATCTCCATCTTTTAATTCATAAGGTTATTTTTGATGTCACTTGTTGTGTATGAAGTGAAGACTTGTGTCTGAACGCGCATTTGAATTAACTGAGAAACTACCCTGCCCCAGGTTTTGATTAAAGGTTTCAATTTGTGTGAAAAAAGAAAAACTCCTACTTCTTTGGCTCAAAGGGGTTGACTAGGGATTATCCTCCTTATAACTCCACTATTTAGGAATTGAAAGAATGCCTGTATATTGTTAGAAAGGTCTGTCCAAAAGCATACTGTATGAGATTATGGTACTGTTTTCGTCATCCCCCCTTTAAAGGCTTGCAACTTTTAACGAGAGTTGAATATCATGAAAAACAAGGAATAAAAACACAATTTAAATATAGCGAAGATAAATGGATTAATTCAAGACAAACATATGCAATGCATTAATGAAAGTAACCAAAGTCTGACATACAAATAAGTGTTTAAACAAATAGAGAAATTATAATTGAAAATTCAAAATGAACTGGATGCTCAATGATTTGGCATGGGAGCAGTGGCCATGTTGAGAGTTTCAAGAGGGTCGAATTCAATCTCCCTGGAATCAATCATGTCTTGAATTTTGTTCTTCAGAGCCCAACAAGTATTTGTATCGTGTCCAGGACTATCAAAATGGTATGCACACCTTTCATTGGGATGGTAACTAGGAGCAGAAGTATTGGGATTCCCGAGAGGAGCCTTTAACGTAATCAGTTCTGCCTTTAACATGTGTTGTAACGCTTGAGCTAGTGACATGTTGATCTTGGTGAATCATATTTTAGGCGCGACCTCCTTACATTGATTCCCCTATTAACATTGTTGCACCGACGCAGGATTAGAGATCAGGACTGCCCCCATGTGTTGGTCGTGGTTACTCTGGTTACTACCTTTTTGACCGTACACATCATCAGAATCTTTCTTCCCATTGAAAGGTTGCTTCCCTGCACTTGAAGATACACCCTTTTGGATTTTACCGTTCTTGATGCCAGCTTCTACTCTTTCTCCTGTCAGTATTAGCTCGGTGAACCCAACCGAGGAGCTTCCGATTAGGTGATTGAAGAAAGGTCCTGTCAAAGTTCCCATGAAGATATCAATCATCTCCCTATCAGTTAAGGGTGGTTTCACCCTTCCATCCATGTCTTTCCACTTTTGGGCATATTCTTTGAAGCCCTCGTTGGAAGCCATGGTCATATTATGCAAATGCACACGAGTTGGTGCAAGATCAGCGTTGTATTGGTACTGCTTGTAGAAAGCAGCAGCTAGATCCTCCCAGGTGTGGATACGTGAACCTTCCAATTTATAGAACCATTCAAGTTGAGTCCCAGCTAGACTCTCTTGGAAGAAATGGACCCAGAGCTTCTGATCGGTAGTGTATGGTTTAATCTGCGGACATAAGATCTCAGATGCATCTTAGGACAAGAGACTCCATAATACTTGGAAAAAGCAGGGGTCTTGAAATTTGGTGGGATGACCACTCCAGAAACCAAACCCAATTCTTCAAAATCTAGACCAGGTACCCTCTGAATTTCCATGGCGTTGAGACGATCCTCCGGCTGTTTGTATTTGTCTCCCACAGGAGGATACTATTGTTTAGCGCAATCAACTTCTTCTTTGTTAGACCCTAGACTGTGGTCTACTTCTTTTGTCAAATTGTTCCCCTTAGTTGACGGAGTTGTGAAATCTAGAGCTCGTTTTGCTGGTCCTCTAAACCTCCTTCCCAAGTTCAGGACACCCACTGATTTCTTTGTCTTTTTCCTCTTGTCTTTGATCATGAGAGTCTTCATGTCATCTTGTCCTTTAGCTAAATCCAGGAACATCTATTGGAATTGAGCATTCTGTGCTTGAATATCCTTCACTGTTTGTTCCATATCCATCTTACTGAAATAAACAGTAGAAATATAAGGAAACCTGTATGGGAAAACCTGTCATGATATGATGCATGATATGTGGATGCATGTTTTCAAGGATCTCACAGGGTAAACATAAGAAGATGTTAGAAGTTGAACTTTGATCATAGCTTTGATTGGAGAACTTCATATTAGTGGATGTCCTTCCACGAGAATCAAGCTCACCATGTTAAGTGGGTCATAACCCTTGACTCAAGTTATCATGCTTTGGTCTTTGACAACATTTGGTTAGAGGAGAATAAGTCTTATTGCCCCTTGATAGACGCCTGGTTTATCATGACCCTGTATGACAGGCCCTTGAGATCCTTGAAATGGTTATTTGAAAATACTATGGTATGATGTTATGTACAACTATGCAAAGCAAACAAGTCATTATGTATAAATAATCACATACACACAAAGCAGACAAGTCCTTAGGTTTAGGTTTGCATGGAGTTCATAGGTAAGTACCCCCGTGAAGTTTGGTTGGCTCAAGCTGTCCTAGAAAGTAATTGGGTTTTAAAGAGTCTCATATCACTGACCTTTCTGTCAGGAATTGTTTCAGCTCAAGCACCAAAGTATTGCGGCCGAAAGTCTGATCTCAATGAGTGTAGCATCGAGTATCAACCAATCTTCGGTCGAAACCAAATCCGACTATCTCACTAGTTTCTAATGGTTTAGGATGAGTCAATTAAAGGTTCTAAAGGTCATTTAGCCCTTATTGACATTATAAGGAAGCCTAATGTTATCCTTAAATGACTCAAGGGACATTAATACAAGCCACAGTATCACGATAACGTAGCTATCACTTTGTCCATATCGGTCTACGCCATACAACCTCCATGATTTATTGCTACTTACCTAAACGGTACCCCAGATCCGGGTGTAGGATCTTTAACAATAACCCCAAACAAGAACCCATAAATGTAAAGCAAGCAAGTCAAACAATGAAATCAAGTAAATGTGATCTAGCTCTAAGGTAACCTCACTTCTTTAAGTAAGTCCCTAGCAGAGTTTCCAGTTCTGTAATACGGCGGGAGAACTTACTTGGTTGTTTTTGAGTTCGATCGTAATTGTTACGGATATCAAGAGTCGCCGCCGACTTTTCTTTTATCCAATAAGGAAAGAGTGAAAAGAATAGGAAAGACCTTTGAGATGTTTTCTTGAGTTCGGGGGGGTAGATTATGAAAAGGGAAGGTGTTAGCACCCTTTTCATCCATAGTTATCTATGGGCTCTTAGTTGCTTGCTAGATCACTTGCTTTGTTTGAAAATGTGCTTGTGGTGTAAGTTTGAAAATATTCTGCAAAATGCCTTTGTTGCGGCAAACTTTGTAATCATTCTCGTCTTTATAAGAATGCGTACAAAGTGTTGGTTTTGAAAATAGTTCAAAGAGATGTTTGTTTTTGAAGATGTTTTGAAAGTTTAAGTGTGGAAATGGTTTTAGTTTGTGAGCAAGCAACTACAAGCGTCCTACCTACTCAAAAAGGTTTATGTTCTTTTCCTCCCCCTTTAGATGTTGCTATCTTACCATTGATTTGGTAAGAAGCCCCATCGTTAGATGTGAAGGGACGGGTGTGGGTCAATTGCATAGTCATAGAAGGCAACCTATGGGATGTTTTAGCAATTTTTGTATGGGACTAGATCCTTTACCAAAGGCAAAATCGAGGGACATCGAGGGACTACGATCTTTTTATCAAGGGTCTTTGCTAAAACACCCATATTCGAGGGACATGACTATTTTTCGAGGCAAAAAGTGAGATTACCATAGAGGTGCATGTGTGTGAATAGTGTGTTTGATTGCATGCATTTTTGTCTTGAATTTAGGGTGGTCTAAGCATTGGTTTTAATCTTTCCATACACACCATAGTTACTAACATTTATGAAAGCAATAAAAATGCAGAAAATAAATGTCCTACGCAATTACATGTTTTGGGGGATGGGGTATACAAGTTTACAAATGGGGGTTGAAAATTAATAAAAGTCCTAATTATTACAATCATATTGAATAGAAAGAAAAATATAAATATATAGAAAATATAAAGACAAAAATAGTGTAAAAGAGAGAAAGAAAAGACATCCTGGATCGAAGGATGTGTCTTTCGATTCCCACACTTTTTCCTTCTTTTGATTGCGCCTGCAACCTCCGTTGCATCCTTCGATTCACACTCCCTTTCCTTTCGTTTGGGCCTACAAATCAGTGTGTATCAAAATACACCCTTTGATTCACACACCTTGTTCTGTTTTCTTTCCTTTCGGACATGATAGCAGTAAGGGTCGAAACCATGCTAATATAGCATGTACAGGTTAGTCTCTAACATATATTTGGACAAGAAAAGCAAACAATCGAAAGGGTAGAAATTAAAAAATGAGCAAAAGGTTATTTACATGCTATGCTTGAAATGAAAGTTTCACAGTCAGGGAGACTTACATTGAATATGGAGTTGGTGTTTTGAATCTTGAGTTTCTGCCTTGAATATTCTTGGATTCTAAGGAAGGAAAGAAGTTGTTCGAAATACAAGGAAACTTGGATTCGAAAGAAAGAACAAAGGTGTAATGTTTCTTTTTTGATTATGGGTTGAATAATGTATGAAGGGGTTTGAGATTTTTGTGAGAGTTTGAGAGTGTTTTATGATTTTTTTTCACACAACAAAAGTTTCTTCAGCTACTAAAAAGCCACCCTTAGATGTGTTGTGGAACATCTTATTTATAGAAGAGTTTGGATGAGATTTGAGGGGGAAAACAAAATGAAGTTTGAACAAATTGGGTATGCTGTCTTCATAGCCTTCGAGGTGCAGCTCTTTGTATGCCAATTTGGTGCAAATATGGGAGCAACATAGCAGGACTGCTTTTCAGCAGTTTTGGAGTGTTGTAGCCAGTACAACAGGCTAGTGCTTGGCAGCATATTGGACTTTGGTCAGCAAGCATCTTGAATAAAACTCATCAAAAGATAAAACTAAATTTGTTTCTAACAATTGTGTTTTCGAATGGACCATATGTGTGTTCTTCGAATGGACCACATGCACCACTTGTGTGTTCTTTGAATGCACCACTTGCAATTCTTCGAATGGGCCAGCAATGTATGTCCTTCGAATGGGAAACCCAGGTATGTCCTTCAAATCCACCAATGCATGTCTTTCGAATGGGACATACATGTATGTCCTTCAAATCCACCAACACATGTCCTTTGAATGGCCACCGATTGTGTGTCATAGTGTAGAAACTATGTGTGTTGAAGGTTTTTAAAGGTGGAACCGAAGTAAGCCGTTTCAAAGGGAGCCACTGCCTAGTGAATCAAAGTACGCATGAAAGAAGCCACTGCTTTGTGGGTGCTAGCATGAAAGGAAGCCATTGCCTTGTGCATTGAAGGCAAGCATAGAGGAAACCATTTCCTTGTTGGTCGAAAGCAAGAACAAAGGAGGCACTTGCATTGTGGATCAAAGAAGACACGAAGGAAGTACTTGCCTTGTGAATCGAAAAAGGCATGCAGGAGGCCACTGCCTTGTGCATGCTTGCATGCAGGAAGCCCCTGCTTTGTGAATAAAAAAAACCTACAGGAGGCCATTGCTCAATCGAAGCTTGCATGCAGGAGGCCACTGCTTTGTAAGTTAGAGCAAGCATGTAAGAGGCCATTGCTCAATGAAAGTAAGCCAGTTTAGAGGGAGACATTGCCCAGTCGAAGCTAGCATGAAGGAAGGAGTTTAGTCGAAGCTAACGTGAATCTAAGCAATGCCTAGTCGAAGTTATTATGAATCAAAGCGAGCTTTCTTTTCTTCAATTTTGTCAAAAAAAATCAAATTTATCTGCTTTTTTCTTTCAACAGTTTTCTCTTTGACTTGATGCTTAAAAATCCAATTATACTTGTGCAATCTTGATCCTTGTGAGAAAATGTCTTGAGAAAAGAGAGGGAAAATTTTAGGGTACAACAACCATGAATGTTCATTTCCAAAATTTTTGATTGATAACCATTGTGTGTTCTCAATGTGTATGTTTATAATGACTTCATGTATTAATTCTTTCACATTTGTATAAGTTTGTTCTTGTATGTACAAGTATGTGTTTTTATTATTATTTCTTGCATTTGTTCATGAGTTGAGTGTAAGCATGTTAATTGTATGTACGGTTCATGTTGTAGTTGAGTCACATTTTATGGAAATATTTTCACTTTGAATTGAGTAGTTACATGTTCTTTTCGCTATGCTAGGCACATGCGTGTGCAGCATCGCGAGTTCCATTGTGTTGTTTTACGAAATTGTGACGCTATAGAAGCAGCTTAACTAGCTTGCTCTTGCATCACATTCATTATTATTCATGCAATTGCATTACATGTTTGGTAATGTTTTATGCTTGTTATCTATTTTTTTTCATCATTACATATATAGGGGGATATGTAATTGTGTGCTCTTCTTTGCAAAAATGACTTTGTGTGATATATTATAATTGGTGTTGGAATATGATACTTCTCACGATTTGTCTTCTTTCTTTTTTATGTTGTCAAAGGGGAAGACGAATGTGCGAGATGAAGATGGGAAGCACAAAGTCAAGGGGAGCCTTTGATAACTACATGAAATTCACCATCGTAACTTTTGCCATCATAAAAAAGGGGGAGTTTGTGAGTGCAATTTCACTATCAGATGTTTTGCATGTTGTCAAAACTCGGAAAGTTAGCATTTCAGTATGGTGCACGGTATCCTTATTGCTTGTGGCACTCCTCTGTATTATAGTTCTTAATAATCATCAAAAAGTATTTTGAAATTGACCCAACACATTGAAAAACAATTTCCGCATGTCTTTGCATTGCATGTGTCGATACATTCAATTTTCAGGTCGGCACATGCAACTCGGTTTTTAAGCTTGTAAGCTTATGTAAGTCACAGGTAGACATATATAGCCTTCAGGTCGACACCTACTGAAAGAATTCTGAAACTGCATAAATTCTTATTTTATGTGTCGACACATCCATATTTCAGGTCTACATATTTACTCACGTTTTAAAGAATGTAGCTACTGACTTTCTCAGGTCGACACATAGAGTCTTTCAGGTCGACACATGCAGTCTTTTTATGAAGTATGTGTCAACACATACAATTTTAAGGTCGACACATAAATTCTATTTTGGTCAAATTTTCATTTTCTTTTATTCTGAATTTGTCCTTCTTGTCCTAAACTTTTCTAAACTATAAATACTCATTTATGCATCAATTATAACTTAATGATACCATAAAATTAGCCTACTTTTTCTCTTTATCTTCAACCTTCCAATCTATGCATACACACCAATATTACATTGTGATGATGTTTTGTTGGGGTGTCATCTAAACGAAGAATTGCAGATTTCCTATTGGTTTGGGTTGAGTTCTTGTAGGGGTCTTCATCCAGAAAAACCATCGGGTTTGTCCTCCAAAATCATTTGTTGAATTGGGGGTTTTCATGCAAGATCATGCGAGATGGAATCGTCCATGTGAAAAATCCCTTGGAGTGTTTGAAATATTTTCAAGGAAACTTAGAGTATTTGAAATATTTTTAAGGAAGTAGCAATAATTGGATGATAGAATCGATGATCTTGTGTTGATAATGTGCAATCAGATTTACTCGAGTGAAAAATCCCTTGGAGTGTTTGAAATATTTGCAAGGAACCTTGGAGTGTTTGAAATCTTTTCAAGGAAGTAACTTAAGCGGAGAATAGGTTACACCTATCGGTCTTGGTCTTGTTGAAGATGAAAAGAAGAGAAGGGGTTGAATCGACATCCAATAGTTATGTTTTGTATAGTTGCTCTGAACACTTCTCTTGTAATCATACTTTTGCAAAGTAAGAAATTATCCTAATTCCAAATTTGGAATTGGGGGGAGATGTAGCCATAGTGAGGATGATTGGTGAATTTCCTAAACAAATACTTGTGTCTCTTTTATTTTATTTCTTTACTTGCTTTAATCTTCATACATCGATTTGTCAAATAACATTGGGTAATTTATCAACGCGTAGGAATTTTCTGAAAATGTTTTTGTTTTGAATTGTGTGTTGAGTTGCTTATAATCACTTTTGATTATAAGTGCTCTTTGATGTCAACACAACACAAATAAAATTTCTGAACCTTTGATTTCACTCCAAGTGTTTGACAAATTATTTAGCTTGTTTAACTCAAAGGAAAATTGCTATGTTCTATCTCTTACTTTCATTTACTCTCTATATGCAATGTGTTAAATGTGTTGTTTGATCTATTGGTTCGTATAAAATTTCTCTTTGATTATTAAAGTTTAAATTTCCTTTTTGATTAGATTATAATCACTTTGATTGTAATTTCTTTGTATATGAACAAATCTCAAAGAAAATTCTAAAAAAATTGATTGCGCGCCACATGTTCTATAAATTGTCATTTTATGTTTTTAATATGATTTCATTAGAAATAGGAAATTATTCTGTTGAATATTAAATGGTTAATTGATATATTAATATGTTGATTTATTTTATCATTATGATTAATTTCATATTGACTCGTGCATATCTGAGTTTCCAATAACTAGGTTCGTTTAGACTACTATGTTGATGTAGGCCAAAATCCTTCCGCTCAACATTGTTTTTCAAATAAGTTTTAAATAATCATTTTGAAAGGTAATTTTTATTTGGGGATCTATTTACCCCCCCCCCCCCCCTCTAGATCCAGTGTCGTAGTCTAACAGGAGAAACCTCCTTTGATCACTTCTCAAGATAGTTCAATAAGCTTAAAGAGAAAGCTAATATGTCCAACACTGAAGATGAGGAAGCTCTTGGAAGTGTGAAAGCCTTGAATTCCATATTCAATGGTATGGACAAGAACATGTTAAGACTAATCAAAATGTTCACTGAAGCTAAAAAAGCTTGTGATATTCTCAATACTTCTCATGAAGGTACATCCAAGGTTAGGATGTTAAGGTTGCAGCTCCTTACAACTAAGTTTAATAATCTGAGAATGATGGAAGATGAATCCATATCGGACTTCAACAATTCTTTTGATTTAGGAGAAAATATGTTATAAGAAAAACTGGTTAGAAAGATACCCATATTCATACCTCATAAGTTTTACATGAAGGTACCAACCATTGAATAAGATCAAGACTTAAGCATGTTGAAGGTGAAGGTAGAGAAAAACATAAGAAAGGGGGGTTTGAATTAGGTTTTCAAAACTTTTCCCTTTTAAAAAACTATTTTATAAAACTATGAAAGAATATAGAATGCTAGAAATAGAAAGAGACACATTCATTTTATCCATGTTCACCATTAACTAGGCTACTTCTTGTCCACCCTCCTCAAGTGATTTTTCCTTCAATAAGGACTTAATCCACTATAACAAAATTTGATTACAATTCTCAACAATAAATCCGATCAACCTTGCTGACAACCCCAACAAGTTCAATTGATCCTTATTTCCAACTCTGCAAAGACTACAACGTATGCCTTCTTGAGAATCCTGACTCAACTGAGTCTCTCAAGGAACAATACGATGACACGTTCAGTGAGCTCCATGAGATATAACAATCATTTACCCCTTAAAAATCTAACCAACCTGGTTTTTCTTAACAGGATTTCATCCATGATGACTACAACCAAAGTCTTCCCAAGTATCAGATCTTCACTAGATCACTTGAGGCAACACCAACTCTGAATTTTTTTTTCTTCTGGAGATTACATGAGTGCTTCTTAATAATAAGATTGCTCCTAATTTAAGTGCATATTATTTAACATAATTTGGAGCAACAACTCTTGTCTTAAAACAATTTACATGAAGAACTTAAGCTATAACACAATATGGGAAACAACTCTTGTGTTTACATGATTCTACAAAGATGAATATAATCTAAGTTTGAGTTTACCATCTTGTAGTCTTATTTGTCTTCTTCTTGTTTGTTAAGCAAGTTATGAGCAATAACTCCTTGCTTCTTCATTTTTCTCCCAAGATGTATTTGATAAGAATTTGAGTATCATCTTGTAGAAATCTTCTTCTTCATCTTCTTTCTTTGTTGAGCAAGTTATGAGCAACAACTCCTTGCTTCTTGTTTCTTTTCATATGTTATTTTTTATTTCCCTCTTTCTTTTTGGTTAGCTTCAGCATGTTCAGCGTAACATATCCACCAACATCTGCATCCATGGCTTTTCAGCGACTTTACTTAATTTCATTGATCTCCTTTTATAGCCATCAAAAAGAGTCGTTGTAAGGATATAAATGTCTTTTCTCCTTCCAATGGATAGATTCAAGAGAAGTTTGGAACATTACAAAATGTCACTTTCCTTAGCATGTTGCTTGTAGGTGTTAGCATAATACGTGGGAGACAACTTCTTTGAATATTAAAACCAATATCATGGTAGTTGGATTTGTGGTGTATTGCTTGTACTGTATTCTTCTTGATTAAGTTTCTTGATCTTTATCTTCTAATTATGAAGTATTGAGCTTAGAAGAGACCAATCACTCCGTCTTTGTTCTTCTGATAAATGACTGATGAGTAGTTCAGATACTACTTTTTGTTGTAGCATAGGAACATCAGAGTTATCAAAACCATGACGTGTCTTCAGAAATAATAGCAACAACCTTTCTGAAACAGAAGCTTGACTTATGATCTTAGAACTAGTTTTGAAGGCGTATTTCTGATCTGATCTGAGAGATGAGGCATATTTCAGATTCTATCATTAGTCAAATATTGTCTTCATATATATAAGCAACACCTTATCTGAGAAACAAGTCTTGTCGTTGTAGACGAAATATTTTCTGAAGTTGATATCAAAATCTTTTATGAAGTTTGGATCTTGAAATCAGATATTGTGGCAACAACCTTTCTGATTCTCAATTCTTTAAGTTCTTAAGCTATGATTCTTTTCTTTCTGGATTGATTTCCTATTGAAGAGTGATAATGATCCAAAAGATTCTTCTTTGTTGTAGAGTTAGAGTCTTTCAGATACTAAACATTCTCTTCAAATATACAAGCAACAACTTATCTGATGAACAATGTCTTCTTTGAGCGAAAGCTTTTATGATCTTGACTTCTTGAATTGATCCTTGATTCTTGATAATCAACTTTGTTGAGCTGCATATTTGATGTCTGAAGCATAAACTTATATCAGTACATCTGATTTTGACGTTGAATTCTTTTCTTTCTGATCTCTTGAACTCTGATCTTTGGATTGAGCTGGAAGCAATAGCTTATGCCAACTACATCTTGATTTCTTTTCTTGAATTCTTATCTGTGGATATCTGAGATCTTCATTCTTGAGAGTGAAACTTTTATGAGAACACACTTGATTCCCTTTCTGATGAATATTCAACATTCCTTAGAACTGCTGATGTTTCTTTAGAAATTGTCACAATAGTTCTTCTATTGAATAGATTGACTTGTGAAGATATCACCCTTTGATCTTGTTTTCTAATGGACTATATGACGTTTATTTGAAATGAGTCCACAATATATTTATTTCTTAGATCCTTTCTTCTGATGGAATAATTGTGATGTTAAATAGAAGTGTGTATTCCATTAACTAGCCGAGTCTTCAGAATCTTGACTTTGTCTTCAGAAATATGAGAAGCAACTCTTCTGATGAACAAATCATGACTTCTGAACTTTGCATTGGAAGCTTGATTTCTTCTTAGAAACTCATCGAGATTCTTTTCTTGTCGAACATTCAACATTCAACAGAACTATTGATGTTTCATTATAAACAAACTCAATGGTTTTTCTTCTGAGTGATTTAGTGATTCTAATGATATCTTAATTAAGAATATCCAGAATTCTAATATCTTCACACTCAATGAAACCATTAGAACTAAAATTGTTATTCATCAAATATATGCATTGTTATCATCAAAACATAGATATTTAAACACAAATTCAAGTCTTGTTCTAACAATCTCCCCCTTTTTGATTATGACAAAACCATGTATTTTGATGGAACAATTTTACAGGGTTAAATCATAAACAAAGTAATATAAGAGTTTAGAAAACTCCCCCTAGAATAAACAATCTCCCCTTGAATCATAAGCTTATGATCTTTTAGAGCTTAAGAGCATTTTTATCCTTTCTGAATTTGATAAACATCATTGATTTAACTTTTAAGCTCATCACATTATCCATTCTTTCTTAGAACATTAGAATTAATGGTCGTTCTTTATTAGAACTTGATTTATCATAGTGACTGAAATGTTCTTATATCAATCATGTACATTTTAAGTAATTTTGCAGTTTATATCATGTTAAAATGTCATGTAAATCATGGGTTTTAGAGAATGGGTATATATCAAAATCATTACTCTTTCTCCCCATTTTTGTCATAATCAAAAAGATATAAGAAATGCTTAATTAATTTTTGATACATGTTATTCACATCTGACTAAATTCGAAAGACAAAGAAAAAAACTTGAATTCATAAAGTTAGAAAGTACATAGGATTAACATACAAAACAAATAGGAAAGAAACATGCAATAATCAAAAGAAAACATTAGAAAGAAATAAAAATCATCTGAAAGACACAACAAAATCAACATTTATTTGAACCACTGATCATCAAGGGTTTCACACACTTCTTCTTTCAAGGCATCACTAGGACCAGCTCGTATCCTACGAATAACTCTTACTAACTCATCTTGTACAAAAACTTATGACAATGCTCTTCCATAGGGAATAAAAGATTTGCTCAAAGTTCTAGATGATGTAATAGACTCTTCCATAAGGAATATTAATCGGAATACGCTTGAGCAAATAGAAAATCAGGACCCTATCATAAGAAATTTTTGTTAGTACCACGAGGACAAAGATTTGTCAAGATAAAATGAAACCATTCTTTGGAAATAGGCATAAGTTTCTCAGGGTTTGTAGAATCAAAACCAGAAGATACATCAAAGATGGAGATAATTTTAGGATCAAGGATGCTACTAAGAGAGACAAAACTAGTAGTGATACCCATTCGAGGATAATTTATTGCTTCAACAATGCATGCAGCAGTGAAGGAAACATAGTTACCATGGATATCTGAAGAAATTGAGATACTATTAAGACAGACAAAAGCATTTATCCAAAAAGCCTTTACAAGGTTTGGATATATGGGTCCTTTTATTAAGGAAAGATATCGATTCCAATTTTGAAAGTGAATGCCTAGGTTGAAATCCTGGCCAAAACCTAGATGTTTTAGATGTATTTCATTGATGAATTCCAAAAGATAATCATCTCCACGAAAAGTTATTGGAGTCATGTTGAAGAAGTTTTGAGAAAAAGTGTTGGTAAATTGTTGTGTGAAATTTGAAATGAAGATGAACTAATACATGTGTATAAATGGGAAGGGAGAAGAGGTAACTGACAAGATAATTGATTTTTCTTATGTCAGGTAATCAGACTTGGCAGACTCAATGATCAATGACTAAGGAAAGACAGAAGGACAGTTGTAACTCCCAAGACGCTTTATGAAAGAGCAAATACAAGATGAAAAAAAAGAAACATGAAAATATATAGGTCGTTCTTATCAACATCTCTAATCAAATAACAATGTCTTAGTATTGTTCTTGATTACGAACCAAAAGAGTTAGATAAGAAAGACATACTGAAAATGTTTGTTGGTGGCACATGAATTTCATTGAGAACTATTTCAGATCCAAGTGTTATTATTATTTTTATTTGTTAGAAATTAAGACATGATATAGGATAAAATAATAAAGCTTCATGAGAATGACCATTCATATTGTTGCATATATTATCCTATTTCATCATAGCTAATAAGAACGACACGATTTTCATTTACTTAGAACAGAGAATACAAACATCATGCATAAACTAAATAACTCAAGACACAACACATTTAGTAGACATAACTAGTAAGTAGTTAAACCCTAAATACTTCACATATTTCCTATTTAAGAGCATCGTTAGGTCCATTATGACAAACTGCTTCAACAATTCCAGCTTTGGAGAAGAGTGCAAAGAGAACTCTTCCAAAAGGAATAAAATACTGGTAATAATTTCTGGAGGAAACAATTGAGTCCTTTAGATAGTTGAAGATGGTTTGAGGAAAGTTAAATCTAACATGATTTACAAGGAAGTATATTAGAACTTTGTCCTTATAGGCTAAGAAGTTCAAGTTTACTCCTCTAGGACGAAAGTTGGTTAACAAGAGCTAAAACAAAGCACTGGAAATAAGAATAAGATTTCCTGGATTTTTTTGTCGATATCTTTCATAGCTTTCATGAATGGTACCGAGTATTTCTATAAAGGAGTAAGTGTGTTGAAATTCTTCAACAGTGGTTCCAGTTTGAGTACACCCAATTGCAACAACAATAGTTGTTGGAGTGATGATGATGGGGTTACCGAAAACAGTCGAGGAAATAGAAGCACCATCAACATAAGCATACAACCAAATTTATTTGATTAGATATGGGTAAATAGGCCCTTGCAGCATAGCAATGTGGTGGGACCACCCTTGCACTATGATACTTTGTATAAAACTGATATCATCACTGCTCAACCTAGGAACATTCAAACGAAGTTCACAGATAACTTCAAGAAGTTCCTCAAAACCACATAAGGTTTTTAAAGCCAATAGCAGGAGGGTAAGAGATTTGGTGGTTAAAAATATGAAGTCAGAGAAAGGACCAAATGTTGTTTTAAATATATGTAGAGAGAATGGGACTGACTAGTTAAAGGATATGAGTAGACAACAAGAAATATTAAAACTGATACGCAATAAATGAAGACTTATGAGGAAGGATGTAATAACAAGTTCCAAGACGAGTGATAAAGAATGAAAAGACATTAGAATAAGAAGGGATATAGTGTGCTAACATTCCTTATTGCCAATAAAGTAGTTTACCAAATATGTCAGTCACATTAAATAATACACTACAGAGAGAAAAACATATACAAATAATTTACCATTAATTTGACATAACTCTATAGTTTCACCAAAAAAGTCTCAAAACTAAAAGTAAGTTGAAATTATAGAAATCCAAGTATTCATATCAGTCAATCTGTTAGGATAATATTCTTTTTATTTAGACAGGAATCATAAATGTTTCAGACTTAAGGCAGGTTTATACTTAGCAGGAAATTTTAAGAGATATCAGCCTTAAGATAAATAAGTTCTAGAGATAAAATATTTTTCACTACAGAGTATCAAAGATATGAAAAGACATGTGCTGGAAGCTAGAAGGGAATTCTTAATTTACTATGACTGAAAATATTGACTTTTCCTTGACAAGACAACTTCTAACTTGTAGAAGAATATGGTCAACTTTGTCAGGAAACATTTTATTAAAAACTTGGTGAATTGTGATGATTTCTTCTTCATTATTAACCTTGTTTCTGATCATCCATCAGGTGACACTGACATGAGTGTCCTTCTGTTTAGATATTCGATCCAAGGTATCCTTTCTGGCGAGATTGCTTTGGTTCTTCGAAGTCAGAATTTTCTCCAAGTTAACTGGTGGATCCTTCTTCAATAATATCTTCTGAACCAATGATAGAGATTCTGTTGATCAGAGGTGCATCTTCTAGCATGAAGTACTTCGCCATTTTGATCAACTTGAGTATTGACTTTTGACTAAGACAGTTACGCTTATGAGAGCTAATAACTTCTCCTTCTAGAGTTGATCCATCTAGAGATATTTTTACATGCACAATCTTCATTTCTTATGAAAGTCTCTGGTGATTTCTTGTCACGATTTCTATGGCATCCATAGTTTTTATCTTTCTGGATATCTCTACAAAGTAAAGTGTTTGGTTCAAAAATCAATAACACAGTCGGGTACTGATACCAATTGAAGGTAGAGAAAAACACAAGAAAAGGGGTTTGAATTGTGTTTTCAAAACATTTCCCTTTTAAAAAACTATTTGATATAACTATGAAAGAATATAGAATGCTAGAAATATAAAGAGACACATTCAATTTATCCAAGTTCACCATTAACTAGGCTACATCTTGTCCACCCTCCTCAGGTGATTTTGCTTTCAATAAGTACTTAATCCACTATAACCAAATCTGATTATAATTCTCAATAATAAGTCTAATCAACCTTGCTGATAACCCCAACAAGTTCAGCTGATCCTTATTGCCAATTCTGCAAAGACGGCAACCTATGCCTTCAACCGAGTCTCTCAAGGAACAATACAATGATATGTTCAGTGATCTATATGAGATATAACGATCATTGACCCCTTAAGAAATTTGACCAACATGGTCTTTCTTAACAAGATTTCATCCATGATGACCGTAACCAAAGTCTTCTCAAGAATCAGATCTTCACTAGATCACTTAAGGAAACACCGATTCTAAACAGAATTGTTTTTCTGGAGATTACAGGAGTGCTTCTTAATAAGCATATTACTCCTAATTTAAGTACATATTGTTTAACACAATTCTAAATAACAACTCTTGTATTCAAACAATTTACGTGAAGAAGTTAAGTTATAACACAATATGAGCAAAAAATCTTGTATTTACATGATTCTACAAAGATGAATATAATCTAAGTTTGATTGAAGCATCTTATAGTCTTCTTTGTCTTCATCTTCTTCGTTAAGCAAGTTATGAGCAACAAATGCTTGCTTCTTCATATTTATACCAAGATGTATTTGATAAGAATTTGAGTATCATCTTGTATAATTCTTCTTCTTCATATTCTTTATTTGTTGAGAAAGTTATGAGCAACAACTCCTTGCTTCTTTTTTTCTTCATATCTTCTTTTTATTTCTTTCTTTCTTTTTGGTTAGCTTCAGCATGTTAAGTGTAACAGCTCCAACAACATCGACATCCCTGGATTTTTAACGACTTTACTTCAATTCATTGATCTACTTTTATAGCCTTCAAAAATAGTCATTGTAAGGATAGAAATTTATTTTCTCCATCCAACAGTTGATTTCCAACTGATAGATTCAAGATAGGTTTGGAACAGTATGAAACGTCACTTTCCTTAGCCAGCTGCTTGCAGTTGTTAGCATAAAACGTGAGAGACAATTTCTTTGAATAGTATGACCAATATAATGATAGTGGAATTTGTGGTGTATTGTTTGTAATGTATTCTTCTTGAATAAGTTTCTTGATCTTTATCTTCTGATGACGTACTTTTCATTTTGAAGTATTAAGCTTGGAAGAGATCAATCACTTTGTCTTTGTTCTTCTCATGAATGTATGATAAGTAGTTCAAAAAATACTTTATTGTTTTAGCATAGGAACATAAGAGTTATTAGAACCATGACTTGTCTTCAGAAATAATAGCAACAACCTTTCTGAAACACAAAGCTTGACTTCTGGTCTTAGAACTAATCTTGAAGGCATATTTTTGATCTGATTTAAGAGATGAGGATTATGTGAGAATATTTTTCATTTCAGATTCTCTAATTAGTGGATTATTGTCTTTAGATATATAAGCAACAACTTATCTGAGAAACAACTCCTGTCGTTGTAGACGAAAGCTTTTCTGAAGTTGATATCAAGAGATTTTCTGAAGTTTGGATCCTGAATTCAGATATAGTGGAAACAACCTTTCTAATTCTCAAGTCTTTGAGTTCTTGAACTTTGATTCTTTTCTTGCTGGATTAATTTCTGATTGAAGAATGATAATGATCCAGAAGATTCTTCTTTGTTGTAGAGTTAGAGTCTTTTAGATATTTGAACTTTGTCTTCAGATATATAAGCAATAACTTATTTGATGAACAATATCTTCTTTGAGAGAAAGATTTTTTGATCTTGACTTCTTGAATTGATCCTTGATTTTTGATAATCAGCTTTTCTAAGATGCATATCTGATGTTTGATTTCTGAAGAAGAAGCTTATATCAGTACATCTGATTTTGACGTTGAGTTCTTTTATTTCTAATCTCTTGAATTCAGATCTTTGGATTGAGCTGGAAGCAACAATTTATGTCAGCTATATCTTGATTTTTGATCTTGAAATCTTTTCTCTGGATATTCGAGATCTTCATTCTTGAGAGTGACGCTTTTCTGAGAACACACTTGATTCCCTTTATGAGGAACATTCAACATTTGTTATAATTGTTAATGTTTCTTTAGCAACGGTCACAATAGTTATTATGTTAAGTAGATTGACTTGCAAAGATATCATCCTTTGATCTTGTTTTCTAATGGACTATTTGATGTTGATTTTAAATGAGTCTATAAGATCTTTCTGATAAAGAGAAATCATAGCGTATTTTTAGGCTCATTGCGCATACTTAGTGTCCACATTTTATCTTATTTTATCTTAATTTAATTTGTTTCCCTTTGTTTTGTCGTTATCAGGTGAATTCGTCATGAATTCAGAAGCAAATCAGAAAAGAAGTGAAAGAAGAGCTATATTGGAGCAAAAAGGCCAAATTCTTCCATTTTTCTTGATACGGTGTTCACCATAGGGAGATGGCATTTTCCATTCCCCATTTCCACATATTTTAATGAAAAGAGGCAATGGCGTTCACCATTTCCCTAAAAGCGTTCGCCATTTGGCCGCAGAAGCAATTTTCAATTTAGAAGGCAGTTTGTGGCAGTTACTTGTGAAATTTGATTTTCCCTCCATTGCTGACACGTCCAGGAGTAGTTCCAGGCCTTGTATATTTATATATAGGACCCTTGGGTCAATGTTCAGAGTATCCAAGTTTGTGCGCAGAAGCGCTGTTCGTGGTTTTAGGAAGAAATCACATTTGTAAAAGGGGTAGTTTCTCAAATCGAGGAACTACCACACCATTAGTGTTAGGCCTGAAATTTGTGTATTCTTGGATAGTTAAGCTTGTCGCCATAATTGAAGTTAATTCTAGTTTCTTATATTTCAGCTTTTACAGGTTTTCTTTTATCTCTTTATTATTATCGTCATTGTTAATTTAATTGTGATGATGTTTGTAATTGTAATAGTTATGTTTAATTCGTTTTCAATCAATATTATGTCTAACTAAATCGTTATGAGTCAGGTATGTGATAACTGTCGTTTCCAACGAGACTCAGTAACAATGTTGGCTTAATATTTAATTTGAAAATTCTGTTTTGGTTCTTATTTCTAAACTTAATTTAAATTGCTTTGTCAAGAGAGTGATAGGTTACTTAACATGTTTTTGTCACAAGAGTGAGAGATTAACTAAGGTTAGAATCGGCATTGCTAGAGAATGAGGATTAAACCGGATAGTAGAAACGAGACATCAATCTTAAAGAAGGCAAGAGCGCTTTGAGTATCTATTAGGACTTGTTCAATTTTGAAAACACATGTCTTAATTAAAATGGGCGAGCGAGAGCAAAATATCATGGTTAAGGAATGTGACTTGATTCAATAGCGCGAGAGTGTGGGGTTTAGTCTTTAAATTGATATTTTCTACTAAGCACATTTTTACCATCAGTATAAGCCAACGAATAACAGAGTCCCTGAGGTATACAAAATCCATATTCCGGCCTCTCTTTTCTTTAATATTTCCTTAATCTTATTTTAGTCTTTAATCTAGTCTTAGTTTCCCTTTAATCAATGGTTCATTAGCCTTATTTTTACCAAGCGACAATAGATTATAGTAGGTTGACATTGGTCTCTGTGGTTTCGACAATCTTTTATATTACTTCGATATTTTCGTACACTTACAGATGCATCAAGTTTTTGGCGCCGTTGCCGGGGACCAACAATCAATATTGTTATTTCTATTACTACATCGTATAGACTAAGGCACTGTTACCTAAATTACTATGTATCGCCAAATTTTTTACTCCCACTCTCAGTATTTTGAGGAATCACAAGAGTCCCATAAATCTGACCTCAAAATAACAATGGAGGATTTCAATGCATCACTAACTCATTTACACCCAAATTACCTCTGTAACTACCAACCCCAACATTTTGAGGAGTCGCAAGAATTCCATAAATCTGACCTCGAAACATTAATGAAGGATTTCAATGTGACACTAACTTATCCTCAACCAAATTTCCTCTACAATCGCCATGACAAATATTTTGAGGAGTCGCAAGAATCCCATAATTCCACCCTCGAAACATTAATGGAGGATTTCAATGTGACACTAACTAACTCTAGGCTAGAATCTATGATGATAGAGCACTTTGTGGAGACACAAAATGCAACGCTAACTCACTTTAAGGAACCGAAAGAATCCCATAATTCCAACCTTGAAACATTAATGGAGGATTTCAATGCGACACTAACTCAATCTTCCGTACCCCAAATTTGTCCTACCTCGATGATTTTATTTTTCGAGATTCAAATAGAAGAAATGTTTAATTAAATATGGTACAACAATATCTGATGGTCCATCTTTATCCAAGACTAGGGGGTGTATTTTAATAGGGGCTTTCTGAATCAGAAAGACTAATAAACCCATTCGCGAAGCATGTTGGCTAATGGCCCATGCGATTCAAAAATGAAAATCATTTTAAAAGAATGATAATTATTAAGTTTAAATTACATAAGCTTATTTAGGTTATGTGGATTTTGGTAAAAAGGGGGGTGGAAATTCAAATTAGGCCCATTGAGGTCTTAGTTGGTCCATCTGATGTTTTTGGAAAAAAGTATTAAAATTTGTTATCATCATCATTTTACTAAAAATATACATATATGTTTCTTTATTGAAATGGACGTTATTGTAGTTAAATTGTTCCATCTTATAATAATATTTTACTAAAAGATTTACAGTAAAAGTTATCTATATTGTTTATTAAGAGATATTATCTATAAGATCTATTTAATTATTAAATGTTTTGTTTGAAAACAATTACAATTGGGCCAGGTTATACAAAAAAAAAGCATTTGCTGCAAAATGTTGTTGCTGGATACATCTAATCAAATTAATGCAGGGCCCAATGTAATTAAAACATCATTGGCCCATTTGATGTGCTTGAAAAAATTATTATTACTATTATGAAAAAAATCTGTTTATTATTATTATTATAAATAAATAAAGATGACCTGACGTGTTTTTTACTATTGTTAACCCTTTTTGTTACAGTAATGTTTTTGTTAAAATATTTTTTTATGTTTTTCTTTTGTTTGATTTGGAAAAAGAAAGGCCGGTTCGGCCTAGGTGTATTTAAAAAAAAGAAACATTTTTGTAACAAGCTGGACTATATAACGCATGCCCATTTTTGGCTATGGATAAGATGGGCCGAATAAATGAAAAAATGTGTTGCAGGCCCAATGAGAAGAAGTATAGCTGCTGGCCCAATTCCTAATAACATTAACTGTACCAATAAATTCACGTTTGTTTATAAAAAAACGCTCACTGTAGAAATCTTCTACAAGCTAAATCTAGAAAATCTCAATACAAGCCATTCAGGAATTATAGCACAATCAAATCTAATTCTTCTGCACAAGCTAAATCAAAATATTCAATAATACAAATCCAATCTTTATGACAGAATCAACATATTACAAAAACATTATCAAATCTGAAAAAGTTCTATATTACAGAAATCAAATCTAATTACAAATCAATTATACAAAATCTCAAGAATCAATTACAATAAAATTACACAGATATTTATCCCTAAATTTATCTCAAATCCCTAAATCTAAGATGAATTTGTGAACAACAACTTGTCAAGCCCAACAATCGATCCTATAAATACTAATAAAAAAATACAGAAAAGGGATTTGGAAGAGAGAAAGAACGAAAATACAGTAGAGGGAAGAAACACTTTAATACAAAGACGGGGGCTTTGATTACAAAAGATTGTTGGACGGGGAGATAAAGAAAAAGAAGCACCCAGTCTTGTTGTTGAAGAAAGAGAAGAGCGGTTAGGTTTTTAACATCTGAAACCCTAATCGTCTGCATCGCCACAGCTATCCTCCATTTCCACTACCTTTGAACACCGCTGGAACCTGCAAATCAAAGAAGAGGAGGGATTAGTAACAGGATCTCCGAAATCAGAACAGAAAAATGTGAAAGGGGTAAAAGTTGCTTAGCTCTCTTTTTGTATTGATTTGGGGTTGTTGGGTTAATCTTGTGGTAAGGAAAGAGATTTGGTAGTAGGCGTCGCCGCCGGTAGGCTTCAGGGGGGATTGGGTAGGAGAGGATGATGTCCTAGGGTTTGGCTAAGGGAGAAGAAAGGTTAAAGGATGAGAGAGATATGAAAGGTTTTTCTGTAAAGCTGAAAGGAATAATGTAAATGTTAACCAAATTATGTATTCCGTAATAATTCCATACGTGCGCGTTCATCGTAAACCATATGAACCCTTTCAATCTAGTCCATTTGATCATCTGTGGACGGCCGTAAGGCCAAGTCCACTGTAAGCACGATACGCCCTCACACACGTAATCACGTGGACCCCTCTTCATAACGTTTGGGCCTAAGCCCAACTACTTCCTACACCCCCTTTCATTATTTTTCTAAACCACAAAACAATATGCACCGCCCTTTCAAAAACTTTATTTGGGCCTTGCCCAGTATTCCTTTAGACACCCCCAGCTTTTACTTATTCACTATAAATCACACCCCCTGATTTAAATTATTATTTCTGTTATATTATTTTTTTATCTATTATATTTTTATTCTTATTATTATTAACCTTTTTTTATATATAACAATTATTATTATACTTTCTCTTTATATTTTATGATTATTATATTTTATATTTTCTTATTCTTTTATAATAATTCTTAATTTGATAAATTTTTATATTATTTATCACATGTAAATAAATCATTTTATTCAAAACTCGTGCATATTATTTTTTATATTATTTTACATTAAAATATTTTTTAATCATGCATTAATCAAGATCGTCGCAATTAGCACAATAAAAAATACTAACCAATCTCAAACTATTTTTTCACAATAAACTAAGCTAATCAACTATTTTTGAAAAAGGGTTTCAAACAGATTTTGACTTACCGCGCATTTAGTCAAAATCTCCGCAATCACTATTCCCGACCAAAATGCGAGGTGATTCAAAATACGTTTGCAACCCCTAAAAAACACCAACCCCATGCGAACTACGAATTGAGACTCTGATTCCTCATCAGAGGTTACGTAGGTATACAATCAAAAATCGTGGAGAGTCCTTCTAATTAAAATTTAAAACTCTGTTTAACCCGAAACCTAAACCTAAAACCTAGTATCCTTCTGAACAAGGTAGATGGAAGGTGCCTAACACCTTCCTTTCGTCTAATGAAGTCCGAAACCTAGAATCTCTCTGTGTGAATTAGGGTTTTCTATTAGATTCCCTTCCCTAGGATAAAAACTAATAGTGACGACTCTTGATTTAAAAACCAGTCGCAACAGCTGGCGACTCTGCTGGGGACTCTCCTTAACCCTAGGTTTTAGGTCTCTTTTGGGTTTTTATTTTTATTTATTTATTTGCATTAATTTATTTATTTCATTTTTTTATTTTCTTGTCTATTTTTATTTATTATTATATATTTACTATGTGGCGGGTTTTTATTTAAAAAAATATTTCTGATAACCCTTAAAAAGAAGGTTCGTCTATTATCTTAGGAGGTACATCATCCCTGCGAGTTTATGTGACGACTTCGCCTAGAGTCGGTGAACTTCCGAAAAATAAATACTTATCGAGAGATATCCTCTTAAAGAGTAGGACTTTAGAAGGTCACCCATGACTCTTTGTAACAACCTTAACCTAAAATCTCATGACGAGACCTTTCACGACTTTGAGATGAAAGTTTCATTCCGTAAAGAGGCTCCACCTAAGGGAGGCCCTTGTGCCTTTTCTCTCTGATGTTATTCATGATACCTTTAAGGAAACCACCTTTTGGGAGGGTCGACTAACCGTAGGTCAAAATTAAGGAGCCTACCTTCTAAGGGTACTTATCACAAAAACCCCGTCACTGAACCATACATCCCTACCTTATAGGGGTACTTATTACAAAAATCCTGTCACTCAACCCTACACCTATGCATTCATACATTTCATATATTCGTCACCCATTTCTTTCTATTTGTATTATTCACAGGGGGTATAAAAGATAATAATAAACTCAAGATCTCAGTGACTGTCTTTAAAAATGATTACCAAAGGAAATAACTTGTCCGCGTCAGTGCGCCAAACATGTCTGAAATCAAAGCCACAAAAGGGAAATAATGTGCCGAAGACTTTCTCAAGCTTTGTCAAGAAACGGTGGATGGTTTCCAGAGTAGATATCTACAGGGGCACCTAGAAGACTTATTTCCCTTTGCTTGATTTCACGCAAATAAAGTATTGGTTTAAGATTGTAATATTTTTTAATATCTGAATTATGTTACCTTCAATAATGGCATTTTGTTCCCTATCTCATTGGCTTATCTATTTTTAAGCTGGTCACTGAATAAAAAATAAGTGAAAGACAAATACACACCTAAGTGAATAAGACATTCAAAATAAGTAACCATTTCATATTCATACATATTAATTCGCATGCATGCATTCATAAACACCTGTATATCATATCAAAACTCATTTTTTGAAAACAAATCTCTTCAGTTAAGCCATGATAGAAGAAGATCACCACCTCATTGGCCTCCATATCAAGTAAGGGCCTATCAACAAAGAACCCTGGAACAGATCGAGGAAAACCATGCTACATTCAAGGAAGATATAGACCAAGTCAAAGGTGACGTGAGTTCGATGAAAGGAGATCTGAGTCAAGTTCTCCTAACCTTAAAGAACTTCATTGACAAACAAGACCAGATCCCCAGGGTAGCTTTCAAAGAAGTAGCTCAAATGATTGGTGCATCAAGCGGTCACCAACTAAGAAAAGAGCCAAAAGCAGGACCCCTCAATCCAAAAAGGCTTGTTTCAGACCCCCCAAAGAGACAACAGAGAGAAATTAATGTCGTAGCCTCACAAGAAAGGATACCATGACCATTAATGATCCCACAAGGACAGCAGCAAGGTAGAAGGCCACCCAGAAAATTTGATCGGCTCCCTATGCCACCTAGCCAGTTATTGCATCAGCTGATTAAGGCATCCTTGGTGGAAATCAAGCTTCTAGCTCCTCCAGCCAGGCCACTCACAGGAAGATACAATGCCGGCGCCAGATGAAAATACCATGCTAACTCTTTGGGGCACACCATATAACAATGTTGGGCATTTAAACATAAGGTACAAGACTTGTTAGAATCTCAAGACATCACTTTTGAGGGACCTAACATCAAATCAAATCCTACGCCTCTACACGGTGGACCAACAATAAAGGCAATTGAAGTAGTCGCCGACTGCAGAGCAACCAGACAAGCAAAATCCCCGATAAGCTTGTTGAAGGAATATTTATGGGAGTGTGGATTCCTATTGGAGCATAACGAAGCCTTCGAGAAAACTCCGCTAAAGCTAGTGGACCCGGGGATAGTCTTTTTCGGACAATACCCTGAAGAGAAATACGTAGCTACTCTAAGGGATAAAGCATGAGTCTCTCCAATCTAGGAAACATTTATTAACAAGGGAATGAAGCAGGGAAGACATGTGGCAAAGATATCCAAAAAAGTCTATACCAAAAGGGGCCAATGACTTCATTTGAGAATGCACCCCAGGAGAAGAACTCAAAAGATGGACGACTGTGGTGATTCCTGAGATCTTTTTCTTTCCTAAGTAATTTTTTTTTGTTTTTGAAAGAACCTATGTCAAGCCCGAGGCATAGGGGTTGCTTGTAAGGGTTCCCTATTATGTTTCAGACAATATTTACGATTAATAAAATTTATATTTTGTTTTCAACTAAGATCCCTTTCTTTCTATTGCATTTATATCTTAAATTTAAAAATGGCAATACTTTCTCTGTATGTGCATTTTCAAATCTCATATACTAAATCTGCACCAAAACATGATAAGTGTGCAAGTTCATGTCCAAAGCCACCAATAATGTTAATGTTGCGATCCGATATAATTTTAATGCTCCTATCGACCAAGCTAAAGAGGAAGATGATAAAGATCTTGAACTCTCTAAGAAGATGGCGAGGGAAATAAAATGAAAGGCTAACAATATGCAACCGTATCAAGAGGCTATTAAGACCATTAATCTGAGCACAGGGGAAGATCAGGAAGAAACCAAGCTAAGGGGAAACGTCAGAGCGAAGCCACAAAGAAGCTGATCAAGTTATTGCACATATCTGCTTGTTCCTATAGAAACAGACCAAGGTTAGATAGAGACATTACTGTAAAAATAAGCAACTACGAAACACCATGACCTGACGAAGAACCCGAGCCAGGGGCACGTTGGACATTCACGTTCGACGGAACTTCAAATACACTGGGGCATGATATAGGGGCAATTTTGACCTACCCAAAAATACCCTGCTAGCCATATACCAAGTCAGCAGTGAATGGGATACTAAACATCCAAAACTGATTCCATACTGGGATCATGTTTGGAAAACTGACTGCGGAATTCGCAAAGATCCCTCTCAGTGACACCCCACGAAAAAAAATCAAATGACAGACGCTCTAGAAACTATATCATCTATGAACCGCGCATCACAAACAGACACTTCAAAGAGCTCGCACATTGCTTTGCTATTAAAAAATGACAATATAATAAGCCTTGGTTTTACGACATCAAGAAGTACCTCAAAAAACAAGAACATCCAGAAAATGCCTCTAGCATCAACAAGCAAACTCTACGAAAATTAGCCTCAAAATTCTTTATTAGTAATAGTGTACTCCACAAGAGGAAATACAACATGGTCTAATGCTCAAGAAGATTCTGCTACCTTTCCTCAACTCACGTGGTAAATGGGCACCCAACTACGAAGGTCCATACATAGTCAAAACAACATTCGTCGATGGTAGTCTTATCCTCACAACAATGGATGGGGAAGAACTATCGCATACGACAAACGCAGACACAATCAAAAATACCATGTATAAGAAGCTCACTAAGATCGAACCTTAAACAGGAGACTTAGGCAAAAAGGAGCATCCCGGTGGATCGAAAACCCTAAAGGGCGATCTAGGAAAAAATTAGGGGCATACAAACAAAAAATTATCCTGGTGGATTGAAAACCCGAAAGGGAAATCCAGGCAAAAGTTAGGGATTTCAAACAAAGAAATAAAGAACAAAAATATTACGATCTAAGAACTGCGACTATGAACCATGAAAAGAGATATAGATCTGAATCATACAACTCAGAAGCAAAGGAGATAAGATCATTAAAAGGATATTAGGGAACAACAGTAGTGATTATCATTTTTATTGCCATTTACAGTTTTAAAACCTTCTGTAATTACCTCTTTCTCGGAATTTCATATTGTATTCTTGCCTATTCAGAGGCATATCAATAAAACATTTGCTTTCTTTGCATCTTTCAAATTGCATTTTTTCTTTTCTCAGACTTGTTTACAAAATACTACGATCATTACTTGTGAATATTGTCTTGAAATCATTTCAGGGGATTAACAAAATAAAAGCATTTGACAAAACATCGAAAAAACATTTTGGTTAAAAAATATTGAAAGAAAATCCACGTCTACGTCCATGCACATGGCTATGCCTACTCCTACGTCTCCAATACAAAAGTCTATACACATGTCTACGCCAATGTCTATGCTCACGATGCAAAAAGACTACGTCTGCACCTGCGCCTAGGCTTGCACTCAACAATACAATGTCTATACACATATCTACTCCTACGTCTACGCGTTCGTACATAAAGTCTACGTCCATGTACATGTCAACGCCTATGCCTACACTTGCAACACTAAGTCTATGTTCGCACACATCCACGCACATGTGTACTCCTGCAAATTCTATACATACGTCTATGCTTACGCCTGCGCTTACAACATAAGAATCTACGCATATGCCAATACATACATCTATGCTTACGCCTGCACTTACAAAGGCCACACATATGCCAACACATACTTCTATGCCTGCGCTTATAACATACAAATCTACGCATATGCCATCACCTACATCTACGTCTACGTCTACACCTGCGCTCATCAATGTTCAAAATTTTGCTAACACTTTTTCACCCCATTCAAATCAAATTTAACGAAGCTTCAACGACACAACATACAACGCCACAGAATTGGTAACTCTAAGTCAATGGTTTAAAGGAGTGAATGCCAGAAATAATCTTCATAATATTTCAAGGCATACACACATCTTACACACATTTCATACATACATTTTGCATAACATACATACACTATACATTTTTGCATATAATACACATATATTCAGGATTCCATATCAATGCCAAACATCACACATTTTGCATACATCCAAACATCAATATCAGACATCATACGTATGTATCATGCAACAAACAAACAGTCTCACTCTCGATTTAGCTATCTAAGGGTCAACCAGTAAAATACTTCTCCTACGATTTAACTCGTCACCTAAGTCTTCATGCCGTGACACGTTCATCCCACCACTTAAGTCTTCCTGCAGTGACGAGTTCCTTACAAACCCAGGTCATCGCCTCACACTTCATGCAGCGATATTCAAAAACAAAATTTAGCTTATCGCCTCAGACTTCACGCAGCGATTTTCTAACTAAACCCATTACCTCAGCCTTCATGCAGCAATGTGTTTCTTTATTCCACAACACAGACCATCGTCTCAGACTTCATGCAGCGATGCTCAAAAATACAAAACCTAGCCTATCGCTTCAGACTTCACGCAGTGATTTGCAAACCTAACCCATTGCCTCAGACTTCATGCAGCAATGTGTTTCTTTATTCCACGACACATATCATCACCCCAGACTTCTTACAACGATGTTCGGAAAAAAAATTTAGCTTATCGCCTCAGACTTCACGTAGCGACTTGCGAACCTAACTCATTTCCTCAGACTTCATGCAGCAAGGTGTCTCTTTATTCCATAAAATCCAGCCTATCACCTCAGACTTCATGCAGCGATGTCCGAAAACAAAATCTAGCCTATCGCCTCATACTTCACATAGCAATTTACAAACCTAACCCATTGCCTCATACTTCATGCAGCAATGTGTTTCTTTATCCCACACTCCAGACCATCGCCTCAGACTTCATGCAGCGATGTTCGAAAACCAAAGTTTAGCTCATTACCTCATACTTCATGCAACAATGTGCTTATTTATTCCAAGCTCTAGACCATCTCCTCAGACTTCATACAACGATGTTCAAAAACCAAATCTAGCTTATCGTCTCAGACTTCACACAACGATTTGTGAACCTAACCCATTGCCTTAGACTTCATGTAACAATGTGTTTCTTTATTCCAAGTTCCAAACCATCGCCTCAGACTTCACGCAGCGATGCTAGAGAATCAAATTTAGCTTATTGCCTCAAACTTCACGCAACGATTTACAATTTAAGCTCATTGCCTAAGAGTTCATGCAACAATGTGTTTCTTTATTCTGTAACACCGATCATCGCCTGAGACTTCATGCTGCGATGCTCAAAAGAAAACAAAACTCTAGCCCATCACCTCATACGTCATGCAGCGATTCACAAACATAACCCATGGCCTCAGTCTTCAAGTAACCATGCATCATAAATTATTGTTGTATTCATCCTCTAAATAGGTGAATGATTAAAACCAAACCAAGACATACAAAATTGTGCTCTTAAAACCATCTGCCTCGTTATCAAACCCTGGTAAGCGATACATCATCAACTTTTCCTACTTCCTTGAGACTCGTAAGGGTATCCTATATCATTGTAACATTATGTTTGTCGGACAAATTTTGGGGTATTCCAAGTATTCAATAAACTCCCAATCAGAATGCATAAGACTCGTGTTTTCTCACGCTATTCGATTGGAAGATGATTAAATAGGGGCAGCTATCGTACCCCAAATTTGTCCTACCTCGATGATTTTATTTTTCGAGATTAAAATAGAATAAATGTTTAATTAAAGATGGTACATCAATATTTGATGGCCCATCTTTATCCAAGACTACGGGGTGTATTTTAATAGGGGCTTTCTAAATCAGAAAGACTAATAAACTCATTCGCGAAGCATGTTGGCCAATGGCCCATGCAATTCAAAAATTAAAATCATTTTAAATGAATGATAATTATTAAGTTTAAATTACATAAGCTTATTTAGGTTAAGTGGATTTTGGTAAAAAGGGGGGTGGAAATTCAAATTAGGCCCATTGAGGTCTTAGTTGGTCCATCTGACGTTTTTGGAAAAAAGTATTAAAATTTGTTATCATCATCATTTTACTAAAAATATACATATATGTTTCTTTATTAAAATGGACGTTATTGTAGTTAAATTGTTCCATCATATAATAATATTTTACTAAAATAATTACAGTAAAAATTATCTATATTGTTTATTAAGAGATATTATCTATAAGATCTATTTAATTATTAAAGGTTTTGTTTGAAAACAATTACAATTGGGCTAATTTATACAAAAAAAAGTATTTGCTGCAAAATGTTGTTGTTAGGTACAACTAATCAAATTAACGCAGGGCCCAATGTAATTAAAACAACATTGGCCCATTTGATGTGCTTGAAAAAAGTATTATTACTATTATGAAAAAAAGTTGTTTATTATTATTATTATTATAAATTAATAAAGATGACATGGCGTGTTTTTTACTACTCTTAACCCTTTTTGTTACAATAATGTTTTTGTTAAAATATTTTTTATGTTTTTCTTTTGTTTGATTTGGAAAAAGAAAGGCCGGTTGGGCCTAGGTGTATTTAAAAAAAAAAGAAACATTTTTGTAACAAGCTGGACTATATAACGCAGACCCATCTTTGGCTACGGACAAGATGGGCTGAATAAATGAAAAAATGCGTTGCAGGCCCAATGAGAAGAAGTACAGCTACTGGCCCAATTCCTAATAACATTAACTGTACCAATTCATAGCCTAAATTCACGCTTGTTTATAAAAAAATGCTCATTGTAGAAATCTTCTACAAGATAAATCTAGAAAATCTCAATACAAGCCAATCCAGAATTACAGCACAATCAAATCTAATTCTTATGCACAAGCTAAATCAAAATATTCAATAATACAAATCCAATCTTTATGACAAAATCAACATATTACAAAAATATTATCAAATATGAAAAATTTATATATTACACAAATCAAATCTAATTACAAATCAATTATACAAAATCTCAAGAATCAATTACAATAAAATTACACAGGTAGGTATCCCTAAATTTATCTCAAATCCCTAAATCTAAGATGAATTTGTGAACAACAATTTTTCAAGCCCAACAATCGACCCTATAAATACTAATAAAAAATACAGAAAAGGGATTTGGAAGAGAGAAAGAACGAAAATACAGTAGAGGGAAGAAACCCTTTAATACAGAGGCAGGGGGTTTGATTACAGAAGATTGCTGGACGAGGTAATATAGAAGAAGAAGAAGAAGCACCCAGTCTTGTTGTTGAAGAATGAGAAGAGCGGTTAGGGTTTCAACATCTGAAACGCTAACCATGTGCATCGCCACGGCTATCCTCCATCGCCGCTACCTTTGAACGCCGCCTGAACATGCAAATTGAAGAAGAGGAAGGATTAGTAACAGGATCTCCGGAATCAAAACAGAAAATCGTGAAAGGGGTAAAAATCACTTAGCTCTCTTTTTGTATTGATTTGGGGTTGTTGGGTTAATCTTATGGTAAGGAAAGAGATTTGGTAGTAGGAGTTGCCGCCGGCAGGCTTCAGGGGGGATTGGGTCGGGGAGGATGATGTCCTAGGGTTTGACTAAGGGAGAAGAAAGGTTAAAGGGCGAGAGAGAGAGAGAGAGAGAGAGAGAGAGAGAGAGAGAGAGAGAGAGGAGAGGTTTTTTCTGTAAAGCTGAAAGGCATAATGAAAATGTTAAACAAATTATGTATTCCTTAATGATTCCATACGCGCGCATTCATCGTAAACCATATGCACCCTTTCAATCTAGTCCGTTTGATCATCCGTGGACGGCCGTAAAGCCAAGTCCATCATAAGCACAATACGCCCTCACACACGTAATCACGCGGACCCCTCTTCATAACGTTTGGGCCTAAGCCCAGCTACTTCCTACACCCCCCTTTCATTATTTTGCTAAACCACAAAACAATATGCACCCCCCTTTCAAAAATTGTATTTGGGCCTTGCACAATATTCCTTTAGACACCCCCATCTTTTACTTATTCACTATAAATCGCACCCCCTGATTTAAATTATTATTTCTTTTATACTATTTTTTTATCTATTATATTTTTATTCTTATTATTATTAACCTTTTTTTATATATAACAATTATTATTATACTTTCTCTTTATATTTTATAATTATTATATTTTATATTTTCTTATTCTTTTATAATAATTCTTATTTTGCTTAATTTTTATATTATTTATCACATGTAAATAAATCATTTTATTCAAAACTCGTGCATATTATTTTTTTACATTATTTTGCATTAAAATATTTTTAATCATGCATTAATCAAGATCTTTGCAATTAGCACAATAAAAAATACTAACCAATCTCAAACTATTTTTTCACAATAAACTAAGCTAATCAACTGTTTTTGCAAAAGGGTTTCAAACAGATTTTGACTTACCGCGCATTGAGTCAAAATCTCTGCAATCACTATTCCCGACCAAAATGCGAGGTGATTCAAAATACGTTTGCAACCCCTAAAAAACATCATCCCCATGCGAACTACAAATTGAGACTCTGATTCCTCATAAGAGGATGCATAGGCATACGATCAAAAATCGTGGCGAGTCCTCCTAATTAAAATTTAAAACCCTGTTTAACCCGAAACCTAAACCTAAAATCTAGAATCCTTGTGAACAAGGTAGATGAAATGTGCCTAACACCTTCCTTTCGTCTAATGAAGTCCGAAACCTAGAATCTCTGTCTGTGAATTAGGGTTTTCTATTAGATTCCCTTCCATAGGATAAAAACTAATAGTGGCGACTCTTGATTTAAAAACCATTCGCAACACACTCTAGGATAGAATATATGATGAAGCACTTTGTAGAGACACAAACCGTCCAAAATGAAGAGTTTAGAAAACAAATTCTCTATAATAATGAAACCCTTAGGAAGCTTAACAATACGGTTGGGTCCCTCGTGACTCACAACTTGGCCTTGGAGACTCAAATATCCCTGCTTGCACAAGAACCTCTAGGACCCTTCCCTGAGGAGCATATGGATGTTGTAACAACCCGTAGTGAAAAACAAATTCAAAATCCTAAGGAGAGTGATAATGAGGTCAAAGAGAGTAATAATCAGGTTGAGAAGATTCTGATAAGAAAAGAGTAAAGATTAGGAAGAATACACTGACACCATCCAAAAGGGAGGTTGTCGAAGAGGTAGAGAAGGAGGCACCTATTATTGATCCTCTTTCCTATACCCCACTGATTCCTTTCCTAAAAAGACTTATGGACACTAAGGTAGACTCACAATCCAAAACATATGTGGAGGTATTGGAAAATATCCATACCAATGCACCTTTGCCTGAGGTCTTGCATAAAAAGAGAAAATTTTAGGGCCATGAAACAGGGATCTCATTAGTATTAATAGGGGAAGGTTAGCCTTCGAGTTGGTGATGAAATAACTAAGCCCAAACTTGAAAAGCTGATACTCAGAATAGATCCAGAACCACCACGACAAGTTTAAAAGAATGTACCACCCCAAAGAAGAAAGAAAAGAAAAGGTGAGGGATATGTGACATGACTTGATAAGTGGCCATGAAAACCAAATATTATTAAAATTTCGATTGAGAAGTCATTCTCGAGAAAACCACCATGAGTGCTTGCACTCTTGAGTCGTCGAGATATCGATGTTAAAAAAAGTGCTACGTGGGAGGGAACCCACGATTTTTAATTTAGTGTTTTCCTTTTTAATGTGTGAATTAGCAGAAAATAAATAGATGGATTGTTTGTCACGTCTCAGCTACTTCTAGGCAAAAAATCTCTAGATGACAATCTTGGAAATGAGCCAGGTGCCCACGGATATAACTGTGAATGTCGCTGCTAGTGGTGACACCGATGATGAGCATGATAGGAGAGAGCATGTCTCTCTAGTTCATAACTCACCTCCTCCTCGTTCTTCACATGGTCAGGTTCCACCTGCACACACTGCAGCATATTTTTCTAACACTTTTGCAGGTACTTCCTACAGAAACAGACAACATGATAAGTTGTTTCAGAAAATAGCAGTTTCAACAAATGAAGGCATCTCAAGACGCCTGTAACCGAAGCAGGAGTGTCCAGCGAAGACATGAACAACAAGAGCAGGATCAAAGAGGATTTGGCACATAGTAGCATTCACGCAGGTTCTATCTTTCTTTTTCCACCTTTTATCAAAACATTGAGGACAATGTTTGGTTTAAGTGCGGGGGAGGAACTTTACCGCTTTCCATTTATCGCTTATTAGTTTTATTTATTGTTTTTTAGTTTATTTCATGTTTTTAGTATTCTATTTGTTTTTCAGCGTTTGGTCGAGTCATCACTGTTATACCCCAATTTTCCGCCCTAAGATCCCTCATCACATCATATACATCTCATGCATATCATCAATTCCATGGTTCAAGGATCAAAGGGATACGTAGGCATTGGGGTAGGGCCATGTTTACCGTGAAAATTGGTAAACAACTGCTGATCTTCCAAAAAGGGATATTTTAGTGACTTGCAGGATCGATTAGATTGATCCTAGGACATATTCTGAGCTTTTTTTAAAAGTAAGTAAATTTAAGTGAAAAGGGTTGAAAGGGAAAGTAAGAGAAAAGGCGAGATGCAGGAAAAAACTTGATAAAAGTGCAGGTAAAATGTAATTAGAAAGGGTTGAGAAGAGTTTAAAGATAAAGGTTGAAAAATGAGATGAAAAGCGCAAGTAAAAGGAAGATTAAAATAAATTTGCAGTAATAATAAAGTTTGCGAAGGAATGTAAACGACAAGGAATGTAAAGGAATTGTAAAGACTTTGACTGAAATAAAAGATGGTGTTTCAAACGTACATTCTCAACATCTTTTCTCTCACTGCGGGTACTCGGATATGATTGAGTGACTTGTACTAATAAGTTGAACACACATAATCTACATAAAATCCCTATATTTATACTAAAACTAAGTAACCGTTGAATAGTTGCCTCGCTCTAGGATGAGGACAAGTGTCCTCTGCATGTGATTAGACTTCTATCTTCATACCTTGTTGCTTTCCTCAACTTCCAAGTGAACTGCCTTTCCCTCCTTTCTTCAGATTCAAAGTTCACTTGCTTGCTGATACAAGGATCTTTCAGTCGAAGACCGCAGGATCCTCTCGGTCAAAGACTATGAAGACTCCTTGGTCGAAGACCAAGCTTTAACTCAGAATATTCTCTAAATTTTTTCTCCTTCTTAGTAAGGATGACTTCGACACAACCTCTTTCATAGGATCTTATGGTCGAAGTGTATCCAACTTAGATCCCTTCAATCCAATTTTTGCCCAATAAGATCAATATGTTTTGGGTGTCAAATTTAGGAACTAACAGGCCCGAACGAGCACAACTTTTATTTTCCCTACATTATTTTCTGTTTTCTTTGCATGAATTCCCTCTTAGAATTTTATAGCTCTTAAGCATTAGATTGAACACACCCTTTGATTAGAACAACAAGAGTGGATCCCGTAGAGTACCACAGACGTGTGGGGGTGCTAATACCTTCCCCTCGCATAATCGACTCCCGTACCCAATTTATCGGTTTCAAGACCTTGATTTCCCCTTTAGGTTTTTCATCCATGATTTTTCTTTCCCTTTTATATGGGATAAATAAATACTCGGTGTCAACTTCATTGATTTTACCGCTACAGAAAAATGGCAACTTCACTGGGGAAAGTTGACCAATTGCTGGTCCATCCTGTGAGTCAATCCTAGCTCATGTTTTTAATTTCTTTGGGTGTTTATATTTATGCTTTATAGCTTGTTCATTTGTATATACTTGAGAATATGTATGCATTGCATTTTATCGATTTCTATATACTGGTTATTATTGTTTTATTAGATTTGTGGTTTTTCAAGTTGGGTGGGATGTTACTATTGAGGTAAAAGGCCCAATACCTAGGCCAAGTGACAAACAATAGGAACATTAGGAATAGAGTGGAACACGATGGATAGGGGATGTAGATTACCCTAGACGGATGTGTCTTTCATGCTTAGATAAGGTTTTAATGAGGTGCTATCATTATCACGTAGGTGTATGATGATAGTACTCTCAAGCAAACCCGTGATTTTGAGTTACCATTGACCTTACCTTGACCTAGTCTTGACCCGTGAGTGGGGAGGGAGTAATCTTTATAGGTACATATGGTGACTATGTTCTGTTGGTGACTTTGTTTCTATGGTGTTCTGAGTTGGTCTGGACCTTTGATCTTATTATATGTGACTGTGGTTCTATTATCAGTTCAGCAGTTATCTAGTATTGCGGAAGCTTTGATCAAACATGTTTGCATACATAGCATGTTAATGTAATTATCAACATACATGTTCTTTGTTTCCAAACATCATTTCCTTGATTCCAATTGTTAATCCAAAAAAAAAATTGATAAAAAAATATAATAAATACATTAAAAAAATACATAATAATACCGTGTCTTAATAACAGGAATCAAAGCGTACAAACTTTTGAAAATAAGAATGTGGCATTTCTATCGCATGTCATGTATCACTTTACATTTAACTATGCATTTCATGAGTTTCCCAAAAGTCTTACTCAAGGTCCTTTGGTCTTCAGAATCAAGTTGTCTCACTGGTACAACACTTGAGCCAACTCTAAGAAGAAGATGGAAAACCTCGAACAGGAGAATCGCGAACTGCGCGAAGATGTTACTACTTTAAGAACCACAATGGTGAACCTGACTGCTTTGGTGGATTCATTGGCGGCTGCTCAGAACCAGCCACCACCACCTCTGCCTCCTCATGCTACGCAACCACAACAAACCATAATTATCTCTAAGGTTATGATAGTTCCCGTCTCAGTTGCTCCAAATACTACCGCCACTCAGCATCACATGCCTCCTGGTTATCCATGGGGAATGCCCAAAGGTTATATGCCAGAAGGATATAACCCTACTGCTCAAGTTGCTCAGCCTGTTCAACACGTTATTGTTTCTTCCTGTTGTACCCCAAAATTTTCCCTCCCATATTTCTCAACAAATGTCATGTGAAGTCCCCAAACTGCTCAAGGAAGTTCAAGAGTTGACCAGATCTCTCCTAAGGCAGTCTACCTCAAATTAGGGTTTCATTTTTCATCAAGATGCTTGAGTCAAAAGGATCCAAAATGCCTTCCATTGTCCTAATATGTTCCCAAGATCATCCATGTCAAGTTTCAAGCCTTGAAGAAGAAGTTTGCCCAGTCAATTGCTCAAAGGCCTGAAAATCGACTGTGCTAGGTCAAAAGTCAACTGTGGCCCACATACAGTCAAACTTCAAGATTTTTGGTCAAAATACTCATTTTTAAGTATCATTCATCATTTGATCAAGGGTTGATCATGATTCATCAAGGATTGCTCACAATTCATCAAAACCCAAAAGTTGCCAAATTAGGGTTCTGCAGGAAAACTCAACTCAACTTTGACCAAGCATAACTTTCTCATACTTCATCAGAAATGACCCATCCAAAATTTATTTTGAAGGGGATGAAATTCTCTACAATTCATCTTCACCCCCAAGTTTAAAATATGCACTCACAAGAAGATATGAATTTTGACATTATAGGTCATTTTGGAAAGTCAACAAAAAGACCTTTTGGGTCAAAGCTTCATACATGAACATGGAAGAATCAATTGAGATGATACCAAAAGGGTTGCTTAGAGGACACCCTAAGCTTTCTAAAAATTCCAAGAAAACCTCCCTAGGGTCAAAATTGAGAGAGTTATGTATTGGCCAAGTTGACCATTTTTGCAAAATTGCCGAAAGTCAAATGTGCTCAAATTTGCATCTTTTTCTAAATGGGCCCATCTTTTCAAGATCGCATCTCATTCCTAGCATAGTCCACAACCTATAGGACTCTCCATGCTTTATTTATTTAATTTATTTTGATTTTTATTCATTTAAAAGTCAAATAAAATCAAATAAATCCAAATAAATCATATAATGTGTTTTAGGGATGATTTTTGCATTGAAGGAAGATCTTATGTGCTGTTAAATGAGAACCAATTCGTGCAATACTGATTTGGGTTGAAAAAGATTGGATTGAAGCAAATTTGGAAAGATATCATATGCCATGAAAGACCAAATCAAATCTTTATAATGGGCATGATTCCATTGGTTTTGGTTGACCTAATATGTTGCATTACATATACAGAAGGTATCCAAGGCAGAGGGGGTGGTGGAGCAGTCGTGAAATATGCAGAACCAATTACAAAATTTCAAAGAAAAAGTGCAGATTGAATTCTAAGCTACAGGCCATCTCAAGCCCTCCTAACCTCACCAATCGATTGCTGGACGTCTCATGAACGTGTTCCAATCACTAACAAGCCTCCTCATGTCCTAAAACACCTTGTAAGAGCATCACGATTTGCCATGTTTCTTGAAATTCGATTATCATGATTTATGCGTTATGAACATATTTTGATCATGTATTTCTGTTTGTTATCATGTTTACAATGTATTGGTATGCTTTGATAGAAGTTTGAGTACAAATATGGGCATCTTCCATTCCTAGGGTTTCAAGCTCCATTTTAGGGTTTTCTAATTCAAGCGAAATTAGGCCAAGAACAGGGTATTGGGATGATCATGTCATCAAGACCAATTGATCCCTGGTCTCTAAGTCCATTTATCGTGCGTATTTTTTGACGTTTGATGCTCGCAGGTTTTAGTTACAGACATGGTCTGTAGGTATAGGTCGCATATCTAAGACCACAGTTCCTTGGAGAAGAAGATGTGTGTCATCCAACCATTCACTCATTCAAATTTCGCATGTTTGGGTTTCAGAGTTTTTGTTTTCATTATATTATATTTCGCTTTTATTGTATATACAAATAACAATTGCAGCACAGATGGAAAGCGTGCATTGGAAACGTGCATGAGGACCTGGGTTCGATCCCCAGGTCCCAACCTTTGTTCATTATATTTTTCAATGGGTAATCCAGCACATTGCATATCAGGAAGTCCACCGTACGCCATCGGCATCTGGCCATCACACACCTCTCAAGCCAAATCCAATGCCATTCGACTGAAGGCCCACCATACACCTCAGGTCAATGTATGCACTGAAACAGGCAAAGTCAAAAAGGCTGAGTTTGGTTTGGGCCCAGAATTTCCTTTAGCACGCCCTCACAATTGCTAAGTAACATCAGGCCCATCTCTAGCCTTTTTTTATTTTATTTATTTCTCTTCTTTAATTCTTTTAATTTTCTTTTAATCATTTTAATTGGCAAATTAATTATTTTTCATAAAAAATCATAAAATCAAGACTTCATAAATAAAAAATTAGAATTAGTTTTTTTTTATTATCAAAATTAACTTAATTTAGTTTAACTTAGGAAAATTGTGATTTATTTTCATAAATAAAATCAAAATAGAAATTAGGTTAAAACTCTTGATTTAATTCTATTTTCTCTTTTTCTCAAATAAATGCAAAAAATAGTTTTTTAGAATAAATTAATTTATTTTTCTTAATTTAAAATTAATTAGAATTAGGATTTTCTTTTTTAATTTAATGATTTCTTTATTTTCTTAAATAACAAAACGTGACAAACATTTTCTTAATCGATCGCAATTAGGTTTAGACAAGGGTCAAAACTCTAATTATCTCGTATTTAATTCATCACACGCGTATTAATTTTTTTCGCCAATATTTTTGTAATTGTTCATGGTTTGTAATAGTTTAATCTAGGACTTTTTACTTATCGCTTTTCTCCGGGTTTTTGGCTATGGAATTAATCCCCCTCCCCGAAGCCTTGTAATAGCGTAGATTTACTTTCTCGCATTTTAATTCCCGCAAATATTTAACTGTTTAGTTGTATGCTAATAGGATTGTATGACAAGAATGCATGACAAATTTAATACAGTTAGAAAACCCGATGTGCAAAGATAAATAACTGAAACTAATCACTCGCACATATCACTCTTAGGGTATAATATCACTTCGGTTGCCTTCGGTAAATGATCATTAAGCATAGGGTGTCTTAGTAGTTGCCCTCTTGTATAACAAAGATCAAATGTCCCATTCGAATGTTGCCTTGGAAATGTTGCCTCGGAAATGTTGCCTCGGAAATGTTGCCTCAGAAATGTTGCCTCGAATATGATCTTAAGACTCTAGCTTTATTACTAAGGTGTCCTAATGTTGCTTAAATAATCGTACGTCCCTTTAGAATTGACCCTTACAACTCCAACGACGGTGCTACCTATTTCTCAATAGTAGGATAGTGTTGTCTAAAGGAAACAAGAATAGAAACGATCTTTTTTAGAGTAGGTAGATGCTAGTAGGTATTTGCTCAAATCAAAACTTTTCACACTTACACATTTCAAAACAATTTTTCAAAACAACTTCGTCACACCTTTGAGGACTGATACAAGGGTTATCACGAAGTTAAAACTCTTTTCAAAGACAAGAAACATAAACAAGCAATTTTAAAAAGATGAGAAAGTACCTAAGAGCCCATGGAGAACCATGGATAGGAAGGGTGCTAACACCTTCCCTTTCTATAATCTACCCCCCGTACTCAGAATATCTCGAAAAAGGATTTTTTCTGTACTTTTTTCCTTTCCGGTTGGATGAAATAAAAGTCGGTTGCGACTCTTGCTTACCGCGACATTTTGCAAAGAAAAAACACAAAACGCAAACTAGTATTAAACAGTCGGTTCTGACACCGTATCACATTGCCCCTCCTGTGGTACACGTTACTCCTACTGTTAACAATGAGATTCTCCATGCTATACCTCCAGTAATGAACATTGTCCCTATTATTAATGATGTGGTTCATCATACTACTCCTCCGCCAAGTGAAGGATTGGGATTCTATGACATAATGGATGATTTCCAAGATCAGTTTAATGAGATGCGAAAAGAGATGAAGGACCTTAGGGGAAAAGAGCTATTTGGACATAATGTAAGCGATCTATGCTTAGTTCCAAATATAAAAGTACCCGCAAAGTTCAAAGTTCCAGAATTCAAATAATACAAGGGCAATACTTGTCCTCGTGCTCACCTTGTGATGTATGTGAGAAGAATGTCCATTCACACTGATGATCAACGTCTACTAATCTATTTTTTCAAGACAATCTGACTGATGTTACGTTGAAGTGGTACATGAGCTTGGATAATACCAATATTTATACTTCCAATGACTTGGGTGAAGCGTTTGTTAGGCATTACAAGAATAATGTGTACATGGCACCTGACCGTGATTAACTCAGGGTTATGGTCCAGAAGCACAAGGAGCCATTTAAGAAATATGCATAGAGATGGCGTGAAGTAGTCGCCCAGGTAATCCCTTCAATGGAAGAGAAAGTGATGACGAAGATCTTCCTAAATAATGTAGGTTCCTTCTACTATGAAATAATGCTGGCGAGTGCACCAAGTGATTTTCACCGAAATGGTGAGTATGGGTGTCCGTTTAGAAGAAGTTGCGAGAGAAGGCCATTTAACAAGAGATGAAGGTTCTAGTGGTACGAGGAAACCATCATACAGATTTGCTAGAAAGAAAGAAGGAGATATAAATGTTGTTGTTCAAGAGAGAAGGGTTAAACCTCCTAAAGGATGTCATCAACACCAACAACAGGTTGCTTCCGTAACTTTGGTTGTTAAAATACCTCCAACTATTGTTGCATATCAAAGAGCACCCCAAAAAAGTAACCAAGGGCAGGGTCAGAAGAGAGAAGCTTTTGATCATATCCTGATGAGCTATGCAGAGTTATTTCCAGCATTGATTCAGAAGAACCTAGTGCAAACCAGGAATCCCCCTGCTATACCGTCACCTTTGCCATGGTACTACAAGGCAGACCAGACTTGTGCCTTTCATCAGGGAGCCCCTGGGTATAACATAGAGAATTTCTACCGTTTGAAGTCTGAGGTCCAAAAAATTGTTAGATTTGGCTTCTTATCCTTTAAAGACGGGGGTCTCAACGTGAAAGATAATTCGTTGCCTAAACATGAAGGTGGAGGAACGGTGAATATGATTTCTGATAATCCAGGAGAATTCAGGATTTATGATGTGAATCTGATAAAAGGTGATTTGGTGAAGATGTATACTGACCTTTGCAGATTCAGCTATTGTATGCATGAAAATAAGATGTACAATATTTGCAGCCGAAATATCCGTGGATGTGATAAGGTAAAAGTTGATCTTTAAAAAGTGATTGATGAAGGTCTTGTTCGTATTGTCAGGACCAAGGTTGAGTGTGAAGAGGGAGTGAACATGGTGTATGGATGGCCCAGTGGGTTTCGAATTTATGACGTGAACAATATGGATGATAATTTGGTGCAGTTGCATGCCAAATTTTGCCACATGCCAGGACAAGAGATGCATCAATATGGTGGTTGACAGATTTGTTGTAGGGACCCCTGTGGTTATTCCACTGTAAATAAAGGTATTTAATTGCTTTTAGATGAAGGTACCATCAGGGTCATAAGAAATAGAGATGACTATATTGGAGCCAACATGATTAAAGACTATTCTGGTGAGTTCATGTTGGATGATGAGTATGTCTCTGCCGGTGGCTTATTTTCTGACGACGAGTCTAAGCCCGTGGATGAAGATAATACTTCTAATGGTGATTCTATGAAGTCTGAATATACAAAAGAGGTAGGGGTGAATGTTATTGTACCCCATTTTGACATTCCTACTCCGGTAGAAATTACATATTACAACAAGCCTGCAGTAACTCCTGTTGTTATATGTTTACCTGGTAGCGTCTCGTATGAATCTGATAAATTGTACCCTATAAATACAATGCGACTATCCTAGAGGACGGTGTGTAGATTATGATACAACCTTTTACTCATGTGGAGAATATCGATGAGGATAGTCGAGTGACACATAGTGTCCGTGTCTTTGCTCTTACTTTTCGAGGAGATGTTGACCATGGCAAGAAGGTCGTCGAAACCAATGTTGAACCTAAGAAGGTGGAGGGGGAATCCAGTGGTGCTACCTTAGAAAAAGAATTTGATAATGTGTTGAAGAGCATTAAGATGAGCGACTATAATATTGTAGATCAGTTGTTACAGACCCCGTCTAATATTTATATCTTGGCTTTATTGATGAATTCTACTGCCCATCGGGAATCCCTGATGAGAGTGCTAGATCAGGCGTTTGTTAAAAGAGATATGCCTATGGATCAGTTTAATGGTGTTGTCGGGAACATCACTTCTTGTAACAATTTGAGCTTTTGTGATGAGGAATTGCCCGAAGAGGGAAGAAACCATAATATGGCTCTACACATATTGATGAATTGCAAGAATGGTTCTTTATCCAATTTTTTGATTGATAATGGTTCTGCTTTAAATGTGATACCGAGGAGTACTCTCTTAAAGCTTAAGTACCAAGGAGCTTCCATGCGCCATAGTGGCATCATAGTGAAGGCTTTCGATGGCTCGAGAAAATCGGTCATTGGAGAGATGGATTTACCTATGCATATAGGTCCACACATGTTCCAGATCAATTTTTAGGTGATGGATATTGTTCCCGCTTACAGTTGTCTATTGGGAAGACCATGGATCCACGAGGCCGGGGTTGTTATGTTGACCCTTCATTAGAAGTTAAAGTTTTTCTGAGAAGGGAAGGTGGTTATCGTGAATGGAGAGCAAGCTTTATTGATATCTCATTTATCTTCCTTCAGTATTGTAGAGGCTGACGAGGATATTATTGGAACGCAGTTCCAAGCTTTGTCGATCGAAAATATAAGGAAGAATGAGGATTTTATCGATTCATTTAATGATGCTCAACATGCAGTACAAATGGCCCTAGCAAGGCGTGGGGGAAATTATTGATCCACCTGTGAATAAGAATAAAGTTGGTTTGGGTTTCTCCGTGAAGAATAATAAAGGTGAAATTTTGAAGCCAAAGTCTGCTTTCGGCAAGTATCAAGACATCTTCCACGGTGTCAGGTATCTTCATCCAGCTACTCCGAAGATCAATGTTATCCTTGAAGATGAGTCAGAGAAAGAGACGCCAAATTTCCTGACGCATGGAGTGAGGTTCCATAATTGGATCATTGTTGATGTTCCTTCTTGCATCCACATCTCGAAGTAATTTGTCTTTTGTTTATCTTTCCAAAAATCCTTTCACTATGCCCAGGGTGAAAGTGATATTGTATGGGCATGTCTTTTGTTTTAGAATTTCAAATCATTAATAAAAGTTGTTTTTGTTTTCTAATTATGTTTTATTTATTACTTTTTCTTGGAAAATGATAATCAGAAAAAACCTTTCCAAATAAATGATGATCATAAATATATCTACATAATCACTGGTACATCGGTCAGTTTCTAAAATCAATCATAATCATATGTGCAGATTAATTAAGAAAAATGTTGAATACAATGACCAGAATTTTTTTTATTAATAACCAAGTATTAAAAAAATATTTCGCAAATAACCGGGTTTCGGAAAAAATTACGCAAATAACCATGTTTGAGATGGCTCCACAAAGGAGGAGCCATCTCATTTGGCGCATGCACCTAGGGTTTTGCCCTAGGCGCCATCTCACTTGGCGCCTCCATTGGCTTTTAGCCAAGTGAGATGGCGCATGCTCCTTAAAAAGAAGAGGAGGCGCCATCTCACTTGGCGCCTAGGGCAAAACTAGGGTTTTTTGCTGTTTTATAAATAATTCGTCCGTTTCTTTGAAATTTCTCACACTTTCTCGCACTGTATTTTTATTTTTTACTCCCTTATTTACGTAATGACGTCGCCTATGGTTTTTAGCAGAGATGGTTACGTTATATTCTCCGCCACGAAACCTGCGATGAAAATGAAATTCTGGCACATTCACTCCATGGAGCGTCTGAAGCGGGAGTTGATGCGGTGGCTAGATGGAGACATCGCCGAGGGGGAAAAAATTCGAAGGATCCAGCGAAAACGAACAACAACCTCGCATGCGACAGGAAGACCTAATGTGTGGTTGGAGGAAGTCAAAACAGACAGTGATGTAATGCTGATGATGCATGGGTCAGATGAAATTGTGTTAACAGTTGTAATTTCCTAGATTGATTATCGTTAATCATTGTTGTACGCGAAAACCCTAATGTAATTTCCTATATTGAATTTCTTAAATTGTGTGAACAGTTTTATTAACGGAAAACCCATAATGTTTACAACACAAATATTGAAAAGATTTATTGTATTACAAAATTTATGTGGTCGAGCCAGACGCCCGATTCAGACAGTTTTTGCGATTGTGTCCGACCTGACGGCATAAACCACACTTTCTTTCCAACCTGTCAAGATCGTCCATTTCTGTTGTTATGCGCCTGCTTTTGGGACGACCCTTCTTGTTCCTTCGCATTTGGTCATTGTGCCAAACTATATCACCGTTGTATTCAGGCCAATAGTCCGGTTTTGCCACCAAAGGAAAGTTGTTGTTGTAAACAGTGAGCAACGTTTCAGATTTATAAACGTTTGAGAGCAGTTGAAGCGCGTCTTGATGGGTATGCGCACAAGCGGCAATGACATGAGAGCAAGGCATACGAAAAGCTTGAAACCTGCCACAATCGCACCATTGAGAAGGTAAAATGACCCTGTATTCTTGTCTTGCCAGGCCTTCATTGTGGTCAATTGTCTCTTTCACAATGAAGTTGTGGCTATGGCGGTCAAACCGTGTAACCATGTGAGTGTTGGCTTTAGCACTTTCAGCCTTAATGTATTTCATACAGCTTTCACTCCATAGTTGTCCTGATTGCAAGACCGCATACCATATTTCACCTCTTTTGGCAAATAACGCAGCCATCCTAAAATACGTGGATTTCACCAAGGCAGTGATGGGGAGGTTTCGTATGCCCTTGAATACCCCATTCATTGATTCAATAAGATTTGTTGTCATATGCCCCCATCTTTGGCCATTGTCGTATGACCTAGTCCACTTTTCGACCGGTATATTGTCGATCCACGTACCGGCTTCTGGGTTAGACAAACGGATCTCGTTGCGGTAATATTTGAATGTGGGCTGTGTCAGTGCGTATCCCGCATTCATCACCGCTTTCCTCAATGTTTTGTCCTTGACCTCCCTCGAGAAATTCTGGACGATATGCCTGACGCAATAGACATGCGTAGAAGGAGGGTCATGCCAACCATTTGCCGGATTATTATAGGCACTTTCAATGGAGGCATGTCTGTCCGAGATCAAACAGAGATCTGGTTGAGGAGCCACGTGTGTACGAAGATTTTTCAGGAAAAAGCTCCAAGCACCACCGGTCTCCCCCTCGACAAGGGCAAACGCAACGGGGAAAATGTTATTGTTGCCATCTTGTGCAACTGCCATCAAAAGCGTGCCTTTGTACTTCCCATACAACCAAGTCCCGTCTATTTGTAGAATTGGTTTGCATGATGCAAACCCTGTGATGCATGGTTGAAAAGCCCAAAAGACGCGACTGAATATTCCGTTGCCATGTAGTAGACTACCATCTTGAGCGTACGCTGGCAATGTTTCCAGAACATAAACACTACCTGGAGAATATGTCTTGAGTGCATTTAGGTAGCGGGGAAGTTCTCGGTATGACTCCTCCCAGTTTCCGTACACCCTTTCAATCGCCTTAGTCTTTGCTAACCACGCCTTACGGTAAGACGGAGTGTAGTTAAAAACCGTGGTGATGTGGGAGATGATTGTTTTCACCTTCAAAGAAGGGTCGTTGCTGACCAGGGGTAGGATTTCTTGACAGATTAGATCATGGTTGAGTTTTCGGTGGTCTTGTGATTGAGTGGAACTTACACAAGTATGGGTAGTCATGGAACCTATGACCCAGCAGTCACCCCTTAGTCTGTATGAAGCGGTCAGCTTGAACATGCAGTCAGGGTGGACACACTTGATCTTGTACCTTTCCGGGTTTACACGATCCACCTTATAATCAACCGAGTTGAGCATGTGAAATTTTTTGATGGCCCTTATGCATTCCTCTCTATTACGAAACTTGTCTTTCTCTTTTAAATTTTCATCTGATTGCATATACGGTTGGAAAAACAAGTCCGTAGAAGGTTCATCTCCGCCCATGTTGAAGTTTGTCATGTGCGTAGGTGGTGTGTAGATTTTGTCGGTAGGAATACTTGGGATGCCATCATCGTCAGAATCGTCGTTCACCATTTCATCGAACTCTAACTCGTTATCTTCTTCTTCATCATCAACTGCATCCACCTCATCTTGCTCATTCTCCAAAGGATCAACCTCCTGTGTCACCGGAGGCTCTACCTCCTGTGTCACCGGAGGCTCTTGAAACAGAACGTACAACTCAATAGAGTCGTTTCCAGAATAGACATGGCTGGAAATCATGTTCTGGAAATCCTCGTCATCTTGAATTGCAACCTTATAAAATTTGACTTGGTTGTTTCCAAAAAAGACTGGACTCTGATAAAATATTTGGGAAACCGGGCCTCGTTCAAGTTTGGCCTCCAATCTTTTCTTAAAGTAGGAGAAATTTGCTTTCCCGTTTAAGAGAAATCGGACATTGTCGGTGTTTCTAAACAAAAACCCAACTGTGGGACACATGTATGTCTCACCGTTGAAATGTGCTTTGACAACAAATTGTGGTGAAGAGGCCATTGTGTAGAATTGTTTTAGGTATGAAGGTGGGAATGTTTTGGGTTTATTGATTATATGAAGGTATGAATGCTGGAATGTTTGAAGGTTAGATGACTGATTCGAAGGTTGGAAAATTTTACAGTTTATGTGAATGAATGTTATGTTCAACCTAAAGCAAAATATTTCAATTAAGTAAGTGATGCAACCCCCCAAGGCTGCCAATAATATTACATGCATGGGCTTATGCTGCCACCTAGCCTGGCCCTATTCTACACACATAAATGTTTTGTGTAAGCCTGCCACCCATCAACTCCAATGGCCTTGCATGCAACAGAGAAAGGAATCCCAAAGGCTGTCACGTAGCCTGAGCCAATGCTGTAAAACGTGACACCTCTTATTCGCCAAATGGGGTGGCGACACCATTCAATTTTGTACTATTTCGCCAAGTGAGATGGCGCCTCCCTTACTGTCCAATCGTGATACATGCATGGGCTTATGCTGCCACCTAGCCTGGCCCTATTCTACACACATAAATGTTTTGTGTAAGCCTGCCACCCATCAACTCCAATGGCCTTGCATGCAACAGAGAAAGGAATCCCAAAGGCTGTCACGTAGCCTGAGCCAATGCTGTAAAACGTGACACCTCTTATTCGCCAAATGGGGTGGCGACACCATTCAATTTTGTACTATTTCGCCAAGTGAGATGGCGCCTCCCTTACTGTCCAATCGTGATACATGCATGGGCTTATGCTGCCACCTAGCCTGGCCCTATTCTACACACATAAATGTTTTGTGTAAGCCTGCCACCCATCAACTCCAATGGCCTTGCATGCAACAGAGAAAGGAATCCCAAAGGCTGTCACGTAGCCTGAGCCAATGCTGTAAAACGTGACACCTCTTATTCGCCAAATGGGGTGGCGACACCATTCAATTTTGTACTATTTCGCCAAGTGAGATGGCGCCTCCCTTACTGTCCAATCGTGATACATGCATGGGCTTATGCTGCCACCTAGCCTGGCCCTATTCTACACACATAAATGTTTTGTGTAAGCCTGCCACCCATCAACTCCAATGGCCTTGCATGCAACAGAGAAAGGAATCCCAAAGGCTGTCACGTAGCCTGAGCCAATGCTGTAAAACGTGACACCTCTTATTCGCCAAATGGGGTGGCGACACCATTCATTTTTGTACTATTTCGCCAAGTGAGATGTCGCCTCCCTTACTGTCCAATCGTGATACATGCATGGGCTGCCACCTAGCCTGCAAGAGTGACACCTTACATTATTTGTAAATGCATGCATGCATATGTGTAACTCCCTAAGCATGCAAATGTGACACCTCGCAGGCATGCAACCACTACATCAAAATTATTTGCCTATAAATACATACCTTATGAAACATCTCTCACACCCACACAACTCTCACTCTCTGCTACGAAATATTTCTTAAGTCTATCATACTCTTTATTTCTTCCTAAGTCTTTCATTCTCTCAAGCGTTCTGAAGAATGGCCCTTCTAACAATGGGAGATACTCACAGAGGCACAAGGGAAAACATTGCTGCATTTGTAAGTCTCTTCTTTGGTTATACATTTTTCATACTTTAAAAAACGCGTTGTTCATCTTAATTAATCTTACTCTTGTTTAATTATGATCTCAGGATACACAAAGATTCAGAATCCGTTCGCACAAATACCTGGCTCCCGACCCTTTTATCGTCCCTTATCTGGAATATGCAGGTTTTGGACACGTGATAAAGATCTCCAACTGCACCATTGACTCCAAATTCATCCTTGCAATGTTGGAGAGGTGGAGAGCGGAGACCCATACATTTCACCTACCAATAGGTGAATGTACCATCACTCTCGAAGATGTGTACATGCTACTGGGTCTCCCTATTGACGGTAAAGCGGTGAACGGGTCGGTTCAACAACCCAACTCACAGTGTGAAGAACTGTTGGGTAGGGACATGGTAGAAGGTGGTGGAGCAAGAGGGCAGGGAATACTACTCACTGACTTGAAACGGCATTATGCAAGTATGGAATTAAATGAAAATTCCTCAGAGAATGACCGAGTAGTAAAAGCCCGAACGTATATTATGATACTTTTTGGTACTTTTTTATTTCCCGAAAGTACGGGAAATAGTGTAAATTTCATGTACTTACATTTACTAACAAATTTTGATAAAACTAGAAAATTTAGTTGGGGTTCTGCAGTATTAGCCCACCTGTACAGTTCCTTGTGCAAAAACGCAGTCAAGGAAAAATGTACATTTTATGGGTGCGCATTTTTACTACAAGCCTGGGGTTGGTGGAGGATGGAGTCCTTAAACCCCATCAACAACAACACTTTTGGTTTCCCTTACGCAACAAAGTAAGTCATTAAGTTATAGCATTTATAACTATTCTTCTCTTTCCAAAATATATGCTAAAAATAACATGTTTCTCATTTCCTATAGGTACTGCGTGAGGGGTATGGATTACGGCAAGAATCCCAGATTCAATGTCGCACTCTACCGGAATTTGTTGGATCACTTAGGCCCAGATGACGTAAGTCGTAGCTTTTAACTTTTGTTCATTTTAATTATTTATACATTACTTTTGCGCTTACCTGATTTAAATTTTATCGCAGTTCGTCTGGAGACCATATTTGGGTTTGGACCATTCTCCAAATCCAGAGGATGCAGCAACTTGGACTGCAAAGACTGCACTCATTCGGTTCAACATTGTGGAGATGCACCACAGCGACCGTGTGAAGATGCAGTTCGGAATGATCCAAGAGATACCAAGTGATCCAACAGATTTGTCCCCCTGGCATCTAAAAAGGGTCGACGCCCAGTGGAATCTAACCAACTGGAAAGACTTTGCTCCAGAATGGTGTAAAATGTGGCAAAGGCGTCACCGCTACATCTTGCAATCCCCTATTTTCCTTACTCAAGGTAACATGCGACACACCGATCAATATATGTCGTGGTACAGGTCGGTTAGTAACCCAAATATGCACGTGTCTCATCCGAGGTACTTGGTTGACCCACGCACACAATGGGCACAACCCTCGATTCCCCACCAACAAACCCAAAATCCATCAACCTCAAACCAACCCCCAAGAAGAAACAGACCAACAAACACACAACCACATTCCCCACCACAACACAACTACAACCAAATGCCGTACTACCAACCACAATCACCGCCAAACTACCAATACCCAGATATGCCTCAAACCCAACCACAATACCAACCCCAATACCAGCAAACCCACATACCCCATACACAATTTCAGTCTTCCACATATCCCAATATGGGGCCCTCAACATCCAGCCTTAGCCCTGATATGGGAATGTCAGAAGATTATGACCAACCCGACCAAACCTACCATCAACCACCATATCACCAAACAACCCAACATCCACAGTACCAAACACCCCAAGATCCTTTTCCTTTCTACCCCCCATACTCAGACGACCAATGCTACCGACCAACCATGGAACCCCACCCACCGCCAACACGACCAAACTTCGAGGGTATGGGTAACCGACTGTACCAGAGTGGATCTTCGAGATATGGAGATCTTACTGATTTTATGGATTCGGATCGCATTGACTTCGCTGGTCCATCGACCTTGCCGCAACAGGAAACGAGACGGCACCCAGCAAGAGAAAGGCGAGGACGGGGATGCGGAACTGGGGGTCATTACCGGGTTCCTGGGGATCATTGATGTATCTTTTTTTTTTCCAGTATTTATTGTATCTATTTTTTTACTGTTATTTAAATGTAAAACAGTTGAATGTAATTATTTTTTTTCAAATAAAAAATCAATTTTGTTTATCTCTGTCTAATACGCAACGCGCAGGAAAGAAATTTTTTTTTTTTTGACCTAATTTTGTACATAGGCGCCATCTCACTTGGCTTAGGGCTTGCCATTTGCTCTTAGGCGCCAAGTGAGATGGCGCCTCCCTTATAAAAAGAGGAGGATGCGCCAAATGAGATGGCTCCTCCTTTGTGGAGCCATCTCAAACATGGTTATTTGCGTAATTTTTTCCGAAACCCGGGTATTCGCGAAATATTTTTTTAATACTTGGTTATTAATAAAAAAAATTCCAATGACCATGTTCCCTCTCCCAACTTCGAATATCCTGTGTATTTGGCTGAGGAAGAAGAATACGATGAAATCCCAGAAGAGGTTTCACGGTTGCCTGAGCGCGAGGAAAATACCATTCAGTCGTATAAAGAGCCATTAGAGGTGATTAACTTGGGATTAGAGGAAGACCCAAAAGAAGTCAAGGTTGGAGCATTGCTTCATCTCTACGTGAAGAGAAAGTTGATTGAGATATTGAAAGAATATGTTGATATCTTTGCTTGGTCTTACCAGGACATACCTGGGTTGGACACTGATATTGTGGAACACCACCTTCCGTTGAAGCCAGAATGTCCGCCCATCAAGTAGAAGTTGAGAAGAACTCACCCCAACATGGTAGTGAAGATTATAGAGGAGGTCTTAAAACAGATTGATGTTGGTTTTCTTGTAACATCAGTATATCCTCAGTGGATTGCCAATATTGTTCCAGTACCAAAGAAAGACAGAAAAGTTCGCATGTGCGTTGATTATAGAGATCTAAATAAAGCAGGTCAAAAAGATGATTTTCCATTACCGCATATTAATATGTTAGTGTATAGCACAACAAAATTCAAAGTATTCTCGTTCATGGACGGATTTTCCGAGTACAATCAAATTAAGATGGATCCTGAGGACATGGAAAAAACAATGTTTATCACACCCCGGGGAACATTCTGTTACAGAGTGATGCCCTTCGGGTTGAAGAACGCTGATGAAACGTGCTAGAGGGCTATGGAAACCCTATGACCTGATGCATAAGGAAATCGAGGTATATGTTGATGATATGATCGCCAAATATCATACCAAGGAAGGGCATATGGAAGACTTGTTGAAGTTATTCCAGCGTTTGAGGAAGTATCGCCTCCATTTGAATTTGAATAAATGTACCTTTGGTGTTTGTTAGAGAAATTTGCTAGGCTTTATTGTCAGCCAAAAAGGAATTGAAGTTGACCCTGATAAAGTCAGAGAAATTCAAGAAATGCCTGCCCCAAGAACTGAAAATCAAGTTAGATGCTTCCTCGGGCGATTGAATTATATTTCCAAGTTCATTTCCAATATGACCGCGATGCGTGAACCCATCTTCAAGCTCCTGAAGAAGGATCAAGGGTGTGTATAGAACGATGATTTCCAAAGGGAATTTGAGAGCATTAAAGAGTATCTTCTTGAGCCTCCTATCTTGCTCCCTCCTATTGAAGGAAGACCATTGATCATGTATCTGATTGTGTTGGATAAGTCTATAGGTTGTATTTTGGGACAGCAAGATAAAACAGGAAGGAAAGAATATGCCATTTATTATCTGAGTAAAAAATTCACTGACTGTAAGTCGCGGTACACTCTACTTGAAAAGGCATGTTGTGCTTTGGCCTGGGCTGCGAAGCGTCTACGTCAGTATATGTTGAATCACACTACTTGGTTGATATCCAAAATGGATCCAATTAAGTATATCTTTGAAAAGCCTGCTCTTACCAGAAGAATTTCTCATTGGCATATACTGTTGTCTAAATACGATATGGAATACCGTACTCATAAGGCTATTAAAGGCAGTGTGTTGGCAAAATATCTTGCTCACCAACCGGTTGATGATTATCAGTCTGTCAAATATGATTTCCCTGATGAGGGTGTGATGTTTTTGAAAGTAAAAGATTGTGATGAACCTTTGCCTCAGGAAAGTCCTGATCCCGAGTCCCGATGGGGTATGGTGTTTGACAGAGCTGTGAACGCTTATGGAAAAGGAATTGGTGTTGTGATTATCACTCCTCACGAGTCTCATATCCCTTTCACTGCAATGTTGACATTTGATTGTACCAATAACATGGCGGAGTATGAAGCATGCATCATGGGTCTTGAATCGGCTATGGATCTCAAAATTAAAATCCTTGATGTATATGGTGATTCAGCTTTGGTAATAAACCATATTAAAGAATAATGGGATACTTGTCACACTGGCTTGATTCCCTATAAAGATTACGCAATAAGACTATTACCTTTCTAGAATAAAGTTGAATTCCATCATATTCCTCGAGATGAGAATCAGATGGCAGATGCTTTAGCCACTCTTGCTTCCATGTATCAAGTGAATGCCTGGAATGATGTACCTTGTGATACGTTAGGAGAACTGACTTGGGTGTTTTACGTTTGTGTTCGCAAATGTTGCGGTTTAGCAAGAGTCGCCACCTACTTTTCTTTTATCCAAAAGGAAAGGTGAAAAAGAACAGGAAAGACCTTTAGAGATGTTTTCTTGAGTTCGGGGGGTAGATTATGAAAAGGGAAGGTATTAGCACCCTTTTCATCCATGGTTTTCCATGGGCTCTTAGTTACTTGCTAGATCACTTGCGTTTGTTTGAAAAAATGTGCTTTGTGTGGTTTTTGAAAGTATTTTGAAAAGGCGCCATCATTTAGGCAAACTTTGTAATAGTTCTCGTTCATAAGAACGTGTATAAAGTGTTGAGCTTTTGATAATATTCCATGTTTGGAAAGTGTTTTGAAAGTGTTTTTGAAACTGTTTGTTTGTGAAAATAGCAAGGATGTTTGTTTTGAAGTTGAGCAAGTAATTAGGAGCGAATCTACCTACTCAAAAGGTCTTAGGTATTCTTTTCCTCCTCCTTTAGACGTTGCTATCTTACCATTGCTTTGGTAAGAAGCCCCATCGTAGGATGTGAAGGGAGAAGCGTTGGGTCATCGTATGACCATGATAGTATTGTTGTGAGATGACTTAGCATTTTTCTTTTAGGGACTAAGATCATTTCGAAAGGCAATTTTGATAGCGTCATCGAGGGACTATGATCTTGTATTTTTGATTTGTTTATGCTAAGACATCCCACATGCATAACATGGCCATTTTTGTAAGGCAACAAGTGGAATCACCCTAGGGGTGCTAGTGTGTAAGTGTATTCAATTGCGTGTATCATTTTATATTTAGTTAGGGTTTTCTAACTTTGGTTTTAGTCTTGCCACACACACACCCTAATTACTAACAATATATGAAAGCAATAAAAGTGCAGAAATGTAAAGTCCTACGCTATTACAATATTTAGGGGGATGGGGTATACAAATTTATGAATGGGGATTGCAAATTAAATCCTAAGTTACTATTACAACCATAATGAAATGGATAAGAATGTACAAGAAATGTAAAATGCTTATTTATTTAAGAAAAGAAATAAGTTTTGTTTAAGAACATATTTTTTTTCTTTTTATGTTAAAAGAAATAAAATATGATATATGAATATGAAATATTTTTGGTGTTTTTTTTTATTAAAGAAAAATAAAAGTGATGGCAAAGATAATAAAAGAAAGAAAACAGAATCAGCGCAAATGCTGAAACAGGAGAGGTCAGAAGCTCTGACTCTGACGTGCTGCACGAATAGAAACAACGTTAGTAGAAATATGGAAGCTCAGAAGTTATGGATCTTCTGAGAACTCGGATGTTTTCAGAAGTTATGATGCAACTGATAGAACTTCGTCTCCCTTCTCCATGCTGGTCAGAACATCTGCAACTTAGTTATTTCTTAACAGAGTAGAAGTTGCACACATAACAGTTATGACAAGTTTCATGATGTTTCAGAAGCAAGAAATATCAGAAATATAAATCAGAAGCAAACATGAATTTGCTAATCCTAATTCTGAGTCCTAATTTCTTTATGAAACTCTGAACTAGAATTCCCTCTACTTAGGCAGGCAGATGCGTGAAATCTCAAAATATGTACATCATGAGAATCAGAATATCCACATTGTGTTAAATATGCAAAATTTGACAATGCCTAAATAATATGATGAGAGTCAGCAGAAACTTACCTTGCAGCTAGAAAATACTCTGGGAGCTAGAACTTGATTCTGACCACTTGTGGTGTTCTGAACAGCTTTCTCACGTGTTTAGCAGACTGAAAACTTCCAACCTAGGCTGTAAATGATTAGAAAATTCTGGAACAAACAAGGGACAAAGTTCTGACTTTTTGAGTGGGACGTTGGTGGAGAATGTTTTATAGTTTGACTACAGAATCTTGGATGGCTTTTGAATGTATATCAAGAATTGTATGGATGGTTTTGGTCAAGAAATAACTTGAGGAAAAATGGAGTTTTAATGCAAGAATAAAATGCTAAGGTTTTGTATTTTTGTGTTTGCAATATTTTTGGCCTCTTGGAATTTTTGCAGGGGTTCAAGGCTTTTCTTTCTTAAATTCCACACCTCTTTCTCAAATTTTCCGACCTCTTTTCAATGGCCAAAGGTGTTCTATTTATAGGCAAAGGTTTTTTAGTTTGGAGAGGTCAAGATGCACCAACATCATACGCTAGATGCTGACTTACTCTTGAAGTAAGCTTAAACAAGCGTGGTTCAATGCACCAAGTAGGATGGTTAACAGTGCCTAAGCTGGATTTGTCAGCATGAATTAAGGAAAAGTAGAAGCAGCGCATGGGCCTAGCATACTTTTTCACAAAAGTTTGTCTTTCGAAGACAATAGGGGCACATGTGGGGGAAATCCTTTGGATAACAACTCAAAAGTGGTTGTGAGCATTAAATGATGAGGAGATTTATCAAATCAGGAATCCTGCCATGTGAAACTCTACATCCTAGCTTAACTCTGGATTAGAAGTTCTGCTTCAGCGTAGCATCCAATCTTTTGGCTCCAGCATGTTCTGAAGGAGCTTTCAGACTTTCTAGAAAGCTTTCATCACGCTTCTTAACCTTCTTTGAATTACTCTGGCAAACTCTGACTGAAGCTTCTGTGAAAACTTGCCCAGAAGTTCTGACCAAACTCTTCCTTGAGAGTGTCCAGAATTTGCTGAGTGTTATGGTGATAATCTAGTCAGAAGTTCTGAAGTTGTCATAATTTTTAAACACTTAGAAATATTTCTAAGCACTTAGAATTTGACTTCTCTAAAGTAAAATTTTACTTTTACATTTCCTGATGAAACAAACTTCATATTCCAACATGTCTTGATGAAATATGATTTTTGAGATTTGATTTTGATCCAAAAGTCAAAGTTAGACTTCTCAGTGTGAAAATGACCATTTTGCCCTTGTGAATGACTTGCTTGGAAAAATTGATAATTCAAGGCCTGGAAACTTGATAGAAGCAAACCTGTGATCCAGGGTGATCCCTTGTGAAATGAGAGGGAACATTTTGGGGTACAACATGCCTCATATCACAATTTGGCGTCTTGACAGACCAGTGCATGTGTTTGCTATAGAAATGACGTCAGATGATAAGCCCTAGTATTAGGATATCAAGTGTTTCCTTCAGACTCAAGAATACCCGTTGGATGCGTCCAACAAAGATAGAAAGACTTTGAGAAGGTTGGCAGGTAGCTTCTTCCTCAATGAGGATGTGTTATACAACAAAAATTACGACATGGTCTTGCTCAGATGCATGGATAGACATGAAGCAGACATGTTGATGAATGAGATCCATGATGGTTCCTTTGGTACCCATGCCAATGTACATTTAATGGAAAAGAATATGCTTAGAGAAGGTTACTATTGTCTGACAATGGAAGCTGACTGTTATAAATTTGTGAAGAAGTGTCATAAGTGTTAGATTTATGCTGACAAGATCCATGTGCCTCCGAAACTTCTCAATGTTATTTCTTCCCTATGGCCTTTCTCTATGTGGGGTATTGATATGATCGAGATGATTGAACCCAAAGTTTGGAATGGACATCACTTCATCTTAGTGGCAATTGACTACTTCACCAAATTGGTGGAAGCAGCTTCTTATACTAATGTCACTAAGCATGTGGTAGTGCGCTTTATCAAGAACAATCTTATATGTCGGTATGGTGTGCCAAGCAGGATTATCACTGACAACGGCTCAAATTTGAATAATAAGATGATGACGAAGCTTTGTGAGGAATTCAAGATTGTCCATTACAAATCGTCTCCTTACATGCCTAAGATGAATGGGGTTGTCGAAGCTGATAATAAAAACATTAAGAAGATTATCCAAAAGATGGTTGTTACCTATAAAGATTGGCATGAGATGTTCCCTTTTTCTTTGCATGGGTATCGTTCGTCTGTTCGCACTTCAACCGGGGAAACCCCATTCTCACTCGTTTATGGCATGGAAGCAGTGCTCCCTGTAGAGGTTGAGATTCCTTCTTTACATGTAATAATGGAAACCAAGTTGTTAGAGGCTGAATGGGTCCAGAATAGGTTTGACCAGTTAATTTTAATTGAAGAAAAGAGAATGACGACCTTGTGTCATGGTCAGCTATATCATAAGAGAATGAAGAAAGCTTTTAATAAGAGGATCAAGCCTCGTGAATTCAGAGAAGGTGACCTCGTGCTCACAAAGATCATGTCTTTCAACACTGATTCTAGGGGCAAGTGGACTCCCAATTATGAAGGCCCATATGTTGTCAAGAAATCCTTCTCTGGTGGTGCATTGATTCTTGAAACTATGGATGGAGAGGAGTTCCCACATCCTTTGAATGATAATGCAGTCAAGAAATTCTTCGCCTAAAGAAATAAAAGAACAACTCGCTAAGTTGAAAACCCGAAAGGGCGACTTAGGCAAAAAAGAGCGTCTCGGTAGGCTGAAAACCCAAAAGGGTAGTCTAGGAAAAAATTAGAGACACAAAAAGAATAAATTTTCTCGGTAGGTTGAAAACCCGCAAAGGGTGACCTAGGAAAAAGTTAGGCATTTCTTGGCAAGTAACTGCATCAGACAAGACTTGATCATTGAAGCAACAATCTTCTCAGTTTCTCATCGCACTTCAACTGAAGTCTTTGCTCAGGAGTTCAAAGTTGTTAGGGAGAGTAGCGGTCACTGTATTTCAATGTATCTTTTCCATATATTTACCATTTCTAAACTTTGTAATCATCCATGGAGTCTAGTCGTTCGTAGACTACCGTTCTATTAATAAAGTTTGAGCCTTTATCTAATTCTTTATAGTTCTTATTTTATTTTGTTTACAAAGATTTCATTTATTATTGATAGTAATTTTTATAACAAAAAGAAGTAATAATAAAAATGTTTTTGAAAAGAATTTACAAATTAATTTTACTTCTAATTTTGTGATTCAAGTGGAACAAAACTAGTGATTCCAAGGATGGACGAACTCTGAAGTTTTGAAAAGGTTCCCCAAGAAATATTTCCCTAGTTGCGCTTGCTGACATGTGCAAATTTCACTTGTGATATTTCTTCTTTCCTTGAGATTGATGATTTTCATACCAATTGATATATGGTGTGGTGTTTGGGTTTATGATCCCATTTCCCCCAGTTAAGCCTTGGTTCAGATCTTTCTCCAAGTTGTTATTCGATGTTGGGTTTGTAATCCTATTTTCTCCAATTAAGTCTTAATGCAGACTTCCCCGGTTGAGTGTGATTTCTTTCCACAATCAACTAATGATCAAGCAGAGGTTGCAAAGTTATGAAACATTTGCTTAATTGTTGGATTCTTTATCCATTTATGTTAAGAAGTGATGTAGAATATCTTGCAGGATATTACGCTCTCTAGTTATGACGTTGTTGTTGTTATGTGCCTCCAAGCCGCCAGACAAGGGAAATATACCTTCTAAGAAATATTGAGATAGATGTCAACTCCTTGGGTTTTCTCTCGCGACGTGCTGAGTTTGATTTAAAATCCCCATGAGATGACCTCTTACTGTGGTGATAACTTCTTAATTCTCCATATGAGTCGAGGATGATGCTTCCCTCTGAAGTTGTTATCCCATGAAGTTTCATGATTTCTCTCCAGAGAAGTTGGTACAACTATTATTTTTTATATTGAAGACTGTATTTGGGATCCATTCGGTGTGTGCGGTCTCTTTTTCCCCAATAAAGTTATCATGACATCCCCAGTTGAAGTCTCGAAGATTGTGGTTTTCATCTTTCCTAGCGAAGTTTGTATTAACATCCCCAGTTGAAGTCTTGATGATGTGGTTTTCAATTTCCCTAGTGGAGTTAGTTTTGGAATATCCAGGCGAAGTCCAGACGATGAGGCATTAGTCCCGCCCGTGTTATTACACTTCCTTCTTAAACAGCAGGTGGCATATCTCTTTATTTGAGTAACTTGTTCTTCCCCAGTAAGTCTGTTAATGCCAGAGAAGATGTTTTACTCCAATGAATGGTAGTCTCGTTATTATGGGACATAGTTCGTTGTTGATATTTGTTTTCCGATGAATGGTAGTCTCGTCATTATGGGAGATAGTTCGCCATTGAAATTTATTACTCCAATGAACGGTAGTCTGGTCGTTATGGGAGATAGTTTGTTGTTGAGATTGGTTGTACTTCAATGATAAAAACAGTTCGTTGAAAGATTCTTATAGAAGTTTGTTACCCTTTCTAGGTGAAATACCTTGGTTAAAGAAGAAATTTAGACCAGTTCGTGGCTTATTTCCAGGATCGAAGGGAGGTTTGTCTGATTCTCCATCAAATCGTATCTCTTCGAAGAAGTATTGCAAAAGAAGTTTTTTGTGAAATCGTTGCAAGTGGTAGTCTCTTTATTTGAGATAACTTGTATTTTTACCCTTTCCAAGTGAAATACCTTGGTTAAATAAGAAATTGAGACCAGTTTGTGGCTTAAGGTCAGGATCGAGGGGAGATTTATTTAATTCTCCATCAAATGGTATCTCTTCGAAGAAGTTTCGCAAGAGAAGTTTGTTATGAAATAATTGTAAGTGATAGTCTCTTTATTTGAGATAGCTTGTATTCTTACCCTTTCCAGGTGAAATATCTTGGTAAAAGAAGGAGTTGAAACCCATTCTAGGTAGAACGCCAGAATATTGGGAAACTCGTTATTGTTAATGGAGATCTCACCTTCAGTAAAAGTTGTTGTTTTCTCTTTTCTCCCTACCTTCAGTGAAAGACGGTAGCTTCACCTTTAGTAAACGTTGGTGTTCTTCTTTGATCTCCACCTTCAATGGAAGTTGGTAGTCATCTTCGGTAAAAGTTGGTGTATTCTCTTTTCTCCCTACCTCCAATGAAAGATAGTAGATTCACCTTCAGTAAACGTTGGTGTTATTCTTTGATCTTTACCTTAATTGGAAATTGGTAGTCATCTTCAGTAAAAGTTGGTGTATCCTTTGATTATAACCTTCAATAAAAGTCGGTGTTATCCTATGTTTTTTCTACCTTCATCCTCGGGTTGGTAGTTTATCATCGTTCTTAGTCGATATTTATCTTTTTCTCCTCATTGGACCTTACTTCGATATAGTTGAGTTGTTTCCGCCCATAAGTGCTATCGTCAAATATTTGTTACCAGGCATAAGTACTGATACCAATCACTCATTTAATAGTCTTGATGTTGATGTTTATCGTCATCTCTGAGCCGGTATTATCTTACAGTTCCTATTCGCGCCCTTCGGGTTAGCAGTTGTCGATCCCTTGTGAGTTGATGTTACTCCCTTTTTCTTATCTCCTCTATGAGTGGATACTTCAAAATTATTGATTGATCGTTATTATCCATTACTCATTCATTATTTATTTAGTGAATGTTATTTTGTCTCCTCTCTGGGCTTTACCCCAGTAAAATTTGAGTCTTCTTTTCCCTAGCGGAGTTGATCTATCTCCAATGGATTCGATTTTCTATCCCCAGAATCGTGTTGTTCCCCAGAGATTTATTTTTATGGTCGAACTATTTTTATTAGTTTGTTGATTTTATTTTTTTGCTTCTCCAGTGTGTCTTGTTGGCCTGCATGAAGTTTATATTTTACATCCATAATCATAATCATCACATGGCATCTTAGGGCCAAAAATAGGGTTTGTTTTCTATTTAAGTATCTTCAATCGTGTCGAGACGAAGATTTTAAACTTTGTATCTCTGATAGAAGACACTTAAATAAGGGAAGCTTTTATACACCAATTTTTCCCTAAGATCCCTCGTCACATCATATACATCTCATACATATCATTGATTCCATGGTTATAGGAACAAAGGGATACGTATGCATTGGGGTAGGCTCGAACGAGCACAACTTTTATTTTTCCTACATTATTTTTTTTTCTTTGCATGCATTCCCTCTTAGAATTTTATATCTCTTAAGCATTAGATTGAGCATACCATTTGATTAGAACAACAAGAGTGGATCCCATAGAGTACTATGGACGTGTGGGGTGCTAATACCTTCCCCTCGCATAATTGACTCCCGTATCCAGTATCTAGGTCACAAGACCTTGATTTCCCCTTTAGTATGGGATAAATAAATATTTGGTGGAAGCTTCATTGATTTTACTGCTACAATCACATGTGTTATCGAGTCTGTATGCCTGTTTTTCAGTTGGTATTGAATTTCCCCGAATTTAAATTTTTTTTATCATCTAACAAAAAAGATTTATGCATGGCACACACTCTGAAAGTATATAGGTTGTCACCCTTTAGGATGTGTTAGAGAGACTTGGGAAAGTCTCAATAACATCGATATTGTTATGACACCCTAAACCCCCTCATTATGTGATATCAATTTGGGTACCCATTATGCCGAGACCTTAGGCTCAAGTTTGCAAAGTAGCTCTTGAGTAGTTTATATTAGCAGTCAACACCATCTTAAGCACAAACTACGTAGGGAAGCTGATGAAAATACGTGAATGATCCTAATATTGATTAATCTATAAATTCCTATTGTTGGTTGGTCCAATGGTATCTGGTGTTGGACTTGGTAAGAAAGATTAAGGTTCGACTCCCCGTAGCCACTACTTGGGTAAATAAGGGGTTATGCCACCTAACTACCAGAACCCCGTGAAAAATAGAAAAATATAATAAAAATAACACTCATTGTTAATTGGTCCATAGGTCTTTGGTATTGGACTCGGTAGGGAAGCTTACAGCCCAATCCCCCACAACTACGATGAGTTATAAAAGGGGTGTGTTGATTTTGTTACTAGAACCCTGAGCTAATAATGATCATAGTCACTAACAGGCTTCCCTACTATATGCGTGTACGGATAAAAGGCTTAATGTGATTGCGCTAGAATGAAAAAGAGGTGAAAAATAACAAAGTGTGTAGGTTGAGTTATAATGGCATGATTCAGATTGGTATTGCATTTGGGGGAGCCTTTGTCCATAGAAGCGGATATGTTCCATTATAGTATCCTTGTTTTCAATATCCACTACCTATCTATTTATCACTAGCCTAGCAACATCGTACCTTTTTTAGTCTTATCGTGCCCATGTTTCAGACGCTGAGCTTTATCGTTTCTCTTTTACATTGGGTGATTGCTTGAGGACAAGCAACAGTCTTAGTGTGGGGGAGTTTGATAATGAGAATTTGTATCGTATTTTTAGGCTCATTGTGCATACTTAGTGTCTGCATTTTATCTTATTTTATCGAGTTTTACTTTTTTTCCCTTTGTTTTGCAATTATCAGGTGAATTTGTTGCGAATTCAAAAGCAAATCAGAAGAAAAAAAGTGAAAGAAGAGCTATAGTCCATCAAAAAGGCCAGATTCTGCCATTTTTCTTGATATGGAGTTCTCCATAGGGAGAAGGCGTCTGCCATTCCACACTGCAATGTATTTTAATGAAAATAGGAAATGGCATTGGCGTTCATTATTTGGTTGCAAAAGCAGTTTTCATTTTAGAAGGCAGTTTGTGGCAGTTACTTGTGAAATTTGATTTTCCCTCCATTGCTGACATGTCTAGGAGCAATTCTAGGCCTTGTATCTCTATATAGAGGACCCTTGGGTCAGTGTTTGGAGTATCCAAGTTTGTGCGCGGAAGCGCTGTTCGTAGTTTTAGGAAGAAATCACATTTGTAAAAGGGGTAGTTTCTCACATCGAGGAACTACCGCACCATAAGTTTTAGGCCTAAAATATGTGTATTCTTGGATCGTTAAGCTTTCCACCATAATTGAAGTTAATTCCAGTTTCTTTTATTTCAGCTTTTATAGGTTTTCTTTTATCTCTTTATTATTATCGTCATTGTTAATTTAATTGCCATGTTGTTCATAATTGCAATTGTTATGTTTAATTCATTTTCAATCATTATTATGTCTAGCTAAATCATTTTGAGTCCGGTATGTGAGGACCATCGTTTCCGACGGGACACAGTAACAATGTTGGCATAATATTTAATTTGAAAATTCTGTTTTGGTTCTTGTTTCTAAGCTTAATTTAAATAGCTTTGTCACCAGAGTGAGAGGTTACTTAACATGGTTTTGTCACGAGGGTGAGAAATTAACTAAGGTTCGAATCGGCACTGCAAGAGCGTGGGGGTCGAACCGAATAGTAGAAATGGGACACCGGCCTTAAAGAAGGCGAGAGCGCTTTAAGTATCTATTAGGACTTGTTCAATTTTCAAAATACATTCCTTAATTAAAATGGGAGAGCGAGAGCAAAATCTCTTGGATAAGGAATGTGGAATTATTCAATAGCGCGAGAGTGTGGGGTTTAGTCTTTAAATTGATATTTTCTACTAAACATATTTTAACATCAGTATAAGCCAATGAGTCAGAGTCCTTGAGGTACGCAGAATCCATATTCCGGCCTCTGTTTTCTTTTATATTTCATTAATCTTATAATACTCTTTATTCTAGTCTTAGTTTCCCCTTAATCAATTATTCATTAGCCTTAGCTTTACCAGGAGACAATAGATTACAGTAGGTTGACATTGGTCTTTGTGGGTTCGACAATCTCTTATATTACTTCAATATTTTTGTGCACTTATGGACGTATGACTTTCTTTCTTTAATCATTTCTTCTGATGGGATAATTCTGATGTTGAATAGAAGCATGTATTCCATGAACTAACCGAGTCTTCAGAATCTTGTGTTTGTCTTCAGAAGTATGAGCAGCAACTCTTCTAATGAACAAATCTTGACTTATGAACTTTGCTTTGGAAGCTTGAGTTCTTCTTAGAAACTCATCGAGATTCTTTTTTTTATGAACATTCAATATTTAACAGAACTACTGATGTTTCATTAGAAACAAACTCAATGGTTTTTCTTCTGAGTGAATAACTAATTCTGATGATATCTTGATTAAGACTATCCAGAATTCTAATATCTGCACACTCAATGAAACCATTAGAACTAAAAAATTTATTCATAAAATATATGCATTGTTATCATCAAAACACAGATATTTAAACACAAATTGTTCTAAAAGAAGGTTTATGAACTCATTGGCTCTTTTCAAACCATTTGAAGTTTCTATAAATGTAAGATTAGAAAAGAAGAACAAAGGTGTAGCTTATGAATCCAATACTCCAGAAAAGGAAGATCAAAATGATAAGGATCTCAAAGAAATCTTTTCGGATGATATAGCTTACCTTGGAAAAAAGGTCAACAAATCCTTGAAAAGTATGGATAGATAATGAAGGACAAGTATGCAAGGCAAAAGGTCAAACATTTATCACTAACACATGAGAAAAGAAGAAGACTAATCTCAAAGAAAAGGACCAAAATGTTTGGAATATGAAGGGATTTTGTTACATCAAAGCTAAATGTCCTACTTTTTTAAATAATCGGAAAAAAGGATTGACCATCAATTGGACAGATTCTTGTGATGAGATTGAAAGAGAAACTGGTAACAAGGTTATGCCTTTCAGTGGAAAGTATGAGTCTGGAGGAGATTCTAGTGATTAAGACATGTCATAAGAAGAAATGGTTGCAACTCTTATGTTCTTGTACACCAAATGGGAGGTGAAGGTTGAGAAAAACACAACAAAGGGGGGTTTGAATTGGGTTTTCAAAAACTTACTCTTTAGAAATGCTTCACACAAACAATCAAGATAGACAAGCTAAGAAAGAAATGTGACACAATTGGTTTATACAAACCACGTTTACATTTTCATTAGCAACATTCAGATAAATAAACAACGAGTCTATGTTAGAAAGTATGACAAAAAAATCATGGAAAATAAGAATTTAAACTTAAAGCATAAAACCCTAACCTAACAATAGAAAACAAAGCAACAAACAAAAAAACATGACATTAAATAAAGTATATGTATATTGATTTGTGTTATTTTTGTGGTTGTCACTTCCTCTTTAAAATTTGGAGTGTGCATTGACTATGCCCCATTAATATGATGGGCGATTACGTGCTCAAAGTTAGCTTAAATAAAATTTGGTTTTGAGACCTACTCCAGTGAGAAATTTCTCCATCCCTCTGCTACGAGGAATTAATATTCTACCCCCATACTTATACATGGCACCCCCCTATCATTCATGTTTTTACCATTATACCTTTGTGAATAATCATTAAATTTCAAAAAATATGAGTTTTACCGGAAATTTGGGGGTACTGGAAATTTCAAGAAAATTCTGGAAAAACTTTTTGAAATTTCAAGTATAGAACTGGAAATTTCAGTATATTTCGACATTTCAAGAAAATAAAATAAATAAAAAAAACCAGAAATTTTTCCTAAAATTCCGGGAAAAAATACCTAAATTTTTCGAAAAATTACCGGTTTTTTCAAAAAAATCTAGTAATTTATTTCAAAAAAAAAATTCAATACTGAAACTTTTTTTTAAATAAACTTTACCAGAAATTTCACAAAACCTACCGAAAATTTCGGTCTTTACCACCGCCTTAAGTTGTTCATGGGCTTTTTTGGAATTAAGAAAAATGAGGTGTCATGTATAATTTAGGAGGTGGCACGTTAATTCCTCCTCAGCAACTGTAGCGGTGAAAATTAAAGGTGTAAAAAACACAAGAAAGGGGGATTTGAATTGGGTTTTAAATAAAAAACTTTTCCTTTTAAAATCCCATTTAATCATAAACAAGTTACTTCACTTATTGATAATAGTGATAAGATGCAAGAAGGAAAGAATAAGAATGTGTATACTAGTTAACTTGAAAATTATCAAGTTAGTCTAGTCCACCCGCCAAGGTGATTTTGCCTTTCTCAATAAGGTCTTAATCTAATAATCACACAGATTATTATAATGCACAAGGTAATTGCAAGTGACTAACATTACAACCTCTAAGACACACTAATTTTAGACTTCTCAAGGATTCTGACCAACTGGTCCCTTAAGGAAAATCAAAAAATTGTTTGAACAAAGTTTATTTACACAAGATATGCTTCTACACAAGCGAATAAGTAACCATATTTTCAAGAATATAGACTAAAGAAATAAGAAAGTGTATGAACAGTCTTTTAAGAATATGAATTAGCAGCCTTCTCTCTTAGTCTTCAAGTCCTTTTATAGCCAAAAAAATATTATAATCGTTGGAGGGTATTTCTGGAATTTCTAGAAATATGGCAATTTCTCGAGGGTATTATAATCGTTGGAGGGTATTTCTGGAATTTCTGGAATTTCTGGAAATTTCTAGAAATTTCTGAAATAATTTATTTGTACCATGTACTTTTGTACCACACAATCTTATCCTCTTTTCTTCTGACGTTAGAGGCTTCTAATCAAGCATGCGTTGGAAGGATGAGAATAACACTTGGGTCTTCAGAACTTCAAGTCTTCAGAACTTTGTCTTTAGAATATTTAGCACTTGGTCTTGAGAACCATTTGGCTTCAGAAACATACGTCTTCAGCATCTGGACTTTGTTCATCAGAACTTATGTGTTCAGATCTTCAGAACTTGGTTTCTTGACTGTGTATGAGAGTTACTACTTTAGAGCCTTCTGAATCGTTTTACTACTGTTCATCAGAACTTATGTAACCAGAAGTAGAACTTGTTCACTTCTAATGTCTTCGAAGCACCATTTATCAAAAGTAGAACCTGTTTGTTAAATCTTTAAAATAACAAACATTAGAGTACCAAAATTATTCATACAAACATACTAATTTGTTATCATCAAAACTGAGAGATAAAATTGAAGAACCAAATCTTGTTCTAACAAAAATTTGAGACCAAAGCCATTGAATTACTTGACTCATAACAGTAAAAATCGCCATAGCGTATTATTATTTCCAAGGTGTAATACGGTGGGAGAACTAACTTGGTTTTGTATTTTATCGCAAATGTTGCGGATAGCAAGAATCGCCACTTACTTTTCTTTTATCCAATAAGGAAAGGGTGAAAAGAACAGGAAAGACCTTGATAGAATTTAAGTTCGAGGGATAGGTTATGAAAAGGGAAGGTGTTAGCACAATTTCCATCCGTAGTTATCTACGGGCTCTTAATTGCTTAGCTCACTTTTGAAAATCTTGCTTTGTGTGTGTGATTTGTTTGAAAATATTTTGAAATCACCAATGTAAGGTTGACTTTGTATTAACTCTTGTATTTGTCCTCAAGAGTGTATACAAAGCGTTTGTTTGAAAATATTTTGAAAAGTGCGACTGTGAAATGTTTTGTTTTTGTGAGCAAGTGATTAACAACATTCTACCTACTCAAGATCGTTCTTTTAATTTCCTCCTCCTTTAGATGGTGTTATCCATACCATTAGTTAGTAGGAAGCCCTATCTTTGGATGTGAAGGGACATGCAAAGGGTCATTGTACGATCATCGAAGGCAACTTGTAAGGATAACTTAGCAATTCAAAGGGGCTACCATCATGTTATTCGTAGGGACTAGATCATTTATTGTAGGAAAATTGTGGGACATCGAGGGACTATGATCTTTTGTATCGTAGGGACTATGATGATTTGATTGTGGGTCTTTGCTAAAGGTATCCCCACTTTCGAGGGACGTGACTGTTTTGTTTCGAAGGCAACAAGAGAGGCTACCCTAGAGGTGGAAGTGTGCAAGTGTGTTATATTCAGTTATTTTGGTCTTTGAGATTTAGGGTTTTCAATCATTCATTTTTATCTTTCCATACAAACCCTAATTACTAAGCAGTAGCATAAAATATAGTAAAGCGCAGAAAGTAAAGGCAGAAACGTAAACCTTAAACTATTACAATGCTTTGGGAAAAATACATAATAGAGGTGCGAAAAATAAACCTAACTATTACATCCCGGAAAACAGTTACATAATAATGAAAAAGGAAGGCGAGAAATCTAGGCTATTACAATTGCGAAAAGATAGTCGATCTAAAAAATGTAAAAATTAAATGGAAATAGAAGAGAAAATAATTTTTGCAATTTTTTATGAAAAATGATTTATGATTAATTAATTAAATTGACCTAAAAAACATAATTCATTTTAATAAAAAAAGTCAATTAATTTAATTAAAAAACCTAAGAATCAGGTTAATTTTAATTAAAAAAAGTTAATTAGTTAAACTAATAAAAAAAAACCTAAAACTAATTTTTGTATTTTAATTAAGTAAATAAAAAAATAAGTAAAATAAAAAATAAAAATATAAGAAAAAAAAAAGAGTTTGGGCCTGATTTTAGTAAAAGGAGGGGTGCGGATTGCAAAAAGGGTCCATGCCCAATTGTTGGTCCATGGGATCTGGTGCATTACATCCGGGAAGGTGTATCGTGGGGAGAGCTTCTAGGGAGCATCAGATTGTGTTGATGACAATTTGATGGCCGAGAATTAAGGGTGCACAGTTGATTCTATGAGGAAGCGCGCTGGAAAACCTGCAGAAATTGGAAAAAACACAAAAGCGTCACAAGGCAGGGATCAAACCCACGCCCTTGTACATTAAAGCCCTATTATGCGCATGCTTTCCACTGGGGTGGCTATACATCCAGTAACATAAACGAAAACAAATAATTATATAATAAAACCAAATTACTAGGTCGGAGAAGCGTCGAAAACCTAGCTTCAGTCGTCTTCTCCGGCGAGTTCAATCTTTATCCCTATAAAATAAGAAGCATTAGTGATTCAAGGGTACCCTACCCCCCCTAATTTAGGCCTTGCGAACTCAATGGAATCATTAGTTTTGGCCAAATCGCGTTGTATTGTGAAATATGAAAAAAATAACATGAAACAGTGTAAACATGGTAGTTCTTTATTCAGTTGTTATGGGACTCGCACGATGAGTTTATCCTGCACATAGATACCTCAGAAACACATTAGTAAGGTTAGCACACATTAAAACACAAAGAAAACAGAAATATAAAATTCATGCAATGATGGAAATCAGTGATGAATGTTCATGCGTTTCAAGCCCTTTGGATCTTCAAAGTGGATCCATTCTTACCCTACAGTGTTTCTAGAAGTGAATGGGATGGCTGGCTTGCGTGGAAAGAAGCTGTAACTAGGGTTTACAATTTGCCCTAGTTTTGATAATTTTTGGAAGTTTTGGAAAGGGTTCTTGTGTAAGGGTTTTGTGTGATGCTTGTCTGAAATGCTGGAATATGTAATGATGAAAGTAGGTCAAACAAATGGGCTTGGACTTTTGTAAGAAAAGCCTTTGATTTTATCTTATTTAATTTTGAATTTAAATAAATAAATAAATAAAAAATATAACAAAAAACAAAGAGGTGTATAACACGTATGGACCTTGAAACATAAGCCCAATAGCCCAAAATTCAAAGTTTGGTCACTTTAGGTTTCATGCATTTTCTCAAAATTCCCAACTTGCACCAATCATAACTCTCTCAATTTTATCATTTGAAGATGATATTTGACTTTTTGGAAATCTCAAGATGTCCTCTACAATCTCTATGTTGATCATTTTTTAATTTGAAGATTTTATCTTGATGTAAGTTGCCTTGACAAAAAGTGTCTTTTTGTTGACTTTTGAAATAACCTATAATGTTTTGGCCCATATCTCTCAAATGAAGAATTATTTGGACTTGATCTTTGAGAGACAAAGTTGTAGATAATTTAATTTCCTTCAAAATGATCTTTGGTTGAGAAAAATATGCTAAAGCATGTGAAAGTTGTGCTTGGTCAAAGTTCAGTTGACTTCTTCTTAAGAAAACCCTAATTTGGCAACTTTTGACTTTTGATGAATTGAGAGTTTTCTTAATGAATCGTGATAAAACCTTAAACAAATGATGAATATAACTTCAAAATATTTATGTTGACCAAAAATCGTGAGGTTTGACTATATGTTGACCATAATTGACTTTTTGTCTAATATAGTTGATTTTTAGTCATCTAAGCAATTGACTGAGCAAACTTGTGATTCAAGGCTTGAAACTTGGCATGAGAATTCTTCGAGACATATGAGGAACCATGAAATCCTCTTGAGACCTTAGAAACCCAATATTCTTTGAGAAAATTGAAACCCTAGTTGTAGGTCCATTGCTTAGGAGGAGAATTTGTCTAATCAATTCTTGAGTAACCTTGAGAAAATTAAAACCCCAGGAGCATGAGGAGACATCTTGAAGAAAAATGGGAGGAAAATTTTTGGAGTACAACAGATTCCCCTATTCAATCTTCTTATACCTGAAGAGTTAGATTGGCATGTCCGCCATTCGTGATCTGAAGGTAGAAGAGGATTGAACACTTAAGTGCCCAGAAATTTGCACCCGCATGTGCATGGAGTAACACTATTGGTTGATTGTATTGATTGAATAGGCTTAAAGATGCCATTCAGAGAGGTGATAGAGTGTTTTCGGGGATGGGCTTATAGATGCCATCCAGAGTAACTGTTGATAAGAACATCAGAATGAGTCTATATTAAGCTTTATCTAGGAAGTATGCTAGAATGAGTTTTTGTCCGACTGTATCTTGTATAAGTACTGGGGAATGTCAGAATGAATGTTGTGACTCGATTGTATCTGAATGATGTCCTATAACGAGTTTATGTTTTGATTGTATCTATAAGTGGACCACAATGAATCTTCATTTGATTGTATTTGAGATCTGTGTTAGAATGAGCCTATGTCTGGATGTATCTAAATATATACCAGAACGAATATTAGAATGGACCATATCTGGACAGTATCTGGAATATATACTTGAATGAGTATCAGAATGGATCTATGTCTCGATCATATTTGAACTATATCTTGGATAAGTATTAGAGTGAGTATCAGAATGGATCCACGTCTTGATCGTATCTGAATTGTATCTAGAATATGTATCAGAATGAGTCTATGCCTGATTGTATCCAAATGATCATCAGAATGAATCAGCAGTTGATTGTATCTGAAGGAGGATAAATTGTTCACAATGTCTATCTATTTTGCGAATTAACCTGAAAGAAAACAAAGTTAGTTTTATGTAATGTCATGATATATGTAATGCATCACGTAATGATGCTCTCAAAAGAAATGAGAATGTTATATGTGTTTCGTATGCATATGTTATGATATTTTGTAAATGATGTATGGATACAATGTGTCGTTGAAGCATATCGGCAGCTCCGTGTAACATCTTTGGCTGGGGAAAATAAATCCCTGACTGTCGCTGATGATGAAGAATATGAATCTTCAATCTTGTTTAGAATATTTTTGCTGGGGATTCCTGCTTTCTGTTCGAGGATGTTTCGCTGGGGACGTTCGACTTCTGCTTGGGGATGAAAGAAATCCAGGAAAAAAATGATCGTTCATCGTTAGATTTTTATGTACCCTGACTGGGGATAAAAGAGATGGATAATCTTTTGTTATTCTATCAGACTGAGTTTCTGATATCGTAGAAACTCTCTTGGGGATGGCAACCTTGATTACACTTTGATGGAGAAGAGAATTTTGTCGGGGATTTTCAATAATCGGAGAAATGAACTCCGTTGGGGAAATAAACCCCGCTGGCGAGAGGATTCTATCGGGGATATTACGGTATTGGAGAAATAAACTCCGCTAGAGGATTAAATTTTGTAAACTGCTTTGAGGAGATAATCTCTGATGGGGATGAGCTGCTAGAAGATGCCCCAATTTCCTTCTGAAGGCATATTTCACTCGCTAAGGAATATATCCCTGTTGGGTATGAGCTTGTGAAGGTACCTCTGAAGAGATAGTTCCATGGAGATTGCTCTGTGGGGATTTTTGGATGACTTGAACATTATCCCAACTCCTAGAGTCTTTAGTAAATGCTTATTCCTGTTTGTATGCGCATATTTGTTAACAGTAATCATATTCATATGCATATGTTCATTCAATTTAGTCATTGGACGTTTTTGCAAACAAAAGAGAGAAAGTAAAACAATTTTGAATTTTGAATTATATTTGTATTGTGAATTTTCCTATAAACAGGAAGTTTTGTACAAAGGGACATAGATCCTAGTAAGAGTAAATTATCATAAAATGAAAAGACAAGTACAAAGAAAAATAAGGAAAAACAACTATGTGGAAATGATCCTATCGGGTTTCAACTATGTTATTGCTCCTATGTCTTCGAGCATCTCATCCCTCGCTATTGAAAGAAGTTGACTGAATTGATCTGTACCATTTGAACTTGACATTGATAACAAAGCTTGTTGTAAGTAGATGATCCCACGAGACATAGTCATACGCTTTAATCACTAACTTTTTCTTGGACCTCCCTTTCAGGTTTTCAGTCCACCAGGATGCCCTCTTTTGCCCAAGCCGCCTTTTTAGGTTTTCGACTTGCAGGGTGTATAATCTTTATATATATATATATATATATATATATATATATATATATATATATATATATATATATATATATATATATATATATATATATATATATATATATATATATATATATATATATCCCTAACTTTTGCCCGAACCCTTTTGGTTTACCGGGATTCCCTTTTTTTTGCCTAGGTCAGTCAACCTATCGGGTCTCTTTCATGTGTAGTATTTTTTGACTATGTATGCATTCACAGGGTGCGGAAAATCTTCACCGTCCACGGTGGTCAGTATCATAGCACCGCCAGAAAATATCTTCTTAATCAAAAATGGCCCTTCGTACGTGGGAGTCCACTTGCCCCTGGGATCACCTTGTGGTAGGATAATGCGTTTTACTACCAAATCGCCAGCCTGATATACGTGATGCTTGACCTTATTGTTAAAGGCGTTGATCATGCGTTTCTGATACATCTGACCATGACAAACAGCCGCAAGCCTTTTCTCGTCAATCAATTTTGTTTGATCCAACCTAGTCTGAATCCACTCGTCTTCGTCTAAACCTGAATTTTCCATAATCCTTAGGGAAGGAATCTGGACTTCGACAGGTAAGACGACCTCTATGCTGTAGACTAGAGAGATTGGGGTTTCCCCAGTTGATGTACGTACTGAAGTGCGATAGCCATGAAGAGAAAATGGAAACATCTTATGCCAATCTTTATACGTCACGATCATATTCTGCACAATCTTCTTGATATTCTTGTTGGCAGCTTCCACTGTGTCATTCATCTTCGGTCGATACGGAGAATAATTATGATGCTTAATCTTGAACTGCATGTAGAGTTCCGTGATCATAATGTTATTGAGATTAGTACCATTATCCGTAATGATTCTTTCGGGGATGCCATACCGACAAATAAGATTATGCTTAATGAATTGAGCCATAACATTTTTGGTAACTGAGGAGAATGAGGCTGCTTCAACCCAATTCGTGAAGTAATCAATGGTGACTAGGATAAAGATATGCCCATTAGAAGCAATAGGCTTAATATCTCCAATCATATCAATGCCCCACATTGCAAAAGGCCAAGGAGCAGTCAAGACATTCAGAGGGACCAGAGGCACTTGTATTTTATCAGCATAAATATGGCATTTGTGATAAGTCCTGGAATGATGATGGCAATCAGTTTCCATAGTCGACCAATAATGACACGCTCTCAGAATATTCTTAGCCATCGTGTGCCCATTGGAGGAGTACCAAAAATTCCTTCGTGCATATCCTCCCTAATTTTATCAGCTTCATTCTTATCTACACAACAAAGCAAAGTCAAATCGTGGTTGCACTTGTACAAGATTCCATTACTCAAAAAGAACTTGGCAACAAACCTCTGTAGAAATTTCTTATCATTGATAAATGCCCCTTTAATATACTCTTGAGCCTCAAAGTATATCTTTACTTCTTGAAACCAAGGCTTTTCCTCTACTCCGTCAGTATAAACTTTGTAGCAATGTGTCAGTTCGTCTAGTCTCTCAATAGTAATTTGAGGAGCTTCACTGTCCCATCTAACTTTGAACATAGATGACATGGTAGCTAATGTGTCTGCCAGTTGATTCTCTTCTCGTGGAATATGTTCAAAAGTGATTTCCTCAAAGTACGAAATTTATGTCAACACATGCTCCCAATAAGAAATGAGATTTGGATGTTTCATATCCCATTATCCTTTAATCTGACTAATCACTAGGGCCGAGTCCTTGTACACATTTAAGAATTTGATTCTCAAATCAATAGCAACTTTGATACCCATGATGCACGCTTCATATTTGTCTATGTTGTTGGTACAGTCAAAACATAATCTGGCGATGAAGGGCGTATGGCAATGTTGTACTCCAAAATTTTCCCTCTCATGTTTCCCAAGGTTTTCTCTTACATGGGTAGTTACAATCACTTTCCTAACGAAAACGGAATTTTTTAAATGATGGTCAAGTGTCTTTCGATTGGCATGTCAACAGTGTCCTTCAATTGGCATCTGAACGGTGTCCTTCGATTGGCATATCAACAATATCCTTCGATTGGAATCTGGACAAGGAGCTTTGACTGGGCTTTTAAAACCCTTCGAGCGATATTTGTTTCACAAGCTTTGAATTAGGCATCTAAAAACCTTCGATTAAGCATTGGCCCACCAGCTTCAATTGAGCGTTGGTTCCCCTTCAAGCAAAAGGCCCCTACATGTAACCTTCGACTCACTAAGAAAAATGCCTCTACATGCAACCTTCAATTGACTAGGCAAAGGCCTCTTCATGGTTGCCTTGGATTCACTCAGTCAAAGGCTCCTTTCAACTGGACTTCAATCCATAAGGCAGATACTTCCTCAGATTTGTCTTAAATTCACAAGGGCAAAGGCTTCTTCTATAATTGCCTTCAAATTCACAAGGCGAAGACTTCATCTGTGTTTGCTTTCAATGCATAAGGCCAAGACCCCTCAACATAGTTTCTGCACTATGACACACAATATGACCCCTTCGAAAGAGCACTCCAAAGCTCCATTCGAAGAACACACATTGGTGGCCCATTCGAAGAAGGCACAAGGCCTACATGTGTACTTTTTGGAAGACACACAAAAAGTCCATTCGAAGTATATATAGGTGGTACATTCGAAGGAGACACATAATTAATGAAAGCAAGTTTGTCTTATGATAAGTCTTGGTCCTACATGTTGCCAGGCCCAAGCCTCCTGCACAATGGCATTCAAAGGAAGTGAAAAAAGTGGCTTCGACTGGCCAGAATGAAGTTCTCGTTTGGGATATTTGAGTTTTCCAGAATCAAGTAGCTAAGGCAAATAGATGAGTCTAGTCGAAGGAGCCATGAGGAGCAAGTCATAGCCAATCGAAGAACAAAGATAAGGTGTACTTCGAAGGCATGTCAAAAAAGTGTCCTTCGATTGGCATATCAGAATAAGATGTCTTTTGATAAGCATATCAATAAGTTGACATTTCGATTGTCCCAAATTGAGAGAAATTGAAGAAGGAAGATTGAAGCTTCGACCAGCCCCAAAGTTAGTTTGAATGGCCACCTAAAAGAGCAAAGATTGGGAGCCTTTTGAAAGAATCAGGAAAATCGAAGAGGCCTATCGGGATGAAAATATGAGAAAATCGAATTGAAGCCCATAGCCATCAAAAATAACAAAGGTATCCCAAGCTTTCGATTCCGATCAAGTTGGAGGCCCAAAACAACTCAGAGCAAGCTGTCAGAAACGCATGATTGGATCAAATATGGCAAGTTTTCATGCATTAATCAAATCAAATCTCTCAGTCATGATGAACAAAGATTTGGTACAGAAATGTTAACCTAAATCTTTTCCTATATAAACCCAACAATCTCAAATGCAAAGAAAAAAAGGAGAAAGGAGCCTAAAACACACGTACAGATTGCCTCACTAAAAAAATCCACAAAACTCTGAAATTGTTTCACAGTGCAGCACCTCCAGTTCGATTCCAGCCATCTTCATCTAAACCTAAGTGTTGCAATCATCTTTCTAAGGTTCATAGGGTAAGAATGGGTTGTTATTGACAGTAAAAGTTTTCAAAAACGCACGCATATGCATTGACAGTTCCAATAATCATGTGAATTCATATTTGTATTTTTTTATGTGTTTCAGTATATATCATCTATATTATTGTTCTGCCAAGATCCAAATATTCAGGTTCGAGCCATTAGATGAACCCTCATACTGCCTGAACCATGAATCACCATGTTCATGCATATTTATGCTTGACTGAAGGTGGTGAATTTGCATCCAATGTTTTATTGCAGTCTATTATATAATCATTATTTTGTTTGGATCAACGAATGAACAAGCAACTCGGATGATGAAGGAGAACGTGTGCAATCGAAAGGGCCTGGGTTCGATACCCAAGTCGTGTATTATGTTTTTTTCTAAAAATTGTCTTGCAGATCCAGTGTGCTGCGTTTCAACACTTCCCCATGCGCCCTCAAGCCCCAGACAATGAAAGGCAATGAGATCAAATCCAGCGCCCCTGGAATGCTTCCCCATGGTGGATCCCCAAGGACCAGAAGCATGGGATCAATCGCAATATTGGGCTCTTAGTTCTGGGCCTACACAAAATTTCAAAATCTCACCCACTGCTTGCTAGCTAACACCAGGCCCATTTATGTTTTTTTTTGTCTTGTTTTTATTGCAAATTTCTTTTTTTATTTAAATCAGCAAGATAATAAAAAAAAATCATAAAAACATTAGGTAAATTAAGTAATATTTATTTAAACCATTTTATTAATTTTAAAATCAATAGACTTAGGACTTATTATAATTAAATTCTTTTCATAAACAAATAAAAACAAACAAAAAGATTTTTATTTCTTAGTATTTTTAGACGTTATTTTCAATTTCGCGCGTGGTTATTGCTTCGTCACTATTTTTTATATTATTGTACCTACTTATGGGATGTAATAGAAATTAACTAGGATTATTTACCGCTTTTCTTTATTTTCCCCCAATTTTAGACTTGTAAATTCCCCCTCCCCGAAGCCATGTAATAGTTAGGTTTTAATTTATGAACTTTAATTTCCCGCATTAATATTAAATTGTTAGATGTATGCATAATAGGATTGTATGGCAAGAATAAAACCAAACGCTAGCAAACCTAATGCAAAGATTAAAATAATTGAAAACAACATAATTGCACATGCGCATATCTAGGCTACCCCACTTCGGTTTCCTTCAGAAAAACAGTCATGTCCCTCGAAACAGGGACGCTTTAGCAAAGACCCATAAATTAAAAGATCATAGTCCCTAGATGACCCTTTAGTGATACCTTTCGGTAAATGATTTATCCCCTTGAACAAAATTGCTAAAGCGTCTCCATATGATGCCTTTATGACTGTATGTCCCTTCGATTGTCCCTCAAACATCCGACGATAGGGCTACCTACTCACTAATAGTAGGATAACACTGTCTAAAAGATAGGAGGAAAAGAACACACCTTTTCGAGTACAAGTAGATAACTGTTAGATGCTTGCTCAAAACAAACTTTTACACTTATGCAAAAATATTTTTAAAAAAACACTTTCAAAAACATTCGCTTTATCAACACTCTTGAGGACTGATACAAGAGTTATCATAAAGCGAATCGCCGCACTAAGGCATTTTCAAATACTTTTTTTTCAAAAAAACACAAAGCATAAGGTATTTAAAAAATGAGCTAAGCATCTAAGAGCCCGTAGAAAACTACGGATGGAAATGGTGCTAACACCTTCCCTTTCCATAATCTACCCCCTTACTCAGAAAAATCTCGAAAAGGTCTTTTTCTGTTCTTTTCACCCTTTCCTTAATTTGGATAAAAGAAAAGTCGGTGGCGACTCTTGCTTACCGTAAAATTTGCGAATACAAATGCAAAACCAGTATAACAGTCAATTCTGCCACCGTATTACAGAACTGACGACTTTGCTAGGGAAATTTATAAAGTGGGGTTACCTTAGAGCTTAGGTCATATTTAACTTGCTTTCCTTATATGCTTTGTTTGCTTTATCTTTAAAGGTTTTGCTTGGGTTTACTTGTAAAGATCCTACACTCGGATCTGGGGCACCTTTTAGGTAAGTAACAATAGATCGTGGGGACTGTGCAGGGTATACCGGCACGGTTGAAACGATAGCTACATTGATGTGGCACATTTGTTGGCACCGATAGCCCTCGAGTAGTCAAGGAGAATACGGGGCTTCTGTGTGGTGTCATGAAGCATCAACTGGCCTTAGAACCTTTAATTGAACCAACTTGGCCATTAGGAAGTAGTGAAATAGCCAGATTTGGTGCAGTTCGAAGTTGGTTGATACTCGATACTACATTCATTGAGATTTGACTTCTGGGATATTTCGGTCGCCAATAAAGAGGCTTGCGCTGAAACAATGCCCGGTGAAAAAAGATCGGTGATATTGGGATCCCCTAGAACCCGGTTACTATTAATAGTACAGGTTGAGCCAATTAAACTTCAAGAGGGTACTTACCTATGGAATCCATGCAAGCCTAAACCTAAGGTTGCTTGTATGACTTGTTTGCTTTCATTCCTTGCAGGGTTTTATTTATTATCTTATGCTATGAGTCATTATCCAATAACCTGGAGTTCTAGAAGGACTCACTTGTCTTCATCACCCTATATTTTTTGCTTGAGGCATAACATTCACATTATAGCATCATACCATAGTATTTCCTTAACCATTTCATGGATCTCAAAGGGCATGTGATGCAAGTTATGATGAAGCAGACGTCTAGCAAGGGGCAAGGGGATTTTTTTCCTCTAACCAACATTGTCAAAAGACCAAAACACAACAACTTGAGTCAGGGGCTATGACCCACTTGATATGGTGAACTTGATTCTCGTAGAAGGACATTCAACGATACGAAGTTCTTCAATCAAAGCTGCAGTCAACTCCTAACATCTTCTTGTGTTTACTCTGCTAGATCCTTGAAAACATCGCATAGGCATATCATACATGTCATTGCATAACAGGTATTCTTAAGACAGGTTTCTTATCTTTTCGCTTTTATTTCAGAAAAAGAAACGGCTCTTGAACAAACAGTAAAGGACCTTCAAACTCAAAACGCTCAGTTCCAACAAATGTTTCGGGCTTTGGCTAAGGGGAAGGAAGAACTGAAAGCTCTCGTCATCAAAGAGAAGAAGAAGAAGAAAGCAAAAAAAAAACAGTTGGCATCTTGAATATGGGAAGAAGACTTAGAGGATCGGTCAAACGAGCTCTAGATCTCACAACTCCATCAAATGAGGGTGATAATCATGAAGAAGATAAAAACCCAGAGACTAATGAAGAAGAAGCTGAATACTCTAAGGAATGATATCCTCCTACTGATGATAGATATAAACAGCTGAAGGATCGTCTCAATGCTATAGAGATTCAGCAGATACTTGGCTTGGACTTTGAATAATTAGGGCTGGTTTCTGGAGTGGTCATCCCACCAAAATTCAAGGTTCCGGCATTTGCTAAGTATGACGGGATCTCTTGTCCTAAACTTCACTTGAGATCATACGTCAGAAAGATCTAGCCTCACACTGCTGACTGAAAGCTATGGGTCTATTTCTTCCAAGAAAGTTTGGCTGGCACTCAACTGGAAAGGTTCTATCAATTAGAAGGAATCAACATCCATACCTGGGAAGACTTGGTTGTTGGTTTCTGCAAGCAATACCAATACAATGTTGACCTAGCACCAACTCGAGTGCAATTGCAAAATATGTCCATGGGCTCAAGAGAAGGGTTCAAGGAATATACACAGAAATAGAGGGATTTGGATGGAAGGGTGTAACCTCCTTTGACTGATCGGGAAATGGTAGACATGTTCATGGGCACTCTGACAGGCCCGTTCTTCAATCTGTGATTGGAAGTTCTTCATCCGGTTTTACATAGATAGTTCTGACTGGGGAGAGGATCGAAAGCGGTATCAAGAGTGAGAAAATGTCGATGGCCGCATCTTCTAATGTTGAGAAGAGGCCATTTGGGGGTTAAAAAGTAACTAATGTTGTCTATGGTCAAAGGGGCCATAATAAAAAGGATCATCTTAAATCCGTGGGAGTGGTGCTAATCTATAATCCTACACATGTTCAACAACGACAAGGCAATAGGCGTAGGGTAAAGTACCAAGAAAGGAAATACACTAAGATTAATATGCATTTGTCTCAAGCGTTACAACATTTTTTGAAAGCGTGGCTGATTTCACTAAAGGATCCTCCTCAAAACCCCGATACCTCCTCTCCTAAGTACAATCCAAATGTAAGATGTGCCTACCATTCTTATAGTCCTGGACACGACACCGACAACTGTTGGACTTTGAAGAACAGGATTCAAGATTTGATCGACAACAAGGAGATCGAGTTTGACCCTCCTAAGGCTCCCAATGTGATCACTGCTCCCATGCCAAATCGTGGCCAAAATTGAGAGCATTTGTTTCATCTCGAATTATTAGTTGTAACTTCTTTGTCTGCTTAAAACATTTGTCTTTATATCAGACTTTGGTTATTCATATTAATGCATTCTGTTGTACCCCAAAATTTTCCCTCTCACTTATCAAGAATTTCCTCACAAGATCTCCTTTGGATCAAGACTTCACTAGGGTTGATCAGCTCAAGACACCTCCTCAGGCACTGATGACCAAATTTAGGGTTTGAGTTTGCACCAGGATATTTGAGCTTCCAATGCCCCATATGACTTTCATGGATCATTATGGACCCTCAAGGTTACTCATGTCAAGTTTCAAGCTTTGAATCACATTTTTGCTTAGTCAATTGAGCATTTGACCTAAAAATCAGTTGTATTGGGGAAAAAGTCAACTATTGCCAATTTACAGTCAAAATTTTTAATTTTTGATCCACATCAACATTTTAAACTCATATGAGTCATTTTATCAAGTTTGGACCATAATTCCTCAAGAAATTTGATCAAATCCTCAAAAGGGTAAAATGGTCAAAATTAGGGTTTTGACAGAGAAGGGGCAATTTATGATTTTTAACCTAGCAATTGGTCAATTGGTTTAAGGCATGATCTTAAGAGTCAAAATTGTACCATTTTTAACTAATTACATGGTTCAAAACATTGCAAGTCCATTGGATTGACAGATGAATTTTGCAGTCAACTGATCAAAAGTCAATTGTATACTAAAAAGTCAAACCTTGACTTTTTTGTCAAGTTCAAGTGCCAAAGATCGTAATTCATCAAAACATGTCAAAATATGAAACTTATTCATCAAGAAATCAAAAGGTCAAAATTTCTAAACTTAGAAATTTTTCTAAGTGTTGGAAATTTCATGTTTTTTCATAATTTTGAGCCATATTTTCACCATGATGCAGGATGATTCAAGATAAACTTCCAACATGAAAGTTGTAGATCTCCGTGAAATCTACAACTTTTATTCACACAACTTCTTCCAAAAGTTCTTGGATCTCAAGTTATAATTTTATGAACATAGGGTCATGAAACTAAACACTTAGTGAAATTTTGCCCTAATTTGACCAGGATTTTGACCTAACTTCATGACACTTTTTCATATAGTTCCAAGGGGAATCTTAAAAATCAATTCAAATATGGGTTGTAGAGCATGTTACAAGCTTTCTAAAATGTCCAAAACTCATTGAGATCATTTTTTATCAGGGAGAATCGAAGAGATGAAGTTAGGGTTCCATTCTTGTTTTTCAAGCCATTTTCATGATGAACATTTGATCCAATCTTCAAGCATGTTGTACAAATCTCACTTTGCAGGCTTCTAAATTGACTTTCACTCCATAATCAAGTGTTTTCACAGCTGTTGGAAGCTTTAATCCAAGCATTCAATGCATTGTACAAGTATAATTCCATTTTGGGAAGAAAGGCAACATTGCCATTTTAGAAAAGCAAGCTTTATGCAAAGTCAGCTTGCATTGAGCCTTGCATTTGTTCTTTCTATACAAACACACTCTACACAATTAGAACATGTGTGTTTAAAGGTTTCAGCCACCCTACAAGCCTTGTACCCTTCCTTGAAACAAAGCTTGTCAATGTTGCTTCAAAAACAAGGCAAAATCCATAACATGTGATTTCTTGTTTTTTGATCATTTCAAAACCTCTAACCCTTTGCTTATATTTAGGGAGACTATTTGCAACATAGGACATGTTTTTACAATCCCTCAAACACCCTCAAGTCTTCATAAGTCAGAACTGGCCAAAAACTCCATTTTTGAGCTTCAAACACCCATCTCCATTTCCACTCGTGTGTTTCCACTTTTGACCATATAAACACTTCACATACATCATATAGAACTCATCTCAACACCTGTTACACTTCTGTAACTTCATCTTCATCATCCACCATTTTCAACAATCTCCATTACGGTTGGACTTGAGTAGAGAGTTCTAGGTGGTTTCAGAGCAAAGCATGAGTTGGAACACACTCATGGAGGCCTAGGAAAGCTACAGAAATCATCAGGCCATCATAAAGGTTGCTCAAACTCCATACACAACTCCAGCTGCAAGAGGTAAGTTTTCAAACTTCTATCTCTTCATACAAGCATCATTCGATTCTGATTTGTGAAGATAAAATGTATATACCATTGCCATGAAGCTGTACATATCCATAGTTTGCATTTATATGGCCTGAGCTTAGAGAATTTTAAAGTTGAAGTTTCTGAAATTTTTAGGTTTCGAATAAGGGCCAGAAAAATTCTCCCTCATCTGGCACTACAAGAAAAAAAGAGATTTACGACACATAAATTGCGACAGTTCCCACAAAACCGTCCTTATTCCTGAATTGCGACAGTTGTCACGACGGTTAGGCTCAACCGTCGTAGATTTTCAAGCATTATTCCTGAATTGCGACAGTTGTCACGACGGTTAGGCTACTTTTTTTTATTCTTTTACTTTCCCACTTTTTTTCAGCAACACAATATCATAATATCAACACAATATCATAATATTTTCAACAACTAATATTTATTATTAAATTATAAACAAAATACAACAAATAAAAATATAAAAAAACAAAATAGGAGTAACAAACAAAATTGAAAGAGGATTAGGTTTTGTGAAAGAGCTTTTTATCCGATTGAAGCAAAGAACCACCGCCGGAAGTACGATGTTGCGCCTAGAATGGTGAAGCTTCCATTCTTCGATTCGACTCAATCTTCTTCATCTTCTGCGCGATCTTTGTATCATCCGAATATCAAGGTATATAAATTATTGATTCAATCTTCTTCTACTTCTTTTCAATTTTCTTTCGATTTTACCGTGGTGATGTGTTTCGGTTGAAGTTGCAGAATCAGTTGCATTGATGAAGATGATGAACGAATGAAGTTATTGATTCAGTGAAGATGCATTGAGGACGATTGAAAAACGGAAGGTGATGATGCTGTTTTGAGATAACCAGAAGGTGAGTTTTTCTTTCTTTCTGTGAATCTCCTTCTGAGTTTTTTGTGTGATTTTCTGATTGAATGAATCGTGAGCCAAGTGAGAGAGTGAAAGTTTTGTATGATGTAAAGGACTTGTGATGATAATGGTTTTGTAATGCTTGTGAACAACTTGTAATGAACATGATAGACTACGGTGGCTCCATATTCAGAATTTCAACCGCCGGTCACTGCAATTTGAGTGTTCATTCAGTATATTAAATCCATCCTCTTTTTCGAGAAAGGGTCTTGATGTTCATACTGTCCATCTCCATAGGCTACTGATGCGCTTTCAACATTTAGAGTCTTTATCCTTATGTGGTTGTACGGAGCTCAATGATTCAGGATTAACCCGTCTGCTAAGCTATGGTTCGAATTTACAGAAACTTAATCTAGATTGTTGTTTGAAAGTTACTGATTACGGGCTATCCCTGGTTGCTTCTGGTTGTCCGTCATTGACGTCAATTAGTCTCTATCGGTGTATCAACATTTCTGATGACGGATTAGAGACTTTAGCCACTGCTTGTTTATCTTTGAAATGCATAAACCTCTCGTACTGCTCACAAATATCCGACAAAGGGTTGAAAGCTCTTACTCAGAGGTGTCGTCAGCTTCAGGCAGTTAACATATCACACTGTGAGAGTATAAGAGGTGTTGGCTTCAAAGGGTGTTCAAAATCTCTCACACATGTAGAGGCTTGGTCTTGTAAGCTCAACCCACAAGGGGTGACGGGAATAATTAGTGGCGGTGGTATAGAGTATCTAGACGTATCTTGTTTAAGTTGGTATCCCTTAGGAGATACCTTGCTTGGAATAAGATTGTCCTCAAACCTCAAAGTCCTTAACTTTCGAATGTGCAGATCTGTTTCCGATACTTCTATTGTTGCAATAGCCATGGGATGTACACTACTTGAAGAATGGAACTTAGCATTATGTCATGAGGTGAGGATATCTGGATGGCAAGCAGTGGGGTTATATTGTCAGAATTTGAAGAGACTGCATGTTAATCGATGCCGTAATCTCAATGATAATGGCCTGCAGGCATTACGAGATGGTTGCAGAAGTCTCTCGGTTTTGTACTTGAATGGTTGTGTTCACGTGACTCCTTTTGCATTAGAGTTATTCAAGTCTCACAGAGCAAATGTTTGTATAAAGGATGAAGAGGTAATGTGCATCAATCCTTACTCCCCATTCAGATGATACTGACTGGTACAGAATTGTCATCTCCCTAGAGAAAGGTCTGCATTCAGCTGAGTATTTACCAGTTGTTTCAAAAGGTCTTTATTTGTGTATAAAATGTATTTTAAAACTCGGGGTTGCTTCTAGTTATACATTACTTAGATGCTACCTGGTATAGATTTTCACCTGTCATAAATATTTACACATAATTCTGGTATTGAATTCGATAGAGGTACATTAGTATTGTAATTTGTCATTTATATCACGTAATGATCTCAATACATAATGTCACTTTGAGGACAAGTATGCATTTTCCAAAGATGTTCTTGATTACAAAAAAGATTGTTAACTATGTAGTTCTTGATTTGTTTAATCCGATAGCAAGCTGAAGTGTTGTGTCTGGACATTAAACAAGCTTCACACTAGTCTGTGTTACAATTTTCTATGAATAACAAAGCATCAAATAGTTCACGTTTTAAGTTGTTGCAACATTAGAGCTAAACTTGTCAAATAGGGACTATGTCCAACTTCATTATATGTAAAAACAAGTTCTGTCAAATCTCAAAAAAGGTAAAATTCAACATTTATAAAATGATATTGAATATAGTAAGTTCCCGACATGTTCCATTGATTCATTGATTCTATCCAAATGCACAACTTTCTTTAGATCGTTGTTCCACAATCTTTCCCTTATTTGCTTAGTATCATTATCAACAAAGAACATGAACGTCTATCCCATACCAAGTTGGATTCAAATTAAATTTGAATTTGACTTGAAATTTAAATTTAAAGCAAAACTCCATTTTGACATAAAAACAAGATATAATCATTTGATTGTAATGTGGATCTGTGACTCAAATTCAAGTGTTCTTGGTTCAAAGAAGTGGAAGTGAAATAATAAAAAACTGCACATGAAACACAACTGCAAGATTAACGCAAGATTTGATGATTTGTTTTTCAGGTTTGTTGAAAATCTGGTAAAATGCTGGTACTATTTGAAACGCCGGCGGGTTTTGCCCTTTTCAAAGTTCTCAATGAAGGAAAGCTTTCTGAAGTTCAGGTGATTATCATTATTATTATCGTTTAAACTGTTCATAGTATAAATCTATCAGTTTTTTTTATATTTTTTGTTATTTATTGGTTGTATTTTCAGTTTTTGAAGGAAAAATGATTTTGATTTTAGTTGTAATTGTTGAAAAATTATGCGAAGTCTAAAAGGAAAATACTTTTAAGAAGTGATATGGAATCCATGTTTGGACATAGTATCCAAGAACAAGACCACCAAATGCAGAATCTTCACACATCTTGCAAGTCACTCTCATTAGTGATATCTACTTCCACAGCCTTCTAGCCCACTATACCGGAAAAGCATTATGTCCACTTGCAAAACCAAGTTGAATCATCCAAATTCTTTTTCAGGTATCTACCATCATAATATCCACAAACTTTTGCTTTGATAAATTAGTAACTTACAAACTTTGTTATAATTGTATTGGTGCCGCACGAATATTCTACTGGTTTTATTAGTGAAGAACATAGGAATTTATAAGATATGGTTTAGGCATCATGTAAAAGTAATCATATGGAATCATAGATTCATTAGATGGATCATGTACTCATACCCCACTCCATGTATTCGGTCTTCAATGTCAAGACAACATCAATTAATATAAAAATTACTTTAATTTTAAATATATGTAGGTTAATTATCATGAAAGTTGGTTAAATGGTTAACATCTTAAAACTTAAATTAATGAATATCTAAATAAAGAGAATAATAATTATATGGCTCAGCGTCTAGTCACATAACAAGATGGAATAAAGAGTCATGCTATCAAGTTCTAAACAAGGGAAGAACAAGATAATGAAAAGTAATAACAGTGTAACATATGTAACAAAAATAAAGTTGAGTTAAGATCATTGTAGTTATAAAAATAGAACAAGAAAATCACATAAGCTATCACTTATTCACATATTAAAAATATTGAAGTTTTGCTTGTACAGAACAAGTAACGTCACAAATTCCGTTGCAGAAGTCACTATCTCCTATAACCTGACACGCTTACAATTCTCACATGGTTCGTTCATTCTCTCTTCTTAATTGGGGTCCCAATTTTGCTTGACTTTTTAAAACCCTCAATTTTAATTTTCAGGTTTTTTGTTTGAAATCGGTGTCCGAGATCTGTTTTTATCGTGTGGTTTTTATTAATTAATGTTTTTTTTTTGTCGGTAGAATTGACAAATCTAGTTTGCCATATTTTATATTTTGATTCAATAAAGTGAGTCTCAAATTCACTTGGTTGTGTTATGTATGAATAGTATGAATATAGTGTATGTATTCACTTTGATTGATTGTTATGGGAAGAGTGGGAATTCTGATGGGGCTTTAAGGTTGTTTGAGAGGATGAAAATGGATGGGATTGAGCCTGATGAGGTTACTTATGGTGCTATTGTTAATGGGTTATGTAAGAGTGGGAGACTAGAGGAAGCTTTGGGTTATTTTCGGTTTTGTAATGAGAATGCTGTTGTTGTCAATGCTGTTTTTTATTCTAGTTTGATTGATGGACTTGGAAAGGCGGGAAGGGTGGATGAAGCTGAGAAGGTGTTTGATGAAATGGCTGAGAAGGGGTGTCTGCCGGATTCATATTGCTACAATGCGCTCATCGATGGACTTTGTAAGTGTGGGAGGATAGCCGATGCTTTAGTGCTGTTTAAGAGGATGGAGTGTGATGGTTGTGAGCATACTGTGTATACGTTTACTATACTTATCAGTGAGCTTTTCAGGGTGCATAGGAATGAAGAAGCCGTCAAGATGTGGGATTTGATGATTGACAAAGGGATAACGCCGAACGTTGCTTGTTTTAGGGCTCTTTCAATTGGAATGTGTCTTTCAGGAAAAGTTGCGAGGGCTTGTAAAGTGTTGGACGAGCTTGCACCTATGGGGGTTGTTCTTGAAACAGCTTATGAAGATATGATTGGAGCGCTGTGTAAAGCTGGTCGTGTGAAGGAGGCTTGTAAGTTGGCTGATGGAATTGTGGATAGGGGTAGAGAAATACCTGGGAAGATTAGAACTGTGATGATTCATTCCTTAAGAAAAGCTGGGAATGCTGATTTGGCTATCAAGTTGATGCATAGCAAGATTGGTATTGGATATGATCGAATGCGGAGCATTAAAAAGAGAGTCAAGTTTCAAACCCTTGTTGACAACTGAGATATTTCAGGTGGATATCATGTGGCATTTGGAAACTGGTAAAGGCCAAAGCCAGTTTTAGTTCGAATGTGATGGGAATAGTTAGCTTTAAGGTGTAGTATTTACCCCAAAAGTCAATTTATTTATAAACTGGATAAGAATAGAAGTAATAATAAGTTCTAGTTGCTTGGACTCAAACCATTGCTGCTGGCCTTATCAAAATACAGAGAAATAGTAAAACCACGATGCACTAGTGGGAATCACGAGTTCTCAAATGTTGTACAATTATTATTATAAACTAAACATAGTATGCAGGGACCTGATTGATTATGTACTGCATCTCAAACATAGGAGCCGTGAAAATGTTGATATATTTGGACTAGAATAGGTCAGTATGTCTTTCTTACTAGTTCCCATGTGATGCAGGGGAATAAAATTCCCTAATTGAATTTGAATGAAATGGTTGTGGTTTTAATTTTAACTTGAAGAGTTCATATATTTACTTTTAAATTCACCTGGAATGACTGTGTTCTTAGCTATACCTTTTAAGTTATACCTTTTTTTTAATCATATAACACATTGTGTTTGTAATATTTGTTCTTTTAAAGTTGTCATAAATGAGCTTCTGTGCCTGTATGAATTAACCAAATGTTCTTAATGACCTTGTTTTTTTTTGGATAGAAAAATCAGTCTTATCGGTGGATGCTTTAGAGAAAATGATGGAGGACCCAACAGTGCAGAAGATGGTTTATCCGTAATATTAGCTCCTTTTATCTTTTAATAATGATTATTTTTCATTTTTAGTGAGCACAGATAAGTTTTAAACTTCAAGTAAATCCTATTTTTTGGATATATAAAAAAAGGTTACATAAATTGCTTAAGCGTGTTGTTCTGTCTAATCTTAGAAATGTTAATAAATTTGGCCGATGGATAATTGATGTACTGTTGCTGCTTTTGGCAGGGATGCTGCAGAATCCTGAGTACCGTCAACGACTTGAAGAAATGTTGTAAGTTCTTTATATTGTACTAGTATCTTCCAAGCCTTTTTTTGTCCACCGCCATGTATATCCATCATAGCGCCCATGGCGCTGCTATTTGTTAACACTGAATCTGACTCCCTATTCTTTACCTAACAGAACCTAACATTTGGAATTAGGATAAATGCCAGTCCTGGAGGAAATTAAATGACCATTCTTCTGCTTTTGTACAATAACCTTTTGTTTGAGTTTACTTATGACTGGATTCATGGTCACTACGTTGATTTTAGACCTAAAGTTGCACAGAAATGTAAATCTTATTTGTTATTTCTCACTAAAGTGTCATTCTATGTGCTGCAGTTATATAAATCAATGTATTTTCTAGTAATATATTGGTAAACTGTACTCTCTGGCCACTAGGGATTCACACATCCTTTCTTTTTCTCCTATATATTTGGTTTCAGAAACAACATGGGTGGAGGCACTGAATGGGACAGTCGAATGATGGACACCTTAAAGAATTTCGACCTTAATAGTCCTGCTGTTAAACAACAATTTGGTATGTCTCACATTTTACAAGAGATGTCTTTTTTGAGAGATGGATCAATTCTTTAATTCTTTCTACATTCTCCTTTCCTGTTTTCTAACATTTTATATTATCACTTTTATCAGATCAAATTGGGCATAAACTAGGGGAAGGTGTGAAAGGGGTGTATATCTCGATAGACGTGGATTGTCTTGATCCTGCATTTGCTCCGGGAGTGTCTCATATTGAACCGGGAGGTCTTTCTTTCCGCGATGTTCTTAACATCCTACACAATCTTCAAGGTGATGTTGTTGCTGGAGACGTCGTTGAACTCAACCCACAACGCGATACTGTTGATGGAATGACTGCTATGGTAGCTGCTAAGTTGGTCAGAGAAATGGCTGCAAAGATTGCAAAATGATCAAGAGATTTCGGAGCTAACCTCTTTTTGTTATAGTTCCTGAAAATCGGAAAATCTCACTTGTTATAGGTAACTTGTAGCAAAGTTATAAGGTGGTATAAGCATATTACAATGTGCAATAATTCATAAATCTTTTCTCCCAATAATAAGTACTGGTATCTCACGGAAATCTCACGCTTCAATAGCAAAAGCAATGTCTCCTTGCATTATTTTACAAATGGTTTCCCAACTGAATTAATAATACTGAGTTAGTAAATATTTCAAAACAATTGGATTGCTCATTTCAAAACAATGTTGAAAAGTGATAGAAAATAAAATAAAAATACTATAAATAAAAAAATATTAAAGTAAATAATAATTTAAATATAATAGTAAAATATTATAGTAAAATAATATTATATTTAAAATTATTTTACTAATTAATAATTTAAATAAAAATATTATTTGAAATTTATAAATCAGATTACGACGGTATATAACCGTCGCAAACAACAACAACAAAAAATAAAGTCAAATTCACGACGGTATATAACCGTCGCAAACAACAACAAAAACAAAAAATAAAGTCAAATTCACGACGGTATATAACCGTCGCAAACAACAACAAAAACAAAAAATAAATTCAAATTCACGACGGTATATAACCGTCGCAAACAACAACAAAAACAAAAAATAAAGTCAAATTCACGACGGTATATAACCGTCGCTATCTGTTGTGCGTGACAGTTTTTGCAACCGTCGCGAAATAGGCTGGGGACGCACGATTCTGCGACGGTACTTCTACCGTCGTAGATTGTAAATTGCGACGGTTTTAACCGTCGTAATCAGCCAAAATAACCGTCCCAATCTATCATTTTTCTTGTAGTGTGGAATTTATAGCTTTAGTTATTTATATGGTTGGATTCGTGGGAAGAAATGCCACAACTCGCATGTTTGTACTTTCCATTTTTGTTGAGAGATGAAGAAGTTACAGGTACTCTGGCTGACTGAAGGTTGAAGACGAAGTACAGGCCTTGGAAGCATGTTACGTTATGTATTTATCATTTCATTTTATTTAACGGATGTATAGCCACCCTAGTGGTAAGGCAGCGCGCTGGTAACCAAGAGGGCGTGAGTTCAACACCCAGCGCGCTGCCTTTTGTTATTTTTCACACTTTTTCCACATTTTCTTGGTTTCTTGGCAGCGCCTGGGCCCAGCATTGGGCCTTTGATTCTTTTTGCTAACTTGCTAACCCCTGCCTCACTTCAATACCCCCTGGCCCATATTTTCATTATTATTTTCTTTTTCTTATTTTATTTTATTTCTTTTTCCTTTATTATTAGTAATATTATTATTAGTATTATTATTAATATTATTTTTTATTGTTATTAATAAAAACCCCAAAAAAATATTCTATTTATTATTTTTACACATATATACTGTATTTTCTCTATAAAACAAAATGATTAAAAAAATTTCTCTTAATAATTAATTTCTTTTTAATAACTAATATCTAGACATAGGTTTAATTATTTATTTTCTTAATTAAAATTAATTTAGAACTTAGATTTATTTTAATTAATTAATTTTCATATTACTTTTATTAAGTTAAAACCTTTTCACAAAAAAAAAAACCTAAAACACATTTTAACTTAATTTCCTTCTTAATTAATTTAGGTTTAAATTTTGTTTATTTTTCACTAATCATCTCTCTTAATTAGGTTAAAACTCCTTTCATAAAAACAACAAAATTCATTTCTTTTTCCATTTATATTCTTGAATTTTATTTTTAATTTTGTACAATATTCAATATGGTTGTAATAGATAATTAGGTTTAACTTTCTTGTAATCTCCATTTTTAAATTTTGTTCACCCCCTCCCCTAATGATGTAATAGCGTAGTAATTTTACTTTTCACAATTTATCGCTTTATATAAATGCTAGTAATTAGGATTTTGTATGGAAAGACTAAAACCAACAAAATAGCAAACCCTGATCAAGACAAAAACAAAGCATGAAAACAACACACTTACACACAAGCACCCCTAGGGTAAAACCCACTTGGTTGCCTTACAAAATGGCCATATTACACATGTGAGGTATCTTAGCAAAAACAAATGAATACAAGATCATAGTCCCTCGATGACGCTATCTAAGTTGCCTTACAAATGATCTTAGTCCCTAAAAGAGAATGCTAAGATGCCTTTCAACACTGCTAATTATTGTTATACGATGACCCATGTCCGTCTCGTTTACATCCAAAGATATGTTTGCTTACCAAATCAGTGGTAAGACAACAATGTCAAAGGAAATGGAAATGTACAAGAAAGACTTTTGAGTAGGTAGATTGCTCCTAATTACTTGCTCCATTTCAAAACAAACATTCTTGCTATTTTCAAAGCAATCACATACACTTTCAGACATCTTACAAAATTGAAAATATTTTCAAAAGATCAAACATCTTTGTATACATTCTTACGAACGAGAATCATTACAAAGATTGCCTAAACAATGGCCTCTTTACAAAATACTTTCAAAAACCACACAAAGTTCAATTTTAAAAAAAAAATCAAGTGATCTAGCAAGTAACTAAGACCCCATGGAAAACCATGGATGAAAAGGGTTCTAATACCTTCCCTTTTCATAATCTACCCCCCGAACTCAAGAATTAATCTCAAATGTCTTTCCTATGCTTTTTCACCTTTCCTTTTGGATAAAAGAAAAGTCGGTGGTGAATCTTGCTAACCGCAACATTTGTGATCAAATGCAAAACCTTCAAGTCAGTTCTCCCACTGTATCACAGAACTGGCGACTTTGCTGGGGATATTTTATGTAAGTGGGGTTACCTTAGGGCTATATGACATCTATTTGCTTTCATTGTTTGATTTGTATGCTTTAAATTATGGTTCTTTATTTGGGTTTGAATCCTCTACCCATATTTGGGATACCTTATAGGTAAGTAGCAATACATTGTGGAAACTGTACGGGGTATACCGACATGGTTTAAGCAATAGCTACGTTAGTGCGACATATTTGTAGGTACCGATAGCCTTTGAGTTAATCAAAGAGAATACGGGGCCGCTGAGTAATGTCATAAAGCACTAATGAACTTTTAGAACCTTTACTTGACCAACTTGGCCTTTAGGATGTAGTGAGATGACCGGCTTTGGTGCAGTCCGAAGTTGGTAGATACTCGATACTACACTCATTGAGGTTTGGTTTCTTGGTATATTTCGGTCGCCATTAAAGAGGCTTGTGTTGAAACAATTACCAAAGAAACAAACCAGTGATATTGAGCTCCTTAGAACCCGGTTACTATTACTAGGACAGGTTTAAGCCAACTAAACTTCAAGAGGGTACTTACCTATAAAACTCCATGCAAGCCTAATCCTAAGGATTTGTTTGTTTTGTTTGTATATGCATACTTGTACATAACATCATAAATATCATGAACATCATACACATTCACTAACCATTTCAAGTATTTTTGGATTCATCTTTGTTCTTGTTTTGTAGGATATGGATTCTCTTCGCAGGAAAACTATTCAAGTCAACCTTGTAAGGATCCCTCCACAACTTCAGGAACTAGCTTCAAGGATTCCTGAAAACTCTCCATTCACTGAGAGACATGGTCGCCTACTCAACTTGGTCACCTCCAACATAGATGAGGACATGATGAAGGTGATTTTTCAGTTCTTTGATCCTCTACACCATTGCTTCACATTTCTAGACTATCAACTTATGCCTACTTTGGAAGAATTCTCCCAACTCTTGAGGATTCCCATTCTCAATCATCTATCTTTCAACGGTACAGAAAGAGACCCAGAGCCAGAAGAGATTTCTCAAGCTCTACACTTGCACTCATCTGATATCACAACTCATTGGGAAATAAGGAGTGGTGTCAAAGGTTTCTTAGAAAAGTTCTTGTTCGAGAAAGCCCATAGCTGTTGGAACTCCTTGGATTTGCAAGCCTTTGAGGTAATTGTGGCTCTCCTCATCTATGGGATGGTTTTGTTTCCAAATCCTGACCAACTCATAGATGTCAACACCGTCAAAATCTTCATATCCTGCAACCCGGTGCCTACATTGCTAGGAGATATGCTACACTATTTTCACACTCGCACAATGAGGAAAAGAGGTGTCTTTATGTGTTGCAATCCTCTCTTGGCAAGATGGTTTATTTCTCATCTTCCCCAATCTGTATTAAAAAATGATCAAGGTTCAAGGTGATCACAAAGGTTGATGACGCTCAAACATTCGGACATTCATTGGTGCTCTCGATCCAAAGAGAATGCTATCATTATCGACCGTTGTAGAGAATTCCCTAATGTCCCTTTACTTGGCATTAGAGGAGGTATGACCTACAACCCATGCTTAGCCTTAAGACAATTTGGTTACGCCCGAAGGGATGGCCCGCACGAGATGCTGATTCAAGGTTTGGTATTTGACTACGACAACGACAATCAAGGTCTTCGCTAGATATTTATCCGAGCTTGGAGGATGTTGAATAAGGTGGATAGCAAGACTTTGGGGCACAAGAATTCCATCCCTCTTGAGCCTTACCTTAAATGGGTACGAACTCGTGCTCAGAGTCTTATGATTCCTTACCCCTCCATTCTCCCGGTAATCATTGAGCCTGTCATGGAGGGAGATGTTCCATACACTATCCTACATCCTGATATGCCCACCTTTCTTGAAGACCTACAAAGAGATTGGATACAACTAGAGGGAGAGCGAGATACTTTCGAATCCAAATTCTACGCAAGCGAGAAGAAGGTTTTGGAACTCACTAGACTACTTCATGAGGAGCATGCTCTAAATGCCCACATCGCACCAAAGAGGATGCGAACTACCTTTTTATCTTAGACTTTTTGTATTATTTTTCCCGAGAAGGCATTGATGTACTCGAGCTTTAATCTATTAATATAACATGTGTTTCCTTTTTGTCTAAAACAAATTTGAATTTTAAAATCCTTGAAATCATTGCATACGCATTTACCATTCATCATAACATAAGCAGGTTTATTGCAACAAGTCTCCTCATCTCTCTACTGTTTATTTCAGTGAGATGGAACTCGAGCAAACAGTGAAGGACCTCCAAGCTCAGAATGTGCAGTTTCAATAGTTGCTCTTGACCCTAGCCAAAGGACAAGAAGAGTTGAAGACTTTGCTGGCTGGGGAGAAGAAAAAGAAGACAAAGAAGGTGACCGGAGTCCTAAACATGGGAAAAATATTTCATGGGCAGACAAGAAGGAACCTAGATTTTGCAACGACATCCGGTGAAAGAGACAATCAAGATGGGAAAGGCAAGGAAACAATTGTCCCATCAGAATCAGAAGAGGAAGAGGAAGAAGAAGACTATTATGAAGAATAATACCCTCCAGCTGATGACAAGTATAAACATCTCGAAGAGCGATTGAGTGAAATGGAAATCCAAAAAGTGCCTGACTTGGACTTTGAGGAATTGGGTTTGGTGTCGGGGATTGTCATTCCCCCGAAATTCAAAGCACTTGTGTTCGCCAAGTATGACGGAGTCTCATGTCCAAAAATGCATCTCTGATCCTGTGTGAGTAAAATCTAACCCCATACCACTGACAAAGACTTATAGGTACACTTCTTCCAAGAGAGTATGTCTGGAACTCAACTTAACTGGTTTTACCAACTAGAAAGAGCCAACATTAACAACTGGGAAGATCTTGCTGCAGCCTTCTACAAACAATACCAATACAATGCTGACCTTGAACCTACCCGTACTCAACTTCAGAGTATGGTCATGGCTTCAAATGAAGGCTTCAAGGACTATGCGCAAAGATGGAGAGATTTAGCAGGAAGAGTTCAACCTCCTCTATCTGAGAGAGAGTTGGTAGACATGTTCTTGGGCACCTTGTCTGGTCCCTTCTTCAATCACTTGATTAGAAGTTCATCAGCAGGTTTTACTGAGTTGATATTGACCGGAGAAAGGGTAGAAGTCGGTATACAGAATGGAAAGATCCAAAAAGATACATCCTATTCTGCAGCTGTAAGGAAACCTTTCATCAGAAAGAAAGAGGTGGTTGTTGTATATCCGCAAAGAAATCAAGATAGGGCCGAGCGCCGACCAGTGGTGGGGGCTGTGATGATCCCTAAACCTGCGCCTGATCAACAAAGAAACAATCAACCAAGGATGGAAAGACCGGTCAGGCAGTTCACCAGAATTAACATGACCCTATCTCAGGTATTACCACATCTACTAAGATCCAATTTGGTGACCTTGAAAGAAGCTCCGAAAAACCCCAATACAACCTCTCCTCACTATCATCCCAATGCCCGTTGCACATATCACTCTGAAAGTCCCAGCCATGACACTAATAACTGTTGGGCTGTAAAGAAAAAAATACAAGACCTCATTGAAGCAAAAGAGATTGAATTCGATGCACCCGAAAAGCCAAATGTCATTTCTGCCCCTATGCCCAAACATGGCCATAATACCAATGCCATTTAAGACGAAATGTTTGTTACTTCAGTTGATGAACTTATGACCCCACTCCTGACTATTAAAGTGAACTTGTTGAATGCCAGTGTGTTCCAGGTCTGTGATGAAGGCTGTCCTTTCTGTTTGTCCTTACTAACCAGGTGTCTTTTGTTGAAAACAGGCGTTCAATGCCTAATTGATAACAAAGAAATTTTGTTTGAAAAGACTTCTGTTCCACCTGTTCCTTTTAAAGATGTCTCTATCATTACCATTTCCGCCAATTCTTCCAGGGTATCCACCAAAAGACCCGTTAGAATTACATCAGTTCCGAAAGCAACTCCTTTGATAATTACAATTCCTGGACCAGTCCCATATTCGTCAAAGAAAACCATACCATGGAATTATAGAGGGGATGTCTACTACCACGGTATTAAGCAGGATTGGCCAGCCGCCGAAGATTCGAGTTCCGAGAAAGTCAACTCCGACATCAGTAATATTGCAGGAACTAGCAAGATTACCCGAAGCGGAAGGATATTCTCACCAGAAATTGCTCCCCCAAAAGAAGTTTCTGGACCCGTAATCATTCTTGTTGTTACTCCTCCAAAAGTTGTTCCTAGTCCTACAATCATCTCCACTAATACTTCAACTGACAAAGTTGTTACAATCCTTGCTATCACTCCCACTGACATTCCTGCTAACGATTTAACCGAGACTCGAGGTAAAAGTATTCTGATCGAGCTTGTCTGGATGAAGGCACAATCATTGGCTATCCCTAAAACCTCCCAGAAAGAGATGGAGGAAATTCTAAAGATCATAAAAAGAAGCGATTACGCTGTAGTTGAGCAACTAGGGAAAAATCCATCCAAAATTTCCATGCTGGCTTTACTATTATATTCTGAGGCACATGCAAAAGCCTTGGTAAAATTCCTGAAAACTACCCATGTACCCCAAGAGACATCTGCCGATCAGTTCTAAGACTGCGTAGCCAGCTTGACTGCAGATAATGGTCTAGGTTTTTTGGATGCGGATTTAACGCCAAGAGGAAGAAAGCATAATAAGGCATTGCACGTATCAGTTGAATGTAGGGGCACAACCTTGGCTCACGTTTTGGTGGACACTGGTTCATCTCTGAATGTATTGCCTAAAAAGGCTCTTGATATGCTTGACTGTGAGGGATTGACATTGAATCCAAGCAATATAGTGGTGAGGGCCTTTGGCAGCTCAAAAAGGATGGTGCATGGGGAAGTGGATATCCCCATAAAGGTTGGAACCCAAACATTTGATTCAACTTTTTATTTAATGGATATCCACCCTTCATATTCCTGCTTGCTAGGCCGACCATGGATCCACAATGTTGGCGATGTCACTTCTACGTTGCACCAAATGCTGAAGTATCCAATTCAAGGGAAGATTATCACCGTTCATGGAGAAGAAGAGTACATGATCAGCCATCTCAATTCCTTCAGATATGTGTAATTAGATGGTGAATTCATTGAAACTCCATTTCAACACTTTGAATAAGTCCCCCAAAGATGTGGCAGTGACCAAGGTTATGTCTCAGGTTCCCAAGATTACAAGGCCTCCACTCCGGATGTCATCCCTGAAGGATGCCCAAGCAGTGGTGGAAGAAGATGGGTGCTCTATCTGGGGACAACTCCCAGATATCCCATATAAGTCTGAAACATTTGACCTGGGTTTCACTTCAAGTTCTCAGAAGGCTGTACACTGCGGTCGTGCTGGAGGACCACCCCTGAAGATCAACAACCGTGAAGTCAACGCGGTAGAGGATGATGAAGATGGTTGCAACTTGGAGGACTGGATATTCCCAACTGTCAGTGGATGGCTCAGCAATTGGGAGGCTAGAGATTTTGTCCCGATCACTTTTATCCTACAGTAATTTGTCTTTACCTTTTTATTAGATTTGTAATATTAAAACAATTCAAAACTTTCTGTCTTACCCGAGGCACAATGGTCCATTTGTAAGGGTTATCATCTCATTTTCATATGACATCAATGAATCATGGACGTTTTGCATACAAACTTTGTGCTCATTGTTTTTCTTTTTTACATTTTACTTTCAAAGATAACTATACCCTTACACACACTCACACTCAGAATGTAGGTCTACATCCATTCGGGGTCCCATGGATAACGGTTCTGCTATGGCCTTCTGTGACTCTGAAAATTTAATCTACCAAGCCGAATACGAATGTGAGGAAGATTGTGAAGTACCAGGGGAACTTGCCAGATTACTACTACAAGAAGAGAAAACCATTTAGCCTCACGAGGAACCCGTGGATACGATCAACCTAGGTACCGAGGAAGACAAAAGAGAAGTCAAGGTGGGAGCCAATCTGGAACCCAGTGTCAAGGAGCATTTGATTCAGTTGCTACACGAGTATGTTGATGTCTTTGCCTGGTCGTATGAAGACATGCCGGGACTTGATGTAGATATTTTGGTGCATCGTCAACCTACAAAAGAGGATTTCCCACCAATAAAACAAAAGGTTCGTCGCATGCGACCAGATATGTCAGAGAAGATTAAAGCAGAAGTCATGAAACAATTCAATGTTGGATTCTTGGTTGTCACCTCCTATCCGCAATGGGTTGCCAATGTTGTTCTCGTGCCCAAAAAGGATGCCAAAGTACGAATGTGTGTAGACTACAGAGATTTAAATAGGGCAAGCCCTAAGGATGATTTCCCACTCCCCCACATTGACATTCTAGTCGACAATACAGCATAACACAAAGTGTTTTCCTTCATGGACGGTTTCTCAGGTTATAACCAAATCAAAATGGCGCCTGAGGACATGGAGAAGACAACCTTTGTCACCCAGTGGGGTACTTCTGCTATAAGGTAATTCCATTCGGACTGAAGAATTCTGGGGAAACCTATCAGCGTGCCATGGCAGCCCTATTTCACGACATGATAGCTAGATCTCAAACAGAAGAAGAGTATCTTGATCATTTACAGAAACTGTTTGAGAGATTAAAGAAGTACAGGCTGAGGTTGAACCCAAATAAATGCACATTTTAGGTACGGTCTGGTAAACTGCTAGGCTTTATCGTCAGCAACAAAGGTATCCAGGTCGATCCTGCCAAAGTTAAAGCAATACAAGAGATGTTTGTTCCTCGTACTGAGAAGGAAGTCAGAGGGTTCTTGGGACGTTTAAACTACATTTCCAGATTCATCTCTCACCTGACAGCTACTGTGAACCAATCTTCAAATTGTTGAATAAAGATCAAGTAATCAAATGGAATGACGAGTGCCAATTTTCTTTTGAAAAAATCAAAGAATACTTACAAGAACCTCCTGTGTTGATGCCACCAGTCGAGGGAAGACCATTGATCATGTATCTGACTGTTTTAGAGAATTCAATGGGGTGTGTGTTGGGGCAGCATGACGAGTTTGGCCGAAAAGAGCATGTTATTTATTACCTGAGCAAAAATTTTACCGACTGTGAAACAATATATTCACTGCTCGAGAAAACTTGTTGTGCTCTGGCATGGGCTGCTCGCCGGCTAAGACAGTATATGCTGACTCATACTACCTTATTGATATCTAAAATGGATCTGATAAAGTACATCTTTGAGAAACCTGCTCTCCGGGAGAATAGCAAGATGGAAGATGATCCTAACAGAGTATGACATAAAGTATACCACCCAGAAGGAAATAAAGGGCAGTGTATTAGCTGATCACCTTGCTCACCCAAACCGTGGAAGACTACCAATCCATGAAGTTCAAATTTCTGGATGAAGACATCATGACGTTTGACAATTATAAATAATTCAGACCATGTGACGAACTTGAACAAGGATCCCGATGGACCATGTTCTTTGATGGGGCATCCAACGCACTTGGAAATGGTATCAGTGTTGTACTCATATCTCCAAAAGGGTGTCATACTCCTTTTACTTCCAGACTCTGCTTCAATTGTACAAACAACATGGTGGAATACGAAGCATGCATATTTGGCCTCAGAGCTTCCATAAACCTAGGGATCAAATCAGTGAGTGTGTTCGGAGATTCGGCTTTGGTCATCAGTCAGATAAAAGGGGAATGGGACACCAAACACCCTAACCTGATCCCTTACAAAGAACATGTTTTGAAATTACTACCACATTTTGAGAAGATTACCTTCGAGCATTTCCTGCGAGAAGAAAATCAGCTAGCAGACGCACTAGCCACAATGTCATCCATGTTTAAACTTAAATGGGATAATGAGGCTCCCCAAATCACCATCGAACGAATGGATGAACCAGCACACTGTCACGAGATTATTACTGAAAAATTAGTGGACCAGCCCTGGTTTCACGAAGTCAAGAGGTATCTCGAGGCTCAAGAATATCCGGAAGGAGCTTCAGTTAATGATAAGGAGTTCTTAAGGAGATTCTATTCTAAATTCTTCCTTAACAATGGCATCCTGTAAAAACGCAATTATGACTCTGTGTTACTTCGGTGCGTAGATAAGGCTGAAGCTGAAAGGATCATGGCTGAATTGCATGAAGGCACTTTTGGCACCCATTCTAGTGGGCATACGATGGAAAAGAATATCCTACGGAAAGGCTATTACTGGTCTACCATGGAAGCAGATTGCTATCAACACTCTCGAACCTGCCACAAGTGTCAGATTTATGCTGACATGGTGCACGTACCTCCAGTTCCTCTGAATGTCTTGGCGGCTCCTTGGCCCTTTGCTATGTGGGGGATTGACATGATTGGGGAAATCAAGCCAACAACTTCCAATGGACACCACTTCATCCTAGTGGCCATTGACTATTTTACAATGTGGGTGGAAGCAGCTTCTTTCGCTTCTGTTACCAAGAATGTTGTTGCCCGTTTCATCAAGCAAAATCTCATTTGCCGGTACGGTATCCCGGAGAGGATAATAACTGACAATGGTACAAATCTCAATAACACTATGATTACCTCCTTGTGTGAGAAATTCAAGATTCAGCATCACAATTCTTCTCCTTACCGGCCGAAGCAGAATGGTGTTGTTGAAGCTGCAAATAAGAACATTAAAAAGATCATACAGAAAATGATAGTCACATACAAAGACTGGCATGAGATGCTACCATTCGCTCTCCACGGGTATCGTACCACAACTCGTACATCAACCAGGGCAACACCCTATTCTCTGGTTTATGGCATGGAGGTTGTCTTGCCTATCGAGGTCCAGATCCCCTCTCCGAGGATTATGAAGGATGAAGGGCTGAACAAAGACGATTGGATCCAGACTCGACTTGATCAACTGAACTTGATTGATGAGAAGAGACTTACTGTTGTTTGCCATGGTCAAATGTATCAAAAACGGATGATCAAGGCTTTCAACAAGAAGGTCAGACGCCAAGTGTATCAAGTTGGGGATCTAGTGATCAAACGCATCATACTGCCACAAGGTGATCCCAGAGGAAATGGACTCCTACCTATGAAGGACCATTTTTAATAAAAAACATTTTCTCTGGTGGGGCAATGATCTTGACCACCATGGATGGCGATGAACTGCCGCATCCTCCGAACGCGGGCATAGTAAAAAGATGCTACACATAAGAGACCCGCTAGGTTGACATACATAGGCAAAACAAGGGCATCCCGGTGAACCAAAAAGGTTCGGGCAAAAATTAGGGATAAAACCAAAAATCTATGCACCCGGCAAGTTGAAAACCCGAAAGGGCGACTTGGGAAAAAAAGGGTTTCCCAGTGGACTGAAAACCCGAAAAGGTGGTCCAGGAAAAAGTTAGGGAATTAAAGCGTATGACTATGTCCCGTTGGATCACTTTGAGGACAACCTTTGGCTTCAACTTGCAAACTCAACATTCCTGACCAATCCAATCATCTTCGAACAAGGCAACAAATAAACAAGATGCTTAGAGACACGAAGGATATAGAAGAATGGGAACCCCATAGGATTATTGCACATAGCTATCTTTTCTTTATATTAAAATTTTCATTTTTACGACGGCATTCTCCTACTAGAATGTTTGTCTCACTGTACAAAAATGCTTACTCAAAGTCAATATAAAGATATTCCTTTGAAAGTGAAAAACTATCTGTTTTTCTTTACTCTTGGGTTTTGTTCATAAAAACGTCCAATGATTTATTGTTGAACGTATGAATTTGAATATTATTAATGTTTACAAATAAACAAATTAAAAGACAATTGCTAATGGCTTTAAGGGATGGGGAAATTTCTCCAAGTTATTTTCCAAAAAATAATTTTCCGCAGTTTACAGTTTAATTCCCAGCGAAACAAGCTTCCAATTATCAATCCCCAGTAGAAGTCGTTCAATTTCTCAGGATTTTCCAACAAGATTTTATAAGCAGTACACGGAATTTCCCTTACAACAGAGTTTGTTTCTCTAAAAGGAAATTCATCAACGCTCCAACTTCACAACATGAAGACTTATACTCCATATCCTCAACAATAGTCAGGGATTTATTTCCCCAATCCAACAACAGTGCGACAGATCAGCTCATATATACATACATCACATTCATATATCATAAACATTGATAACATGAACACATACAACATAATCCCATTATGTATACATTTCATGTATCATGACTTGGCATTTTAGCTAACATTTTACCCTTTTCAGTATAAGATTAACAGCTACCATTAACAATGTTCAATCTACAGATACAGTTCAGATACGCACCAGATACAGATGTCATTCTGATACTCATTCAGATTCATCTCTCAGATACAGTTCAAATACGCTCCAAACACGAATGCCATTCTGATACTCATTCGGATTCAACTTTAAGATACAATTTAGATACGCTTCAAACACGGACGCCATTCTGATACTCATTCGGATTCAACTTTCAGATACAGTTTAGATAAGCTCCAAACATGGATTCCATTTTGAAACTCATTCATATTCAACTTTCAGATACAGTTCAGGTACACTCCAGACACAGATGTCATTCCAATACTCATTCAAAATCAGCTCCCAGATGCGGTTCAAATACACTATAGACACGGACGCCATTCTAATACTCATTCTTTCGACTTACAAATTACAATACAAACAATCACTTTTAGATGGCATCATTAAGCCCATCTCCTACAACTTTATATCACCTCTCCAAATGGCATCTTTAAGCCCATTCCCTCTATCACCATATTACCGAGTGCAAATTTCTGGGCACTCTAGTGTCCAATCATCTTCCACCTTCGAGTCATGAATGACAAAACATGCCAATCTAACTCTTCCGGTTTAAGAAGATTGAACAGGGGCAGTTGTTGTACCCCAAAATTTTCCCTCTCACTTATCAAGAATTTGCTCACAAGATCTCCTTTGGCTCAAAACTTCACTAGGGTTGATCAGCTCAAGACACCTCCTTAGGCACTGATGACCAAAATTAGGGTTTGAGTTTGCACCAGGATATTTGAGCTTCCAATGCCCCATATGACATTCATGGATCATTATGGAGCCTCAAGGTTACTCATTTCAAGTTTCAAGCTTTGAATCACATTTTTGCTCAATCAATTGAGCAGTTGACCTAAAAATCAGTTGTATTGGGGAAAAAGTTAACTATGGCCAATTTATAGTCAAACTTTTTAATTTTTGATCCACATCAACATTTTAAACTCATATGTATCATTTGATCAAGTTTGGACCATAATTCCTCAAGAAATTTGATCAAATCCTCAAAAGGGCAAAATGGTTAAAATTAGGGTTTTGACTGAGAATGGGCAATTTCTGATTTTTAACCTAGAAATTGGTCAATTGGTTTAAGGCATGATCTCAAGAGTCCAAATTGCACCATTTTTACCTAATGACATGGTTCAAAGCATTGCAAGTCCATTGGATTGACAGATGAATTTTGCAGTCAACTAATCAAAAGTCAATTGTATACTGAAAAGTCAAACCTTGACTTTTTGGTCAAATTCAAGTGCCAAAGATCATAATTCATCAAAACATGTAAAAATATGAAACTTATTCATCAAGAAATCAAAAAGTCAAGATTTCATTTTGAAAAGTCAAAATTTCTAAACTTAGAAATATTTCTAAGTGTTGGAAATTTCATGTTTTTTCATAACTTTGAGCCATATTTTCACCAAGATGCAGGATGATTCAAGAGAAACTTCCAACACGAAAGTTGTAGATCTCCATGAAATCTACAACTTTGATTGACACAACTTCTTCCAAAAGTGCTTGTATCTCAAGTTATAATTTTATAATCATAGGGTCATGAAACTAAACACTTAGTGAAATTTTGCCCTAATTTGACCAGGATTTTGACCTAACTTCATGACACTTTTTCATATAGTTCCAAGGGGAATATTCCAAAGCAATTCAAATATGGGTTGTAGATCATGTTACAAGATTTCTAAAATGTTCAAGAACTCATTGAGATCATTTTTGAACAGGGAGAATCAAAGAGATGAAGTTAGGGTTCAATTCTTTTTTTTCAAGTCATTTTCATGATGAACATTTGATCCAATCTTCAACCATGCTGTACAAATCTCACTTTGTAGGCTTCTAACTTGACTTTCTCTCCATAATTAAGTGTTTTCACAGTTGTTGGAAGCTTTAATCCAAGCATTCAATGCATTGTACAAGTATAATTCCATTTTGGGAAGAAAGACAACATTGCCATTTTAGAAAAGCAGGCTTTATGCAAAGTCAGCTTGCATTGAGCCTTGCATTTGTTCTTTCTACACAAATACACTCTACACAATCAGAACAAGTGTGTTTAAAGGTCTCAGCCACCCTACAAGCCTTGTACCTTGCCTTGGAACAATGCTTGTCAATGTTGCTTCAAAAACAAGGCAAAATCCATAACATGTGATCTCTTGTTTTCTGATCATTTCAAAACCTCTAACCCTTTGCTTATATTTAAGGAGGTACATATATCATATAGAAATCATCTCAATACATGTTACACTTTTGTAACTTCATATTTATCATCCACCATTTTCAAAAATCTCCATTATAGTTGGACTTTAGTAGAGAGTTCTAGCTGGTTTCAGAGTAAAGTAGGAGTTGAAACACACTCAAGGAGGCCCAGGCAAGCTACAGAAATCATAAGACCATCACAAAGGTTGCTCAAACTCCATACACGACTCCAGCTGCAAGAGGTATGTTTTCAAACTTCTATCTCTTCATATAAGCATCATTTGATTCTGATTTGTGAAGATAAAATGTAGATACCATTGCCACGAAGTTGTACATGTCCATAGTTTGCATTTATATGGCCTGAGCTTAGAGAATTTTAAAGTTGAAGTTTCTGAAATTTTTAGGTTTCGAATTAGGGCCAGAAAAATTATCACTCATCTAGGATTTATAGCTTTAGTTATTTATATGGTTGGATTCATGGGAAGAAATGCCACAACTTTCATGTTTGTACTTTCCAGTTTTGTTGAGAGATGAAGAAGTTATAGGTACTCTGGCTGGCTGAAGGTTGAAGATGAAGTACAGGCCTTGGAAGCATGTTACGTTATGTATTTATCATTTCATTTTAATTAATGGATGTATAACCACCTCAGTGGTAGGGCAGCGCACTGGTAACCAAGAGGGTGTGGGTTAAACACCCAGCGCGCTGCCTTTTGTTATTTTTCACACTTTTTCCACATTTTTTTGGTTTCTTTGCAGCGCCTGAGCCCAGCATTGGGCCTTTGATTCTTTTTGCTAACCCTTGTCTCACTTCAATACCCCCTGGCCCATATTTTCATTATTATTTTCTTTTTCTTATTTTATTTTATTTCTTTTTCATTTATTATTATTAATATTATTATTATTATTATTATTAATATTATTTTTTATTGTTATTAATAAAAACCCAAAAAAAATATTCTATTTATTATTTTTACACCTATATATTTTATTTTCTCTATAAAACAAAAAGACTAAAAAACATTTCTCTTAATAATTATTTTCTTTTTAATAATTAATATCTAGACATAGATTTAATTATTTATTTTCTTAATTAAAATTAATTTAGAACTTAGATTTTTTTTAATTAATTAATTTTCATATTACTTTTATTAAGTTAAAACCTTTTCACAAAAAAAATCCTAAAACACATTTTAACTTAATTTCCTTCTTAATTAATTTAGATTTAAATTTTGTTTATTTTTCACTAATCATCTCTCTTAATTAGGTTAAAACTCCTTTCATAAAAAAAACAAAAATCATTTCTTTTTCCATTTATATTCTTGCATTTTATTTTCAATTTTGTACAATATTCAATATGGTTGTAATAGATAATTAGGTTTAACTTTCTTGTAATCCCCATTTTTAAATTTGTACACCCCCTCCCCTAATGATGTAATAGCGTAGTAATTTTACTTTTCACAATTTATCGCTTTATATAAATGTTAGTAATTAGGGTTTTGTATGGAAAGACTAAAACCAACAAAATAGCAAACCCTAATCAAGACAAAAACAAAGCATGAAAACAACACACTTACACACAAGCACCCCTAGGGTAAAATCCACTTCGTTGCCTTACAAAATGGCCATATTACACATGTGAGGTATCTTAGGAAAAACAAACGAATACAAGATCATAGTCCCTCGATGACGCTATCTAAGTTGCCTTACAAATGATTTTAGTCCCTAAAAGAGAATGCTAAGATGCCTTGCAACAGTGCTAATTATGGTTATACGATGACCCACGCCCATCCCGTTTACATCCAAAGATAGGGTTTCTTACCAAATCAATGGTAATACAACAATGTCAAAGGCAATGAAAATGTACAAGAAAGACTTTTGAGTAGGTAGATTGCTCCTAATTACTTGCTCCATTTCAAAACAAACATTTTTGCTATTTTCAAAACAATCACATACACTTTCAAGCATCTTACAAAATTGAAAACATTTTCAAAAGATCAAACATCTTTGTATACATTCTTACAAACGAGAATCATTACAAAGATTGCCTAAACATTGGCCTCTTTACAAAATAATTTCAAAAACCACACAAAGTACAATTTCAAAAAAAAGCAAGTGATCTAGCAAGTAACTAAGAGCCCGTGGAAAACCATGAATTAAAAGGGTGCTAATACCTTCCCTTTTCATAATATATCCCCCGAACTTAAGAATTAATCTCAAAGGTCTTTCCTGTGCTTTTTCACCTTTCCTTTTGGATAAAAGAAAAGTTGGTGGCGACTCTTGCTAACCGCAACATTTGCGATCAAACGCAAAACTTTCAAGTCAGTTCTCCCACCGTATCACACATTGCATATGTTTGACTTGAATCATTTCATTCGTATTCATTATATTCGAATTGTGTTTTTCACTTCCTTTTTGTGATATTCAACTTTCGATTAAATGCTCTAAACCTTTAGAGGGAGGATGACGAAAACGATACCACAATCTCTACAATATGCTTTTGAACAGACTCCGCTGACGATGTACAAGAGTTGTTTCAAATCCTAAGTAGTTGAGTTATAAGGAAGATAGTCCCTAGTCAACCCCTTTGATCCTAAGAAGTATGAGTTTTTCTTTTCGTACAAACTAAAACCCTTAATCATAACCTGGGGCAGGGTAATTCTCTAAGTTAATTCAGACATGCATTTAGTCGCAAGCTCTACCTTCATACATGATAAATGGTGTAGAAGGTGCTCTACAAAGGATGGTGATGGTTCCACATAATCATCAAGACAAGCAATTATTATCTCTCAAAGTAAAAACCCGTTAAGTCAAAACCTATGAAGGAGACTTAAGAAAAACTGGGGTATCCCGCTGACTGTAATCACAAAAGAAATAGTTCAGGCAAAAGTAGGGATAACAAAATAAAGAAAGAGAGGTCGTTACAAATCCTCAACAAAAAAGAAAAGGTTACAAAAATGACTGCCTTCTCAAACAAATGTTCAATTTATGAACCATCACCAAGTATCAGAGCAAAGATTCCAGACTCAATTGGGATCTAAATGCACAATTAACTGAGCATAGGATTGAAGAACATCACAAAGAACGGGTTGGGTACAAATAAAATTTGAGCCTTTATCCTTTGTTTCTTGAACCGTGAACCAGGCCATGTTATAACCCTTAAAATTCCTAGTTGAATCATGGGTTAGTTCGAAAGCATACTGTTACAAAAGGTATCCTGACTCTTGTAGGGTTCACTATAAATCCCGAGCTGATATCACACTCTTACAAAATTTGTTTGTTTTACTAAAAAATGAATTTTTCAAGCGTCAAGACATACATAAGCTTTTGCATCCTTAAAATACCATTGTTTGCATATGACTATTTGTTCAACAGCAGATAAATTCGCATGAAGGATATTCGATGAACAAAAATCCTCTTAGTGGACAGAATCACCTCAGATGGAAAGACATTCCAGTGATAGGCCTTTCATCATCAAGGGGCATAGCATGGTGTCCATCTGATCTGTGGAAGTCAAGTCCAGGTTCAATGAATCTCTCAAAAATGCCAAATAGCCAGGGCAGATCTCCATCTGGATCACTTGGGGCATTGGACATGAATTCCAACAACGAATCCTAGCAATATGGCAACATTTACTACTATGGACAGTGAAAATTATCTATACCCGGTGAACATGGATTTAGTCGGAAAATACTACGCATGAACAAAGACCCGCTAGGTTGACTGGCCTAGGAAAAAATAAGGGCATCCCGGTAAACCAAAAGGGTTCAGGAAAAACTTAGGGATATACATATGAAAAACTCTATACACCCGGCAAGTCAAAAACCTGAAAAGGCGGCTGGGGCAAAAAAGGGTATCCCGATGGACTGAAAATCTGAAAAGACAGTCCAGGAAAAAGTTAGGGATTAAAGTGTACGACTACGTCCTGTCATCTCGTCACTTGTCTATTAGTAGAGTGTTGACCACCCTGATCCGTATTCACCAAGGATTCCAGGAGTTAGGATAATAGTCAGGCCATCCATAAAATCCCAGCAGATACTTTCTCCGACAGGTACAGAGGCAGGGGCATCCTGCTACAAAGTCACTTCCATATTCTCAGCATATCGCCTAATGGTGTCAAGAGTTCTCACATCCCCGGCAGAGCAAGAATCTCTAAATTAATTCTCCAACGAAAAGATTCCCTAGTGAAGTCGCCAAGCTTCTCAGGATTCCCCAGCAGGATTTCACAAAATCCCCGAACAGCGCACGGAGTTTCCTTCCCCAACAGAGTTTATTTCTCTAATAATGGAAATCCTTCTCCCAGCATTTCAACTTTAAACAAAATCTGAAGACCTACATTCTTCACCCCCAGCTACAATCAGGGATTTATTTTCCCTAATTCTAAAACACTGTAATAGAACAGCTGACACGTTCATACATTGCACTCATGCATCATTTTACAAACATCATGGCATATGCAGCATAAATGCATATATCATAATCTCATTTATTTTGAGAGCATCATGCAATTCATACATCATGACATCGCATGAAACTGACTTTACCTTTTCAGGTTGAATTCGTAGACAGACGAATACTATCAACTTATGCACAGTAGGTCAAAGATTAATGCCCGAAACCAGACAGGGAAACTATCTACACGACCAGGTGGTATTAACTCCGAAGCAAGACAGGTTTACCAATAAATACAGCAGGCCAAAGATTAATGCTCGAAACTAGACGGGGAAATTATCTATGTGACCAACAGTTCCAAATTAATACATGTAACAAGCCAGGACAACTACCTGTGGACGACCGATTGTAGATTAATACCTATAACAAGCCAGGAAAACTATCTACATGAGCAGATTGGAGATTAATACCTGTAACAAGCCAGGAAAACTATCTTTCTTTCTCAGGTCAGAGATTAATACCTGAAACCAGACAGGACAACTATCTCAACGACCAACAAAAACAAGTTCTAGATTAATACATGTAACAATCCAGGACAACTATTTGTGGACGACTGACTGTAGATTAATACCTGTAACAAGCCAGGAAAAATATCTACATGAGGAGATTGAAGATTAATACCTGTAACAAGCCAGGAAAACTATCTACATGAGGAGATTGAAGATTAATACCTGTAACAAGCCAGGAAAACTATTTTTCTTTCTCAAGTCAGAGATTAATACCTGAAACCAGACAGGACAACTATCTCAAACGACCGAGAGTTTTCAAGTTCCAGATTAATACCTGAAACCAGACAAGACAACTATCTGTGAACAACTGATTTGTAGATTAACACCTGAAACCAGACAGGAAAACTATCTACACGACCAGATGAAGCAATCTTACATGGATTCCTTCTCAACTTTCTAGATGTAGTCTAACACGGACTTATCCTGAAGCAGCCCCACACGGGCTCCTTCTCATATATCTCAGGATGCAGACTAACATGGACTCATCCTGAAACAGTCCTAAACAGGCTCTTCCTAATACATTTTCAAGTAACGGTTAATTCCATTATCCCTAGCAAGTTACCGTGAAGCCTGGATTTCAACCAGAAAGCAGCAAACTCTCATCTCTCCAGTACGGAGATAACTCCTCAATAGAGTCTTGGACAACTGAAACTCCTAGACTCTATTCCCCGCAGAGATTTCCTCAAGCAGGAGAACAACAGAATTAAACATTCCCCAGTGGAGTCCCCCTCAGACAGTACGAGCATACATTCCCCATGAAGGGACCATTTATGAAATCAGTATCTACTTTAGATGTCATCTTTAAGCCCATCTCCGACGACTCTCAGTCATCTTCTCCAAATGGCATATGTAAGCCCATTCTCCCATCATCAACCGTCAGTGTTACTTCATGTGAGTGCAAATTTCTGGGTACTCTAGTGTTCAATCCTCTTCCACCTTCAGATCACAAAAGGCAGACAAGCCAATCTAAATCCTCAGGTTTAAGAATATTAAACAGGGGCAGCTGTTGTACCCCAAAATTTGCCCTCTCATGTTTCCCAAGGTTTTATCTTACACGGGCAGTTACAAACACCTTCCTAAATAAAATGAAATTTTTTGAATGATGGTCAAGTGTCTTTCGATGGGCATGTCAATAGTGTCCTTCAATTGGCATGTCAATAATATCCTTCGATTGGCATCTGGACAAGGAGCTTCGATTGGGATTTTAAAACCCTTCGATCGATATTTGTCTCACAAGCTTTGATTTGGGCCTCTAAAAACCTTCGATTAAGCATTGGCCCACCAACTTCGATTGAGCGTTGGTTCCCCTTCGAGCAAGCCTTGGTCCAAGTTTTATCTAGGCAAAAGAACCCCCTACATGTAACCTTCGACTCACTAAGCAAAAGGCCCATACATGTAACCTTCGACTTACTAAGCAAAAGGCCTCTTCATGAAACCTTCGATTCACTAGGAAAAGGCCTCTTCATGCTTGCCTTGGATTCACTAAGTCAAAGTCTCCTTTCAATTGGCCTTCGATCCACAAGGCAGAGACTTCCTCAGATTTGTCTTGAATTCACAAGGGCAAAGACTTCTTATATGTTTGCCTTCAAATGCACAAGGCGAAGACTTCCTATGTGTTTTCTTTCAATGCACAAGGCCAAGACCCCTCAACATAGTTGTTGCACTATGACATACAATATGACCCCTTCGAATGAGCACTCTAAAGGTTCATTCGAAGGAAACACATTGGTGGCCCATTCGAAGAAGGCACAAGGCATACATGTGGACTATTCGGAAGACACACAAAAAGTACATTCGAAGTATATATAGGTGGTCCATTCGAAGGAGACACATAATTATTGAAAGCAAGTTTGTCTTATGATAAGTCTTGGTCCTACATGTTTCCAGGCCCAAGCCTCACGTGCAATGACATTCAAAGGAAGTGACAAAAGTGGCTTCGACTAGCCAGAATGAAGTTCTCGTTTGGGATATTTGAGTTTTCTAGAATCAAGCAGTTAAGGAAAATAGATGAGTTCAGTCGAAGGAGCCATGAGGAGCAAGTCATAGCCAATCGAAGAACAAAGATAAGGTGTACTTAAAAGGCATGTGAACAAAGTATCCTTCGATTGGCATATTATAATAAGATGTCTTTTGATAAGCATATTAATAAGTTGAGATTTCGATTGGCCCAAATTGAGGGAAATCAAAGAGGGAAGAATGAAGCTTCGACCAGCCTCAAAGTCACTTTGAATGGCCACCTAAAATAGCAAAGATTGGGAGCTTGTTGAAAGAATCAGGAAAATCGAAGAGGCCTATGGCGATGAAACTATGAGAAAATCGAGTTGAAGCCCAGAGCCATCAAAAAGAGCAAAGGCATCCCAGGCTTTCAATTCCCATCAAGTTGGAGGCCCAAAACAACTCAGAGCAAGCTGGCAGAAACGCATGATTGGATCAAATATGGCAAGTTTTCATGCAAAAATCAAATCAAATCTCTCCCTCATGATGAACAAAGATTTGGTACACAAATGTTGACCTAAATATTTTCCAATATAAACCTAACAATCTCAAATGCAAAGAAAAAAAGAAAAAAGAAAAAAAAGGAGAAAGGATCCTAAAACACACGTACATATTGCCTCACTAAAAAAACTCCATAAAACCCTGAAATTGTTTCACAATGAAGGAACCTCCAGTTTGATTCCAACCATCTCCATCCTAACCCAAGCGTTGCAATCATCTGTGTAAGGTTCCTAGGGTAAGAATGGGTCGTTATTGACAGCAAAAGTGGTAAAAAAAACGCACGCATATGCATTGACGGTTCCAATAATCATGTGAATTCATATTTGTATTTTTTATGTGTTTCAGTACATATCATCTATATTGTTGTGTTTCTAAGATCCAAATATGCAGGTTCGAGCCATTAGATGAACCCTCATACTTCATGAACCATGAATCACCATGTTCATGCATATTTATGCTTGCCTGAAGGTGGCGAATTTGCATCCAATGTTTTATTGCAGTCTATTATATAATCATTGTTTTGTGTTTGGATCATTGAATGAAAAAGCAGCTCAGATGGTGAAGGAGAACGTGTGCAATCGAAAGGGCATGGGTTCGATACACAGGTCGTGTATTACGTTTTTTTCTAACAATTGTCTTGTCGATCAAGTGTGCTACGTTTCAACACTTCCCCATGCGCCTTCAAGCCCTGGACAATGGAAGGCAAGGAGATCAAATACAGCGCCCCTGGAATGCTTCCCCATGGTGGATCCTCAAGGATCAGAAGCATGGGATCAAGCGCAATATTGGTCTCTCAGATATGGGCCTACACAAAATTTCACAATCTCACCCCATGCTTGCTAGCTAACACCGGGCCCATTTATGTTTTTTTTGTCTTGTTTTTATTACCTATTTCTTTTTTTATTTAAATCAGCAAGATAATATAAAAAAATCATAAAAACATTAGGTTATCATTTTTTTAATTAAACTAATTCTTTAAATTAATTAATATTTATTTAAACCATTTTCTTAATTTTAAAATCAATAGACTTAGGACTTATTTGAATTCAATTCTTTTCATAAACAAATAAAATCAAACAAAAAGATTTTTATTTCTTAGGATTTTTAGACGTTATTTTCAATTTCGTGTGTGGTTATTGCTTCGTCACTATTTTTTATATTATTATATTGCTTGTGGGATGTAATAGAAATTAACTAGGACTATTTAACGCTTTTCTTTATTTTTCCCCAATTTTAGACTTGTAAATTCCCCCTCCCCGAAGCCATGTAATAGTTAGGTTTTAATTTCAACACTTTAATTTCCCGCATTAATATTGAACTGTTAGATGTATGCTTAATAGGATTGTATGGTAAGAATAAAACCAAACACTAGCAAACCTAATGCAAAGATTAAAATAATTGAAAACAACACAATTGCACATGCGCACCTCTAGGGTACCCCACTTCGGTTGCCTTCAGAAAAACAGTCATGTCCCTCGAAACGGGGACGCTTTAGCAAAGACCCGTAAATCAAAAGATCATAGTCCCTCGTTGAACCTACAGTGTTTCCTTTTGGTAAATGATCTCGTCCCTTGAAAAAAATTGCTAAAGCGTCTCCATATGTTTCCTTTATGACTGTACGTCCCTTCGGTTGTCCCTTAAACATCCGACGATATGGCTACCTACTCACTAATAGTAGGATAGCGCTATCTAAAGGATAGGAGGAAAATAACAAACCCTTTCGAGTACAAGTAGATAGTTGTTAGATGCTTGCTCAAAACAAACTTTTACACTTACACAAAAATATTTATAAAAAAAAACACTTTCAAAAACATTTGCTATATCAACACTCTTGAGGACTGATACAAGAGTTATCATAAAGTGAATCGTCGCACTAAGGCATTTTCAAATACTTTTTTTCAAAAAAAACAAAAAGCGCAAGATATTTAAAAAATGAGCTAAGCATCTAAGAGCCCGTAGAAAACTTCGGATGGAAAGGGTGCTAACACCTTCCCTTTCCATAATCTACCCCCCTTACTCAGAAAATTCTCGAAAAGGTCTTTTTCTGATATTTTCACCCTTTCCTTAATTTGGATAAAAGAAAAGTAGGTGGTAACTCTTGCTTACCGCAACACTTGCGAATACAAACGCAAAACCAGTATAGCAGTCGGTTCTGCCACTATATTACAGGTAACCTTTGGGAGATATGATATCGGCACCAATTCCATTACCAAGTGCGTTGGAAGCTCCATAAAAAACCATATTCCATCGAGATCCCAGCTCAGATCCTTCATACGGTCTAGGCTCTGCATAATCTGTAACTAGTATAATATTCTCATCCGGGAACTCAAAATTCATAGACTGGTAGTCATCTACAGCTTGATGGGCCAAATGGTATGCCAGTACACACCCTTTGATTTCTTTCTGAGTGGTGTATTGAATGTCATATTCTGTCAAAACCATTTTCCATCTTTCTATTCTTCCGGAGAGAGCGGGTTTCTCGATTATTATTTTATAGGATACATCTTAGAGATCAACAAAGTAGTATGAGTCAACATATAATGTTTTAGTCGGCGAGCAGGCCATGCCAAAGCGTAACAAGTTTTCTCGAGAAGTGAGTATCTTGTTTCACAGTCAGTAAATTTTTTCTAAGGTAGTATATTGCATTCTCTTTTCGACCAGACTCGTTATGTTTCCCCAATACACACCCCCATTGAGTTCTCTAACACTGTTAAGTACATGATCAGAGGTCTTCCTTCAACTTGTGGCATCAAAATCGGAGGTTCTTGGAGGTACTCCTTGATTTTATCAAAATCTATCTGACAGGCGTCGTTCCATTTCACTACTTGATATTTCTTTAGTAGCTTGAAGACCGGATCACAAGTAGCAGTTGGATGGGAAATAAATCTGGCGATGTAGTTTAACCGTCCCAAGAAACCTCTGACTTCCTTCTCGGTATGGGGAGCTAGCATTTCTTGAACAACTTTGACCTTAGTTGGATCAACTTCAATAACTTTACCACTGACAGTGAAACCTAGGAGTTTACCGGATCTTACCCCAAAGGTGCAATTATTTGGATTCAATCTCAACTTGTATTTCTTCAACCTCTCAAACAGCTTGTGTAGGTGGTCGCTATGTTCTTCTTCAGTCTGATACCTAGCTATCATGTTATCGATGTAAACTTCTATCTCGTGATGGATCATGTCATGGAACAAAGCTACCGTAGCACACTAATATGTCGCGCCAGAATTATTCAAACCAAAAGGCATAACCTTGTAACTGAAAGTGCCTCACTGTGTAAAAACAAGTAGTCTTCTCTATGTCTTCAGGTGCCATATTGATTTAATTATACCCATAGAAACCATCTATGAAGGAAAATACTTTATGATGAGTGGTGTTGTCAACCAGAACATCAATATGCGGAAGCGGAAAGTCATCTTTGCGGCTTGCCCTATTCAGATCCCTGTAGTCTACACACATACGTACTTTTCCATCCTTCTTAGCTACTGGCACCATATTTTCAACCCACTGAGAATAGGACGTAATAGCTAAGAAACTTGCATTGAACTGTTTCATAACCTCTGCTTTGATCTTTTTGGAAATCTCGGGACGCATACGACGAATGTTCTGCTTTACCGGAGGACAACCTTCTTTCATCGGCAGATGATTAACCATAATATCAGTATCAAGCCCTGGCATGTCTTTGTACAACCAAGCAAATATCTCAACATAGTTATGCAAAATCTAGATTAATCTATTTTTAACAATGTCTTCTAGGTTGGTACCTATCTTGACTTCTCTATTATCCTCTTCAGTACCTAAGTTCACAACCTCGATTGGCTCTTCATGCGGTTGTATGGCTCTTTCTTCTTGCATTAACAGCCTAGCAAGTTCTCCAGGTACTTCACAATCTTCCTCACTTTCGTATTTAGCTTAGTAGATTGAATTTTCAAAGTCATAGTTGGGAATCGAATAATTGTTATCAATGGGATCCAGGGTGGATATGGATCTGCAATTTGTGATATAGGTGGGTGTCATAACACATAGCTACTTTAAAAGCAATAAAGTAAAAAGAAAGACAAAGAGCGCAAAATTTGAATGCAAACGTCCAATGATTTATTGAATGAATATATGTTAATGAAGTATGATAACCCTAACAAATAGACCGTTGTGCCCCGGGTAAGGTACAAGGCTTAAAGTTATTGTTTTAAAATTACATATCCAAAAACTTGAAAACAAAAAGAACAGAAAATAGCATTTACTCCTGAGTAAAGGAGATTGGTATAACGTCTTCAGTCTTCTAATTGTTGAGCCCATTGCCGATGGTAGGAAAAATCCAACTTTTGAGGTCATAGTCATTATTAGCATCCTCTGCCGCGTTCACTCCATTGTTGCTGAAACGGAATGGTGGTCTTCCAGCACGAGCATGCCGAACAGCCTTCTGAGCCTCTACAATGAAACCCAAACCAAATTTGTTAGACTTGTAAGGAATGTCAAGAAGCTGACCCCAAGTAGTTCAACCACCTTCTTCTACCACAGCTTTGGCGTCCTTTAGAGAAGCCATTCTAGATGGAACCCTAGTAACCTTAGGAATAGTATAGACGTATTTAGTAATGGTATTTGTTCTAGGAATAACCTCAAAGGTCTGGCAGGAAGTTTCGATGAATTCGCCGTCCATCTCAACATACATGAAGGATTTCAAGTGACTCACCATGTAATCTTCTTCACCACAAACTATAACAATCTTTCCTTTGACGGGATATTTCATATTTTGGTGTAATGTAGAAGTAACAACACCTGCCCCATGAATCCAAGGGTGTCCAAGTAAACAAGAATAGGTCGAACAAATATCCATCACATAAAAAGGAGAGTCGAAGACCTGGGATCCTACTTTGATCAGAAGATCCACCTCTTCGTGCACCATCCTCTTTGAACCATCAAAGTCTTGGACCATAATATCACTGGGTTTCAGCACAACCCCTTCATAGTCAATTCTGTCTAAAGCACCCTTTGGTAGAACATATAATGAGGAACCCGTATCAATCAACACATGAGCTAAGGTAGTTCCCCTGTATTCAATAGAGACATACAGTTCCTTGTTATGGTTTCTTCCTTCAGGAGTCAAGTCAATATCATAAAAGCCTAACCCATTATCAGTCGTCAGTCTGGCAACATAACTTTCAAATTGATCGGCAGAGATTTATTGTGGTACATGCACAAATTTCATGAACTTCACTAAAGCCTGAGCATGGGCTTCAGAGCACAACAACAGGGACAACCTACATATCTTGTAGGGAGTCTGGCCCAACTGTTCAACAATCTTGTAGTCACTTTTCCTGATAATTTTCAATACTTCCTCCATCTCTTTTTTGAAGGTATCTTCAGTACTAAATTCTTTAGGTTCCTCCATCTGGGCAGGCTCAGTCATATATTCTTTCCCTCGAGCCTCAGTGGTTGACTTGATGGCAGTAACACAAACTGGTGTAACAACAGTCTTCTGAGAGATTTCTGGAGAGAAAACTCATCCACTTCTAGTAAATTTACTGTTCCCAGTAATATTGTCAATGTTGGGATCAGTAACTTCAGTATCTTCACTTTTGAAAACCAATGGTTCTTGCTTGATACCATGGTAGTAAACATCAGCTCCATAATTCTAGGGGATAGCCTTGTTATGGAATATGGAATTGGCCCAAGTGCGGTAATGATTAGAGGAGCAACTATGGGTTTGGAAATAATCTTCACAAGACCCTTGGGAGTGATTCTTATAGGAGGACAAAAAATTATAGATATGTCTTCCAGCTCCAAGTCATGAAACAAATTCTCAATAAAAGAAGTCTTCTTAAATAGAATTATGTGGTTGTCCATTAGACGCTGAATACCTTCTTTCAGTAGTTTGCAGCCATTGGGTTGAGTTGCACAGCAGTAGCACCTTTCAATGTAACCTGGAAATAAACCGGCTTGCAACGGATTCTTCTTAATAATTAGGAGGGGAGTAGTCAGGTCACTTACCGTAGAAACATATGAAACATCATCAATAGCACTAAAGCCCATTGTCATGCTTAGGCATAGGTGCAATAATAACATTGGGGGTCTCGGAAGGATCAAACTCAATCTCTTTATTGTCAATCATATCTTGAATTTTGTTTTTCAAAGCCCATCATATATTTGTGTCATGTCCAGGACTATTGGAATGATAGGCGTATCTTACACTGGGATTGTACTTGGGGGAAGAAGTGTTGAGATTATGAGGTGGATCTCTTAACATTGCCAACCCTTCCTTCAATAGATGTTGTAATTCATGAGACAATGGCATGCTGATCTTAGTAAATTGTCTCCCTGGTGCGTCCGACCTACGCTGATTGCCTTGTTGATGTTGTTGCACAGGCGTAGGATTAGAGATTAGCACAACTCCCACAAATTGGTTGCGGTCACCTCTAGCATGACTCTTCTGGCCATACACAAAATTAGTTTCCTTCTTACCATTGAAGGGCTTCTTCACAGTACTTGAAGATGCAGCCACTTGAATATTTCCGCTCCTGATTCCACCTTCAACATGTTCCCCAGTTAATATCAGCTCGATGAACTCGGTTGAAGAGCTTCCAATCATATGATTAAAGAAAAGTCATGTCAAAGTTCCCATAAACATGTCAACCAACTCCCTATCAGACAAAGGAGGTTGAACTCTTCCTGTTAGATCTCTCCATTTCTGGTCATACTCTTTGAAGCCTTCGTTCGAGCCCATAGTCATATTCTATAGTTGCACACAGGTTGGTGCGAGATCAGCATTGTATTGGTATTGTTTTTAAAAAGCAGTAGCCAAGTCTTCCCAAGTACGAATATTAGTTCCTTCCAGTTGATAGAACCATTCTAAATGTGTTCCAGATAAGCTTTCTTGAAATAAGTTCACCTATAACTTTCTGTCACCAGTGTGGGGTTGAATCTTCCGAACATAAGACCTCAAATGAAGTTTAGGGAATGAAACACTGTCATAATTTGCAAAAGTAGAAACCTTAAATTTGTGAGGGATAACAACACCTGAGACCAAATCCAGCTCTTCAAAATCCAACCCAGGTACTCTCTGGATCTTTATAGCATTGAGACAATCTTTCAGTTGTTTGTATTTGTCATCGGCAGGGGGATACTATTCATCTGAATAGTCTTCTTCTTCTTCATGAGAACTCTGGTTATTGTTTTCTTCAACTTTCACACTCTTATCATCTTCCTCTAGGTTATCATCTTCATTTGACGGGGCTTTAAAATCTTGAGCTTGCTTGATCGTCCCTCTGAATCTTCTCCCCATGTTAAGGATACCAGTTGGCTTCTTAGTCTTCTTATTTATCTCTTTGGTGATGAGGGCTTTTAAGTCTTCCTGCCCCTTGGGTAAGTTCAGGAACATTTATTGAAATTGAGCATTCTGGGCTTGAAGATATTTGACGGTTTGTTCGAGAGCCATCTTTTACTGAAATAAACAGCAAGAAGATGAGAAAACATGTCTTTGGGAAAACTTGTTATGATATGATATGCATGACATGTAGATGTAATGTTTTCAATGATCTCGGGGGATAAACAAAAATGAAATATTAGAAGTTGAGTCTGGCAGCAGCTTCGACTGAAGAACTTTATGTCTTTGAACATCCTTGTTTAAGAATCAAGCTCACCATGTCAAGTGGGTCCTATCCTCTGACTCAAAGGAGCGTACTTTGATCTTTGATGGCATCTGGTTAGAGGAAAATAAATCCTCTTGCCCCTTGTTAGAAGTCTGATTCATGATAAACCTGCATCACAGGTCCCTGAGATCCTTGAAATGGTTAGTGAAAATGCAATGTTATGATGTCATGATGTTATGTTTGAATAGGTAGCAAACACAAGCAAAGCACACAAGAGCCTTATGTTTAAAGACTTGCATGAGGTCCGTAGATAAGTACCCTTTTCTATTGAAGTTCAATTGGATCAACCTGTCCTAAAAATAGTAACCGGGTTCTAGAAGTCTCAATATCACCGATCTTTCTCACAGGCTTTATTTTAGCACAACAACTGATTTTCTGCCAAAACATCCCGATATTTGAATCTCAATGAGCGTAGCATCGAGTATCAACCAACCTTTGACTGCACCAAAGCCGACTATCTCACTACCTTCTAATGGCCAAGATGGGTCAATTAGGGTTCTAAAAGTTATTTAGTGCTTATGACACCACGCGGAAGCCTAGTGTTATCCTCGATTGTCTAAAGGAACACCAGTACAAACCAAAGTATCACACTAATGTGGCCATCACTTCAACCATATCGATTTATGTTGTACAGTTTCCATGATTTATTGTTACTTACCTAAAGTACCTAGATCAGGGTGTAGGATCTTTATAAGAAATATAAACCCAAACAACCCCTTAAAACAAAACAAAAAAATAAATTTAAAAGTGATCTAACCCTAAGGTAACCCCTCTTTAAGTGCTCCCCAGCAGAGTCGCCAGTTTTGTAATATGTTGGGAGAATTGACATGGTTTTGCGTTTTATCGTAAATATTGCGGATATCAAGAGTCACCACCGATTTTTCTTTTATCCAATAAGGAAAGGGTAAAAAGAATAGGAAAGACCTTGATAAATTTTGAGTTTGGGGGGTAGGTTATGAAAAGGGAAGGTGTTAGCACCCTTTTCATCTGTAGTTATCTACAGGCTCTTAATTGCTTATCTCACTTTTGAAAATCTTGCTTTGTATGTGTGATTTGTTTGAAAATTATTTGAAATCTCCAATGTAAGGGTGACTTTGTAATAAATCGTGTATCTGTCCTCAAGAGTTTATACAAAGCGTTTGTTTGAAAATATTTTGAAAAGTGTGATTGTGAAATGTTTTGTTTTTGTGAGCAAGCGATTAATAGAATTCTACCTACTCAAGGTCGTTCTTGTAATTTCCTCCTCCTTTAGATAGTGCTATCCATACCATTAGTTAGTAGGAATCCCTATCTTTGGATGTGAAGGGACAAGCGAAGGATCATCGTACGGTCATCGGAGACAACTTGTAAGGATACCTTAGCAATTTAAAGGGGCTATCATCATGTTATTCGTAGTCACTAGATTATTTCTCGTAGGCAACTTGAGGGACATCGAGGGACTATGATCTTTTGTGTCGTAGGGACTATGATGATTTGATCGACAGTCTTTGCTAAAGGTATCCCCACTTTCGAGGGACGTGATCGTTTTGTTCCGAAGGCAACAAGAGAGGCTATGCTAGAGGTACAAGTGTACAAGTGTGTTATATTCAGTTATTTTAGTCTTTGAGATTTAGGGTTTCCTGTCGTTCGTTTTTATCTTTCCATACAAACCCTAATTACTAACCACTAGCATAAAATATAATAAAGTGCGGAAAGTAAAGGCAGAAACGTAAACCCTAAACTATTACAATGCTTTGGGGAAGATACATAATAGAGGTGCGAAAAATAAACCTAACTATTACATCCCAGAAATCTGTTACATAATAATGAAAAAGGAAAGCGGGAAATCTAGGCTATTACAAATGCGAAAATACAGTCGATCTAAAAAATGTAAAAATTAAATGAAAATAGAAAAGAAAATATTTTTGGAAATTTTTTTATGAAAAATGATTTATGATTAATTAATTAAATAGACCTAAAAAATCTAATTAAGTTTAATAAAAAAAAGTCAATTAATTTAATTAAAAAAACCTAAGAATCTAGTTAATTTTAATTTTAAAAAAACTAATTAGTTAAACTAATAAAAAAACCAAAAACTATTTTTTGTATTTTAATTAAGTTAATAAAAAAAATAAGTAAAAGAAAAAATAAAAATATAAGAAAAAAAAAGAGTTTGGGCCTGATTTTAACAAAAGGAGGGGTGCGGATTGCAAAAAGGGCCTAGGCCCAATTGCTGGTCCATGGGATCAGTGCGTTACATCCGCGAAGGTGTATCGTGGGGAACACCTCTGGGAGCATCAGCTTGTTTTGATGACATTCTGATGGTTGAGAATTGAGGGTGCACGGTTAATGCTATGAGGACGCGTGCTGGAAAACCTGCAAAATTGGAAAAAAACACAAAAATGTCACAAGGCAGGGATCGAACCCACGCCCTTATACATCAAAGCCCTATCATGCGCACGCTTGTCCCTGGGGTGGCTATACATCCGGTTACATAAACGAAAACAAATAATTATATAATAAAACCAAATTACTGGGCCGGAGCCCTAGCTCCGGTTGTCTTCTCCGGTGAGCTCAATCTTTATCCCTGCAAAATAAGAAGCATTAGTGATTCAAAGGTAACCTACCCCCCTAATTCAGGCCTTGCAAACTCAATGGAATCATTAGTTTTGGCCAAATCGCATTGTATTGTGAGATATGATAAAAATAACATGAAACAGTATAAACATGGTAGTTCTTTGTTCAGTTGTTATGGGACTCTCACGAGTAGTCTATCCTGCACATAGATACCTCAGAAACACATTAGTAAGGTTAGCGCACGTTAAAACACAAAGAAAACAAAAATATAAAATTCAAGCAATGATGGAAATCGGTGATGCATGTTCATGCATTTCAAGCCCTTTGGATCTTTAAATTGGATTCATTCTTACCCTATAGTTTTTCTGGAAGTGAATGAGTGGCTGGGTTGCGTGGAAAGAAGGTGTAACTAGGGTTTACATGTTCCCCTAGTTTTGAGAATTTTTGGAAGTTTTGGAAAGGTTTCTTGTGTAAGGGTTTTGTGTGATGCTTGTCTGAAATGTATGGAATATATAATGATGAAATTAGGTCAAACAAATGGGCTTGGACTTTTGTAAGAAAAGCCTTTGATTTTATCTTATTTAATTTTGAATTAAATAAATAAAATAAAAAATAAATAGAATAAAAAACAAAGAAGTGTATAAATAAGTCACGAGGTTCACAATGAGACCTATAACACGCGTGGACTTGAAACATAAGCCCAATAGCTCAAAATTCCAAGTTTGGTCACTTTAGGTTTCATGCATTTTCTCAAAATTTCCCAACTTGCACCAATCATAACTCTCTCAATTTTTCTCATTTGAAGATGATCTTGGACTTTTTGGAAATCTCAAGATGTCCTCTATAATCTCTATGTTGATCATTGTTTCATTTTAAGACATTATCTTGATGCAAGTTCTTGATAAAAAGTGTCTTTGTGTTGACTTTTGAAATGACCTATAATGTTTTGGCCATATCTCTCAAATGAAGCTTTTTTTGGACTTGATCTTAGAGCGACCAAGTTGTAGAGAATTGAATTTCCTTCAAAATGAGCATTGTTTGATAAAAATCTAATGAAGCATGTGAAAGTTGTGCTTGGTCAAATTTCAATTGACTTCTCCTTAAGAAAATCCTAATTTGGCAACTTTTGACTTTTGATGAATTGAGAGTTTCCTTGATGAATCATGATCAATCCTTGATCAAATGATGAATATAACTTCAAAATATTGATATTGACCAAAAACCATGGGGTTTGAATGTATGTTGACCACAATTGACTTTTTGTCAAATATAGTTAATTTTCAGTCATCTGAGCAATTGACTGAGCAAACTTGTGATGCAAGGCTTGAAACTTGGAATGAGCATTCTTGGAGACATATGAGCAATCATGAAATCCTCTCGAGACCTTAGAAACAAAATATTCTTTGAGAAAAGTGAAACCCTAGTTGTAGGTCCATTGTATAGGAGGAGAATTTGTCTGATAAATTCTTGAGTAACTTTGAGCAAATGAAAACCCTAGGAGCATGAGGAGACATCTTGAAGAAAAATTGGAGGGTAAATTTTTGGGTACAACATAGGGGAAAAGGGAAAAGAGAGAAATAAAACTCATAAATATACAAAGTAAAAGCAACACTAAAAGTAAAGCAGAAATAATGCATTTAAAGAGATCTAAGGTATGTGGGTTGGTTATACAAAGAGAATGTACTAGCACCCTATGTATCTATAGTATCCTATAGGAACATTTTGAAATATTTGCTTTCTGTTTAAAATTGGTTTGTTTGCTAAAAGAGTGGAGGGATGAGAAAGGAAGTGTTTTTTTATTATTATTATGGAAAAAATTATGATATGCTTAAAATATCTTAACATTTATTAAAGAAAAGAAAATTTGAGAATGTGATGGCATAATGTCGAAGTTGCTATGAAAGATATGTAAGTTTGAAAGTTAGGGTTCTAGGAGATTTAATCTAATGTTAACAAAACTAGAGATAGACAAATAGTTTGCACAATCATATAAGATACACTCAATGACATGAAATCATTGAATTAATCATTTCCCTTAGATTTAATCACAAGTAAAATATAAATATCAAATAATCGAAGGGAAATCAAATGATTGAACGATTAACACACAAAAACTAATTAAGTCAATTGAAAATATTTAATAAAAATAATTGATTAATATTAGTTAAATTAGATAAAATCAATTGATAAAATTAATTTTCATTATAAAGTAACAACAAATAAAAACTAAACAATTAAAAAATATTATTTAAAGAAATAATAATAATAATAAAACAAATATACATGGGTTAGAAAATAAATAACAAGAGGGAGGGTGTGTATGGAAATTATGTGGGCTTACTGAGAAGTCAACATTCCCGTGTTTAAATAATGATATAAAAAACTAGAACTAAAAAAAACATTGGGCTTCCATAGATCGGGTCGGGTCAGACCCAAGATTCAAAGTATCTTTCAGTAAAAAACTTTTTCAACCTCAAACTCTCCTGTTTCAATTATTCGCTCTCAAAAAAAACTTATGCTTTCCTCAATAATACATCAGCTCATTGTTCCCTTTACCACTAAAACCTTTTCTTTGTGTCTCTCACAACTCTCTCACATGCTTCTACTTTACATAAACAATTTCGCCATTGATTCTCACGGTTTCTCCTATGTAAATATTTCGCAACAGAAAGAACAAATTACCTTCATCCAGTTCTTAACTGTAACCAAACCTTTCTCTATACCTTTCAAATGAAAACCCCATTCTTATCCCTCTCAATTTTCATTCCAAACAAACAAAAAAGACAACACCTCTCTCATCTTTCAGTACTCGCTAAACAACAACAACAGAACTCCATCTCTCACAATAAAACTCTCATGCAACAGCCACAACAACAAAATCATGCTTTCACTGTTCAAACAACAAACAACAATATCTCTCAAATTTTAGAAATTATGCCATAGCCCTAGAACTTCAATCTGAAATTACATGATGATTTCACACAAAATTCACGTAAACAATACAGGACTTGTACTCAGCAAGATAAGAGGAATAGAATGGTATAATAACGTTGAAGAAAATATGATACGACTTACAAAGTCAGAGCTACTCCAACAGTTTTCCGGTAATGCTTCAGGTAAGGCGAATTTCTTCCTTCCTTTTTTTTCTTCCACTACTGTCTTCTTCTCCTTCTGGTTCAGAATTTCTACGGTGATGTGTTGTTGTGAGTCTGCAGGTTATGAGCCTTGAACTTAGAGGAAGGTTCAGCAATAGTGTTGGCAATACCTTTTTTAATATTTTTCTTTGTGGGATTTCATGTGTTGTTTGAGTTTCTACAAGGTTATTGGAGAGTGAGGTTATGAAGTTTTGTGGTTGTTGATAAAGTGAGACAATTATTGTGTTACTGGTATGGAGTAGGTGTTACAAGGTGGAGTTGAAGAGATTTTTGGTGAGTTTTTGTCTGTTTTTTTCTGTTGTATTGGAGTCTATTTTATAGAGAGAAATGATGAATTTGAGAGGATAAATATACGTGAATTTAAACAAAACTAGTGTCTTGATATAATGCTTTCTCTATACAGTTTTGCTTTAGCCATTTTTGTGCAATTGTTGGACTGGTGTGGTGCAGATTTGGGAAAGGTTTGATGTTGTTTTTACAAGTTTGGGATAGGATTTTTGTTTGCATTATGTAAAGCTATTTTGTCTCAATGGACAGTAGAGTTTGTACTGGTTTTAGGCAGCAGTAGCACATTAGTAACAACAGGTTTTTGGCATTATTTGCAGGGCATTTGGACTAGTTACAACACTTGAAGAGAACTTAGGATTAGGTCTAAGGCAAAAGTTCTTGTAGGTTTAAGTCTTGTGTACTTGTGTAATTTTTATGTAAACAATAAAGTTTTAATGGTGATGATTTGAAAATCCTTTAACACTTTTAGATCTTGATTCCAATCAGAGTTTATGATTCCTGAAAAGAAAACAATCCTAACAGAAACAGAAGTTTAACTAGGTTAGAATGTAAGCAGCTCTTTTCAGAGACGTTTTCCCGAATTTGATTATCATAATCAAAACATTACTTTCAAAAAGGTAATTATGCATGAAAAACATAAAATAGAAGAAATAAAAGAAAAATATGAAGTGATAAACGAAAATAAACTTTGTTAAGTTCAAGAAGGGAAAAACATCAGACGGAAAAGAAAGCATGAGAAGTAAAAAGTCCTAAGGTTCATATGCAAAAGGAAAAATTCTATGAATCTAGGGTCCAGGAGAAGGAGCAGGAGCAAACATCTTTTGCATAATCAACTGAAACATATTCCGAACATTCTCACTAACAACCTTATGTTCTTTGATGCTCTTTCTGAAGACTTGTTATTCTTCTCTAATTTCACCAATTGTGTTTTCCTGATGCACAATGGTTGGATTAGAAGATGACACAACCAAATCCTCTTGGTTTTCCTTTTCTTCCTTTTCATCTTCTTGAGCCGACCTGGCTTCCTCAGCGACTCTGGCATCTTCCTCAAACTTTAGCCTAGCTTCTTCTTCCTCTTGGAGTGCTCTAGCTTCAGCTTCTCTTTGCTTCTTAGCAAGGAGTTGGAAGACTTTGATTCTTTCATTTTCTTCATCTCTTTTGTCACAGTCTAAACAACAGCAATTCTGGATGCTTCAGAGAAGGTCTTCATCCTTTCAAACCCATAAGACATCCACTTCTGAAATAGCTTCAAGGAATCATCCAGATCCTGGGGCTTAGTGCTTGAGCTTTCTTCTTCACGCAACTTTGCAACCTTCATTTTGGCCTTGTTTTTAAACAAATTAATGCATTCATCCAAGGTTTTTGGAACAGGTTTTTCATAGATGGTTAAAGAAAGTTCTGGTGGAGAAGAGTTTAGTTCATATGTCAGTTCAAGTGGTTGCTGATCAACAAGATCAAACAGCTCAGAAAAGTTGAATGGTTCGGAAGTTGGAATTTCAAGAGTGTCAGAAATGGTTCTTTCAGATAGTTCATGGTCGGATGGTGAGTATGGATCAGAGTAGTGAGTGTGTGAGTCAAGATTGATGGTTTCTGTGTTGGAGAAAGCGAGTTGAAGTAATGATTGAGTAACTAGTGGTGGTGTAGTAATTTCAGATACGGGAGTAATGATGGTTGGGGTGAATGTATGAATAGGTTCTACTGAAATGGGTGTAGTGAGAGTTGGAATGGTGATTGAAGCAGATGCTTGTGTTGTTGAAAGGAGTATGGTGGTGGCAGGTTCAGATTTAGAAATAGTGGTGGTTTGTGGTGAAGCAGAAACATTTGTGTTTAAAGGAATTGTTGTTGAAACAGTATCTGATACATGTGAGATATTTGTAACATGTATAGAAACAGAAGTGGTGATGGTGGAAGGTGGAACACAAAAGGATGTAAAAGATGATGTATGTGTGATGGTGGTTGGAATGGATGAGACTGCATCAATAATAATAGAAACAATTTTAGAAACAGGTAAAGAAGTAGCAGCAACAGATATACTTGTTGTTTTTGGATAAGCAGCTAGAGTCACGGTCTTAGAAGTTATGGACTTCTTCTTCTTCTTTCTAGGTCCAGGCGCTTCTAAACTCTTATTCCTTTTACCTCTTGAAAAATCATCATACTCTTGAGCAGGAGATAAATCAGAATAGTTAAAACTGGACATATCATATCCCTTTGCTTTCATCATCCTAACGAAGATAGCAATTCTAGACATGTTATCTCCCTTGGTAAACAAAGGGTATTTATTCGCATGAATTCTTATGATTTTGATCCTTCAAAAGGAACAACTAGAGGTTTAGCAATGACTTCATCTATCAACCTCATATTTTTTAGAGTCTGTTCATTGAAGGAGTCTCCAAGACTGGGAGCCAAATCCTCTGTAAAATTAGCTTCTTCAATCATAGCTTTCACCAACCGACTTTCTACCAGGATGTCAGAAATAAGACGTCCAAAAGGAATATAGTTTGGAACCTTCTTCTTAGGGTCATCAATGGTTCTTGTCTTTATAACAGAGCCCCTCAAATAGTAAAAAAGAAGAGACATAAGACACATCTTCTCATGAGTCATCAGATAATATAGCATGTACTTCTGATTGATGTTGAAATAGTCAGAAGAGTTGGAAGGAGGTCTTGGATTGACACAGCTCAGAATAATTTTGTTCCAAATTCTGAGTTTATCAAGGAGATCTTTACTCTTATACTCAGTCTTCTCAGCAGAGTAGTTCTTGAAGATTGCTTTGTTGATAGTCTCCTTCAGAAATTTAGACTTGCTATCCTTCTTAAAATTCGTTTACCTTCCAGATGCTTCATGCCTAGAAGATCAGCAATTGATTTCTCATAAATGACAATTTTCAGACACAACACATGAGCAACTACATGAAGATTATCACAATCTGCTTGAAGCCATAAATCCTTAACCAAAGAATCATAAATTGGACCATGAAGCCGCATGAAGTAGTGCTCCCATCCTTGAGCATTTAATTCATCGAAAAGGTTTCCACCATTTGCAAAAATATTATTGAAATCCACCATATGCTCACGAAGAACAAGTAACTCTTATTGTTTCAAATTACAGTAAACTTGAATGAACTTCTCTATAATGTGGTGTTTATCAATAATTGGGAGAGAAGATGAAGTAGTTACCATTGGGTTAGAAGAACTGGATGGAACAGTTGAAGATAACGGCCCAGAAGGGTTTAAAGCTTGTTTCATTTCTTTAGAAAATTGAACAGCCTTTTATTGTTGAGCATTCATCATGTTGAAGTGTTGAAGATGATGAAGGTTGTTGACGAAGGTGATGATCTTGAGAAGAGTGTTGATGAAGATGATGAACACAGAACTTGTACAAAGGTTGAGAGAAAGAGGGTTTAGGGTTTCTAAAGTGTGGGAGTGAAGTGAAACTGTGTGGTTTATAGTGTTTTAAAGTGAGAAAAAATAAATAAATAAAACACAAATAGACATAATTATTAGGAGCGTTAAATGAAAGTAATAGTTATGATTTTAATCAATTCCAAGAAGAACACACACTGCTCATTTCATAGCCTAGGTAGAGTGTGATAATTAAGCATAAACAAGAGTTACACGCGTTAATCACTACATCTAATTAGGTGACACGTTTTGATATCCTCAAAATTTGGAAAACCAAAAGGTTTCCATCTGATCAAAGACATTTCTGACCAAAATATCTTCTGATGACTGAGGTTTTGAAAAATTAAAATGCTTTTGTTTAAATCAGAATCTTATTTCTTCAGACTAAGACTAAAACACATCTGATTCTGATGAAATTTTACTCTGGATAGAAATCCATTTTCAGATGCTTCAGAATAAACAGAAATCTATCTTCAGCTAAGGGTTTTGTAAAAAGATCAACCCATTAATGGTCAGTATGTATGAATTTTAAAGATAAAATCCCTTTCTGAACATAATCTCTTATAAAATGATGTTTTATTTCTATGTGTATATCCCTAGAGTGTAAAATAGGATTTTTACTTAAACAAATAGGAGTTGTATTATCACAAGATAGGAATGTTACTCTCATAAATCTGATAATCTTCTAGTTGATTCTTCATCCATAGCATTTGAGTATTGCACAGTGTCGTTGAGATGTACTTTGCTTCTTCTGTTGAAAGAGAAATTGTTGATTTCCTCTTGCTTGACCAGGAAATCAAATTCTTTCCAAGAAAATGACATTTTCTAGAAGTACTCTTCCTCACCATTTTGTCTCCAGCATAATCTGCATCACAGAAACCAGAAAGAGTATACTCTGATGTTTTCTTATACATCAAGCCAAGGTTAGTGGTTCCTTTCAGATACCTTAGAATTCTCTTAACAACCGTTAAATGAGATTCCCTAGGATCATATTGGAATTTATCACATAGATGAACACTGAATAAAATATCAGGTCTAGAAGTAGTTAGATGTAGAAGAGAGCCTATCATACCACGATACAGCTTCTAACATACCTTTCCACTTACCTCTTATTTTTCCAGAATGCATGTTGGATGCATTGGAGTCTTTGCTAAGGTGCACCCCATCATGTTGAATTTCTTCAGAAGTTTTTTGGTATACTTACTCTGATGAATGTAAGTAGCTTTTGATTTTTGATCAATTTGAATTCCCAGAAAGAACTTTAGTTCTCCCATCAAACTTATCTCAAACTCAACCTGCATTAACTTAGAAAATTCCTCACAAAGAGAGGGATTAAAAAAATAAAAAATAATATCATCAACATAAATTTGAACTATCAAAATATCATTTTTGAAGGTTTTGCAGAAGAATGTGGTGTCAACCTTCCCTCTGGTAAATTTATTTTCTAAAAGAAAAATACTCAATCTGTCATACAAAGCTCTGGGAGCTCGCTTTAGACCATAAAGAGATTTCTTGAGTTTAAAAACAAAATCTAATTTCTCATAGTTTTCAAACCTATGAGGTTGTTTAAAATACACTTCTTCTGAAATATAACCATTCATAAATGTACTCTTAACATCCATCTGATAAAGGATGATGTTATGATTTACAGGGAAAAAATTAATAAATGTATAACTTCTAACCTGCCGACTGGTGCAAAGGTATCTGCATAGTCTATTCCTTCTTGCTGACTATAACCTTGTGCAATCAGTCGTGTTTTTTTTGACAACTACGCCCTTCTCATTGAGCTTGTTTCTAAACACCCATCTGGTTCCAATGATGTGGACATCTTTAGATTTTTGAGCAAGATCTCATACATCGTTCTTCGAGAATTGGTTCAGTTCTTCTTCCATAGCCAGAATCCAGTCTTTGTCTAGAAGAGCTTTATCGGTAGACGTTGGCTCAACCAGAGACACCAAACCTAAAAGCACTTCATCAGAAGGTTTGAACGTTGATCTGGTTCTGAAGGGAGCGTCTTTGTTTCCCAGAACTAAATCTTTAAAATGAAAAGATGAGATTATTTTTTTACTTTGTTGTGGAGGATCAGAAGGAACAATAATAATATTATAAGTTGGATCTTCTGATTCTTTATCTTCTCCTTAGGTTCTCAGAATGTTATCTTCATATCTGCAAAATTTTCAACCAGCTTTGACTTTTCATAGTCAAGAATATCATCGAATCTAACATGAATTGATTCCTCTATAATGCTTGATTTTGTGTTATAGACTCTGAAGCCTTTTGAGCATTTAGAATATCCTAACAATAGACACTTTTGTGCCTTAGAATCAAACTTACCCAGATTCTCTTTAGTATTTAACATAAAACATACACATCTGAGGATGGAAATAAGAAATGTTGGGCTTTCTATTCTTCCATAATTCATAAGGAGTATACTTAAAATAGGTCTTATAGAGATTCTATTTTAAATGTAACAGGCTGTGTTTACCGCTTCTGCCTAGAAGTTCTTAGCCATTTGAGTTTTTTGGATCATGGTGCGGGCCATTTCTTGCAATGTCATATTTTCCTTTCTATAACCCCATTTTTTGTGGAGTTCTAGGGCATGAGAAATCATGGGATATGCCATTAGAATCTAAAAGTTTTTCAAAATATTTGTTTTCAAATTCTCCACCATGATCGCTTCTAACTCATACTATTTTGCAATTCTTTTCATTTTGCACTTGGGATCGGAAAGAAGAAAACACAGAATGTGACTCATCCTTGTGTATTAATAATTTTACCCATGTCCATCTGTTGTAATCATCAACAATGACTAGTCCATATTTCTTACCATTGACAGAAGCAGTTTTCACTGGTCCAAATAAGTCAATGTTAAGAAGTTATAATGGCCTAGAAGTAGAAACGTCCTTTTTTAGCTTTAAAATAGGTTTTTGAAAACTTTCCTTTCTGACATGCTTCGCAAAGAGCATCTGAAGAATACTTCAGGTTGGGCAAGCCTCTGACTAATCCAAGCTTATTTAATTGAGATATTTTTCTCAAGCTAACATGGCTCAGACTTCTATGCTAGACCCACTGCTCTTCTTGAACAGTCAAAATACATTTTACATTCTAGTTTTTCAAATCTGATAACCTTATTTTATAAATGTTGTTCTTCCTCTTACCATTAAAGAGAACAGAGCCATCCTTCTGACTAACAACTTTATAATATGTTTGATTGAAAATGACATCATAACCATTGTCACTAAGTTGTCAAATTAACAAGAGGTTATACATCAAACCCTCGACTAAAAGAACATTGTTAATAGAAGGAATTTTACCATTACCAAGAGTTCCATAGCCAATGACATTTCCCTTCTGATTTCCTTTGAAACCAATGACTCCTCGAGACTTAAGTTCCAAATCTTGGAACATATGCCTTTCTCCTGTCATGTTTCGTGAGCATCCAATGTCTAGGTACCATGACTGGTGTCTCAGTGGCACCATCAAGGATATCTGCAACATAGACTATCTCATCCTTAGGTACCCATTTTTTGGGTCCTTTCTTATTAGCAGTTCCAGAGGTTCTGACACCGTTGGAATTTTGTGCAACAACATAATCAAGTGGAATTTGTGCATGATATTTAGGCTTAGAAGTTTCCTTCTGTGTCTGTGGTTGTGTTTCAACGGAATTATAACCTTCTTGTTCTAGAAATTTTAGTTTAGTACAACAAGCACAAAATGTTCAGAAAGAGGTTTTGATTTGAGACTCAGAGTCTCATCAATTATTTTTGATGGTCTTGAATATCCCAAGCCTCTACTTCTGTTTTTGCTAACGCCATAGATCATTGAAGCCATCTTGCTTCTATCTATGCTTTTAGCTAGGAAGTGTTGAAAGGCTCTATCGTATCTGATTACTTCATCAGTAACAGATGCGCTAGAGATAATCTCTTCTTCTAACCTTGAGACTTTACTTTTAAGAGCAAGATTTGATTTTTTTCTAAAACAAAAAAATTTTCATTTAAATCAAAAAAGTTTTGCTCATTCTTAGTAGAGTTCTCAGAAGTAACTACAAAATTATTTTTCATAGTTTTTTGTTTACTTAGAAGAAGTTGATATTTTCTCATCATTTCAGAAAAAACAAGTTTCAAGTTCAAAACTAGAAAGAGAAGCCATTACCTCTGCTTCGTCGACATAGTCTGACTCTTCATCAGTTGTCAGCTCACACTCTGAGATAACTTCATCCGTGCTTGTATTGGCCATGAGTGCCACGTTAGCATGTTCTTCATCAGATTCTCCCACTTTTGATTCTGAATCATCCCATGTTGCCATGAGACCCTTTTTTACTTTGAAGACCTTCTTGGGCTTCTTGTCTTTTATGAGTTTTGGGCATTCATTCTTGTAATGTCCAGGCTCTTTGCACTCATAGCACATGACTTCTTTCCCATAAGCTTTCTTCTAACCAGATGTAGATTCAAATCTACTGTTATAACCCAACTTTTGCCCTTAAGATTTCTCATCATCTTATATCATCAATACAACAAGATCACACATTAGGCTTGGTTCTCTCTTTTTACTTTATCCCATCATTAAGTTTGTTCTTGAGGGATCACCAAGCACCTTGAATTGTGTATCTTGTACATAGGTTCTTTTAACTAACATCAAAATATGTATATATGTCTCTTTGAATGTTTATAGTGCAGGTAATGACACAATTACATTCATCTCACCATCTCCTATCATAGAGGGTAAAATTAGGGTTTTAAGTTTAATCATGAAATCTCTAAATTTTTGGGCAAGACTTGATTCCATGCTTCTCTACATGTTCATGAGCATCTATGATTGGAAGTTTGTTCATAAACTTTGATTTGAAAAGGTTCAATTTAACAAAAGGGGTAAAATGGTCATTTTGTTAAAAGTCAACCAAAGTCAATTGTTGACCATGTGGACTTTTGGTAAACCATCAATTCAACGTCCATATTTTCACATTTCATGGTCAATGGTGGAATAAAATCAAGAGGAAGTGTTGAATTAGAGATAACTTGTCAAAGAAGTTATTTGAACTTTTGAAATTTTCTAAGTGTTCCTAGTACTAAACTTTGGATGATTATAACTTCTTCATTTATTATTGGAAAAATGCAAACTTTACATGTTTGGAAAGAGGATACAAAGTTCTTCAACTTTGTCATTGAGGGATCAAGTCCGAAAAGTGAAAGTAGAAAAAGTTATTGAGCTTGGAAAATTCTGGACACTTAGTGAAATTTTTGAATATGTGCATAAAACCTGACTTCTTCATGGCTAATTTTGAATGTCCATTTGAGCTCAAATCAAAAAAGTTGTCAACATCAAAGTTGGAGTTTGAAGCTTTCTCTTCATTTTTTATTCAAGAATCATCTCAAATGGTCAAGTGTAGAGAGAGATACAATGCTTAGGATTTAGAGCCTTGAGATGTCATTTTGCCCAGTCACGCGCGCTCCAGGCCAAGCATTTCATCAAACAGATCATGGGCACACGTTCATCATCATTTTTCTCTTTGAAATATTGATTATTTTGAAAAATGTCCAACATCAAAGATCAAGCCCCATATGTTATGAGCCTGACAGCTCACGCCCCATGCTATTTTCAATTATCAAAAATGACCTCCAAGAGATCAAAATAGAGGAAAAATGCAAAACACGCCTCACCACCTCACTCTCACCTTTGTTTTCCACTTCTACCCTCACTCTCTTTTCCTCACTCTATAAAAAAGAAGCTTCATTCAGCATAAGGGGCATCACAAAAATCTCAAAAGCTCGATCTCTCTCTCACGAAATTGTTCTCTCTCTTTAAGCTCAAAGTTCTTCTTAATATTTTTTTCAAGAGTTTCTTGTTCAGATCCATTCCTCTTGCTCATTCTTCTATCTTGAAGTTTGAAGAAGAAGCTGCATCGGGTTTCTATTTCAAAACAGAGGCATATAGTGAATTTATTTTTCACTCATTGAGGTAAGCTTTCAAATCTGAATTCCTCTCTTGCTGGCTCGAATCATTGCATTAGATTTTGTTCATATTGGTTTTAGCTGGCCATATCATACATCTAAAGTATAATTACATGTGCATTGTTGCTTGATCCTTGTTCAACAAAGTTGCTCAAAGTTTTGTTCATACTACTGTTTTTTGTGCTCAGTTTATATTTAGATCTTCCATTGTTTGATGAATCCATGAGAGTTTTGTTGTTCTATTCATTGAGGTGATGAATTTTGATGTTTGGATCAAATAAGATGGTTGAGAATCGAATGAGAAAATTGAGTCGGAAAACTATTTGTTGATTTTCTTAACTTAAAGTCATGTTCATGCAGTGACCTTCATGCCCTAATTTCTCAATGAATATTGCATAATTTCATGAAATTTTTTATCCTATCGTGTTCTACACATTTTAATCTTGAAGTTTGATGTTTACATCTTGGATTTTCATGGAGAAACGCGTGAGATATCATTATCTGAATATCTTGTTTTAAAACTGTAAAAATGATAGGGCTTGGTGGAGTGGTAAGGATGATGACGTGTTGCCATTTGATCGAACATGTTCTAAAGTTTTTCGCAACGTATTTTGCAAACAAAAGGTGTAATAGGTTTTCAATATACTTGAATTTTTTGTGTTTTCTCAAATTTTGTTTTAATACTTTTCTTAATTCAAAAATCACCACAAAAATATTTTAAACTCTATTTTCAGTATTTTTTCATTTTTTTTATTTCTTAGTTTTTTCATTTTTTTCATGAATGATAAATTCAAGTATTTTAATTAGGGTTTTAATCATTTTATAGGTTTTAGAATTTTATTTTCCTATTTATACTAATATAAAAATCCATAAAAAATATTTTTGAGCTTTCCTTTGATTCTTATTGAAAATAGTTTTTTTCCAATTTTAAAAAAATTGTGTGATGCCAATTAAATCAATTGATTGATTATATCACTTTTTCTTTGTTTTTTTGATATATTGTGTAAATAATTTTTGTTTAATTCTTCCTTTTTAGATGAAATTCAAGCAAAATATACTCACTGACTCTTAGGTATTAAAATAAGTTTTTATAATTTTTAATTGGGTTTACATGTCAGTTTGCTTATTTTTAAAAACATTAGAAGTTAATTGATGTTTTTGAGTTTTTTTTTCTTGCTTAAGCATAAAGAAACAATTAATTCCCTAATTTCCCTCATTTCTAAAAATCAAAGAAAATGTGTTCAAAGTTCCTGAATGAGTCAAGATCATTTAAATCTTTTTTTCTGATTTTTAAAGTATGTTCTTCCATTTTATTCAAAATATTTTGTAAAGCATGCCTAGTTTTAGTCTTTGACTAACTAGTTTTGATGTTTGAGTTTCAAAAACATATTTCCTCTTCTTTTCAGGAACTTTTGGACATGTCTCTTACTTTTACAAGTCTTTAGGGTATTAGGATTTAATGGACATATTTTTAAAACTTATTTTCCTATTTTTAACCTAATTTTGACTTAGGAGTATACTTAGGGTTTTGCTTTGATCAAAAAGTTTGTGTTTGAGAACTCTTGTGCATAGTTTTTGTTTAACTTTTGGTATGGCATATGCTACTGACTTGAGATTTATTTTGGGACAAATTCCTCAACCTCATTAGATATTGTGTGATGATAGGTTGAAAAACACAAACCACCAAAATGGATGAATGATGTTGATGATATTTGAAACCCTAATTTCATTTAATATATCCCCTCCTTCTTCATCTCATCCCCTTATTGTGCTACATGTTGTTGGAGAATAATCTACATATAATTTCTCTAAACATATGGTACATAGATTTCTATTGTCCGGCCTCAAAATAGGTGTGACTTCTACATAAGTCCACTTACAATTGCTTAACATAACGCTAAATTTTGTCCCGATTCAGGAAATGATCATTTGTGGCCTAAACCTATGTTTGCAAGCCAAAGTATGTTAATTTGAAACCTTTGATTGAATAACCTTGAGTTTCATTGTTAGGAGGATTTGATCCTATTAATCCTCTAATGAACCTTCATAAACTTTAGTCTAAGTGAATCATTTAAACATCGTTGATCATATATTGTCGCCTCGAGAACTTGAAATGAATGATATACTTGACAGAAAGCAAATAAAACTTATTTTTGAGAAGCTTTGATTTTATCAATCTTCTAATTAGTTCTCAAATGCAAGTTTCAAGATGGTCATTCAAGTAACCTCTAACTTCTAAATTCACTAACAATTGACTTTACTTTATGCTTTTATTTTATGCTTTTACTTTGTACCTTTACTTTTATGCACCATTTACCTTAACATTTACATTTTTATGCTTTCTTCATCTTTGCTCACTTGAGCTTTCATTTTCTTTTTGAAGACACTTAATAATGAACTTGAATAATAAAAAACCTTAAGGTTACTCGGACTATTTGGTTACTATCCTTGGTGTTGTGGAGATTGTGGACCTCTCGGGCTTAGGATTAGAAGCCTTGACTCTTTGGGACCATGTGACTCTGATTGTTATTTTGTATGGAGTTCTTAGGATTTACCCTAATATATTGGGTTGATTTTATTTGTGTACAGGTTATTCTGATTATGTGCTTTGTCTGTGATTGATAATTCATTTGTATACAACCGTTACTCTGCCCAATTTTTGTGAAGACTTAATTCATCTGAAGCTTGGTATTCTTAAGAGGTTTATTATCTTTGCTTGCTTAGTTTCAATCCAAAGGATGGGAATTCTATATTGACTCTTTGTTTCAAGTATAGCTTCTTGTTGATTAGACGGTTATTTTCCCTAGCTTTTACCTTATGCTTTAGGATAGTCCCTTTATCTCCTCTCATCTTCTTTAATTTCAAAACATTTCTCCCTCCTTTTCAAAACTCTTCTTGTTTTCTAACTTGAACCGCTTTCATAATAAACTTGGACTTACATCCATGCATTTTCAAAAACATTGTCTTAATCAAACTAAAAGTCAATCAATATCGTTCAAATTATTTTTCCACTTTCGCTTTTTACTTCAAAATTTTCTCAAAAGATTAGACTCTTATTAATCCTTGTAGTGATGCAAGCTACTATACTTCTACGATATGTAGTAAAGTGAGATATTTTCCACTTCGGTGTTGAGCGAGGCTTTGTTGATTTTAAAATCCAAGCTATATCCTTCACTTTGAGATGACGCAAATTCTCTTTTCTCATAATTGTGGGTAGTAAATATGTCTTCCACTCGGATATGACGATGACTTCTCTTCTCTTAAAATTAACCAACACACTTGTGTTTTAAAATTTTAATGGTGAACTACGAGTACCCTGATCCCCTATTGCACGGAAGGTGGTACGTAGGAACTAAAGGTTCGCAACCGCGGCGGGTGCAAAAATTGTAAAAAATACTTCTTTTCTCATCTCCACCATCTATTTTTGTATATAACACTTATATCCAAAATACACAAATTTTCAAAGAGGTTCCTGTGGAGTACCGTAGATGTTTAGGGTGCTAATACCTTCCCTTTGCATAACCAACCCTCGTATCTAGATTCTCTCCCCCTCTTTTTTGGGTTATTCGATCTTTTCCCATTCCTCTAGAAACAATAAAGCGGGGTGGCAATTTTTATTTGATATGTGCGAGTTAAGTCAATCCAATGGCTTAGTCTCGACATTTCTACCGCTACATCTACCTTTTTTTTCTTGGTCCTCTAAACTTGCTTTGTCTGTGTTTCCATATTTGGCTTATCCTTCGGGGTATCAGAGAAAGTTCATCTTCATTTGAATCTTCTCATGATCCTTCTTATTCCTCTTTAGCTTGGAAAGCCTTTGTCTTTCCAGACTTAGACATCAGAGTCACAAATTTAACTCTTTTCTGAGGTTCATCTTTTTCAAGCTTTATTTCACGACTTCTTAAAGAACTAATTAGCTCCTCAAGACTGGTATTGTTCGTATCCTTTGAAAACTCCATGGAAGTTACCATTGGTCTCCATTTCTTAGGATGTGTTGTACCCTAAAATTTCCCCTCCCATATTTCTCAAAACATTTCAAGAATGATCTCCAAATTGCTCAAGGTAGTCCAAGGGTTGGCCAGACAAGCTCTCTCCTAAGGCAGTCTACCCCAAATTAGGGTTTTATGTTGCATCAATATCCTTGAGTCCAAGTGACCCCAAGTTCTAACCAATGTCCTAATATGTTCTCAAGATCATCCATGTCAAGTTTCAAGCCTTACAGAGGAAGTTTGCTCAGTCAATTGCTCAAAGGTCCAAAAATCGATTATGCTAGGGCAACAGTCAACTGTGGCCCACATACAGTCAAAACTCAATATTTTTGGTCAACATTCCCATTTTGAAGTATATTTCATCATTTGATCAATGTTTGATCATGATTCATCAAGGATTGTTCACAATTCATCAAGATTCAAAAGTTGCTAAATTAGGGTTTTGTAGGAAAAGTCAACTCAACTTTGACCAAGTATAACTTTCTCATACTTTATGAGAAATGACCCATCCAAATCTCATTTTTAAGAGGATGAAATTACCTACAATCCATATTCAGCTCCCAAGATCAAAATATGCACTCACAAGAAGTTATGAATTTGGACATTATAGGCCATTTTGAAAAGTCAACAAAACACCTTTTTTGTCAAAGCTTCATACTTGAGCATGGAATATCAAATTGAGATGAGACCACAAGGGTTGATTATAGGACATCTCAAGCTTTCTAAAAAGTCCAAGAAAACCTCCAAAGAGTCAAAATTGAGGAAGTTATGCATTGTTGAAGTTGACCTTTTTTGCAAAATTGCCAAAAATCAACTATCCCCAAAACTTCAAATTTTGCCAAATGGGCCCATTCTTTTTCACTTGTTTTAAGTTGGAATTATTTCCCACGTGCTCTAGCCTTGGCCATGTGTCCATATCATATTTTTATTAATTATTTTGATTTTTATTTGAATTAATTTGATTTAAATCAAATAAAATCAAGTAAAATCTAAAAGCATTGATAACAAGGATTTTATGATTGTTTCAGGATCTAATTACAGCTAGCAAGCCAATCAAAATCGTATCAAGGCAATTGTGTACAAGAAGATTGAATTAGGATCAAATTTGGAAGGTTGTTAAAGAAAATCAAATCAAATATCAAAGCATTGAAAGAGAGAGATTTGGACTGAGTTTGCAACCCTAATGTATTGTACAATACATAAGGAGGCGAGGCAGACAAAAATAAGGGTTGAAGATTAAGCATAGGGCAAGAACAAAAATCTGAAAATCCAAAGAAAAGTGTGAGATCGAAATAGGGCTTAGAGGCATCCTCAAGGCTTAAAACTTATCTCAATCGCTTCCTGGAAATCTCCACAAGCGAAAGAAAGCAAAACCACGCGTTTTCAAGCCTCCCAGTGCACTGTAAGTCGTTCACGGAACCACCATTTTCTTGATTTCGATTAACTTCATTCTTGCCTCTATAATGAAAAATAATTGCATATTCTTGATCACCATGTCATTTGCAAGCTTTTTACAATAGCCAATTTCATTTATATGCCTTATATCGCGAATCACCATGGTTAGGGTTTCTTGGAGTTTTTTAGGGTTTTTGTTTTTAGGAATAATTGGTCCTAGTAATGGGCATGGTTGCATTAAGGAGGATGAGACGAACTCAACCCTGGTGCTAGAATCCATTTCCATGGCCTGTACAAGATTTTGAGGGTGGACAGGCTTGTAGCGACGGACCTTTGTCTGTGGGTATAGGTGCTTCTGGTTTTAGCCACGGATAGAGGAAGAAGAAGCAGTTGTGTCATCCTCCCATAGGCCCATTCAAATCTGGCGCGTTATTTATTTTTGTTATATCATCGACTGACTTTTTTATATTATTATTGCTTTGTATTATATTAAAAAATAGAACAACGCAGCCTAGTGGTTGCCACGCAGGTTTTCAAGGCATTGGGAGCTGGAGGTCAGGGGTTCGATCCCTGCCTCCAACATTTGCCATTTTTCTTATTTCTTTCAGGAGATCCAGTGTATGCGCATGCCAGGAGACCATCATACTCCCTCACTAGCCAATGTGCCAAATGGCCAGATGGCCAGATCTGGTGGCCATCATGGAAGGTGCACCAAAGGACCAGGTCAACGCTTGCATACAGGATCCAAAAAGTCAATCTAGACCAGCATCAATGGGCCAGAATAATTGCTTTCTACACCTCCAAAGTCAGGCCCATCTCATTCTTTTTTATATTTTGTTTATTTAATTTAATTATTTTATTTTATTTTATTTAATTACTAACCATTAAATTAATTTCTTTTTTATCAAAAATATCACAAAAATATTATTTTTACCCAATTAAATTTCAGAACTTTATTTTTTATTTATAAATATTAATTAATTAATTAGGTTATTGATTGTAGATAACTTTAATTGATTTTGTAAAAATTTAAAATTAATTAGAAATCAATAGGTTTTAACATTAATTTAATTATTTTATTTTCTTTCCTAAATTAACAAAAAACTCCAAATATATGTCATTTAATATTTTTTCCATTAATTTATTTAATAATTAATTTAGCATTCAATTTTAGGATTTAATTTCTTTTCTTAAAAATAAAAAAACAACCAAAAACATTTTCTTTAATTAAAAGGGTCAAAACCCTAATTTCGTATTCGATTTAATTTCGCACTGCGCGCTTTATTTTTCTTTATCCAATTAATGTATCTACTCCCGGTTTGTAATAATTAATTAGGATATTTATTTTTCCGCTTTACTTTTAAAGGGTTGCTTTTGGCGATGTAAATACCCGACGCCTTGTAATAATTTAGTTTAATTTCCGCGCTTTAATTTCTGCAAATATTTAACTGCTAGATGTTTGATAATAGGGTTTGCATGACAAGAATGAATGTTTAATCTAAAAACAATTAGATCACCCTAAACATGTGCAAAGATAAAAATAACTGAAATCAACACACTTGCACATGCGCACTCCTAGGGTACACCCCACTTGGTTGCCTTCGTAAACGGTCATTGAGTATAGGTTGTTTTAGAGGTCGCCCTCTTGTCTAAAAGATCATAGTTGCCTCGAAATGGTTGCCTCGGATATTGTTGCCTCGAACAAATGATCTAAGACATTAGGGTTACCGCTAAGACATCCTAACGTTGCTTTAGTGACCGTATGTCCCACTTTCGAATTGACCCTCAAACTCCAACGATGATGCTACCTACTCGTTAATAGTAGGATAGCATTGTCTAAAGGAAACAAGCATAGAACGATTCTTTTTTTCGAGTAGGTAGATTAGTTCTTAGATACTTGCTCATCCAAAACAAATTTTTTCACACTTACACTCATTTACAAACGAGTTTTCAAAAACAATTCATTACACTCTTGAGGACAGAAGCAAGAGTTAAATTGAAGTTAAAACAAAAAAAAACTTTTTCAAACCCACAAGCACAAAGAAAACATTTTTGAAAATGATGAGCAAGTATCTAAGATCCCGTAGACAACTACAGATAGAAAGGGTGCTAATACCTTCCATTTCTATAAATCTACCCCCCCCCCCCCCCCCCCCGTACTCTGAAATATCTCGAAAAAGGAATTTTTCTGTGCTTTTTTCCTTTCCTTGTTGGATAAAATAAAAGTCGGTGGCGACTCTTGCTTACCGCGACATTTTGCAAAAACAAACGCAAAACGCGAACCAGCATTCCAAAAACAGTCAGTTCTTCCCACCGTATCACAGAACTGGCGACTCTGTTGGGGAAACTTAATAAGTGGGGTGTACCTTAGGATTAGTTCATATTGTTTTCAATTGTTTGATCTGTTTGCTTTAGGTAAGTAGCAATAGACTGTGAGGGAACTGTACGGCGCAGACCGATATGGTTGAAGCAGTAGCTACGTTGGTGTGGCACTTTAGTTTGTACCGATATCCCTTGTGGAGGAACAAGGAGAATATGGGTCTGCTAAGGGGTCATTAAGCACCAACTAACCTTAGAACCTATAATTGACCAACTTGGCCATAGAAAAGTAGCAGTATGCTACAGTCATTGAGACCAAACTCTCGCGATGATTCCGGCCGTAAGAAAAGGTTGCCAAATTGGAATTATGACCGATCGAGGGTGGTCAGTGATATTGAGATCCTCTAGAATCCGGTTACTATTACTAGGACAGGTTGAACCAACTAAACTGAAAGAGGGTAATACCTAAACTCCATGCCAGCCTGAAATCTAAGGGTTACTGTGTGACTTGTTTTCCCTTACCATGTTTGCTATCTGTGGATACTTGTGGTGTGTTTCTATCATGACATTATGACATCATGACATTGCATGCATCTTGCATCAGACTAACCCATTTCAAAGACCGAGGGGATTCATCTTTGTTCTGTTTTGTACGTCATGGCCTATATGCGTAGAAACACTATTCGGATCAGCTTTGTACAGATTCCTACTCAGCTAAGAGATTTGGTTTCCAAAGTTCCTGATACTTCTTCCTTTGTCAGAAGACATGGTCACCTCCTTGGTTTGGTCACCTCTAAGATGGATGAGCAGATGTTGAGTGTCTTATGCCAGTTCTTTGACCCATTGCACCACTGCTTCACCTTCCTGGACTATCAGTTGGTCCCTACTTTAGAGGAGTTCTCTGATCTACTTGGTATTTCTATTCTAGAGCAGACGCCATTTATAGGTTGGGAGAAAGCTCTTAGGCCAGAGGATGTTGCTACAGCCCCACATCTGACAAAGGCTAAGGTAATGTCTAACTGGGAGACTCGGAGTGGGACAAAAGGCTTCTTGGCTAAGTTCTTGGTTGATCAGGCTAATCAGTTTTGGGACAGTTTGGATTTTCAAACATTCGAAGATATCCTGACCCTTCTCATCGATGGTTTGGTGTTGTTTCCTAATTCATATTCTTTCGTCGACGTGAACACAGTGAAGATCTTCATGTCCCGTAATCCGGTGCCCACTCTCTTAGGTGACATTCTGCATGCTCTTTATGCCCGTACTACTCGGAAACGGGGAACCCTTATGTGTTATGCACCACTGTTGGAGAGGTGGTTTATTTCTCACCTCCCCAAATCTGTTTTGAAGAACAAGGAAGGCATGGGTTGGGCCTACAGGATTATGTCCCTTGCTCACACGGACATCATTTGGAGTACTAAAGACATGGAAGAAGTAGCTGTTATTGACCGGTGCAGAGAATACCCCAATGTTCCTTTACTTGGAATTAGGGGAGGAATAACTTATAATCCTTGTCCAGCCTTTCGACAGTTTGGGCGAGCCCGAAAGGACGGTCCTCATGAGTTGCTGATTCCGAGCATTGTCTTTGACTTTCAAGGGGATAGTGAGGAGTATCGCCGCAGATTCATACGAGATTGGAACAGGGTACACAGGTCTAATCCGCACGAGTTAGGGATGAAGACCTCTCTTCCGATGGAACCGTATCTTCGGTGGGTTCGAATCCGTGCCCAAAAGCTGGGAATGCCGTACGAAGTTATCTTACCGGTAATTGTTGAGAGTGCTGATGAAGAAGGGGCTCCTCATATTGTTCTCCATCCACACATGCCTACTGACATTGGGGCATTAAAGAGGTCTTGGATGCAGCTAAGAGAAGAGCGGGATACTTACAGAGAGAAGTATCATGAACAAGAATGAAAGATCCCAAAGCTTACAAGGCAGCTGGAGAATGAGAAGGTCCTCAACGACTATGTCAGCAGAGGAGGAAAACGACCATGGGAGCGTTGATGTATTTTGCTATTTTCTAGTTTTGATTTACTTTTCAGTTTTTCTTTTGTAACGCCTTAAAGGCATTTGTCAAACAATTTCAAATTTTTAATCTAATAAAAGTGTGTTTCATTTTGGTTTATGACTTTGAATCTCTCAACATCTTTGAAATCATGTCATACGCATTTCATTCCCATGCACCTCATTACAGGTACCCATTACAGGTTTCTTATCTTCTTCGTTGTTTATTTCAGCATTATGTCTGCTGATACATCCACTGATCAAGCTATTAAGGCTCTACAAGCTCAGAACGCTCAGTTCCAGGAAATGTTCATGAACCTGTCCAAGGGGAAAAAAGACCTGAAGACTCTTATTTTGAAGGATAAGAAGAAGAAGAAGAAGAAGACAGTCCTCCTGAACATGGTTCACAGGTTTGGAAATAGGTTACGAGAGGAAGTTGATTTGTCTCACTCATCTGGAGGGGGAGAGAATCAGGAGGAAAGGAGGGCTCCTAGCCCTGTGGTTTCTGACAACGAGACTGATTTTGACGAAGACCAGTATCCTCCGGCTGAGGACATGTATAATCAACTTGAAGACCAGTTAAGCGCGATGGAGATCCAGAAGATACCTGGGCTGGATTTTAGAGAGTTGGGTTTGGTATCTGGGGTGGTAATCCCCCAAAAGTTTAAAGCACCAGTCTTTGCTAAATACAACGGGGTCTCCTGCCCAAAGCTACACCTCTTTTCGTATGTTAGAAAGATTCAGCCATATACCGCTGACAGGAACCTTTGGATCCATTTCTTTCAAGATAGTCTTTCAGGGACTTAACTTGAGTGGTTTTATCAACTAGAAGGAGCTAGTGTCCGTAATTGGGAGGACCTTGCTGCTGCTTTTTACAAGCAGTACCAATATAATGCCAACCTTGCTCTCACGCGTACCCAACTTCAGGGTATGTCTATGGGTGCGAGTGAAGGTTTTAAAGATTACGCTCATAAGTGGAGGGATATTGCTGGAAGAGTCCAACCCCCTCTGGCTGATAGGGAGTTGGTGGATATGTTTCTGGGGACCCTGTCTGGTCCGTATTTCAACCATTTGATCAGAAGTTCATCGTCAGGTTTTACCGAGTTAATTATGACTGGAGAGAGAGTTGAAGCCGGTATCAAGAGCGGCAAGTTACAGAAAGGTGCTTCGTCAAGTACCAAGAAGAAGCCCTTTAAGAAGGAGTCTAGCGCAGTTTACAGCTCTAAGAGCCATAATCGACCCGAGCTCCGCCAAGCGGTTAATGTGGTAGTCATTTCAAGACCAACTATTGCCATACAATGCAACAATCAACCAAGGGCAGAGAGGCCTCAAAGACAGTTTACTCGGCTCAGCATGTCTTTATCTCAAATTCTACCACAGTTGTTGAAGACTAACTTGGTGATTCTGAGGGAAGCTCCGAAGAATCCTAACACCACCTCACCGCTGTATAATCCAAACGCCCGTTGTGCTTATCACTCTGATAGCCCGGGGCATGATGCCAATAATTGTTGGGCCTTGAAGAATAAGGTACAAGATCTGATTGACGCTAAGGAGATTGAGTTCGAAGCGCCAGAAAAACCTAATGTTATGACTGCTCCTATGCCAAATCATGGAGTGAATGCTGTAGATGAAGACTCGTTTGTGGTTTATGTGAAAGACATTGCTACTCCATTGATGACTGTGAAGAAGAACCTTCTGTTAGCCGGTTTATTTCCGTGATGTAGTGAAGGTTTCCATCTGTGTTCCGTCCTACCTACCGGTTGCCATCTTTTGAAGTTAGGTGTCCAACGCCTGATGGATAATAAAGAAATCTTGTTCGAGAAAACTGTTGTTCCTTTGGTTCCTGTTGAAGAAGTTTCCATAATCACCATTTTCGCCAATTCTTCCAAGGCTTCCTCGAGAAATCCTGTTAGAATTACATTTGTTCTGAGAATTGCTCCTTTGATCATTACTGTTCCTGGACCTATCCCTTACACGTCGGATAAGGCTGTCCCATGGCACTATGGGGCTGATGCGTATTATCACGGGGTTAAACAAGATTTGCAGAATGAAGAGGCTGATACTGATGTCAGCAACATTATTTGATCTAGTAAAGTCACCCAAAGAGGAAGACTTTTCTCCCCTGAGGTCTCTCCACCAACTGTTCGGAAGCCTGTTGTTATTACACCTGCCAGTATGCCTGCTACTGTTCCTGTTCATGTTCTAATCCTTACCCCTGTGGTCGAGTCATCTGATACTCGGAACAAAGGGATCACTGGTGAGCCTGCCCGGACGGAGGCACCGAGGAAGATTACTGTTGAAGCCTTTAGGCAGGAAATAGAGGAAATTTTAAAGATCGTCAAGAAAAGCGACTACAATGTAGTCGAAAAGCTGGGGCAAACCCCGTCGAAGATCTCTATGTTGTCTTTATTGTTGTGTTCAGAGGCCCATGCTAAAGCTCTGATTGCTTTCCTGAAGACTGTGCACGTGTCGTAGGAGACATATGCTGACCAGTTCAAAGATTGCGTGGCTAGTTTGACAGCAGATAATGGGTTGGGTTTCTCTGATGCAGACTTGACTGCTAAGGGGAAGAATCACAATGACTCTCTGCATGTCTCCATTGAATGCAGGGGCACTACTCTAGCTCACGTGTTGGTGGATACTGGTTCCTCATTGAACGTTTTACCTAAGAAAACGTTAGACTGGTTAGACTGTGAAGGGTTGGTGCTGAAGCCGAGTAACATCGTGGTTAGGGCCTTTGACGGGTCCAAGAGGATGGTACATGGAGAGGTGGATATTCCAGTTAAGGTTGGTTCTCAGATTTTTGCGTCTACATTCCATGTGATGGACATTCGGCCAACTTATTCTTGTTTGCTGGGTCGCCCGTGGATCCACAAAGCTGGGGCAGTAACTTCTACGCTCCACCAGACGCTGAAATACCCAGTAAAGGGGAAAATTGTTACGGTACGAGGAGAAGAGGAGTACATGGCGAGCCACCTCAACTCTTTTCGGTATGTGGAAATGGACGGGGAGTTCATTGAAACCTCGTGTCAACATTTTGAAGAAGTCCCCCAGACGCTAGCATCAACTGAAACTGTTGCTGAAGATCCTCCAATGAAGATGGCTTCCCTTAAGGACGCTCGGGATGTTATTGAGAAAGGTGGGTGTGCGAATTAGGGCCAACTCCATGACTTCACACATAAGACTAACAAATTTGGTTTGGGTTTCACTGCAGAAGCTCAAAAGGTTATTCGACGTGCGCGTATTGGAGGATCTCCCCTGTTTATCACTAGTTCGGGAGTGAATGCGATCGAAGACGATGATGAAGAGTCTGAGTTTGACAGTTGGATCTACCAGACTACCAATGACGGACTAAGCAATTGGAAGGCAAAGGACTTCGTGCCAGTTTCTTTTATTACCCAGTAATGAGACTTTTGTTTTGAGTTTGTAACAGACAATTTTTTTTAAACTTTACGGCCCGGTGTCTTACCCGAGGTACCATGGTTTTGTTTGTGAGGGCTTGATATTTGTCATCTCCATATATCATTAATAAAATCATTGGATGTTTTATTGCATTTTAAATTTTACGCTCCTTATTTTTCTCGTTTATCTTGCAAAACAACTATTTTACACACACTCACATATACAGGTCTACATCCACTCTGGATCCCACTGATAACGCCTCTACTACAGCCAGTTATGACTTCGAATGTCCGATCAACCAAGCCGAGGAAGAAGGTGAGGATGATTGCGAAGTGCCTGGTGAACTTGCTATATTGTTACTTCAGGAAGAGAAGGCCATACAGTCACATGAAGAGCCAGTGGAAACAGTAAATCTGGGTACAGAGGTAGACAAGAAAGAGGTCAAGATCGGTGAAAATTTGGAGTCTAGTGTTAAACAACGGTTGATTCAGATGTTGTGTGACTATGTTGAGATCTTTGCCTGGTCTTATGAAGATATGCCTGGGTTGGATACTGATATCGTGGTTCACCGCTTGCCTACCAAGGAAGATTGTCCTCCAGTGAAACATAAAGTTCACCGAATGCGCCCAAAGATGTCTGAGAAAATCAAGGCTGAAGTTATGAAACAGTTTGATGCCAGTTTTCTAGCAGTTACTTCTTACCCGCAATGGGTTGCCAACATGGTTCTGGTACCGAAGAAGGATGGTAAGGTTCGAATGTGTTTTGACTATAGGGATCTCAACAGGGCGAGCCCCAAGGATGATTTCCCTCTGCCTCATATCGACGTTCTGGTTGACAACACCGCACAGCATAAGGTCTTCTCCTTTATGGATGGTTTCTCCGGTTACAATCAGATTAAGATGGCTCCCGAGGATATGGAGAAGACAACCTTTGTTACTTAATGGGGTACCTTTTGCTACAAGGTCATGCCTTTTGGATTGAAGAATGTTGGGGCAACGTATCAGCCCGCCATGGTCGCTTTGTTCCACGACATGATTCACCATGAGATTGAGGTATACGTTGACGACATGATTGCAAGGTCCCAAACTGAGGAAGAACACCTTGACCACCTTCAGAAGCTATTTGACAGGTTGAAGTTGTACAGGTTGAGGTTAAACCCGAACAAGTGCACCTTCGGGATGAGGCCTGGTAAGCTGTTAGGTTTGATTGTAAGTGATAAAGGTATTCAAATGGATCCTGCAAAGGTGAAGGCTATACAGGAAATGCCATCTCCTCGAACAAAAAAAGAAGTCAGAGGCTTTCTGGGACATTTGAACTATATTGCCTGATTCATCTCACACCTGACTGCCACTTGTGAGCCAATCTTCAATTTACTGAAGAAAGATCAAGTGGTAAGATGGAATGATGAATGTCAGGCCGCTTTCGAAAGGATCAAAGAATATCTCCAAGAGCCACCTATTCTGATGCCTCCAGTTGAAGGGAGACCTTTGATCTTATACTTGACAGTACTTAATAATTCAATGAGGTGTGTGGTGGGGCAGCATGACGAGTCTGGCCGAAAAGAGCATGCTATTTATCACCTTAGCAAAAAGTTTACCGACTTTGAGACCCGATACTCGTTGCTTGAGAAAACTTGATGCACTTTGGCATGGGCTGCTCGCCGGCTTAGACAGTATATGCTGACTCACACTACTCTATTGATATCAAAGATGGATCCACTCAAGTATATCTTCGAGAAGCCTGCCTTGTCCGGAAGAATAGCAAGATGGCAGATGATCTTGACTGAGTATGACATCCAATACACGACCCAAAAGGCAATCAAGGGAAGTGTGTTAGCAGATCATTTAGCACATCAGGCAGTGGATGATTACCAGTCTATGAACTTTGAATTCCCGGATGAGAATATCATGTTGGTGACTGACTATGAGACACCTGGACCGGATGAAGGACCTGAGGAAGGATCCTGATGGTCTATGTACTTTGATGGAGCTTCAAATGCTTTGGGTAATGGCATTGGCGTCGTGATCATATCTCCTGAAGGCTCTCATACTCCGTTCACCTCCCAACTATGTTTCAACTGCACCAATAACATGGCGGAGTATGAAGCATGCATTATGGGTATTCGAGCAGCTATTGACCTAAGGATAAAGTTCTTAAGTGTATTCGGAGATTCCACTCTCGTGATCAGCCAGATCAAAGGCGATTGGGATACGAAGCACCCAAATCTTATTCCTTACAAAGAGTATGTATTGACGTTGCTTCCACACTTCGAGGAGATAACCTTTGAACACTTCCCTAGAGAAGAGAATCAGTTAGCGGACGCGCTAGCTACGATGTCTTCTATGTTCAAGATCAGATGGGACAATGGGCCTCCCCAGATTACCATTGAGAGGTTGGACGAACCGACACATTGTTGTGACATTGAGACTGAAGAAGTAGCAGATAAACCCTGGTTTCATGAGGTCAAGAGGTATCTTGAAGCTCAGGAATACCCCGAGGGTGCATCTGTTAATGATAAGAATTTTCTGAGGAGGTTCGTGGCAAAGTTCTTCATCAGCAATGGCATTCTTTACAAGCGTAACCATGACTCAACCTTGCTGCGTTGTGTGGATAAGAACGAAGCAGAAAGGATTATGGTAGAGTTACACGAAGGTACTTTCGGAACCCATTCCAGTGGACACACCATGGCAAAGAAAATCCTACAGGTAGGATATTATTGGTCTAAAATGGAAGCCGACTGTTATCGGCATTCTCAGACCTACCACAAGTGCCAACTCTATGCTGATAAGGTGCACATACCTCCAGTACCTTTGAACGTCTTGACAGCTCCGTGGCCTTTTGCAATGTGGGGCATCGACATGATTGGTGAGATCAGACCTACGACATCCAACGGACATCGTTTCATCTTGGTAGCTATTTATTACTTTACGAAGTGGGTTGAAGCAGCTTCCTTTGCTACTGTAACCAAGAACGTCGTGGCACAGTTCATTGGGTAAAATCTGATATGTCGATATGGTGTACCGGAGAGGATCATTACGGGTAATGGTACAAATCTCAACAATAAGATGATCACTGAACTCTGCAAGCAGTTCAAGATACAGCATCACAACTCTTCTCCTTACCGGGCGAAGATGAATGGGGCTGTAGAAGCGGCTAATAAGAACATTAAGAAGATTGTGTAGAAGATGACGGTGACATACAAAGATTGGCACGAGATGTTACCTTTTTGCTCTTCATGGGTACCGTACCTCAGCACGGACGTTGTTGTACCCCAAAATTTTCCCTCCCATATTCTTCAAGAAATTGCCAAATCAAAGTTTCAAAGTTCCCCAAGGGTTGCACAGTGCAAGAGTCTCCTGAACAGGCAAAATTAGGGTTTTGGTTCTGATCAAGAAAATGAAGCTTCCAAAGGTCCAATAAAGTCTCACATGCCTATAAATATGGTCAAGCATCCTCATACAAAGTTTCAAGACTTTCAGCACAAAATTGCACAGTCAAAAACCCTAATTGCACTACAGTCAACTGTAGGGGCAAAATGGTCATTTGACAGTCAAAAGTTCAAATTTTTGGTCAACATCTCATTTTGAAGCCACAAACATCATTTGATCAATGCTTGATCATGATTCTCAAAGCTTGGCTCAAAAATCATCAAGATGCAAAAGTTTCCTTATTTGGACAGTTGGAAAAGTCAACTGTAAATTGACCAGGGCATAACTTTCACATGGATTATCAGAAAAATTCCATCCAAAGCTCATTTTGAATAGAAATACATTTCCTACAACTCATCTTCATACTTCAAGTCCAAGAAATTCTCTCACAAAAAGTTATCAATTTCAACATTATAGGTCATTTTCAAAAGTCAACAAAAAGGGACTTTAAGTCAAGGGCCATAACTTGATATTGGTAAATCAAAATGACATGGGACCAAAGACATTGGTTAAAGGACTCAAAGACCTTTCCAAAATGTCCAAGAACATGAGCAAATCTTACAAATTGAGCAAGTTATGCCTTGTGGAAGTTGGGAAATTTTTGGATATTTTGAAAAGTCAACATTGATTCAAATGACCTAAAATTGCTAATGGGCACATTTTTCTTCCACAATTCATTGTCCCAAGCATGCACACGACCATTAGGCCCAAAGGGAAGTTTTTCTCCATTTTTATTTATTTATTTGGATTTTTTATCATTTATAATTCATTTAATTAAATAAAATGCATGAAAAATACAAAACTAATCAAATAAAATCTTTTTGTGCAGAAATTATTCTCATTGGACACTCAAATTCGTGCATGATCAATTAGGGAAAGTTTTGGCATGATTTGGTATCAAATAGCATGGAAAAAGATTGAAAAAGATCTTGAAGAAAATCAAATCTCATAAACCATCAATGCATGGATTTTGATCAGAATTCTTGACCTAATTCACTCTTACTTATACATAGAACACAACCCTAATTCAAAAGACCACGCAGCTGCTCAAAAATCTGAAAGCAAAACTTGAAATTTGTCAAAAAATTCCAATTCTGAAAACACCTTTGCAAGACGATTCAAGGCGAAATTTTCATCCCATTGCACTCCTAGGACCTCAAGCAATCTTCCTGGATCAAAAGCATCAAACATAACCCTTTGAAACGGTATACAGAAGTCCAGTTTTTTTTTCCACTTTTTCTCATAATCGTGTTTTACATTCTATGCACATTCATGGCATTTTGTTTATATATTCATGATCAGTGAAGTGTTTGCAAGCTAACCATATGCTTTGATTGGATTATTATGCGCTGTATGCAAAGATACCATGTTCGTGTTTTAGGGTTTACAGGATTTCAAATTGGGGTTTTTCAAACAAGGCAAAATTGGGACACCACAGTGCCATGAACGTGTTCAGCATATTTGGACGAAAAGTTTGAGACCCTCGCGCTCAATTTATGAGCGTCCTAGAGCTATTCGCTATTTTCCCAAAACATGCCTAAGAGAACGCTCAGAAAACCGTGGCCTATGTTTTTGTGTTTCAGGAATGAAGAAGAAGATGATATCGTGGCATTAGATGGTTGGCTGGTTTAAATTTCGCGCGGAAAACGAAACACTAACGCATATTTATTTTATTATATTTGTTTGTCATATTACTTACAGATAAGCAAACTGGCACGGTTGGCAAGCATAGTGACTGGTAAACCAAAGGACCTGGGTTCGAGCCCCAGGTCCCCACCCCCCTTCATATTATTTTTTCTTTAATGATTACATGCAGCTTCAGTATAAAGGCATACCATACGCCTTCAAAATCAGGTCGTTCACAAGGCCAAAGAGATCAATCAGAAGGCGTAGATTTGGAGAACACGATGGGCTCTAGTCAACGTTTGAGTACGTGTCCTGGGAAAGTCCACAAGGCCAAGGTTAATGGGCCTGGATCACTACAAAAAACCCTCCAATTTGGGGCAGACCCCCTAGGTTTGCAAGTCTTTATTTTTTTTTGTTTTCTATTTTCTTTTTAATTATTGTTTTGTTTAATTAATTTATTATTTTCATAAATATAAAAAATACCACAAAAAAATCAGAAAAAAGAGAAAAACAATAAATATTTTATTTTTAGTATTTTCATAAATAAATTGTATATAATTAAATTTAGTTTTAACTTAGGTTTTAATTTTAATTCTCTTAATAAAAATCTAAAAAAACATAGAACTAGGGTTCATATTAATTTTTTATCCTTTTTTTTCTTTTTCTCCCATAACAATTAAATAATCAAATATTTATTTTTATAATTAAATATGTATATAAAAATTAGGGTTAATTTAGGTTAAAATTCAATGTTTTCTTAATAAATTAAAAGCCACTAGAATTAGGGTTAGTATTTAATTTTAATTAATTCCTTTTTTCATTAAAATCCTAAAAATCAATTAATACCAAAAAACAATTTCCTTTCTTTTTTAATTAATTAATGTCACCATTTAATTTAATTTTGCAAAAAGGGTCCAACGCCCTCGTTTTTAATTTAATTCGCATATTTATTTTATTTCGTTTAAATATTTATGTATCTCTCCCAAGGCCATGTAATTAATTTCTTGCACTTTTAATTCTTTATTTTCTTTATTCTTTCTTTATTTTTCTGTCAAATCGGGTTCGAGAAATTTTGGCGATGTGGACCCGCGCCTTTTGTAATAGCTTTAGACTTTTACTTTCCTGCAATTTTTAATTGTTAATCAAGGCATGAAAGAATGTATGGACAAAAATAAAAATAAGCGCTAGATCACCCATAACCTGACAAGACAAAAATAAATGAATCTGACACACAAATCACACACCACCCCTAGGGTACGCCTCACTGTTGCCTTGCCTCGAAAGGTGATCGTCGAGTAGAGGATGTCTTAGTAAGTCCTCATGATCCGGGAACCTGGCATGAGGGTAGCTTCTAAGGTGTCTTCCCATTGCTCTAGTGATCACCATGTCCCGAACCTCGAATTGACCCGAACACCTCCAACGGTGGTGCTACCTACCTCTCAATGGTGGGATGGCACTACTTTAAAGGACATTTACACAAACGAATTCCTTAGGGTAGGTAGGTTCTCGTAGATACTTGCTCTAATTTCAAAAACAAATTAAAAATACTTTTCACACCAACACCTTTTCAAAAAGCTTTCGAAAGCAATTTTTCAAACACTCTTGAGGACCGATACAAGAGTCGAACTGGAATTTTCAAAGAAACTTTTTAAAACCCACAGTTGAAAAGCAAACAAACCATTTTTGAAAACACAATGAGCAAGTATCTAAGAGCCCATGGATAACCATGGATAGAAAGGGTGTTAACACCTTCCCTTTCTATAATCTACCTCCCGAACCGAGAACTAATCTCAAAAGGAATTTTTATGTGCTTTTGTCCTTTCCATTTGGAGAAAATAAAAGACGGTGGCGACTCTTGCTTCCGCGACATTTCGCGAACCAGCGTTAAACAGTCAGTTCCAGATCCACCGATCACAGAACTGGCGACTCTGCTGGGGACTTAACTTAAAGTGAGGTGTACCTTAGGGTAGTTCATAACTGTGTTTTCAATTGTATTGACTTGTCTGCTTTAAATTGTGGGTTGCTTGGGAGTTCTATAGATCCTAACCCGGATCTGGGGATACCTTTCTTAGAAAGTAGCAACAAGGCTGTGAGGGAACTGTGCGGGGTATACCGACATGGTTGAAACAGTCTGCTACGTTGATGTGGCACTTTGGTGTGTACCGGTAACCCTTGAGTTCAGTCAAGGAGAGTACGGGGCCTCCGCGTGGTGTCATGAAGCATCAACAGACCTTAGGAACCTTAATTGAACAATCTTGGCCTCTTTAGGGTAGTGAGATAACTGACTTTGGTGCAGTCCGAGGTTGGTTGATACTCGATACTACACTCAATTGAGGGTTGCTTTCCTGGAATATTCCGGTCGCCAGTTCAGTGGCTAAATCGAAACGATGAACAATGAAAGCAATCCCGTGATATTGGGAACCTTAGAACCTGGTTACTTTGATAGGACAGGTTGAACCCACCAACTTCAAGAGGGTACTACCCAGACCCCATGCTGGCCTTAAACCCTAAGGGCTTGTCTTGTGTGCCTTGTGTGCCTTACATGTTTGTCTTTGTAAATATCTGTGGTGTGTTTAATCATAGCATCATGACATCATCCAGCATCATATGCATTGACTAACCATTTCAGGGGTTCGAATTTCCATCTTTGTTCTTGTTTTGTAGGACATGGAAACTGTTCGAAGAAAGACAATTCAAATCAGTCTTGTAAGGATCTCTCCTCAGCTTAAGGAGCTTATATCCAGGATTCCCGAGAGCTCTTCATTCAGTGAAAGACATGGAAGCCTCATCAGCTTGGTCAACACCAACATTGAGGAAGACATGATAAAGGTCCTGTTTCAGTTCTTTGACCCTCTGCATCACTGCTTCACATTCTTGGACTATCAGTTGGTACCTACATTGGAGGAGTTCTCCCGACTCCTGAAGATCCCTATCCTTGATCAGCTACCCTTCAACGGTACGGAAAAGGAACCTAAACTTGAAGAGATTGCTAAAGCCTTGCACCTACAGTCATCTGACCTCAAGGGACATTGGGAAGTTAGGAGTGGTATCAAAGGGTTCTTAGCCAGGTTTCTGTTTGAAAAGGCCCATGAATGTTGGAACTCCCTTGACTTGCAAGCTTTTGAAGAGGTTGTGGCCCCCCTTGTCTATGGTTTGGTGTTGTTCCCTAATCCAGATCAGCTTATAGACCTCAGTGCTGTCCAGATCTTTATGTCCAGGAATCCTATACCTACGTTGCTGGGGGACATCCTTCACTCATTTACACTCGAACCATGAGAAAAAGAGGTGTCCTTATGTGTTGCACTCCTCTCCTGGGAAGGTGGTTTATTTCGCACCTTCCACAATCAGTCCTGAAGAATGAGCGGGGTTTGAGATGGTCACAACGGTTGATGACTCTTACACATGCAGATATACATTGGTGCCCTAGGGCCAGAGAAGATGTCACTATCATTGATCGTTGCGGGGAGTACCCCAATGTTCCTTTACTTGGAATCAGAGGAGGTATTACTTACAGCCCATGCTTGGCTTGGAGACAGTTTGGTTATGCTAGGAGGGATGGTCCTCATGACATGTTAATTCCTGACATAGTTTTTGACTTCGACAATGATACTCAAGGACTTCGCCAGAGATTTATCAGAGCCTGGAGGATGCCAAGTAGGATAGACAGCAAGACACTGGGGCACAGGAACTCCATCCCGTTGGAACCTTATCTCAAGTGGGTACGCGCCCGCTCCTAGAAGTTAGTGATGCCCTATCCTCATATGCTCCCAGTAATCAAAGAGCCAGTCTTGGAAGGAGAAGTGTCCTACACTATTTAGCACCCTGAGATGCCCACATCCTGGGAAGAGATGCAGAAGAGCTGGATTCAGCTTAAAGAAGAACGGAATTCTCTTGAGACCAGTCTACATGCCAGTGAAAAGAAGGTCTTGGAGCTTACCCGCCTGTTGCATGAGGAGAGAAATCTCAACATCTACATAGCTCCAAAGAGGATGCGCAGTATATTTTGGGATTGATTTGCTTTTGTATTATTTTGCCCGTGAGGCTTTGATGTACTAAACAGTTATTTCCTTAATGATAACGTGTGTTCCTTTTTGTCTACAACAAATTTGAACTTTCGAACCCTTGAATGCATTGCATGAACACATATCATTCATCATGTGCATAGCAGGTTTTCCCCTTTTCAGGTTGCTTACAGTTCTTCGCTGTTTATTTCAGCATCATGAATCCTGACTCGTCATCAACTGAGACATCCATCAAAGCTCTTCAGGCGCAGAATGTGCAATTTCAGGAATTAATCAAGGGTTTGGCTCAAGGCCAAGAAGAGTTGAAGGCTCTGCTCCTGAATAAGGAGAAGAAGAAGAAGAGAAGAACTGTTCTGTTTAACTCGGGCCGAAGGTTTGGCAATACTCTGCAGCATGAAGAGGCTGGTTCTTCTGTTGGCAAGGGCACTCCTCAAGAGGCAAGGGTTCCTAGTCCGGTGGTCTCCGACAACGAGACTGATTTTGATGAAGAGCAATACCCTCCGGCAGAAGACCGTTACAAGCAGTTGGAGGATAGGCTGAACGCTATGGAAATACAACAGGTACCTGGGCTGGATTTTGGAGATCTGGGTTTGTCTACTGGTGTGATTATTCCTCGGAAGTTCAAAGCACCATCTTTCACTAAGTACGACGGGGCGTCTTGTCCCAAGCTACATCTCAGGTCCTATGTTCGGAAAATTCAACCGTACTCTGCGGATAAGAATTTGTGGATCCACTTCTTCCAGGAGAGTCTTTCAGGGACTCATCTCGAATGGTTCTATCAGCTGGATGGGACCAAGGTTCATAACTGGGAGGAGTTGGCTACTGCTTTCTACAAGCAGTATCAATATAATTCCGACCTTGCCCCTACACGTATCCAACTCCAGGGTATGTCGTTAGGTTCAAGTGAAGGTTTTAAGGAGTACGCTCAAAAGTGGAGAGATCTGGCTGGCAGGGTGCAGCCACCGTTGACTGATCGGGAGTTGGTAGACATGTTCTTGGGGACCCTATCTGGGCCATTTTTCAACCATCTTATTGGGAATTCGTCTGCAGGGTTCACTGATCTGATTCTGACTGGAGAGAGAATTGAGGCTGGGTTAAAGTCTGGTAAGATTCCGAAGGGTGCATCGTCTAGTTCTGAGAAGAAACCCTTCAAGAAGGAGGCTAGTGCCGTATATGGTTCCAGGAGATCAGAGAGACCTGAGCGCCGCCAATCTGTCAGTGTGGTAACGATTGCCAAGCCTGCTGCTGCTCCTCGGCCGACCAACCCTCAAAGGGCCGAAAGACCCCGGAGAGAGTTCACCCGCTTGAGTATGACCTTGTCGCAGATCTTGCCACAGTTGCTATCCACCAACCTAGTGACTGTCAGAGAAGCGCCGAAGTTTCCAAATACTGCATCTCCTAAGTACAACCCGAATGCTCGTTGTGCTTACCATTCAGATAGTCCGGGGCATTCTACTGATGACTGTTGGGCATTAAGGAGCAAGCTGCAAGATCTTATTGACGCCAAGGAGGTACAGTTTGAGGCATCTGAGAAGCCTAATGTAGTGACAGCTCCCCTGCCTGCTCATGGAGTGAATGCTATCGGGGACGAAGAGGAAATGGATGAAGCCGAGTTTGATAGCTGGATCTACCCGGCAACCGACGGTGGACTTAACAATTGGAGTGCAAAGGACAATCTATCTGTTTCTCTTGTTACTAAGTAATGAATTCCTATGTTTTTGGTATCTGTAATAAACAATAATAAACTCTATGGCCCGGTGTCTTACCCGAGGCACCGTGGTTTCATTTGTGAGGGCATATAAATTGTCATTTCATATATCATGAATGAAAATCTTGGGCGTTTTCTCGCATTGCAAATCTTATGCTCCTTTTCTGTCTTTCTTTCCTTTACATATTTTTCAAAACAGCTGTATTTACACACACACTCACTCATACAGGTTTCAATCCACTCTGGATCTCACTGGTAACGAATCTGCTACTGTCAATTATGACTTCGAAAATCTGATCAACTTAGCCGAAGACGAAGGTGAAGATGATTGTGAAGTGCCTGGCGAGCTTGCAAGACTGTTGCTTCAGGAGGAGAGGGCAATTCAACCCCATGAAGAGCCAGTGGAAACAATAAACTTGGGTACTGAGGCAGACAGGAAAGAGGTAAAGATTGGTGCCAACCTAGAGCTCAGCGTGAAGCAACGGTTGACTCAGATGCTACATGACTATATGGAGATCTTTTCCTGGTCCTACGAAGACATGCCCGGGTTGGATACCGATATTGTGGTCCATCACTTGCCAACCAAGGAAGACTGCCCTCCGGTTAAACAAAAGGTCTGTCGTATGCGCCCAGAGATGTCTGAGAAGATTAAAGCCGAGGTTATGAAACAGTTTGATGCCGGGTTTCTTGCAGTAACTTCTTACCCTCAGTGGGTTGCTAATGTGGTGCCGGTACCGAAGAAAGACGGTAAGGTCAGAATGTGTGTCGACTACAGGGATCTGAACAGGGCCAGCCCCAAGGATGACTTCCCTCTACCTCACATTGATGTCCTTGTTGATAATACAACTCAACACAAGGTATTCTCTTTCATGGATGGTTTCTCAGGTTACAATCAGATCAAGATGGCACCTGAAGACATGGAAAAGACTACATTTGTCACTCAGTGGGGCACCTTCTGCTATAAGGTCATGCCTTTTGGACTAAAGAACGCTGGGGCAACCTACCAACGCGCCATGGTTGCTTTATTTCATGACATGATCCATCATGAGATAGAAGTGTATGTTGACGACATGATCGCAAGTCCCCAGACTGAGGAAGAACACATAGATCATCTGCAGAAATTGTTTGACCGGTTGAAACTATACAAGCTGAGGTTGAACCCGAACAAGTGCACCTTCGGGGTAAGATCTGGGAAGTTGCTAGGCTTCGTGGTAAGTGACAAGGGTATTCAAGTGGACCCTGCCAAGGTCAAAGCTATTCAAGAGATGCCAGTTCCGAGGACAGAGAAAGAAGTCAGAGGCTTTTTAGGACGCCTGAATTACATTGCTCGCTTCATCTCACACCTGACTGCTACCTGTGAACCAATCTTCAAGCTGCTGAAGAAAGACCAGGTAGTACGTTGGAACGATGAATGTCAGGCTGCTTTTGACAGAATCAAAGAGTATCTCCAAGAACCACCTATTCTTATGCCACCGGTTGAAGGGAGACCTCTGATACTATATCTGACAGTGCTTGACAACTCAATGGGGTGTGTGCTGGGGCAGCATGACGAGTCTGGCCGAAAAGAGCACGCCATTTATTACCTTAGCAAAAAGTTTACCGACTGTGAGACCCGATACTCACTGCTTGAGAAAACTTGCTGCGCTTTGGTATGGGCTGCTCGCCGGCTGAGACAGTATATGCTGACTCACACTACCTTGTTGATCTCAAAGATGGATCCTATAAAGTACATATTCGAAAAGCCTGCTCTGTCTGGGAGAATAGCAAGATGGCAAATGATCTTGACGGAATACGACATTCAGTATACAACCCAGAAAGCCATCAAGGGAAGTGTATTGGCAGACCACTTAGCACATCAGGCCGTAGATGACTATCAGTCAATGAACTTCAAATTTCCAGACGAAAGCATCATGATAGTGACTGATTGTGAAATACCTGGACCGGATGAAGGACCTGAACCAGGATCCCGATGGTCTATGCACTTTGACGGAGCCTCCAACGCTTTGGGAAATGGCATTGGCGCCATGATCATATCACCTCAAGGTACTCATACTCCACTCACTGCCCGGCTATGTTTCAACTGTACCAACAATATGGCGGAGTATGAAGCGTGCATCATGGGTCTTCAAGCTGCGATCGACCTAAGGATCAAGTTTCTGAGTGTGTTCGGAGATTCTGCTCTTGTGATCAATCAGATCAAAGGAGAGTGGGATATGAAACATCCGAATCTTATCCCTTACAGAGAATGTGTGTTGACCCTGATCCCCCACTTCACGGAGATAACCTTTGAACACTTTCCAAGAGAAGAGAATCAGCTAGCGGACGCGTTAGCTACAATGGCTTCTATGTTCAAGGTTAAATGGGATAATGAGGCTCCCCGGATCATCATCTGGAAACTGGACGAACCAGCATACTGTTGCGATCTCGAGACTGAGTTGGTGACGGAGAAGCCTTGGTACCATGAAGTAAAAAGATATCTGGAAGCTCAGGAATACCCTGAAGGTGCCTCTATCAATGATAAAAAGTTCCTGAGAAGGTTCGCAGCGAAGTTCTTCCTTAGCAACGGCATCTTATATAAGTGAAACCATGATTCAACCTTACTGCGTTGTGTGGATAAGACTGAAGCAGAAAGGATCATGGAAGATCTACATGAAGGGACCTTTGGTACACACTCCAGTGGACACACTATGGCTAAGAAGATCCTCCGGGAAGGATATTACTGGTCCACAATGGAAGCTGACTGTTATCAACATTCTAGGACATGCCATAAATGCCAGATTTATGCAGACAAGGTGCATGTTCCTCCGGTTCCCCTGAACGTTCTAACTGCGCCGTGGCCGTTTGCAATGTGGGGCATAGACATGATCGGTGAGATTAAACCTACGGCATCTAATGGGCATCGCTTCATCCTAGTGGCGATTGATTATTTTACAAAGTGGGTCGAAGCAGCTTCCTACGCTACGGTAACCAAGACTGTTGTGGCACGGTTCATTCGGCATAATCTGATCTGTCGGTACGGCGTCCCAGAGAGGATTATTACAGACAACGGTACCAATCTGAACAACAAGATGATCGTTGAGCTCTGCGAGCAGTTCAAGATACAGCACCACAATTCTTCTTCTTACAGACCGAAGATGAATGGGGCTGTAGAAGCAGCAAATAAGAACATCAAGAAGATCGTGCAGAAGATGACAGTAACTTATAAAGATTGGCACGAGATGTTACCGTTCGCTCTACATGGGTACCGTACTTCAGCTAGGACGTCAACCGGGGAAACTCCTTTCTCTCTGGTTTATGGTATGGAAGCAGTCTTACCGATCGAAGTACAAATACCCTCTCTCCGGATAATGAAGGATGCAAATCTGAACGAAGATGATTGGATCCAGACACGACTTGATCAGCTCAACCTCATTGATGAAAAGAGACTTGCTGCTATCTGTCATGGTCAGACGTATCAGAAACGGATGATCAGAGCATTTAACAAGAAAGTCAGACCACAGGAATATCAAGTTGGGGATCTGGTAATCAAGCGAATCATCCTGCCTCAGAGTGATCCAAGGGGCAAATGGACCCCTACGTACGAAGGGCCATTTGTGGTTAAGCATGTGTTCTCAGGAGGAGCAATGATATTGACCAACATGGATGGTGACGACCTTCCTCACCCCGCCAATGCAGACATAGTAAAAAGATACTACGCATGAAAAAAGACCCGCTAGGCTGACATGCCTAGGCAAAAATTAGGGCTTCCCGGCGAACCAAAAGGGTTCGGGCAAAATGAAGGGATGAAATGAAAAAAATCTGTACACCCGGCAAGTCGAAAACCTGAAAAGGCGGCTTGGGCAAAAATGGGTATCCCGGTGGACTGAAAACCCGAAAGGGCAGTCCAGGCAAAAATTAGGGATGAAAGCGTAATACTATGTCTCATTGGATCACTTTGCATCCAGAATCCGGTATCTACATCAAGTTCAGACGGCATCGATCAGTCAGCTTCATCTTCGTTTAGGTCATCAAGTGATGAGACGCTCGGAGTTATAACGGCAATAGCAGAGTTGAAACCCAGTGGGATCATTCATATTTCACACAGCTGTTTTATTTTCTTTTGTACAAAACTTGAATAAACTCTTTTGTTCGGTGGCGTTCTCTTACTAGGACGTCAGCCCCTTGTACACAAAACGCCTATTTTCAGGCCATTCAAAAATCAATACAAATATACTTTTCAGTTAAAAGTGCCAATTGTTTTTCTTTTTCTGTTTTGTTTTGCGAAGAACGTCCAAGGTTCAATTTGTGATATATGCATTGACAATAATTTTCTAACTCATAAATATTTGCATACGAAACAAAGGATTAATTACAGGTAACATCAGAAACAGGGGCAATAAAGAGTTGTCTAAGCGATCTAATGGTTCTGTCCTCCAAGGTACCAAGGTAGGTTCAGCTAAAGAACATGACCAGTACATCTTAATTCCCCAGAGAGTAAGTCAGCAGTCAGTGCATTCTTCTCCAAGCAGAGTTATCAAATCTCAAGGAAGTTGAGTATCCTCCAGTAGATCTCAACATTCCCCAGCAGTATACACATATTCTTAACAAGCATCCCCGGCAGTCTTGGTCTAAAGATTGTTCCCCGGCGGCATATCAACATTCAAAGGAATCACTTCCCCCGCAGTTCAAAACTTCCCTAGGAGAGTCCGATCCAGTTCCCTAAGAAAGATGGAATCCACCTCCCCAAGCGGTAAGCTTATCCCCAGTAGATTCTGGAAGCTTATCCTCGCAAGAGCACGAACGCGTCGTCCGGCTTTATTCAAAGAGTTATTTCCTTAACAGGATATAACTGGGTTATCCTCAGCCAAAAGCTATGGAAAGAGCGTCCCCGACGAAGTTCTCTTACCCCCAGCGAAGTCTATTAGCACTTCCAATACAACAAGGATATCCCCAGCAAATTATTATCAACAATTCAACAAAGTATCTCTCTCCCCACAGAGTATCGCTCCCCAGCATGGTCGCTAGAGTATTTTTTCTCCCCGCAGAATCTGCCATTCGCCAAGTTTATTCCCCAACGGAGTTATCTTCTCCTACCGGTATACTTGCAACTATCATCCCCAGCAGGAGTAAAAGCTTATTCTTCAATATCATCCCAGGAGTGACCTCCCGGCACCCGTCAAGGATTTAATTTCCTAGACGAAAACATACATAAACATCGCATACATCATTATAGCATGCATATACGCATCATATCATACAAATCTCATTTATGTTGAGAACATCATTGCTTGGTCCATATCATGCATGGTATATGACTGACCTTTACCTTTCTGGAAAGATTCAGTTAAATTCTCAATCATATTTCAAGACCTAGACCGGTTCAGTTAATCGACTCCAAAGATTTCTTATCCAGTCCAAGGCCTTCTCTAGTCCAGCTAAATCGACTCCCAACAGGTTTGTCTGATGAAGACTCAGTAGAAGTTATCAGGTTTTTCTCAAACGTCCGCTTTTGAGATTATAATTTCCTATGGTTCTCTCCCCGACGGTGCGTGAGATGATAATTCCATTCCAGGTTTTTCTCAAACGGCCACTTTTGAGATTATAATTTCCTATGGTTCTCTCCCCGACGGTGCGTGAGATGATAATTCCAGCCCAGGTTTTTCTCAAACGTCCGCTTTTGAGATTATAATTTCCTATGGTTCTCTCCCCGATGGTGCGTGAGATGATAATTCCATCCCAGGTTTTTCTCAAACGTCCGCTTTTGAGATTATAATTTCCTATGGTTCTCTCCCCGACGGTGCGTGAGATGATAATTCCAGCCCAGGTTTTTCTCAAACGTCCGCTTTTGAGATTATAATTTCCTATTGGTTCTCTCCCCGACGGTGCGTGAGATGATAATTCCAGTCCATGTTTTTCTCAGACGTCCGCTTTTGAGATTATAATTTCCTATGGTTCTCTCCCCGACGGTGCGTGAGATGATAATTCCATTCCAGGTTTTTCTCAGACGTCCGCTTTTGAGATTATAATTGCCTATTGGTTCTCTTCCCGATACTGCGAAGATGGTAATTCCCACCAAGATTTTCTAAACGAGCGTTGTTGAAGTTAAAGTCACCCAAGGTTCTCTCACCGTTCATGCTGAGGTAGTAACCATCCCTGGTTCATTCATCATCTTGTGAAGCTCCAGATCCAACTCCTGTAACCAGTCAGGACACATTTATACAAAGCATCTGAAAACCAGCTCCTGTAACATGTCAGGTACTCATTTTTCTTTTGCAGGTATGCAGGTTCTCGCTAAGGAATCTCTTACGCGATCAACATCCAGATGGCATCTATAAGCCCATCATCCTATTCATCAATCTCTAAATGGCATCTATAAGCCCATTTCCATCACACTGCTACTATGTGAGCGCAAATTTCTGGGCACTCTAGTGTTCAATCATCTTCTACCCTCGGATTACGAAAGGCACATCAGCCAATCTGCATCCTCAGGTCTAAGAAGATGGAACAGGGGCAATTGTTGTACCCCAAAATTTGCCCTCCCATATTCTTCAAGAAATTGCCAAATCAAAGTTTCAAAGTTCCCCAAGGGTTGCACAGTGCAAGAGTCTCCTGAACAGACAAAATTAGGGTTTTGGTTCTGATCAAGAAAATGAAGCTTCCAAAGGTCCAATCAAGTCTCACATGCCTATAAATATGGTCAAGCATCCTCATACAAAGTTTCAAGACTTTCAGCACAAAATTGCACAGTCAAAAACCCTAATTGCACTACAGTCAACTGTAGGGGCAAAATGGTCATTTGACAGTCAAAAGTTCAAATTTTTGGTCAACATCTCATTTTGAAGCCACAAAAATCATTTGATCAATGCTTGATCATGATTCTCAAAGCTTGGCTCAAAAATCATCAAGATGCAAAAGTTTCCTTATTTGGACAGTTGGAAAAGTCAACTGTAAATTGACCAGGGCATAACTTTCACATGGATTATCAGAAAAATTCCATCCAAAGCTCATTTTGAAGATACAGACATTTCCTACAACTCATCTTCATACTTCAAGTCCAAGAAATGCTCTCACAAAAAGTTATCAATTTCAACATTATAGGTCATTTTCAAAAGTCAACAAAAAGGGACTTTAAGTCAAGGGCCATAACTTGATATTGGTAAATCAAAATGACATGGGACCAAAGACATTGGTTAAAGGACTCAAAGACCTTTCCAAAATGTCCAAGAACATGAGCAAAGCTTAAAAATTGAGCAAGTTATGCCTTGTGGAAGTTGGGAAATTTTTGGATATTTTGAAAAGTCAACATTGATTCAAATGACCTAAAATTGCTAATGGGCCCATTTTTCTTCCACAATTCATTGTCCCAAGCATGCACACGACCATTAGGCCCAAAGGGAAGTTTTTCTCCATTTTTATTTATTTATTTGGATTTTTTATCATTTATAATTCATTTAATTAAATAAAATGCATGAAAAATACAAAACTAATCAAATAAAATCTTTTTGTGCAGAAATTATTCTCATTGGACACTCAAATTCGTGCATGATCAATTAGGGAAAGTTTTGGCATGATTTGGTATCAAATAGCATGGAAAAAGATTGAAAAAGATCTTGAAGAAAATCAAATCTCATAAACCATCAATGCATGGATTTTGATCAGAATTCTTGACCTAATTCACTCTTACTTATACATAGAACACAACCCTAATTCAAAAGACCACGCAGCTGCTCAAAAATCTGGAAAGCAAAACTTGAAATTTGTCAAAAAATTCCAATTCTGAAAACACCTTTGCAAGACGATTCAAGGCGAAATTTTCATCCCATTGCACTCCTAGGACCTCAAGCAATCTTCCTGGATCAAAAGCATCAAACATAACCCTTTGAAACGGTATACAGAAGTCCAGTTTTTTTTCTCACTTTTTCTCATAATCGTGTTTTACATTCTATGCACATTCATGGCATTTTGTTTATATATTCATGATCAGTGAAGTGTTTGCAAGCTAACCATATGCTTTGATTGGATTATTATGCGCTGTATGCAAAGATACCATGTTCGTGTTTTAGGGTTTACAGGATTTCAAATTGGGGTTTTTCAAACAAGGCAAAATTGGGACACCACAGTGCCATGAACGTGTTCAGCATATTTGGACGAAAAGTTTGAGACCCTCGCGCTCAATTTATGAGCGTCCTAGAGCTATTCGCTATTTTCCCAAAACATGCCTAAGAGAACGCTCAGAAAACCGTGGCCTATGTTTTTGTGTTTCAGGAACGAAGAAGAAGATGATATCGTGGCATTAGATGGTTGGCTGGTTTAAATTTCGCGCAGAAAATGAAACACTAACGCATATTTATTTTATTATATTTGTTTGTCATATTACTTACAGATAAGCAAACTGGCACGGTTGGCAAGCATAGTGACTGGTAAACCAAAGGACCTGGGTTTGAGCCCCAGGTCCCCACCCCCCTTCATATTATTTTTTCTTTAATGATTACATGCAGCTTTAGTATAAAGGCATACCATACGCCTTCAAAATCAGGTCGTTCACAAGGCCAAAGAGATCAATCAGAAGGCGTAGATTTGGAGAACACGATGGGCTCTAGTCAACGTTTGAGTACGTGTCCTGGGAAAGTCCACAAGGCCAAGGTTAATGGGCCTGGATCACTACAAAAAACCCTCCAATTTGGGGCAGACCCCCTAGGTTTGCAAGTCTTTATTTTTTTTGTTTTCTATTTTCTTTTTAATTATTGTTTTGTTCAATTAATTTATTATTTTCATAAATATAAAAAATACCACAAAAAAATCAGAAAAAAGAGAAAAACAATAAATATTTTATTTTTAGTATTTTCATAAATAAATTGTATATAATTAAATTTAGTTTTAACTTAGGTTTTAATTTTAATTCTCTTAATAAAAATCTAAAAAAACATAGAACTAGGGTTCATATTAATTTTTTATCCTTTTTTTTCTTTTTCTCCCATAACAATTAAATAATCAAATATTTATTTTTATAATTAAATTTGTATATAAAAATTAGGGTTAATTTAGGTTAAAATTCAATGTTTTCTTAATAAATTAAAAGCCACTAGAATTAGGGTTAGTATTTAATTTTAATTAATTCCTTTTTTCATTAAAATCCTAAAAATCAATTAATACCAAAAAACAATTTCCTTTCTTTTTTAATTAATTAATGTCACCATTTAATTTAATTTTGCAAAAAGGGTCCAACGCCCTCGTTTTTAATTTAATTCGCATATTTATTTTATTTCGTTTAAATATTTATGTATCTCTCCCAAGGCCATGTAATTAATTTCTTGCACTTTTAATTCTTTATTTTCTTTATTCTTTCTTTATTTTTCTGTCAAATCGGGTTCGAGAAATTTTGGCGATGTGGACCCGCGCCTTTTGTAATAGCTTTAGACTTTTACTTTCCCGCAATTTTTAATTGTTAATCAAGGCATGAAAGAATGTATGGACAAAAATAAAAACAAGCGCTAGATCACCCATAACCTGACAAGACAAAAATAAATGAATCTGACACACAAATCACACACCACCCCTAGGGTACGCCTCACTGTTGCCTTGCCTCGAAAGGTGATCGTCGAGTAGAGGATGTCTTAGTAAGTCCTCATGATCCGGGAACCTGGCATGAGGGTAGCTTCTAAGGTGTCTTCCCATTGCTCTGATGATCACCATGTCCCGAACCTCGAATTGACCCGAACACCTCCAACGGTGGTGCTACCTACCTCTCAATGGTGGGATGGCACTACTTTAAAGGACATTTACACAGACGAATTCCTTAGGGTAGGTAGGTTCTCGTAGATACTTGCTCTAATTTCAAAAACAAATTAAAAATACTTTTCACACCAACACCTTTTCAAAAAGCTTTCGAAAGCAATTTTTCAAACACTCTTGAGGACCGATACAAGAGTCGAACTGGAATTTTCAAAGAAACTTTTTAAAACCCACAGTTGAAAAGCAAACAAACCATTTTTGAAAACACAATGAGCAAGTATCTAAGAGCCCATGGATAACCATGGATAGAAAGGGTGCTAACACCTTCCCTTTCTATAATCTACCTCCCGAACCGAGAACTAATCTCAAAAGGAATTTTTCTGTGCTTTTGTCCTTTCCATTTGGAGAAAATAAAAGACGGTGGCGACTCTTGCTTCCGCGACATTTCGCGAACCAGCGTTAAACAGTCAGTTCCAGATCCACCGATCACAGACGTCAACAGGGGAAACACCTTATTCCTTGGTTTATGGCATGGAGGCCGTCTTACCCATTAAAGTTCAGATACCCTCTCTTCGGATTCTGAAGGATGCAGATTTAAGCGAAGATGATTGGATCCAGACCCGGCTTGATCAGCTGCACTTAAACGACGAAAAGAGACTTACTGTTATTTGTCATGGTTAAACGTACCAAAAACGGATGATCAAGGCATTTAACAAGAAAGTTAGATGACAAGAGTATCAAGTTGGGGACCTGGTGATCAAGCACATCATATTACCTCAAGGTGATCCCAGGGGCAAATGGACCCCTACTTACTAAGGGCCTTTTATGGTTAAGAACATTTTCTCAGGAGGAGCTATGATTCTAACCACCATGGATGGTGACGACCTTCCTCACCCCGTCAATGCAGACATAGTGAAAAAATACTACGCATAATCAAAGACCCACTAGGTTGACTGGCCTAGTAAAAAATAAGGGCTTCCCAGCGAACCAAAAGGGTTCGGGCAAAAATAAGGGATGAAAATTATTTAAAAAAAACTGTACACCCGGCAAGTCGAAAACCTGAAAAGGCGGCTTGGGCAAAAAAGGGTATCCCGATGGACTGAAAACCCGAAAGGGCGGTCCAGGAAAAAGTTAGGGATTAAAAGCATAACACTATGTCTCATTCGATCACCTTGTGACCAGACTTCGGTATCGACTATCAAGCTTGGACGACACTAATCATTCTAATCCACCTTCAACCAAGTAGCAAAGTGATGAGATGCTCGAGGACATAAAGGCAATAGCAGAGTTGGAACCCAGTGGGATTGTTCACATAGCTGTCTTTCTTTGGTTTTTACAAATTGTGTAAATTCTATTTGTTCGGCGGCGTTCTCTTACTAGGACGTCAGCCTCTTGTACAAAAACGCCTATTTACAGGCTAACTTCAAAAATCAATACAAGTCGTTTTCACGAAGAAATTTCAAACTATTTTTCTTTTTCTGTTTTATTTTGCAAGAACGTCCAATGTTCATTTTTTATATATGCATTTGACATTAATTGCTGCTCATAAATATTTGCATGCGAAACAAAAGACGATTACTTGTAATATCAGAAACGGGGGAAAACGAGAAATGTCTAAACCGTACAGTTGCTCTGTCCGCCAGGTATAGTGATAGACCTAGTTGGAAGAAACGATTGAAAGTACACTTATTCCCCGCAGAGTAAGGAGAAATACAATGGTGTTAGCTCTCCCCAACTGAGACTCGCAACTGTGAATGAATTGGTAATATTCTCTCCAAGCAGAGTTTATCTACCCTCAGCACTGAAGAGTCTTATCATCCCCAGCGGAGTATAAAAAAAATGTCCCCAGTGGAGTTAGAAGATTTGTCCCCAGTAGACTCTGGAAGGTCATCTCCAGTAAAAATCTAAAAGGGCCATCCCCAGTAAGGTCGCTATTGGAAAATCGTCCCCAGCAGAGTTCTTTCCTTTCACAAAACAAGAATTCAATCCCCAACAAGGTTCATTATCACCAGCAATGGTAATTCATCCCCAGCTGAATTCATCAGTGGAATCCTCAACAGAGCATCTCTTCCCCACAGAGTCGTTCTCTCATAAGTTTATCCCCCAGCGAAGTTATCCTCTCCTGCAGGTTTATTCTCACAACCATCGTCATTCACTATCTCCAGCAGAAATGAAGAGTTCAACCCTTTTCTCCAGCAGTAATCCAGGATTTATTTTCCCCAACTAAAAACATCAGATTTTCATACATCATGACATGCATACGCATCATACAACACAATCTCATTTATTTTGAGAACATCATTGCTTGATACATATCATGCATTACATACAACTAACCTTTATCTTTCAGGAAGAATACGGTTAAATTCTCATAAAAGTTCAAGCTATGAAGCTTCTACCTCAGTCGAATTACGGGTGAGCTCCTAAATCTCGACAAAGATATTACCTCAGTTGAATTACGGACGAGTTCCTAAATCTCAGCAGAGATGTTTCCCCAGTTGAATTACGGACGAGCTCCTAAATCTCAGCGAAGTTATTTTGTCAGTTGAATTACGGACAGGCTCCTAAATCTTAGCAAAGCAGTCGAATTACGGACAAGTTCCTAAATCTCGACAGATATTTCCTCAGTTGAATTACGGACGAGCTCCTAAATCTCAACAAAGTAGTTAAATTACGGACAGGCTCCTAAATCTCAGCAAAACAGTTGAATTACGGACGAGTTCCTAAATCTCGACAGATATTACCTCAGTTGAATTACGGACGAGTTCCTAAATCTCAGTAGAGATGTTTCCCCAGTTGAATTATGGACGAGTTCCTAAATCTCGACAGATATGTTCCTCGGTTGAATTACGGACGAGTTCCTAAATCTCAGCAGAGATGTTTCCCCAGTTGAATTACGGACGAGTTCCTAAATCTCAACAGATGGTTTCTTAGTCAAATTACGGACAAGCTCCTAAATCTCGACAAAATCAGTTGAATTACGGACAAGCTCCTGAATCTCGACAAAGTCAGTTGAATTACGGACTAGCTCCTAAATCTCAGCAAAGATGTCTTCTTAGTTGAATTACGGACAAGCTCCTAAATCTCGATAAAATCAGTTGAATCACGGACTAGCTCCTAAATCTTGACAAAATCAGTTGAATTACGGACAAGCTCCTAAATCTAAGCAAAGTTATTCCCTCAGTTGAATTACGGACGAGCTCCTAAATCTCAGCAAAAATGTTTCCAGTTGAATTACGGATGAGTTCCTAAATCTCAACAGAGTTGATTCCCCAGTTGAGTATGGATGACCGAAGTTCCTAAATATCAATAGAGACGACTCACCAACAGAATAATGGACGACCAAAGCTCCTAAAAATTCTACTTCTCTCGACAAAGATCTGACTTCCCCGGCAGAAACTTCCTCAATAACAGGTATACAAGCTCTCGCTAAGGAATTTCTTATGTGATCGACACTCTTCCAAATGGCATCTATAAGCCCATTCCCGGCATCACAAGACAATCACCACTTCATGCGAGTGCAAATTTCAGGGCACTCTAGTGTTCAATCCTCTTCCACCTTCGGATCACGAAAGGCACGAAAGCCAATCTATATCCTTGGGTTTAAGAAGATTGAACAGGGGCAGCTGTTGTACCCCAAAATTTTCCCTCCCATATTTCTCAAAACATTTCAATAATGATCTCCAAATTGCTCAAGGTAGTCCAAGGGTTGGCCAGACAAGCTCTCTCCTAAGGCAGACTACCCCAAATTAGGATTTTGTGTTGCATCAAGATCCTTGAGTCCAAGTGACCCCAAGTGCTCACCAATGTCCTAATATGTTCTCAAGATCATCCATGTCAAGTTTCAAGCCTTGCAGAGGAAGTTTGCTCAGTCAATTGCTCAAAGGTCCAAAAATCGACTATGCTAGGGCAAAAGTCAACTGTGGCCCACATACAGTCAAAACTCAAGATTTTTGGTCAAAATTCTCATTTTGAAGTATATTTAATCATTTTATCAAGGGTTGATCATGATTCATCAAGTATTGTTCACAATTCATCAAGATTCAAAAGTTGTTAAATTAGGGTTTTGTAGGAAAAGTCAACTCAACTTTGACCAAGCCTAACTTTCTCATACTTTATGAGAAATGACCCATCCAAAGCTCATTTTAAAGAGGATTAAATTACCTACAATCCATATTCATCTCCCAAGATCAAAATATGCACTCACAAGAAGTTATGAATTTGGACATTATATGTCATTTTGAAAAGTCAACAAAAACACATTTTTTGTCAAGGCTTCATACTTGAGCATGGAATATAAAATTGAGATGAGACCACAAGGGTTGACTATAGTACATCTCAAGCTTTCTAAAAAGTCCAAGAATACCTCCAAAGAGTCAAAATTGAGGAAGTTATGCATTGTTGAAGTTGACCTTTTTTGCAAAATTGCCAAAAGTCAACTATCCCCAAAACTTCAAATTTTGCCAAATGGGCCCATTCTTTTCACTTGTTTTAAGTTGGCATTATTGCCCACGTGCTCTAGCCTTGGCCATGTGCCCATATCATATTTTTATTAATTATTTTGATTTTTATTTGAATTAATTTGATTTAAATCAAATAAAATCAAGTAAAATCCAAAATCATTTATAACAAGGATTTTATGATTGTTTCGGGCTCAAATTACAGCTAGCAAGCCAATCAAAATCGTATCAAGGCAATTGTGTACAAGAAGATTGAATTTGGATCAAATTTGGAAGGTTGTTAAAGAAAATCAAATCAAATATCAAAGCATTGAAATAGAGAGATTTGGACTGAGTTTGCAACCCTAATGTATTGTACAATACATAAGGAGGCGAGGCAGACAAAAATAAGGGTTGGAGATTAAGCATAGGGCAAGAACAAAAATATGAAAATCCAAAGAAAAGTGTGAGATCAAAACAGGGCTTATAGGCATCCTCAAGGCTTAGCACTTGTCTCAATCGCTTCTTGGCAATCTCCACAAGCGAAAGCAAGCAAAACCACGCGTTTTCAAGCCTCCCAGTGCACTGTAAGTCGTTCACGGAACCACCATTTTCTTGATTTCGATTAACTTCATTCTTGCATCTATAATGAAAAATAATTGCATATTCTTGATCACCGTGTCATTTGCAAGCTTTTTACAATAGCCAATTGCATTTATATGCCTTATATCGTGAATCACCATGCTTAGGGTTTCTTGGAGTTTTTTAGGGTTTTTGTTTTTAGGAATAATTAGCCCTAGTAATGGGCATGGTTGTATTCAGGAGGATGAGACGAACTCAACCCGGGTGCTAGAATCCATTTCCATGGGCTGTACAAGATTTTGAGGGTGGACAAGCTTGTAGAGACGGACCTTTGTTTGTGCGTATAGGTGCTTCTAGTTTTAGCCACGGATAGAGGAAGAAGAAGCAGTCGTGTCATCCTCCCATAGGCCCATTCAAATCTGGCGCATTATTTTTTTTGTTATATCATCCACTGACTTTTTTTTATATTATTATTTTTTTGTATTATATTAACAAATAGAACAACGCAGCCTAGTGGTTGCCACGCAGGTTTTCAAGGCATTGGGAGCTGGAGGTCAGGGGTTCAATCCCTGCCTCCAGCATTTTCCATTTTTCTTATTTCTTTCAGGAGATCCAGTGTATGCGCATGCCAGGAGACCATCATACTTCCTCACTAGCCAATGTGCCAAATGGCCAGATGGCCAGATCTGGTGGCCATCATGGAAGGTGCACCAAAGGACCAGGTCAACGCTTGCATACAGGATCCAAAAAGTCAATCTGGACCAGCATCAATGGGCAAGAATAATTTCTTTCTACACCTCCAAAATCAGGCCCATCTCGTTCTTTTTTAATATTTTGTTTATTTTATTTAATTATTTTATTTTATTTTATTTAATTACTCACCATTAAATTAATTTCTTTTTTATCAAAAAAATCACAAAAATATTATTTTTACCCAATTAAATTTCAGAACTTTATTTTTTATTTATAAATATTAATTAATTAATTAGGTTATTGATTCTAGATAACTTTAATTGATTTTGTAAATATTTAAAATTAATTAGAAATCAATAGGTTTTAACATTAATTTAATTATTTTATTTTCTTTCCTAAATTAACAAAAAAACTCCAAAAATATGTCATTTAATATTTTTTCCATTAATTTATTCAATAATTAATTTAGCATTCAATTTTAGGATTTAATTTCTTTTCTTAAAAATAAAAAAACAACCAAAAACATTTTCTTTAATTAAAAGGGTCAAAACCCTAATTTCGTATTCGATTTAATTTCGCATCGCGCGCTTTATTTTTCTTTATCCGATTAATGTATCTGCTACCCGTTTGTAATAATTAATTAGGATATTTATTTTTCCGCTTTACTTTTAAAGGGTTGCTTTTGGCGATGTAAATACCTGACGCCTTGTAATAATTTAGTTTAATTTCCGCGCTTTAAATTATGCAAATATTTAACTGCTAGATGTTTAATAATAGGGTTTGCATGACAAGAATGAATGTTTAATCTAAAAACAATTAGATCACCCTAAACATGTGCAAAGATAAAAATAACTGAAATCAACACACTTGCACATGCGCACTTCTAGGGTACACCTCACTTGGTTGCCTTCGTAAACGGTCATTGAGTATAGGTTGTTTTAGAGGTCGCCCTTTTGTCTAAAAGATCATAGTTGCCTCAAAATGGTTGCCTCGGATATTGTTGCCTCGAACAAATTATCTAAGACATTAGGGTTACCGCTAAGACATCCTAACATTGCTTTAGTGACCGTATGTCCCGCTTTCGAATTGACCCTCAAACTCCAACAATGATGCTACCTACTCGCTAATAGTAGGATAGCATTGTCTAAAGGAAACAAGCATAGAAAGATTATTTTTTTGAGTAGATAGATTAGTTCTTAGATACTTGCTCATCCAAAACAAATATTTTCACACTTACACTCTTTTACAAATGAGTTTTCAAAAACACTTCATTACACTCTTAAGGACAGAAGCAAGAGTTAAATCAAAGTTAAAACAAAACAAAAATTTCAAACCCACAAGCACAAAGAAAACATTTTTGAAAATGATGAGCAAGTACCTAAGAGCCTGTAGACAACTACGGATAGAAAGGGTGTTAATACCTTCCCTTTCTATAAATCTACCCCCCGTACTCAGAAATATCTCGAAAAAGGAATTTTTCTGTGCTTTTTTCCTTTCCTTGTTGGATAAAATAAAAGTCGGTGGCAACTCTTGCTTACCGCGACATTTTGCAAAAACAAACGCAAAACGCGAACCAGCATTCCAAAAACAGTCAGTTCTTCCCACTGTATCACAAGATGACTTCTGATAATTTTCTTGACATGATCGGAAGTAGAATATCCTTTATTCAGAACCTTGATTCCTGCAATAAGAGTTTGAAATATTGAAAACATAGTTTCCACGGATTCATCATCTTCCATTCTGAAGGCTTCATATTTCTATATTAGGGCCACAGCCTTTGTCTTCTTAACTTGAGTGTTGCCTTCATGAGTCATTTGAAGAGAATCAAAAATAGAGTTTGCAGTCTCTCTGTCTGTGATCTTCTCATACTCGTTGTAAGAAATAGCACTTAGAAGTATTGTTCTCGCTTTGTAGTGATTTCCGTGAACCTTCTTCTGAGCATCTGCCATTGCACTTCTCTAAATATTTAGACCTTTATCATTTACGGGGTGAGTGTAGCCATCAACTACCAAATCCCATAGATACAAGTCATATCCCAAAAAATAACTTTCAACTTTATCCTTCCAATAGTCAAACTTTTCTCCATTAAACATAGGAGGTTTAGCACTATAATGGTCTCAATTGTTATCCTTATTATCAACAGTTATAGTAGCATTGTTACCATTGTTTGCCATTGTTTGCCATTGTTTTTCACACAATCTAGATCGGTAGTGAACACTGTTAGGTGCTTGTCAAAAATCCAAAAAATTTATCACTCCTCAGAATCGGAGCTCTGATGCCAACTGAAGGTGTGAAAAACATAAGAAAGGAGAGGTTTGAGTTGGGTTTTAAATCAAAAACTTTTCCTTTTAAAATCCCCTTTAATCAAAAACAAGTTACTTCAATTATTAATAATAGTGATAAGATGCAAGAAGGAAAGAACAAGAATGTGTATACTAGTTCACTTGAAAACTATCAAGCTAGTCTAGTCCATCCACCAAGGTGATTTCGCCTTTCTCAACAAGGTCTTAATCCAATAATCACACAGATTATTACAACTCACAATCTAACTGTAAGTAACTTATGTTACAACCTCTAAGACACACTAATCTTATACTTCACAAGGATTCTGACCAATTGGTCCCTTAAGGCAAATCAAACAATTTCTTGAACAAAGTTTGTTTACACAAGATATGCTTCTACACAAGCGATTAAGTAAACATATTATCAGTAATATAGACTAAAGAAATAAGAAAGCGTATGAACAGTCTTTTAAGAATGTGAATTAGCAGCCTTCTCTCTTAGTCTTCAAGCCCTTTTATAGCAATTAAAATATTATAACCATTGGATTATATTTCTAGAATTTCCAGAAAGCTGGCAGCTTGAATCACGTGGGGGACAAGATCGTACGCAACATTTTTATTCCATGGTAGTGGAATGAAATAATTTGTTTGTACCATGTACTTTTGTACCACACAATCTTATCCTCTTTTCTTAAGACGTGAGAGGCTTCTAATCAAGCATGCGTTGGAAGAATGAGAATAACATTTGGGTCTTCAGAACTTTAAGTCTTCAGAGTCTTCAGAACTTTGTCTTTAGAATAATCAGCACTTGGTCTTGAGAACCCTTTGTCTTCATCTGGACTTTGTTCATCAGAACTTATGTCTTCAGATCTTCAGAACTTGGTTTCTTGACTGTGTATCAGAGTCACTACTTTAGAGCTTTCTGAAGCGTTTTACTACTGTTCATCAGAACTTGTGTAGCCAGAAGCGGAACTTGTTCTCTTCTAATGTCTTGGCAGCACCGTTTATCAGAAGCAGTACGTGTTTGTTAAATCTTAAAAATAAAAAACATTAGAGTACCAAAATTGTTCAAACAAACATACTCATTTATTATCATCAAAACTCAAAGATAAAATTGCAGAATCAAATCTTGTTCTAAAAAAAATTTGAAACCAAAGCCATTGATTGACTTGACTCTTAACAATGAAAGTCTCCACTGCGTATTATATTTCCAAGGGAAAAGGGGAAAGAGAGAAATATAACTCATAAATATGCAAAGTAAAAGCAACACTAAAAGTAAAGCAGAAATAATGCATTTAAAGAGATCTATGGTATGGGGGTTGCTTATATAAAGGGAATGTACTAGCACCCTATGTATCTATAGTATCCTATATGAACCTTTTGAAATATCTATTTTTTTGGTTAAAATTGGTTTGTTTGCTAAAAGAGTGGTGGGATGAGAAAGGAAGTGTTTTTTTATTATTCTTCTGGAAAAATTATGATATGCTTAAGTTATCTTAACATTTATTAAAGAAAAGAAAATTTGAGAATGTGATGACCTAATGTCAAAGTTTCTATGAAAGAGATATAAGTTTGAAAGCTAAGGTTCTATGAGATCTAATCTAAGGTTAACAAAACTAGAGATAGACAAAGAATTTGCACAATCATATAAGATACACAAAATAACATGAAGTCAACAAATTAATAATTTCTATTAGATTTAATCACAAGTAAAATATAAAGATCGAACAATCAAAGGGAAATTAAATGATTGAATGATTAACGCACAAAAACTAATTAAGTCAATTTAAAATATTTAATAAAACTAATTGATTAATATTAAGTAAATCAGATGAAATCAATTGATAAAATTAATTGTCATTATAAAGTAACATCGAATAAAAACTAAACAATTAAAAAAACTGATTTAAATAAATAATAATAATAATAATAATAAAAATAAAAAAAAACAAATAGACACAAGTTAGAAAATAAACAATAATAGGGAGGGTGTGTATAGAAATTCGGTGGGCTTACTGAGAAGTCAAGAGGCCCGTGTTTAAATAATGATATAAAAAAACTAGAACTAAAAAAACATTGGGCTTCCACGGACCGGGTCGGGTCAGACCCAAGTCTAGCCCATTTTTTACCTAATAAAGGATCGGGTTATGATAGCCCTAGCCACAACATATCACAACAAAGTGTATTCTCCTAATTTCCATAATTCAAACTCTTTTTCAGTAAAACACTTTTTCAACCTCAAACTCCCTCTAACTTTCCTGATTCAATTTTTCGCTCTAAAAAAAACTTATGCTTTCCTTAATAATCCCTCGGCTCATTGTTCCCTTTCCCACTAAAACCTTTTCTTTGTGTCTCACTCAGCTCCCTCACATGCTTCTGTTTTACAAAAACAATTTTGCCATTGATTCTCACGGTTTCTCCTCTGTAAATCTTTCCTAACAACAACAACAAATTACATTCCTTCAGTTCTTAACTGTAACCAAACCATTCTCTTTACCTTTCAAACACAAACCCAGTTCTTCTCCCTCTTAATTTTCGTTCCAAACAAACAAAAAAGACAACACCTCTCTCATCTTTCAGTACTCGCTAAACAATAACAATGGAACTCCATCTCTCACAGTAAAACTCTCATGCAACAGCCACAACAAAAAAATCATGCTCTCACAGTTCAAACAACAAACAACAACATCTCTCAAATTTTAGAAATTATGCCAGATCCCTAGAACTTCAACCCAAAATTACATGATGATTTCACACAAAATTCACGCAAACAATACAGGACTTGTACTCAACAAGATAAGAGGAATAGAATGGTATAATGAAGTTTAAGAAAATACGAGATGACTTATAAAATTGGAGCTAGTTCAACGATTTTCCGAAAAATCTTCAGGTAAGACAAATTCCTTCCTTCCTTTTTTTTTGTTTCTGTTACAATCTTCTTCTCCTTCTAGTTCACAATTTCTATGGCGATGTGTTGTTGTGAGTCTCCAGATTATGAGGCTTGAAGTTGGAGGAAGGTTCATCCATAGTTTTGGAAATACCTTTTTTAATATTTTTCTTCGTGGGATTCCTTGTGTTGTTTGAGTTGCTTCAAGGTTAGTGGAGAGTGAGGTTATAGAGTTTTGTCGTTGTTGATGAAGTGAGAATGTTATTGTGTTGCATGTATGGAATAGGTGTTACAAGGTGGAGTTGGAGAGAATTTTGGTGAGTTTCTTTTTTTTCCAGTTGTGTTGGAGTCAAATTTATAGAGAAATTATGAATTTGAGAGGGAAATTTTGGGTGAATTAAAACAACAACAAAAACTAGGGTCCTGGTATAATGCTTTCTCTATGCAGTTTTGCTTTAGCCATTTTTGTGCAATTGTTGGACTGGTGTGGTGCAGATTTGGGACAGGTTTGATGTTGTTTTTGTAGGTTTGGGACAAGGTTTTTGTTTACATTATGTAGAGCTATTTGTCTCAATGGACAGTAGAGTTTGTACTGGTTTTGGGCAGAAGTAGCACATCAATAACAATAGGTTTTTGGAATTATTTGCAAGGAATTTGGACTGGTTACAACACTTGAAGATAACTTAAGATTAAGTCTAAGGAAAAAGTACTTGATTAGTTTAAGTCTTGTGTAATTTTATGTAAACAATAAAGTTTTGATGGTGACGATTTGAAAAGGTTTGTAAAGGATAATATTTTGAATGAATTTGGAAAGAATCAAAAGTGTCTTTTCTTGAAACTTGAATGAACCTTGAACAAAATGGACATTGAATGATGATAGATTTTGTTCGATACCACAAATCACACTTGAATCGATAAGTGAACTTATATGCCATGTTTGAAACTTGATTAATCCTTCTTGATGAAGTTATGAATAATGAATGAATGAAACTTGAATTCCTTAAGTTCTTTCAAGGAATTTGAAGAAATCTACGTCAATGGATTTGAACTTGTAAATGGATAGTTGAATCTTGAAAACCTCGAATCAAATTGAATTTAAAGACATTCCTTGAGTGTATCTTCAATTTATCTCCAATGATACCCTAGTTCAAATCTTAAAATCATGGCAACTTGCAAAACGAGCCATAGTATTTGAAATAACAAATAATTCCTTATGAACTTTGGTCAAAATCCACATTAATCTAATAACCTCCAAAACACAAGTGACTTAAAATAAGCAACGAACAATCAAAGAATCCTTGAACTCAATGTCTTGGGGAAACAATTATGGCATTAATTGAAATTAGAAGTTAAGAACATTCCAAATCAAGAAAATGACCTATAATGTTTTAATAAATCCCACGGCCTTCTAAGCTCAATTTGACTTCGATCCTTGAAGAAAACTTGTAGATGACATCACTTATGATAATGCGCCAAAAGAATCTCCTCAATATGTTTAGAATCGATGTAGTTATGATCCTTGAAAGTCGGGCAACAATTACTTGAGATTAAGTTAAAAGTCACAAAGTGACCTCTAAAATATTCGAACTTATGATGATCTTGCGCACATAAACGAATCTTGACTTGTAAAGATAAGTTGGAGGGGAAGTCAAAAGGAACCAAGTGCTCAAAGAATCACTCAAAAATAAAGAAGTTATGATCTTCTGAACTTGATCTTGAAAATATTGACTTTTTGGTCAAAGGGCTTTGGATCAATTTACAAACTCGATCCTTCTTTGCATTCCAAGACATATTGATGCACATGTGGACCAACGATGATGAAATCTTGATTGTTATTTGAGATTATAGGTCATGCTTTGATGAAGTAGGCTTTTAGAATCAATGATTTACCATACTGAACACTTGAGGGATCTAAAACCCTAACTGAGGCACAACATCTGATGCTCTTAATTCAAACTTGTCTTTGTTCATGAAACCAAAGAAACAAAACATACATCTTTATATTTCATTAGAGGTTAGTGATGTATAAGATAAGATGTTAACAACACTCGATAATCTCTACATAAGCAATGCTCAAGGGTGAGAGGATTAAAACCAACCGTGTCTCGTGACCTTGATGTTATATGAAATATGCAAAAATTAAGGTTGGATCTTAGGACAAAAATTAGGGTATGACAGACGCCCCTATTTAAGTTTCTTCTATCCAAAGATATGAAGATTGAAATCTTCGTCTTGACGTGATTGAAGATACTTAAATATAAGAAGACCCAATTTTTTAGCCCTAAGATGCCATGCAATGCTTATGATTATGAATGTAAAATACGAACTCCACAGGGGAAACAAGACATCACTAGGAATAACAAAATAATGTAGACAAAGCTACGACACAAGACCGACTAAGAAAGAAAGTAAAACCAGGAAAATAAATCATTGGGGAACGACACGACTCTGGAGATAACTATGAATGGGGAAAACCAAAATCTCACGGTTAAAGAATCAAAATGCAAATTAAGAATTCAATGGGGAAATTCTTAACAATACAAGCAACAAGCCAACAAGGAATTAATCCTTAAGAAAGGATAACTAACTCGACTGGGAAAGAAAACTTAACTCTGTTGGAGAAAACTTAACTCCGCTGGGGAAAAGAGAACTCGACTCTACTGGGGAAAAGCCCAAAGAGGAGAAAGAGGAAACAAGATAATATCATCTCAATGAGAGTAACATCGACTCACAGATGATTGTAAACTGCAAACTCAGAGTTGAATGTAGAAAAGCATAATAATACCGACTGACAGATTTAGTGGGGAAACTATTGACATCAGTATTGAGATTGGGCAAAGCAAAAATTGACACCAACTCTGAGGTAAAGACTGGGGAGAAAAATGGCTGAAATTAGTACGGAGATTGGGGGAAGAAGCTAATATGATTAACATCAACTTTGCAGTTGGAAAAGAAATGATTGACATTAGTACCGAGACTGGGTAAAGAGAATGATTGATTGACAACAACTCCTAGGTTGGGAAAATCAATTAACATCAGTATTGAGACTAGATAAAGAAATTATTTACATCAGTACCGAGATTGGTAACATCAGTACTGTGACTGGTAATGATTGACATCAATACTGAGACTGGGGAATGAAATGATATACATCAGTACCGAGACTGGTAACATTAGTATTGTGACTGGTAATGATTGACATCAGTACTAAGACTGGGAAATGAAATGATTTACATCAGTACCGAGACTGGTAACATCAGTATTGTGACTGGTAATGATTGTCATCAGTAATAAGATTGAGGAATGAAATGATTTACATTAATACCGAGACTGGTAACATCAGTATTGTGATTGGTAATGATTGGCATCAGTACTGAGACTGGGGAATGAAATTATTTACATTAGTATCGAGACTACTAACATCAGTACTGAAACTGGTAATGATTGACATCAGTACTGATACTGGGAATGAAATTGATATGATTGATATAAAATCTGAGATAAAAGAGTTTGACATCAGTTTTGAGACTGGTAAAGAAATGTTTAACATCAACTATGGGGTTGGGGATTTATGGGGAAACCACTTGCTGTCAGGTAGAGAAAATGATGGGGAATAAAGCTCATCTTCGATGGGTAACCATAAACATATTCTTGATGAGGAGACGAATTATCCAAAGGTGTAAAACAAATGCACTTTCTTAATCTAGGTTTCACGGCCTAAAGAGATCAAAACAATATTGTTGTAGGGGACCAAAGTTCAAACCATGAACAAACCGGAGTGAAACAGTCAACCAAGACTCTACCCAATAAGGAATGAACTCAAATGGGGATATAGAAAGGATATACACTTTCTGTTTAAGACTGGCATTCTATTGGAGAGAGGGTGTACACTCTACAAGGAGAATAAAATATTAACAACATCAAGAAATGCAAGTGAGCAATGAATTCATATTCAGCTATGCATGATATATGTATGAACGGATAAATGTATGTCATGTATATGCTTACAAAACAGACGGAACAAATAAACTAGAGATAATTAAAACATCATAGTACAAAAGATACTCGGCTAATCTAAACAAGATGGAAACATCACTGGAAATAGAACAAAAGCCACCGATGGAGAATGATTCTGCTACAAGGTAAGATCTGTTGAGGATAAGAATCATTCTCAATTAGAAATACCTGGATCAAGGCTTAGCTGGGATCACTAGGGAACACTGGAATCTGATGACATTTGCAAGGAGATCACATATCTTGAAAAATCTCCATTGTTCTTGGAATTAATTTTGGGCACCCCATGTTTACTGCTGATAAGTTGCAGATTGACGGTTCTTTCGAATAAACTTCAATTTTATTAAATGCCAAAAAATTCATGGTTTATGAGAATAAATCGTCTCAAGAGGATTTTACAGAAAACCTGACATCCAAAATTCCCGAGTGTCTTCAAACTCTTAGGGAGATTCGTCAAAACTCGACGTGACTGCTGCAGACCGACTTTATTTGGCACCACATAGTCTTTAAACTTTGCCCCATGAGGGTAAACAAACTGTGAAAGCATCAATTGTGAAAGAAACCTGCCTATGGATAAGGTCTTCAAGCAGCATACCCTTGGATATGATCATTCTTTGAAATGATTTACCAATTACTCAACTGAGTTTCAGGCCTCAAAATATTTAATTCACCATTGGTTCTTATATGTAAGCTTCCTTGACATTAAACAAATGTTTGCAAGCAGAAAATGTTAATTATGAGAATAAAAATTCTAATGCAACAATTATGTAAGTCTTGAAGATTTTATTGAAAAGATGTCGCAAAGCCTTGTGAAAGAATCACTAACTAGGACGTGACATTGATTTTTTTGAATGAAAGATAACAAAAGAAAATGATACCAACACAAGTATTTAGAAAAACTCATGGGAGTTCGGAAACGTTATCTCGTGGAAGTATGCTTTCGAAATAAACTCTGCTTCAATTAGGACTTTTGAGTATTATAATGTGGCATAGTTAACGATTTATGAAACAAAGGATAGAAACTCAAAATTTATTTGTACCCAACCCATTCTTCGTGATGTTCTTCAGTCCAACATTTGTTGGTTTTTGAGTGCGCGTAAAACGGGGCTGAATAAAGTGGATTGCAGATTTTTATTCTTTTATGTGATTATGTTTTTATTTTCTTGTTTGTGTATGAATATGAAAGCGGTAAATACAGAAAATAAAGAACACAATAGATTTATATTGGTTTCCCTCACACTTAGAGAGTACTACAGTCCCCTTACCAACATGTAAGATTTCACTATAGTTAGAATTATCGTACAACCTATCCACATCCAAATATGATTCTTACTATCTAACCTGTAGGGAGATCAAAGGCTTTAACTATCCTTTAATATCCAACCAAGTGCAAGAAGAACAATCCTCTTCAATGCACACAGTTATTTCCAACAATCCTAAAAACAAAGTAACCAATACAAAGTAAAAAGAGAACAAACCTCCCTTAATACTCTCTTGCTTCCAACAATCCTGGACAGCAAGGTTATACCATAATCACTTTGTAAAGAAGTGATTAGAAACAAATTCTTGAAGTAGATATGAAAGTTTATAATCAATGTCAATACCAAGTATTGATCTCTTCTCTTTCAAGACAACAATTCAATGAATATATTACACAAGTGCTCAATACATATGATGAAACTTTTCTAATGATGTATTTGAAAATGTAAGAGTAAAAGTTTCATGCAAGATCAAAATATTAATTAATGCACTTGCTTGAAAATTAGAAACAAAAAGTTGAAATGTATGTTGTGATTGTTGTTATTTTGGGTGTGTGTTTCTACTTCAGAACCATTTGAATTATATACATGTATTGCACCCTTTCAAAAGGGTTTAAATGAATTTATAAATGCAATGTATCATAGACAAATGCAACAAACAAATAACATTCAAAACAGTCTTATTTTTCAAATTTATTTCAGCGGTAACCGGTTACCAGAATGAAGTAACCGGTTACCCAGTGCAGGTAACATTAAAATATTTGAAATGCTGAAGCCTGTAACTGGTTACCATAAACCTGTAACCGGTTACCACTGTATGAAAAAATGAAATAACATTTTTAATGACTTGGAAATGCAATGCTAGTGATATTAAAAGCCATGAAACATGTATGCATAATATTAGACATATTTTGAGTACTATAGTAACATACTATATTGAATTAAAGTCTTGTACCATAATGAAGATCAAATACCAAAGTCTTCTTTAGGAGTAACTTAGCATGCAAGCCAAAAGTTCATTTTGAGTAGATACTTTTTCTTCTTCTTTTTGAGAATGCCTTTTGCCTTGATCATGATGTTTGTAATTATCAAAACATAAACTTGTTAAAGCATGACTCTACAATGTTCAGTTAATTCAGACATGAGCGTGCGTCTCTCAGAAAGAATCTTGTGATGGTTTAAGGAACCAATGAGGCTTTTGGAGTAGCAGTCACCACCTTTTTTTTGTCTTCGTGTTTGCAATCACATGAATTTGTTCTTTGCTGAGGACTTTTCTTTGTAGTCCTTTCTTTGTAATTTTTTGTTTTCGATTTCCTTAACATTTTCCTGGACTAATTCTCTTGAATTGATAGTCCAGCAGGATGCCCTAATGTTTTCCTAAGTTACTTGACTTAGAAGGCTTTTCTTTTTCTTTTGTTTTTTGTTTGAACAAATCGCATGACATTGGCTTGTCTTGACATGTTGAGAGGATTGTGACTGCCTCGTTCCTTGATGGATGAGGGATAACCATTGTGGTTTTACATCTTCTGGACTCATGATATGTGAAGGATAACCATCACGATTTCTCTTCATAAATGCCTTCTTTTGAAATCTGAACGCTTGGTCAAAATAACTGAAAACTACCCTACCCCTGGTTAAATGTGAGGTTTTCTCGTTTAGAAAAGAAACTCCTACTTCAAGGCTCAAAAGGGTTAACAAAGGATTATCTTCCTTATCGTCGGTTTTTGGGTATTTGAAACAATGTATATACATCATCAGCAGAATTTTATTCAAAAGCATACAACCAGAAATTTTTGCGTTTTTCGCTTCATCATCCTCCCTCCAATTTCTACCTAAGCAAGAGAATTGACAACAAGTTGGTATCATAATTCAGAAAAGCAATTTAAAATTGAAAACAAATACGAGTGAAACGAATGGATTTCTTCAAGATAAACCTACTAATTATATTAAGATAATCATTCAAATGCAAACAAGTTCTTACATGCAAACAACGCAATGATAAACAAGAAATATTACAAATGAAAAAGCAAAAAGAAACTAGAGATTGCCAATGTTGAGCAAGGACTTCAGTTAAGTCCATCTAGTGAGAATGTGATAACCTTTGAATCAATGAGGTCTTGGACTTTGTGCTTCAAAATATTGTAATCCTCAGTTGAGAGACCAAGTGTCCTAGAGTGGTACTCGCATCTGGCATTCATGTCGTAATCCACAGGAATAAATGGTAGGGTAGGTCTAGGTTCCCTTAGTTGGACCAAATAATCCTTGAGTAACTGACTATAAGTCATAGGGATCGGGTCAAACCTTCTTGGTGGCCTCCTAGGTCCTTGTTATCGCTATTGTTGTGACTAATGAGCATGAGCTGTAGGAGTTAGATTAACCACTGAAATGACAGAAGCAACCTGTTGATGTTGGTAATTGTTTCTTCCTCTGGATGTCCTCGACCTTCCTTGCAAAACAGCATTGAAATCATGTTCTTTCTTCTTAACATTGTTGGCTGAACCACCATCTAGAGATAGACGCCCTTTACAGATAGATTTTTCTAAGTGGATACCAATGCTCATCATTTTGGAGAAGTTGCTGGGAGCACATGCAACCATCTTCTCATAGTAGAAAGAACTCAGGGTTTTTAAAAAGATCTTGGTCATCTCTTTCTCTTCCATAGGAGGGATAACTTGGGCGGTTACTTCTCTCCAATGATGAGCGTACTCCTTAAATGACTCTTGGTTCTTCTGAGTCATTTCCCTAAGTTGATCATGGTCATGTGCCATGTCCACATTGTACTTGTATTTCCTAACAAAGTGTAATACGGTGGGAGAACTAACTTTACTGGTTTTGCATTTTTATCACAAGTGTTGCAAATAGCAATTCGCCACTGACTTTTCTTTTATATTATAAATAAAATGGTGAAAAGAATAGGAAAAACCTTTTAGAATTTGCTTGAGTTCGGGGGGTAGATTATGAAAAGGGAAGGTGTTAGCACCATTTTCATCCGTAGTTATCTACGGGCTCTTAATCGCTTGCTCACTTTTGAAATGCTTTGTGTGTTTTTGCTTGAAAATACTTTGAAAATTCCTAAGTATGACAATTTTGTAATGATTCTCATATCAATTGGGAATGTATACAAAATGTTTTATTTTGAAAGATATTTCATAAAAGTGTTTGTGAAAAAAATGTTTTCTTTTGTGTGAGCAAGTGATTAACAGTATTCTACCCTTATTCAAAAGTCTTTCGCTTTATTTTCCTCTTCCTTTAGATGGTGCTATCCTACCATTAGTTAGTAGGAAGCCCTATCATTGGATGTTTTGAGCAACAAACGTAGGTTCGTCGTTATGGTCATTGAAGGCAACATGTAGGATACTTTATCAATTTTATCGTAAGGGACTAAGATCGTTTACCAAAGGAAGTATCAAAGGGTCATTAAGGGACTACGATCTTCCAACCGAGGGTCTTTGCTAAAGCGTCCCACGTTTGAGGGACATGACTGTTTTTATCCGAAGGAAACAAGCAAGGTTACCCTAGAGGTGTGTGTATGTGTGAATAGTGTTTTGATTTCAGTTAATTTGTCTTGAGATTAGGTTTTCTACCATTTATTTTTAAATATTGTCATACAATCCTATTAAACTAGGCAGTTATAAGGAAAGCAGTAAAAGCAGAAAATAAATGTCCCACGCTATTACAAAGCTTCGGGGAAGGGGGTACAAACCACAAAAATTGGGGGAAAGAAAGCAAATAAACCCTAATTAATCTATTACATTCTGTAAGCAGTTACAATAATAGGAAAAATTAATAAAATATGCGGCAGTAATAACATATATGCGAAATTATAAAAGGAAAAGAAAAGAGAAAATTTGTTTTGATTGTTTGATAGAAAATAGTTTAATGATTAACCTAAAACCTAGTTGATTTTAATTAAATAGAAAAAGTTAGGTAATTAAATTAAATAAAACCCTAAAATCTAAGTTGATTTTAATTTAATTAAGAAAATAGTTAATTAGTGAAAAACCTACAATTAATTAAAACCTAAAATTAACTAAAACCTAAAATTAATTAACCTAAAAATTAAATTAGGTTTTTTTTGTGTAAAAAAAAAGGTTTGTGAAATAAGTTTTGTGGTTAAGTGAATTTAGGGTTGGAAAAGACAAATTGGTTAGAAACCAAAAACAAACATGAAAATGCCAGGGGCAGATGTTGAACCTAAAATTAAATTAAAAACCTAAAATTAAATTATTTGAGTTTATTATGAAAAATCAAAGGTTTGTGAAAAGTGTTAGGTTTTATTAAAAAAGTTTTAAACAGAAAGAAGGAAAATAGGTAAAAGGATAAATAGAATGGAAGAAAAGTAAAACCACTGAGTCATGCATTAGTTGGTGTTATAATCTAATCTCAGCGTGTTTTTGTAATAAACCTGCATGGGACCATTACGATAGTACAAACCTGTAGTATTGAATCTCAAGAACACATTAAACAAATTAGTATATCATGAAATACAAAGAAAACGAATTTATGAAATTTTGTAATTTTAAAACTGATATAGCATATATGAATGCTTTTATACCATTTTGATTATGGAGATCAAACCATCCTTACCCTACTGAGTTCCTGAAAGTGAATGATATGGCTTGTTTGAAGTGAAAAGGGTTTGTAACAAGGATTTCAAGATTTCTAGGATTCTTGAAAGAATTTGATATTTTGACAAGGTTGTGGCAAGGTTTTTTCGTGTCCATGTTTATATGAAAAGAATGAGATTATGTAATGGAAATTAGAGCAAAGATATGGGATTTGAATGTGCAATTGGGCCTCCAATAACCACAAGCAATAGTACAGATTTTTAATCACTTGAGTCTGACACATTCCAGGATAAATCACAGACACCTCAATGAAATTTTTGAAGTTGAAATGTGAAAACAAAATGCAGCCGACATCGAGAACAAACTCATGTCTGAAAATGGGCTCAATTGGATAAATAGTGAATTAGTTATGAATTTTTGAAGTTTTGCCTCAGATAAACTTATTTTGGGCTCCAGTGTCAACTCTAACACATTCTTCAAATAAAATGGTATTGACCTGAGCAGAATATGGTCTTGACTTTAGAAGAAAACTTGTATATCTCTGAGTTAATGACCTTGTGTAAAAAGATTGGCCCGATCAGATAAAAATTGACTGAGTTATGATTTTTTGAATACGGAGCAGATAAACATATGTCACAATTTTCCTGTGCAAAAACACTTGATAAATCCTTATTTTTGGAGACTTTCTGAATGAAATTGGCTTCCGACCGTGAGAGATGAAAACATAGATGACGTCAATACGGTTAAAGGGTTAACAGCTAACCTGATAAGCATAAGCCAATTATGTGATCAAGTATTCAAAGTTAACTTCACCAAGGAAGAATGTCTTGTGTGCAATGAAAAGAATGAAGTTATTATGAAAGGGATCATATCTAAAGACAATTGTTATCTATGGGTTCCTCAAGAGTTTAACCTCTCCTCAACATGTGTTTTATCCAAAGAGAATAAAGTTAAACTATGGCATCAAAATTGGGACACTTGCATCTGAAAGGTATGAAAAGAATTATATCTGAAGAAGTAGTGAGAGGGATTCCTAAGCTTAAAATAGAAGAAGGAAGGGTATGTGGTGACTTCCAAATTAGAAAGAAGACTAAGATGTCATATCAGAAGATTCAACATCTTACTACATCAAACGTTTTAGAACTTCTTCACATGGACTTGATGGGACCTATGTAGGTTGAAAGTCTTGGTGGTAAGAAGTATGCCTATGTTGTTGTAGATGACTTTTCCAGATACACATGGATAAGCTTTATTAGAGAAAAATCAGAAACTTTTTAAGTGTTCAAAGATCTTTGTCAAAAACTTCAAAGGGCAAAGGAGAGCCATGTCATAAGAATCAAAAGTGATCATGGAAAGGAATTTGAGAACAACAAATTTGCTGAGTTTTGCTCTTCTGAAGGAATCATCCATGAATTATCTTCTCCCATTACTCCTCAACAGAATTGGATTGTAGAACACAAGAATAGAACTCTCCAAGAATCTTCTAGAGCCATGATTCATTCTAAGAAGCTACCCTACCATTTTTGGGATGAAGCAATGAATATTGCGTGCTATATCCATAACAGAGTCACTCTAAGGAAAGTCACTTCAGCTACTTTGTATGAAATATGGAAGGGAAGAAAACCAACTGTTAAATATTTTCATGTTTTTGGAAGTAAATGTTACATCTTAGCTGATCATGAACAAAGGAGAAAGATGGATCCCAAGAGTGATGAAGGAATATTCTTGGGTTACTCTACAAACAGCAGAGCTTACAGAGTTTTTAATTCCAGAACCAAAGTTATGGTGGAATCAATAAATGTTACTATTGATGATAGAGGATGGAATATTGAAAGAGATGTCTTAGAAGATGTTGGAACATCTTTGCCTAATAGTCCAACTGAATCAAATGACACAAGTATTGATTCTAATCCTCCTAAGAAGATCCTCAGCCTAGTCACCTCAGTAAAGGACCTTCAATTAGAACTCAGGAAGATCATCCTAAGGAGCTTATCATAGAAGATCCAAACAAAGGAGTTACTACCAAATCAAGAGAAGGGATTTCAAACTCTTGCTTTGTATAAAAAATTGAGCCTAAAAATGTCAAATAGGTCCTAACTGATGAATTCTGGATTAATGCTATGAAAGAGGAGCTAGAACAATTAAGTAGGAATGAAGTTTGGGATCTGGTTCCAAGACCTGAAGGGATAAAGATGATTGGCACTAAATTAGTATAAAAGAATAAATATGATGAAAAAGGGGAGGTCACTAGAAATAAGGAAAGGTTAGTTGCACAAGGATACACTCAAATTGAAGGAGTGGACTTTGATGAAACCTTTGCTCCTGTGGCCAGACTTGAGTCAATCAGACTACTATTGGGAGTTGCATGCATACTGAAATTTAAATTGTTTCAAATGGATGTAAAAAGTACCTTCTTAAATGGCTATCTGAATGAAGAAGTTTATGTGGAACAACCAAAGGGATTTTTTGATCCAAGTTTTCCTAAACATGTCTATAAACTGAAGAAAGCTCTGTATGGATTGAAGCAAGCTCCAAGAGCTTGGTATGAGAGACTGGCAGAATTCCTTGGGGAGAATGGATATAGGAAAGGTGGCATAGACAAAAACCTCTTTGTCAAAGAAGAAGAAGGGAAGATTATGATTGCTCAAATTTATGTTGATGATATTGTATTTGGTGGGGTGTCAAATGAGATGGTTCAACATTTTGTCAAGCAAATGCAGTCTGAATTTGAGATGAGTCTTGTTGGTGAATTAACCTATTTTCTTGGTATGCAAGTTAAACAAATGGAAGATTCCATATTTTTATCTCAGAGCAAGTATGCCAAGAATATAATAAAGAAGTTTAGGATGGAGAATGCCAATCACAAAAGAACCCATGCTCCCACACATCTGAAGTTGACTAAAGATGAAAAAGGAGTAAGTGTAGATCAAAGTCTCTACAAAAGCATGATAGGAAGTCTTCTATATCTCACAGCTAGCAGACCAGACATTTCCTTTGCTATAGGTGTGTGTGCAAGATATCAAGTTGATCCTAAAGTTAGCCATGCCAACCATGTGAAGAGGATTCTTAAATATGTGAATGGGACAAGTGACTATGGTATGATGTACTCTCATGGATCAAACTCTGCCTTAACTAGTTTTTGTGATGCTGATTAGGCAGGAAGTACTGATGATAGAAAAAGTACATTAGGAGGATGCTTCTTTCTGGGAAATAATCTTATATCATGGTTCATCAAGAAGAAAAATTGTGTATCTTTGTCCACTGTTGAGGCTGAGTATATTACTGCATGAAGCAGTTGTTCTCAATTGGTTTGGATGAAACAAATGTTAACATAATACAATGTCAAACAAGATGTCATGACATTATTCTGTTACAATTTAAGTTCCATAAACATATCAAAGAATCTCATTCAATACAGCAGGATCAAGCATATTGACATCCGTCATCACTTCATAAGAGAGCTTGTTGAAGAAAAGATCGTTGCCTTAGAACATGTAGCCACTGAATTGCAATTGGCTGACATCTTTACAAAGGCTTTGGATGCTAATCAATTTGAGAATTTAAGAGGAAAATTAGGGATCTATTTATATGAGTGTTTGTAGCTATTAAAAGTGTGTGGGAATATCATTAAAGTGATATTGTATTATATGTGTTTCCAACAAATAAAATTTAGAAACAATCATTACAAGACTGCCTCAAATTGTTTCCCACACACTACAAAATTTCTTCTCTCTACTTTCACAAACTCTTCATTCTCTTCCACAAAAAAAGGACCCTTTCCATTCTTCATCTCCTTGCTCAAAAATTCTCAAACATATCTCAACATCACACATCATCTTCCACAAAATCTGCTAATGAAAATTTTTCCCTTGACTGAGTACTTGATGTTACTCCTCTATCAACAATCCCTCCCCTTGAGAAAAGGTCAAGAAACCTAGATCATCACCTGCTAAGAAATCCAAAGATGATAAAGGAAAATTTTCTACTGCAACTAACAATAGGACAGAAGAAGAAATTGTTAATATTGATAGAAGCATCAGAAGTCTAGTAGACAGAGTATTAAATGAAAGCTTTGTTGTGGATGGGATTTCTACTCCCCTTGCTCGCATGCCTCCTCCTGTTGACAAAGGAAGTAATCCTAAAAATACTGATGTTGAATCATCCATTTTCAAGAAAGATGATGCTGAAAGCAAACTTGAGAAGCTTGCTACCTCTGCACTAAAAGAAGTGGAAGAAGAAAATGTTGAACAAGATGTTGAGGAAAATGTTGAACAAGGTGCTACTACCTCCAAGGATGGAAAAGGTCACAATGCTGAGAATGTTGTTAATGTAGATGAGCTATCTGATAATGAGCTTATTACTAATGTGGTTCCTGGTATTGCAAGAAGGCTAAAGTCCAGGAAAGTGGAGGATGCAAGTGTCACACCCCCTACCAAAACAACCAAGAAGAAAATCATGTATGGACCCCCAAAGCCAGGAAGTAAAGTGGTTCCTCTCTCTAGCAAAATAAAAGCTAGACCTGTTAGCTCCATAGATGATGATGAGGATGCTGTAAAAAGATCCAAGAATAAGAAGAAAGTTGTGGTTGTTGAAGAAGTTGACTCAGGCTATGATGTCGAGCAAGATGTCCAGGACATCTTTCCTATCAAAAAGACTGCAAACAAGAATATTTCTGTTAGGGTTCCTGATGCCCCACTTGACAACATCTCCTTCCACTCTGTTGGGAATGATGAAAAGTGGAAGTATGTGTATCAAAGAAGGATTTCCCTGGAGAGAGAACTAAGAGCTGGTGCTTTGGAATGTAAAGAAATCATGGAGTTGATCTCTTATGCTGGATTGATGAAAAAAGTTACCAGGTTTTCCAATTGCTATGAAACTCTTGTTAAGGAGTTTATTATTAATATTCCTGTTGATTGTGCTGACCATAAAAGTAAGGAGTATAGAAAGGTTTTTGTTAGAGGAAAATGTGTAGAATTTTCACCTGCCTTTATAAATAGATTTCTAGAAAGGTCTGATGATGTCTGTTGTGAGCTGGAAGTAACAGACAATCAAGTGTGCAGAGCCATTACTGCTAATTAAGTGAGTGAGTGGCCCATGAAAAACACACTTCCTGTCAGCAAACTGAGTGTGAAATATGCTATTTTATATAGGATTAGAGTTGCAAATTGGGTTCCCACTAATCACACTTCAACCATCTCCATTAGATTAGGAAAGTTCATTTATGTTATTGGAAACCAGAAACATTTTGATTATGGGACTTATATATTTGATCTGACCATCAAACATGCAGGAACTTGTGCCATTAAGATACCATTTGCTTTTCCTTCCCTCCTCTGTGGAATTATCCTAAATCAGCATCCTGGAATCCTAAATGGAAATGATGTAGTGTGCAATAGGGAGTCTTCCTTTACCCTTCATTTTAAGCTTTTTTCAGGAAAACATGTCCCAGACATTGTTTTAACATCTGCACCTACTGAAAAGACCTCCACCAAGGATGATATGATCAAAGAATTAAGATAAACCTGCAAGGAATTGGATGATGTTATCAGAGTTAGCTCAGTAAGGAAGCTAACCTTTGAAAAGACGATCAAGGACCTGCAAAAGGACAGCAACCTTAATTATACAATGAACTCTGAAGGTGAAGACTCTAGTGAGGAAGAAAGTTCTGGCTCAGACAAGTCAACTGGTCCTGATGATAGTTAGACTAATTGATGTTTCTTTATATGATCCTTTGTTTCCTTTTTTATGGAACTTGCATGTGCTTGACATTTGAATTATATGGTATGTACCCTAATACTGATATTCTCTTGAATACATCCTTATATTTGGCATATTATGACTAAAAATGGGGAGAGAAAGTGAGTGTGAATGACTAACCACTGACCATTAACTGACCACTGGCCATTAATTGAGGGGGAGCCTCATGTCTCAGAAGATGTTTTGACATCTTCCTTTGCTAGCAGCTAACTACTAACTAAGTTTATGTTTTGATTTCTTTGCTTATGCTGCTGCTTTGATATTGATAATGCTCTGATAATATGCTCTGATAATGTTTTAGCCAAAATTTATCAAAGGGGGGAGTTTGTAAGTGTTTGTTGGCAGCAATTTTAGTAAAACAATGTGTTGTTAATGTTTTGCTAAATGTATTGACATTTGTAGCAAACTATTTTGTATGATGTCAAAGCAGATGTCTTGGCATCTGCCTCCTGAACTGATCTCAGTCCAACATCAGTTTAAGTTTTCTGTTTCCTATTTTCCAACGCTCTATAACTCAAGATTTGTAACTCACAGGCAGCGAAAAATATGGAGGAATATTTGTCAAAGTGCATGGATTTTATCTTGACCCGTTTTATGGAAATATTCAAAAGAATTGAATATTGGATTTTAAAGCCCAAGTCCACAGCTGCACATATATAAGGACTTGCTTCCTTATTCAAACCACTGCAACTATTGAAGAAAAATACTTTCTTTCTGTTTTAAAAATTCTAAGTCTTTTAATTGTCAAACACTCTAGTATTGATTGAATACATGTGTTGTTATTTGGGTTGTTAATTGTGTATCATTCATAAGCTTTTAAGAATTTAATGATTAAAGTGTTTTAAACTTATTATTTCTGTTAGTTTTCACTATAAGTGATTGAAGGGATTTGAGGAGGGCCTCATACCTAGGTGAGTCTTAGGTAGAAGTATAGCACGGGTAGTGATTAAGTGATTAGATCGTAAATGGGTTATTTAATGAGGATTTATGAATTGATATTATTTAGTGGACTTGTCCCTGGCTTGGTAGCCCCCAGAGTAGGTGTTGTTGTACACTGAACTGGGTGAATAATCTCTTGTGTTTTTACTGCTTTTGATTTTACTGCAGTTTACTTGCAAATAGATATTTGTGTCGGACATCTCATTCGACATCATATATATGATACCAGAATTTCACTGCTTGTGAGTTTTGAACTTGTTTTAGTCTGATTCTGATACATGTATGCTTTGCTGCCCGGATATTGCAAATACCTTGTAAATATTTGTTAAAATGTTATTTGATGCTTATTTGAGCATGTTTGTGCGTTTATGGACAGTTGCTGTCGAGTTATATCATTTTCGACGCGAATTTTTGAGTAATGTTGTGTTATAGTGCAATGCTGCCCGTTTTTGGTAAGTTGAGCTTAAGGAATGACTTACTTGATGGTAAATTCTCAAGGGAGTTTGTTTTGGTACTTGGACGACATCTATGTCAAGTTTTGATGGTTTTAGACTGATATTTTGTGTGATGTCATGTGTCGGTGCAACTATTCTCGGTTTGGTAAGTTGGTGGAAACGTGCGATTTAATTGTTGTTTGGTGCACAAGTAGGTTTGTTTTGGCATTTTTTTGGTATTGACATTGAGTTTATGCAGTTTTCGATCGATATTTTGTGTGGTTCATAAAATAACAACATTGCTGCCCGGTTTTTGGTTTTCACCTTCTGATGCTTGTGAGGACTTGGTTCCTTTGAATTTACTATTGTTTTTGAGTTGTGATTTGATACTTGAGTTTAGCTTATGATTCCTTGTTAATTGCTAACTCGTTTTATAACTTGTGCAAGTTTCCGAAGACTCTGTTGTGTGACACGCGATGTTTAGATTATTATTTGGCTGTATAGACTTGTCTTGTGTAGGGACTTTGACTCTATTGCTTGGTGAAGCTTACACAAAGTTTTCTGGGTTTCTTTGTTTTGCTTGCTTGTTGCGAACTCTTTTTCGTTTGGTATTGTTTCGATTCTTTTTAATTATGCATTGTATTCTCTTTTCCTTGCCATGAGAAGTAGGAATATAGATGCATGACTAGGAGTCCCTACTTTATGTGGGCAAATATGTTTAAAGACCTTTAGAAGGCATTTTTGTGTGCACATTTTCTTGTGTTTGTTTGTGTGCAAAAGACCTCGACGAAGGCAAATCCCATTTCCCTCCCATTTCCCATTTTATTTTGTGCTTTTTATCGAGTCAATAAGTGGAACAAAGGGTCCACAATCGACCCTCACACTTTCTAGTCTGGGTCATTCTTAGCTCGCATCATATGTTGATACTTTGAACCGTGCACATTCTTGTCCGTTGAGTCAAATAAAATGGAAAAGGGTTTGTAACCAACCCCCATGCTTTATCATTTGTTTCGACGATGTTAGCTCACATTTCTTTAAATGTTGACGCTCTGAGTTGTTACTCGATGTTGGTGCTTGATCAAATCAAGTGGAAAGAGTTCCTTACTCCCACTCTGAGATCCATTGGACTTTTTATTTTTTGTTAGCTCGCACTCGATTTTATTTTGGTTTTGGTTCGACTTTGTTTGATTGCATTTGTGCTTGTGTTTTTCTTTACACCTTTTTATGTTCCCTTAGGATGCACTTATTTCGTTTACGATGCAAGTTAGACATTAGGATTGTGATCCATGCATGCTAACTTAGGTAGAGATTTCCCTTTGTTATCCAAACCTTAGGACCGTCATTGTATGATAACATTAGGGATAGAGATAGATAGTTTCCCTTAGATGTTTTTCTTTCCCTTTTGCATGATTAAGACTAAAACTCTTTTCTTTGACAAATGCATAAAAAACTCTAACAGTTCTTAAACCCTTTTTCAAGGTAAAAAACATCAACCAATCCAAACTCTTTCGCCCTCAGGCCTTTTCTTTGAAACTCTCAAAAGGATGTGTTAATTCTACTCTATGCAATACGATGCATAAATCCCCAAAGGTTGGGGGTCACTATGTCTACTTGCTAGAGCATGAATGTAGCATTATCCACCTTCAGGCACTTTTTCTTTTGAAAGTACCTCTTCAGGTAAGAACATTTTAATTCCTTCCTATGCCAACGTGTGAGTCTCCAAAGGTCGAGTTGCGGTAGAAAGCGAAATTAATATTGTTCATAAAAAACATAAAACAATCAGAAACTTTTGATTCATACTATGACGCTCTAATTCCTTAAAGGGATACGTAGGAATTTGGTCGCGGGGCCTAAGCAAGCAAAAATTTGTAAATATTCCTTCTTTTCCCCGTTTTTTCTTTTGCATGCATTCCCTCTTTGCACGTTTCCTTTAACTCATAAGGTTTAGATTAGAATACACCCTTTGATTAGAACAACAAGACTAGATCCCGTGGAGTACCACAGACGTGAGGGGTACTAATACCTTCCCATTGCGTAATCGACTCCCTTACCTGTATCTCTCGGTCGTGAGACCTTGATTTCACCCTTCTCAGGTTTAGTCGATGCTTACCTTTCCCTTCCTGTGGGATAAAAAATGTTAGATGGCGACTTCATTTATTACCCCGATGATTGTTCGACCGGTTGTTTCAGCTGATGACTTCACTGGGGATAGATTGACCAAATACTAGTCCATCCTGGAGTCACTCCTAGCTCTTGTTTTCTTTTCTTTGGGTGTTTATTTCTTTTAGCTTTATGGCTTGTGCATATGTATATATGTTTATCTGTGTATATGTTCATATGTATATATGTGTGCATTCATCTGCATATGGATAATTGTTTCTATTATTATGTAATATTGTTATGTTGTGTTGTTTCATTGGTGGGAGGGTGTTACATGAGGTAAAAGGCCCATTACCCGGGTTAGTGTACACCTAGGTTATAGTGGATACTCATGTCGAATCCCGTCTTCCGTTGGCACGTGTGAGGATACATGAGATACCACACACAGATGAGGTTCTCTTGATAATGCCTTTGTCTTGCACCCTTTGTGCAGAGATGAGGTGTTATAATAGAGGACTCCCGACTCTGGTTTCCACTAGAAGCCATGTTCTGATTAGAATTTATCCGTGAGGTGGGGTGGGAATTATTCTTACAGGTACAAATATTGATTCTTTGACACTTGGTTCTCTAGTATTCTGAAGTGATCTAGACCTTTGATTCTGTTACATGTGACCATGACTCTGTTATCTGCACAGTAGTGGTTCAGTTTATGGAAGCCATGATCTTATTGCATTCATGAAACATTTTGTTAACCACATTTTTAACATACATGTTTTCTTATTTCCAGGATCTCTAGTCTTTGAGTCTTGTTGGTTAGGTTGCCTTTGAAGATGGATACTGAGAAGAAAGACAACCAAAGATATCATTTTGTTTACAAGTTCTATGTGCCAGTTCTTGATAACCTTCTCCTGCTAGTCAAGATGTCTCCTCCCGAGAATGTTGATACCTTTACGAAATATTATGGGAGAATTTTGATGTGTCTAAAGTCGCCTCTCAGTGAGTACCAGAAGGATACCTTCCAAGCTCTATTTCAGTTTTATGACCGTAGCCTGAGATGCTTCATGTTCTCTGGCTATTTGTTGTCACCGACTTTGGAAGAGTATTCCACTATCTTGGACATTCCTATATTGCACCAAGTTCATTTCCATACTTCTATGAAGAAACATGATGCTTATTAGATTGATGTCGCCCTTTATTTGGGCGAATATGTTATAAAGGCCAACTTTGCAAAGAAATAACTTGCACACAGTTTTCATTTTAGTTTTCTGTTGAAGGAAGCTAAAGCCAAGGATGAAAAGAAAGATTGGAAGGGTTTCAATTCTATCTTAACTTGTTGCATTTACAGGATAGTTTTCTTTCTCAATTAGATCAAGTTTGTTGACGAGAATGTTGTTTCCATATTCATGCAAAGAAATCATGTGCTAACTCTCCTGGGAGAAGTTTATCATTCCATACACTCCATAAATTACAAGGGAAAGGTGTAGTTGTTCATTGTTACGCTCCATTGTTGTATCATTGGTTTAGAGGTCATCTTCTTTGTCATGGTGCTTTTATTGATACTCTAAACTTTGAAATGGGATCCAAGGCTGATGGGGCTCACCTCTAAATATATTAACTGGTATAAGCATGATTTGTCTAGGACCGAGAGTAACGAGGTAATATTCAGTTGTGAGGAATTATTTAATGTACCTCTCATGGGTATAAGGGGTGGAATTAACTATAATCCGACTCTTTCTCGAAGAGAGTTGGGATATGCTCTGAAAGGACCACCTGAAAAGGAGCATGTGTGGGAATCCTTGTTATATGATGTGCCTGATAGTACCGGATGGATGGATTGAGATATCAAAGCTTGGAGAAGCATTCACTTTGAAGAAGGACAATATTTTTGTAAGAAATATCCCACAACTTATGCGCCTTACATTCAGTGGATTAAAGAAATAGACAAAGATCGTCGTTGTCCTTTTGCCATAGAAAAGCCTTTGTACCCTTAAGAGCCGGATCAACTTGATGTTGTACCAAAGGGGGATTATGAGCTAGTGCAAGCTCAGAATCGACGATTTCTTGAGGAACGTGAGACTATGGTGGTAAAGTGTCTTGTGGCTACCCAAGAGAAGACTCGGCTAGCCCACCAACTCAAAAAGTTCAAGGGAGAGATGTCAGAGGTTGTAAAAAAGAAACCAAGGGTTGAAGATAATGTTGTTTCCTTGGAAGATCGCCAGAAAATTATTGCTAAGATTGAAAAGAAATACAAACAGAAGTGCCAAGATTGTGAGATCCTTAAAGCATCCAAAGTTGAATTGGATAAGAGGTACAAGACCAAGATTGAAGGGTTGGAGAAGCATCTTCTAGTCAAAGAATCCCAGCTTGAGGAAGAGAGCACCCAGAGGATCGCGATAGAAACTATGCTCAAGGGGAGAAATATTCAACTAGCACAGGCCATAGAAGAAATTGTGAAGCTTAAGATTCAAATAGGAGGCCAAGGATTCATGAGCTATCCGTTGTCGGATGTTTAGATTTTGTATTTTTCTGTTTTCAAAAGATCATCATCAGGCTTGTTGATGGGATCTCTCATTTTCTATTGTAATACTTTCGGTACTGGTCTTTGAACTATTTGTATTCCTTTGTGTTCATGTTTAATGAGAATCTGGATTATTGGTATTCACTATCTTGTCTCCCACTCTCTCCTAATAACTTGAGTCAAAGCTCTAGGACCCTAGAAATATTTAAACATGCCATTGTATGCATTACATGCACTCATGCATTCATTTATTTCATATCATAACAGGTCAATGACAGCGGGTCTTCTTTTTTCTGATATGGTTCTTTTCAGATATTTCTACTTCCAATTCTCATCGATAGAACACCTGAGGTAATTCAAGAAGACAGGTGGAACAAATTCAAGCTGATGTTACTGCTATGGGTGTCAAGATGGAAACTCAGGTTGAATAGTTAATGGAGATCATGCAGAATATGGCTTGTCAGCAGGAAGAGTTGAGATCCTTAATTGTGATACCTTCTGCAACTACAGGTAATGGGAATGGAACTTTGAATCCTCCTCTGGGAGATATTGGAAATCTTGTTGGGGTTACTGTCAATAATATTGCTGGTAATCCAGGAAGTCAGAATCTGACTGGTAATGTTATTGGTAATTTTCAGAATGGTCTTGCTATTAACCTTGGTAATCCTGCTGGTAATAATCAAGGTATTCCTGCGATTCAAGTTGTGGGAAATCATCCTTCACCCACTCCTCCTCGTCAGAACAATGAATAACCTTTCATTTAGTCAAGACTTGTTCGCATACCTGTTCATCAGCTTGAAGAGGATAACTATGAGGACTGGATTTCTAATGTTGAAGAACCTACCGAAGTTAATAAGAAGCTGCATATGCTCGAGGATTGTATGAAAGCTTTTAAGAATCAAGGTGTCGTGGGCCTTGAAATTACTGATTTGGACTAGTCCCTGGAGTGAAAATTCCTCCGAAATTTAAAATTTTGGACTTTATGAAGTACAAAGGCACCCCCTGTCCAAGGACACATGTCAAGTATTACTACAGGAGGATGTCAGCATACTCCGGTGATGAGAAGCTACTCATGCACTTCTTTCAGGACATTTTTACTGGTGGGCTGTTAAAATGGTATATGCAACTTGAGAGAAACTGTATCCGTACCTGGAAAGAGCTAGCTGAAGCTTTTGTCTAGCATTATCGATACGACTCTGACATGGCGCCTACGAGAACTCAGTGACAGAATTTTTCACAGAAGCAGGATGAGTCATTTAAGGAATAAGCACAAAGGTGGCGTGAAATGGCGGCTAGGTTCCAACCGCCAATGATGGAAAGAGAAATGATTGACATTTTTACCAGCACCCTGCAAGGGGCACTACTATACTTCTTGTAGTATTTCCAATACTTTTGCTGAATTGGTAACCTACGGGGAAAGAATTAAAGTTATAATTAAGATTGGAAAGATTCAGAAGGATGTATCTAGAGTTAATGCAGGTAATGCTAAGAAGTCTTTTAGTGGCTACCAGAAAAAGAAAGAAGGCGAAGCCAGTTTGCTATATGTGTGAAAGGGTAAAGGAAAAGCTCATCAGGAGTCTGATCATCAGATTGTTGTTGTGACAATCCCAACGGTTGCACCTTAGCGACAAGCGTATGCGTCATTTCAGGGCAATCAACAGGGGCAGAGGCGACCTCCTAGAAAGATGGATGCACTTCCTATGTCTTATGTTGAATTACTACCTTAGTTACTCAAGCTGAAGTTGGTTGAGAAGTATACCTTACATATTAATCCTGAAAAGTTTCCACCGAACTTTAATGCTAATGCCCAGTGTGGTTTTCATTTTGGTGCGCAGGGGCATACCATTAAGAATTATATAGCATTTAAACACAAAGTACATGACTTACTCGACTCGCAAGCTATCAATTTTGGACCAACGCCAGCACCCAATATTATTCAGTAACCCTTACCACCTCATGGGGGAACTGTTATTAATGCCATCATTGAAGACGAAAGTCTAAATCTGGTTATGGATGTAAACCAACTAATTACACCTCTATCATTTTTGAAAGAGCAGATGTCGAAGAAAGGCGTATTCTTGGGTTAGGGTATTGACTGTGAATATTATTTGATTTAGCTAAAGGGTTGTAAATGTATGAAAGATTAAATTGAGAGATTGATCAACAAAGGAACTCTTCAATTTGAACGTGTAGTTGTTAAGACTAAGGTTAAGGAGTATGAGGTTGACGTCATTACTATTCCCTTTAAGTCCAAGACAATTCATGTGCTTGTCACGATTCCGATTCATGTTAAGAAGTCGCCATTGACCATCACTCTACTTGGTCCAGTGTCGTATGTCAGTGAAAAGGAAGTTCCTCGGAACTACGGTGGTTAATTTTACTATCAGGGGCAGAAGCATGTTGTGGAGAAGCCTGAGAAAAGTAAAAATGAGGAAGATAAGCATGAAGTTCATGACATGGTCAGTGAAAGCAGGACTACCCGAAGTGGTCGAATTTTCTCTTCGCCTAGCATACCAGAAAGAGGTGTCGATGCCTTGGATAAGGCTAAAGGCAAGAAGACATGGTTAATAGTTCAAAATCAGTGAAGAATCCTCCTGTTCCAACTTTGAATTCCGAGATAGCCAAAGATGTGACAGAGTTGATGAAGTATATAAAGAAGAGGGATTACAAGATAATCGATCAGTTGAGCCATATGCCTTCAAATATTTCGATTTTTTCTTTGCTCTAGGGTTCTGAATCTCACAGAAATGCGTTGATGAAGTTATTGGGAACTTATTTTATTCCTCAAGAAATTTCAGTGAATCAATTTGAAGGAATCGTGGCCAGTATCTCTGCGAGCAATGGGTTGAGTTTCACCGATTTCGATTTACCTCCTGAAGGGAGGAAGCATAACAAGGCACTGCATATCTCAATGGATATTGCAAGGACTAACTTATCCCGTGTGTTGGTTGACATGGGATCGTCCCTCAATGTTTTTCCAAAGTCTGCTCTCATGAAGTTGGACTACGAAGGGGTTGTGCTGAGGCCCAGCAAAGAGTTGTATTTTGCGAAGTTGATTTTCCTATAAAAATAGGTCCTCGGGTCTTCAACGCGACATTATTTATCATGGATATGAATCCTTCCTATCTGTAACACGGTGGAAGAACTGACTTTGGATGTTTTGCGTTTGATTGCAACGGTTAGCAAGTGTCGCCATCGACTTTTCTTTTATCCAAAAGGAAACGTGGAAAAGAACAGGAAAGACCTTTGAGATTATTTCTTGAGTTCGGGGGGTAGATTATAAAAAGGGAAGGTATTAGCACCCTTTTCATTCATAGTTATCTATGGGCTCTTAGTTGCTTGCGAGATCACTTGCTTTGTTTGAAAATGTGCTTTGTGGTGGTTTTTTGAAAGTAATTTTGAAAAGGCGCTTTCTTTTAGGCAAACTTTGTAATGGTTCTCGTTCGTAAGAACGTATATAAAGTGTTAGACTTTTGAAAATATCTCATGCTTTGAAAGTGTTTGGTGTTTGTGATACGGTGGGAAAACTGACTTGAAGGTTTTGCGTTTGATCGCAAATGTTGCGGTTAGCAAGAGTCGCCACCGACTTTTCTTTTATCCAAAAGGAAAGGTGAAAAAGCACAGGAAAGACCTTTGAAATTGTTTCTTGAGTTCGGGGGGGTAGATTATGAAAAGGAAGGTATTAGCACCCTTTTCATCCATGGTTTTCCATGGGATCTTAGTTACTTGCTAGATCACTTTCTTTTTTGTTTGAAATTGTGCTTTGTGTGGTTTTTTTGAAAGTATTTTGTAAAGAGGCCATTGTCTAGGCAATCTTTGTAATAATTCTCGTTTGTAAGAATGTATACAAAGATGTTGGTCTTTTGAAAATGTTTTCAAGTTTGTAAGATGTTTTGAAATGTGTAGGTGTTGTTTTGAAAATAGCAAGGATGTTTGTTTTGAAATGGAGCAAGTAATTAGGAGTATTCTACCTACTCAAAAGTATTTATTATACATTTCCTTTTCCTTTGACATTGTTATCTTACCATTGATTTGGTAAGTAACCCTATCTTTAGATGTAAACGGGACGGGCGTGGGTCATCGTATAACCATGATTAGCAATGTTGCAAGGCATCTTATCATTCTCTTGTAGGGGCTAAGATCATTTGTAAGGCAACTTAGATAGCGTCATCGAGGGACTATGATCTTGTATTCGTTTGTTTTTTCTAAGATACCTCACATGCGTAATATGGCCATTTTGTAAGGCAACCAAGTGGATTTTACCCTAGGGGTGCTTGTGTGCAAGTGTATTGTTTTCACGCTTGTATTTGTCTTGAATTAGGGTTTTCTATTTGATTGATTTTATTCTTTCCATACAAACCCTAATTACTAGCATGTGAATATGAAGCATTTAAATTGCAGAAGATAAAAATACTAAGCTATTACATGATTTGTGGGAAGGGGGTGTACAAAGTATAAATGGGGATTGCAAGAAATTAAACCCTAATTAATCTATTACAACCATATTGAATTTAATAAATAAATGTACAAAATATGAAAAGGAATAATGTATAAATTAATGAATAAAAAAAAGAATGGATTTTATTTGGTTTTGTCCTTGTTAAAAAAAGTTTTTATTTCTTAACCTAATGAACATAAAAAAAAATGCTTAATAAAAAAAAACTAATTTAATTTAAAAGAGAAAATATTTTTAAGTTTTATGAAGAATATTTTAACATTAAACTAAATAGTATGAAAATTAATTAAATTAGGAAAAGTATAAATTCTATGTTTATTTTAAGAAAATAAAATAAGCCTAAATCTATTTAATTAAAAAAAGTTAAGTTTGTAACAAAAATATTTTTGATGTTTTAGTATAGAAAATAAAATAAATGTATATAGTATAAAAAAAATTTATCTTTATTTTTGTCAATAAAATAAATATTAATATTAGTATTAATAAATAAAAAGAAAAAGAAAATAAAATAAATAAAAAGTCAGAGGGGTTCATTAGTAAACAAAAGAGTATTCATGAGCAAAAATAAACTAAGCCCAATGAAGAGCCCAAATGCTGCCAAAAAAGAACAAAAAAAGAGTCTGAAAATATAAAAATAACAAAATGGTCACGCTGGGGCTTGAACCCAGGACCATGGTGTGAACAGGCGCACGCTTTACCACTGGGATGGCTATACATCTGTTAACTTGTATGAAATGATAAATACATAACACAAAACACGCCCTGATTATACTTCATCTTCAACCTCCAGCCAAAGGATCTGTAACTTGCTCATTTCTCAACCATTTGCAAAAATGTAAACATGAAAATTGCTCCATTTTGTCACACGAATTCAACCATATAAATATCATTAACTATAAATCAAAGATGAATGAGAATTTTTAAGTACCAAATTCTGACCTAAATATTTTAGAAAGTTCAAACTCAAAATTCTCCTAGCTCAATCAAAATAAATGAAATCTATGGACATGTACAGCTTCAGGGAAATGATGTCTACATTTTATCTTCACAAATTCAAGCCTAACAATGCCTAAGTAATGAGATAGAATTTCAAGAAAAATACTTCAAAACTGGAAATCGTGAAATGGATTTGAGCTTGTTTCAGGCAGTGCTGATGATCAGGTTAGCTTCCTTGGACCTCTAGGAAGCTAATTCAATGGCTAGCTTGAACTAAGGGTGGCTGGAATGGTCTGGAGAAGTCCAACTGTGATGCTCTATTTTCGGTTATGGAAGACAGGGAAAATGGTGTTACAGAAGTGAAACAGGTACAAGGATGAGTTACCCTTGATGCAAGGAAGCTTTAGAAACTAAAAGGCCAAGAAACGCACGAGGGAAATGTGAGTTTGAGGTTCAAGGTCAGAAACTGTGCAACAATGGAGTTTTTGGGCAATTTCTAATTTGAGAGAGTTTTGGCGTATTTCAGGATTCTCAAGCTCGTCCTCTAGCTCACAAATAGTGCCTCTATTTATAAGTAACAAGTTTGGAGACTTGTTGTTGATCAGAATTCAAAATCACAAGTTTATGCATAACATGTGATTTTTGAGAATTTCAAGTTTCCAAGCATTGTGTACTTGCTAAGATAGAGTGGTTATGCTTTAAAAAAGCTTGCTTCTGACTTTGTGGATGGTGTGTGATCAGAGGGAACAAGTTAGAGGCTCAAGAATTGACTTTACACAAAAGCTTGCTTTTCTAAAATGGAAGTGTTCACTTTGTGCCATTAATGGAAATGTGGATTAGATAAAGCTTAAACCACTTGGATAAAGCTCAAAAGTTTGTGTAATCCATTAATGATGGATAGATACACAACTTAGGAGGCCTGCAAAGCAATATTATGCATCCTAGGTTTGAAATTGGATTCTTGTTCATCACAAAATGCCTTGTAATTCAAGTGACAAAACACCAACTTCATCTCTTCGATTCTACCTATGCAAGAATGATCTCAAGGAGTTCTTGACCATTTTGGAAAGCTTGCAATGTTATCTACAACCCATACTTGAATTGCTTTTGAAGATTCACCTTGGAACTATATGAAAAAGTTCCATGAAGTTGAGTTAAAATCCTGACCAAATTAGGGCAAAATTTCACTAAGTGTTTAGTTTTATGATCCTATGTTCTTGAATTATAACTTGAGATCCAAGAACTTTTGGAAGAAGTTGTGTGAAGAAAATTTGTAGATTTTAGATCTTCAACTTTCATGTTTGAAGTTTCTCTTGAATCATCTTGCATCATGGTGAAAATTTGGCTCAAAGTTATGAAAAAACATGAAATTTCCAACACTTAGAAAAATTTCTAAGTTTAGAAATTTTGACTTTTCAAAATGAAATCTTGAATTTTTGATTTCTTGATGAATAAGTTTCATATTTTGATATGTTTTGATGAATTATGATCTTTGGCACTTGAATTTGATCAAAAAGTCAAAGTTTGACTTTTCAGTATATAGTTGACTTTTGATCAATTGACTGCAAGATTAATCTGTCATCCTAATGGATTTGCAATGTTTTGAACCATGTCAATAGGTCAAAATTATGCAATTTGACTCTTGAGATCATGCCTTAAACCAATTGACCATTTGCTGGGTAAAAAATCAGAAATTTCCCTTTCCCAGTCAAAACCCTAATTTTGACCTTTTTACCCTTTTGGAGATTTGATCAAATTTCTTGAGGGATTGTGGTCCAAACTTGATCAAATGATATATATGAGTTTAAAATGTTGATGTGGATCAAAAATTATGAGATTTGACTGTAAATTTTCCATGGTTGACTTTTCCCCCAATACAACTGATTTTTAGGTGCAGTGTTCAATTGACTGATCAAAAGTGTGATCCAAGGCTTGAAACTTGACATGAGTAATCTTGGGGGTCCATGAAAGTCAAATGAAGCATTGATAGTTCAAAAATCCTTGTGCAAACTCAAACCCTAATTTTGGTCATCAGTACCTAAGGAGGTGTCTTGAGCTGATCAAACCCTAGTGCAGTCTTGAGCCCAAGGAGATCTTGTGAGCAAATTCTTGATAAGTGAGAGGGGAAATTTTGGGTACAACAATGTTTGTTTTGAAAGCATTTGGTGTGTGTTTGTTTTTTAAAGTTAGTAAGTGTTGTACCCCAAAATTTTCCCTCTCATTCTTCAAGGCCTTTCTCACAAGGATTCTCAAAATTCAAGCTTGCACAAGTACTTTGGAAAAAGGAAACTGTCAAAAAGGGAGAAAACAGATAAAAATATTATTTTGACAAAAATTGGAGAAATACAAGTGTTCTTCGTTTCAGCTCTTTCGATTGGCCTTTAGGCCTCTTTCGATCAGCATCCTTCGATTGACTCTTGGCCTCCTTCGATTGCTCAAAATGGATGCTAGCGTGCCTCTTTCGCATGGGCATGTGACTTCTTGTTGCAAGCTTCGTTTGTGACTTTTGCTGCCTACATTGCTTGCCTTGAAAACCATGTTTGCTGGCCACAAGTGCCCCTGTAAGGAAACCTTTTCGATTCACCAAGCGTGCTGCCTGCAAAGCCTACTCCGATTTGGAGAAATTTATTGCCTACAGGCCTGCTTCGATGGGGCAACATTGCTTCCTTCGAACACGGACTTTCGATTGGGAAATATGTTTGCTTCGACCCAGGCTTCGATTGGGCAATATGCTTCCTTCGAGCATGAGCTTTTGATTGGGCAATAGCTTCCTTCGAGTTAGCTTGTTTCGACCACAAGCTTCGACTGAGGCAAAGGCTTCCTTCAAACAGATGTGCTTCGATCTCATTCTTGCATTTGACTCAAGACCAAATCTCGTTTGCCAGGCTGTATTGCGTCCAAATCTTTACATAGTCAGAAGTTTGTACAAGGGTTTTAAACTTTGTCTTTTAGATACTACTATTCTTGGTTAAAGGCTACATACTCTTTCTTTTCATAAAGAGTACTTTATCATAAAAGAAGCTTTCAACCTGAATTTGGTCTGAGCACAAGCAACGTCAGAGGCCTCAGTCACATCTTCTGCACCCCAACTTCCAGCAGGCCCCCCACATGTACTGTCACGCCACATTATTTTATTATTCTTTGCAAGGCTGGCTATGGACGAACATGTCCATTCTTTCTCTATAAATACAGGAACTTTTGCAAAGCTGGGGAGGATCTTTTGGCCAGGCGAACGAATCTTCAGAAAATTCTCAAAAAACACCAAATTTTCTCAAACACTTAAACACTCATCAAATACATACCAAGAATCCAAACACTTACTTTCTTCGATTCTGAAGAACAAATACTCTTCAGTATCCTTCGAATCCAGTTAGGAAAGAAACATATGACTTGTTTCTTTCCTTCCTTCGAATCCAGCATTCCTAGCGCAACTGTTGGCCCCCTCTTTCAAATCCAGAATCATGGGCCTCCACTCAAGGTCCCACACCCATTCAAAGCCTCCATCAAGGTAAGTCACTCTTACCCTTGAACCTTTCGTTTCATGGCATAGTATGTGAATAATCTTCCCTTTCATTTCAAAACATGTACATAACACTTTGGTTCTTTTCGTTTCCACCTACTTAATATGTTTTCAGAGCTAAACCCTTTTTGTTTTTGCTTTCTGTTTACCTGGACTTGCTTTAACTGTTAAATTGTTTACAAAACAAATACCAGCATGGCCTCAGGCCATGTTTCCATTTAATGCTTTAAATGAAAGAAACAGGAAACAGGAAATAGGAAATGAAGCTTCTGGCTTATGTCCTTTTTCTCCAGGTCAAACGAAAGAGACAATCAGGAGGAAAACCATGTTGACTTTCAGGCCCAAACGAAAAGCATGCCTTCACTTATTCCAGGCTCAGTCGAAAGGCATTCCTTCACTGCTTTCAACCCTCAGTCGAAGGAGGCAGAAAGGCAGATTGCATCTTATACAGGTTCCAGGCTCAGACGAAAGGCACTCCCATGCTGGTGCCAGCCTCCAATCGAAGTACATGACCTGACTGGTGCCAAAGCCTAATCGAAAGACGTGACTTTGCTATTGCCATCCCCAATTGAAGGAGGCCAACAGAATGCAAATCGAAGGCTGCTCTTGCCCAAATCGAAGGAGCTCATTTTTTCTTCTTTTTATCTTATTTTTTCCTTTACATTTCTATGCCTTTCGATATGGTTGTAATAGCGTAGGATATTTATTTCTTGCATTTTTATTGCTTTGTACAAATGCTAGTAACTAGGTGTGTATGGAAAGATAAAAACAACAAAGTAGACAACCTAAAAAATCAAAGACAAATGCATGCAATAAAACACACTTTGCACACATGCACCCTTAGGGTAATCTCACTTGTTGCCTCGGAATATAGTCATGTCCCTCGAGCATGGGAGTTTTAGCAAAGACCCTCGATAAAAGATCGTAGTCCCTCGATGACCCTCGATGTTGCCTTCGGTAAATGATCTAGTCCCAAAAATGACATTGCTAAAACATCCCATATGTTGCCTTCTATGACTATATAAACGTCCAAACGCCCGTCCCGTTCAAACATCCTAACGCAAGGTTGTTCATCAAACACAATGGTGAAACAACACTGTTAAAAGGGTTAAAAACATGAGAAAGATCTTTGAGTAAAATTAGGGTAGATAACTCTTAGTTACTTGATCAAACTTGCAAAACATCCTTTCCATTTTTCAAACACACATCACAACACAACTTAAAAACAACTTTCAAAAACATTGAATTATCTTTTCAAAAAGACAAACACCTTTGTAAAACATTCAAATAAGAATTGTTACAAAGGTTGCCTAGACAAGGCATCTTTTTCAAAACATTTTCAAAACCACACACACAAAGCACTATTTCAAGCAATCAAAAAGCAAAGGCAAGTGATCTAAAACAAGTAACTAAGAGCCCATGGATAACCATGGATGAAAAGGGTGCTAGCACCTTCCCTTTTCATAATCTACCCCCCGAACCCATGAAAACATATCAAAGGTCTTTCCTGTGCTTTTTGACCTTTCCTTAGGATAAAATAAAAAGTCGGTGGCGACTCTTGCTAAACCGAACATTTGCGAACACAAATGCAAAACCTCAAGTCAGTTCTCCCACCGTATCACAGAACTGGAGACTCTGCTGGGGAATTTTCTAAAAGTGGGGTTACCTTAGGGTTTTAGATCACCTTTACATGCTTGCTTTGATTGCTTTGTTTGCTTTACTTTTTGGGTTCCTTGTTTGGGTTTGTTGTAAATCCTACACCCGGATTTGGGGACACCTTTTTAGGTAAGTAGCAATAAACTGTGAGGGAACTGTGCGGGGTATACCGACATGGTTGAAGCAGTAGCTACGTTAGTGTGACATATTTGTGGGTACCGGTAGCCCTTGAGTAGTCAAGGAGAATACGGGGCCGCTGAGTGATGTCATGAAGCACTAACTAACTCTTAGAACCTTACTTGACCATCTTGGATTTTTTAGGGGTAGTGAGATGACCGACTTTGGTGCAGTCTGAAGTTGAGGATTGTTTTCTTGGAATATTTTGGTCGCCAGTTAAGTGGCTAAACCAAAACAATGAACATAGAAAATAATCCAGTGATATTGAGCTCCTTAGAACCTGGTTACTATTTATAGGACAGGTTGAGCCAACTAACTTCAAGAGGGTACTTACCTACAAACCCCATGCAAGCCTAAACCTAAGGACTTGTTTGCTCTGTGTGAATATGACTGTCTGTATATACACTTGCTTACTTTTGCATACATGTACATAACATCATAACATCATACCATGGCATTCTCAATAACCATTTCAAGGATCTCAAGGGTCTTTTGATACAGGGGCACGTTGAACCAGACGTCTACCAAGGGGCAAGAGGGTTCTCCTCTAAACAAACACCGTCAAAGATCAGGTGCAGCAACTTAAATCAGGGGCTATGACCCACTTGACATGGTGAGCTTGATTCTCGTGGAAAGACATCCACCGATACAAAGTTATCCAATCAAAGATGTTGATCGAAGTTCAAGCTCTAACATTTTCTTGTGTTTACCCCGCGAGATCCTTGATAACATGCATCCACATATCATGCATCATATCATGACAGGTTTCTCCCATACAGGTCTCCTTATCTTCCTACTGTTTATTTCAGTAAGATGGATATGGAACAAACGGTGAAAGATCTCCAAGCTCAAAACGCTCAATTCCAACAAATGCTTCTGGCTATGGGTAAAGGGCAAGAGGATCTGAAATCTCTCCTTCTCAAAGACAAGAAGAATAAGTTCAAGAAGGCAGCTGGCATCCTGAACTTGGGAAGAAGACCTAGAACCCTAGATCTTTCAACTCCATCCAACATAGGGGATAGTCTTGAAGAAGACCACAATTTGGAGATTGATGAAGTTGAAGCTGACTACTCCGAAGAACAATATCCTCCCGCTGATGAAAAGTACAAACAGTTGGAGGATCTCCTCAGTGCTATGGAGATTCAACAAATACTTGGTTTGGATTTAGCAGACATGGGTTTAGTTTCTGGATTGTTCATCCCGCCAAAGTTCAAAGCCCCTATCTTTTCCCTGTACGATGGAGTCTCTTGCCCTAAGATGCACTTAAAGTCTTATGTCCGCAAGATTCAACCGTACACAACTGATCCAAAGCTTTGGATCCATTTCTTCCAAGAAAGCCTAGTAGGGACTCAACTCGAATGGTTCTATCAATTGGAGAGTTCTCGCATCCACACCTGGGAGGATTTAGCTGCTGCTTTTTATAAGCAGTATCAGTACAATGCTGATCTTGCACCAACTCGTGTGCCATTGCAGAACATGACCATGGGTTCCAATGAGAGCTTCAAAGGATACGCCCAAAAGTGGAGAGATCTGGCTGGTAGGGTGCAACCCCCTTTAACTGACAGGGAGCTGATTGACATCTTCATGGGAACATTGACAGGGCCTTTCTTCAAACACTTGATCAGAAACTCTGCAGCCGGATTCACCGAGCTAATACTGACCGACGAAAGGGTCAAAGCTGGCATCAAAAGTGGAAAGATTCAAGAAGCCACACCTTCTGATGCTCAGAAAAAGCCTTACAGTGGGAAGAAAGAGTCTAATGTTGTGTACAGTCAAAAGAGTCGCCATGACCAACACGTAGGGGCAGTCCTGATCTCTGGTTCTGCGTCACACCGACAACAGCAAAGGGGAAATCAACAAAGGCCAGACGCGCCTAAAAGACAATATACTAAGATCAACATGTCACTAGCTCAAGCGCTACAACACATGTTGAAGAAAGAGTTGATTACATTAAAGGCTCCTCATCTGAACCCTAAGACTTCTTCTCCTAACTACAAACCGAATGCAAGATGTGCTTATCATTTTAGTAGCCCAGGGCATGACACAAACAACTGTTGGGCTCTGAAGAACAAGGTCCAAGACATGATTGATGCCAAGGAGATCGAGTTTGACCCTCCAGAGACTCTAGCATAATCACTGCTCCTTTGACGAATCATTGAGAGCATCTTTGTTTCATTTGAATTTTCAAGTTGTAATCTCTTTTGTTATTCAAACAATTATCTGTTAATGTCAAACTCTGTTTCATTAATGCATTGCGTATGTTTGTTTTGAATTCATCCTTTTGTCTTTATTATATTCAACTCTTGCTAAAAGTTACAAGCCTTTAGAGGGAGGATGACGAAACAATACCATAATCTCGTACAGTATGCTTTTGAACAGACCTTGCTGATGATGTACAGGCATTTCTTTCAAATCCTAAACACTGGAGTTATAAGGAAGATAATCCCTAGTCAACCCCTTCGAGCCAAAGAAGTAGGAGTTTTCTGTTTTAAAACAAATTGAAACCTTTGATTAAACCTGGGGCAGGGTAGTCTTTCAGTTAATTAAAAAAAAAGATGCGCTTTAAGTCGCAAAACTCTCAGTTCGTAATACCACGAACGACATCAAAAGCATTCCTTTGGAATTAAAAGACAGTGGTGGTTCCTTATCTCATAGGCAGTCAATCTCTCAAAAGAGAAAATCCAACTGAGCCAAAACCTATAAAGGAGGCTTAAGAAAGCTGGGGCATCCCGCTGACTGTAATCTCGAAAACAGGAACAGTCAGGCAAAAGTTAGGGATAATAAATCAAAAGAACGAGGTCGCCACAAATCCTCAACAACATGAAAAATGTTGCAAAAATGACTGCCTTCCAACAAATTCAACTTGTGTGAACCATCACCAAAAACGTCATTCCAAATTCAAATAGAGTTCGACGCACAATTAACTGAGTTTAGGATTGAAGAACATCACGAAGAGCGGGTGGGTACAAATATACTTTGAGCCTTTATCCTTTGTTTCTTAAACCGTGAACCAAGCCACGTTACAACCCTTCAAAAGTCCTAATTGAAGCATGGGTTAGTTCGAAAGCATACTGTTACAAAAGGTATCCTGACTCCTGTAAGGTTGTGCCCTAAATCTTGTGTTGAATTTGTCTTATAAAAAGTTTTCTGCTAAAAAATGCATTTTTCAAAACTTCGAGACAAGCATAAACTTTGCATTATTTGAATATCACTGTTTGCATTTGGCTATTTGTTTGACAGCGGAGAAATTCACACAATGAATATCCAGTGAACAAAAGCTCTCTCAGTGAACAAAATCAATTCAAAAAGGATGGCACTTCCATTGACAAATCTCCTATTAACAAGGGGACATGACATGTCACTATCCAGCACACCTGGGGCAGTCCAGTCAAGATTCCAGGAAATCTCTGAAGAAGTGCAGAGTAACCAGGGACAAGTCTCCCTCACCATCACTTGGGGCATTTAAACGTCAATCTCAACAAAGGGTTACATACAATCAAACTTTTTGGCAATGCCACAAACATTCGCTACTAGGGGCAATGACAAATCTCCCCAAAATCCTTCTCATAGGTTGATTCCCCAGAAAGAGTATAATCTCTGACCCCCTTTTTCCAGCTGAATCAACCTCAAGAATCCTCGAGGACTTCCCCCAACAAAGATGTCACCTCTCTAGCGGATTGACGACGGGGTTTATTTCCCCAACAACACCAGGATTCCCCAGCTTGAGTTTGCCTCTCCGACTACTACAAATCAAAGGACCACAACTCCTCTTCCCCAGTAGACTACTCTACAATCCCCAGCAAGTTATTGCGAAACCTGAACCTGACCAGATATCAGTTCAACTTTGACTCCCCAGTAGAGCAACGGACGACTAAGACTCCTAAACTCCTTTTCCAAGCAGAAATAAACATACTCCCCACAGAGTTTTCATCTTCCCCCAGCGAAGTTCTCCTCAAACAACAAAACAGGAATCCATTGGAAATATTCTAAGCAAAGTTTGAAGACACACATACTCTTCAACAGCAGTCCAGGATTTAATTACTCCCCAACTTTTGTCAAGGATTTATTTTCCCAAACAAAAATACATTCATTAACATTTCACATTTCATACATCCTATTTACATACATGATAAGTGCATACAACACAATCTCATTTACTTTTGAGAACATCATGACATTATGCATTTGATACATCATGACATTGCATACAGCTAACGTTTTACCGTTTCAGGAAAAGGTCAATCAACAGATGGCTACCATCAACCTTTTCAAGTTCCAGATTAATACATGTAGCAAGCCAGGAAAACTATCTGTGGACGATTGATTATAGATTAATACCTGAAACCAGCCAGGAAAGCTATCTACATGAAGAGATTGAAGATTAATACCTGTAGCAAGCCAGGAAAACTATCTTTCTTTCTCAGGTCAGAGATTAATACCTAAAACCAGCCAGGACAACTATCTCGTCGACCAACCTTTTCAAGTTCCAGATCAATACCTGTAGCAAGTCAGGAAAACTATTTGTGGACGACTGATTATAGATTAATACCTGTAACAAGCCAGGAAAACTATCTTTCTTTCTCAGGTCAGAGATTAATACCTGAAACCAGACAGGACAACTATCTAATCGGCCAACCTTTTCAAGTTCTGGATTAATACCTGTAGCAAGCCAGGAAGACTATCCGTGGACGACTGATTGTAGATTAATACATGTAACAAGCCAGGAAAACTATCTACACGAAGAGATTGAAGATTAACACCTGTAACAAGCCAGGAAACTCTCTTTCTTTCTCAGGTCAGAGATTAATACCTGAAACCAGCCAGGACAACTATCTCATCGGCCAACCTTCTCAAGTTCCAGATTAATACATGTAGCAAGCTAGGAAAACTATTTGTGGACGATTGATTGTAGATTAATACCTGAAACCAGCCAGGAAAACTATCTACATGAAGAGATTGAAGATTAATACCTGTAGCAAGCCAGGAAAACTATCTTTCTTTCTCAGGTCAGAGATTAATACCTGAAACCAGACAGGACAACTATCTCATCGGCCAACCTTCTCAAGTTCCAGATTAATACCTGTAGCAAGCCAGGAAAACTATATGTGGACGATTGATTGTAGATTAATACCTGAAACCAGCCAGGAAAACTATCTACATGAAGAGATTGAAGATTAATACCTGTAGCAAGCCAGGAAAACTATCTTTCTTTCTCAGGTCAGAGATTAATACCTGAAACTAGACAGGACAACTATCTACTCGACCAGCTCAAACAATTCAACAATCACTTTTGGATGGCATCTTTAAGCCCATCTACAACAACTTTCTATCACATCTCTAGATGGCATCTTTAAGCCCATCCCCGACAAGTTTCTGTCACAATCTCCAAATGGCATCTGTAAGCCCATTCCCGACATCACAATGTTGATACCACACCATGTGAGTGCAAATTTTTGGGCACTCTAGTGTTCAATTATCTTCCACCTTCGGATCACGAAAGGCTCGAAAGCCAATCTATATCCTCAGGTTTAAGAAAATTGAACAGGGGCAACTGTTGTACCCCAAAATTTTCCCTCTCATTCTTCAAGGCCTTTTTCACAAGGATTCTCAAAATTCAAGCTTGCACAAGTACTTTGGAAAAAGGAAACTGTCAAAAAGGGAGAAAACAGATAAAAATATTATTTTGACAAAAATTAGAGAAATACAAGTGTTCTTCGTTTCAGCTCTTTCGATTGGCCTTTAGGCCTCTTTCGATCAGCATCCTTCGATTGACTCTTGGCCTTCTTCGATTGCTCAAAATGGATGCTAGCGTGCCTCTTTCGCATGGGCATGTGACTTCTTGTTGCAGGCTTCATTTATGACTTTTGCTGCTTACATTGCTTGCCTTGAAAACCATGTTTGCTGGCCACAAGTGCCCCCTGTAAGGAAACCTTTTCGATTCACCAAGCCTGCTGCCTACAAATCCTACTTCGATTTGGACAAATTTACTGCCTACAGGCCTGCTTAGATTGGGAAACATTGCTTCCTTCTAACACGGACTTTCGATTGGGAAATATGTTTGCTTCGACCCAGGCTTCGATTGGGCAATATGCTTCCTTCGAGCATCAGCTTTCGATTGGGCAATATGCTTCCTTTGAGCATGAGCTTTCGATTGGGCAATAGCTTCCTTCGAGTTAGCTTGTTTCGACCACAAGCTTCGACTGAGGCAAAGGCTTCCTTCAAACAAATGTGCTTCGATCTCATTCTTGCATTTGACTCAAGACCAAATCTCGTTTGCCAGGTTGTATTGCATCCAAATCATTACATAGTCAGAAGTTTGTACAACGGTTTTAAACTTTGTCTTTTAGATATTACTATTCTTGGTTAAAGTCTACATACTCTTTCTTTTCATAAAGAGTACTTTATCAAAAAAGCAGATTTCAACCTGAATTTGGTCTGAGCACAAGCAACGTCATAGGCCTCAGTCACATCTTCTGCACCCCAACTGCCAGCAGGCCCCCCACATGTACTGTTACGCCACATTATTTTATTATTCTTTGCAAGGCTGGCTATGGACAAGCAAGTCCATTATTTCTCTATAAATACAGGAACTTTTGCAAAGCTGGGGAGGATCTTTTGGCCAAGCGAACGAATCTTCAGAAAATTCTCAAAAAACACCAAATTTTCTCAAACACTTAAACACTCATCAAATACATACCCAGAATCCAAACACTTACTTTCTTCAATTCTGAAGAACAAATACTCTTCAGTATCCTTCGAATCCAGTTAGGAAAGAAACATAAGACTTGTTTCTTTCCTTCCTTCGAATCCAGCATTCCCAGCGCAACTGTTGCCCCCCTCTTTCAAATACAGAATCCTGGGCCTCCACTCAAGGTCCCACACTCATTCAAAGCCTCCATCAAGGTAAGTCACTCTTACCCTTGAACCTTTCATTTCATGGCATAGTATGTGAATAATCTTCCCTTTCATTTCAAAACATGTACATAACACTTTGGTTATTTTCGTTTCCACCTACTTAATATGTTTTCAGAGCTAAACCCTTTTCGTTTTTGCTTTCTGTTTACCTGGACTTGCTTTAACTGTTAAACTGTTTACCAAACAAATACCAGCATGGCATCAGGCCATGTTGCCATTTAATGCTTTAAATGAAAGAAACAGGAAACAGGAAATAGGAAACAAAGCTTCTGGCCTTTTTCTCCAGGTCAAACAAAAGAGACAACCAGGAGGAAAACCATGTTGACTTTCAGGCCCAGACGAAAAGCATGCCTTCACTGATTCCAGGCTCAATCGAAAGGCATTCCTTCACTGCTTTCAACCCCCAGTCGAAGGAGGCAGAAAGGCAGATTGCATCTTATACAGGTTCCAGGCTCAGACGAAAGGCACTCCCATGCTGGTGCCAGCCTCCAATCGAAGTACATGACCTGACTGGTGCCAAAGCCTAATCGAAAGACGTGACTTTGCTGTTGCCAGCCTCAATCGAAGGAGGCCAACAGAATGCAAATCAAAGGCTGCTCCTGCCCAAATCGAAGGAGCTCATTTTTTCTTCTTTTTATCTTATTTTTTCCTTTACATTTCTATGCCTTTCGATATGGTTGTAATAGCGTAGGATATTTATTTCTTGCATTTTTATTGCTTTGTACAAATGCTAGTAACTAGGTGTGTATGGCAAGATAAAAACAACAAAGTAGACAACCTAAAAATCAAAGACAAATGCATGCAATAAAACACACTTTGCACACATGCACCCTTAGGGTAATCTCACTTGTTGCCTCGGAATATAGTCATGTCCCTCGAGCATGGGAGTTTTAGCAAAGACCCTCGATAAAAGATCGTAGTCCCTCGATGACCCTCGATGTTGCCTTCGATAAATGATCTAGTCCCTAAAATGACATTGCTAAAACATCCCATATGTTTCCTTCTATGACTATATAAACGTCCAACGCCCGTCCCGTTCAAACATCCTAACGCAAGGTTGTTCATCAAACACAATGGTGAAACAACACTGTTAAAAGGGTTAAAAACATGAGAAATATCTTTGAGTAAAATTAGGGTAGATAACTCTTAGTTACTTGATTAAACTTGCAAAACATCCTTGCCATTTTTCAAACACACATCACAACACAACTTCAAAACAACTTTCAAAAACATTGAATTATCTTTTCAAAAAGACAAACACCTTTGTAAAACATTCAAATAAGAATTGTTACAAAGGTTGCCTAGAAAAGGCATCTTTTTCAAAACATTTTCAAAACCACACACACAAAGCACCATTTCAAGCAATCAAAAAGCAAAGGAAGGTGATCTAAAACAAGTAACTAAGAGCCCATGGATAACCATGGATGAAAAGGGTTCTAGCACCTTCCCTTTTCATAATCTACCCCCCGAACCCACGAAAACATCTCAAAGGTCTTTCCTGTGATTTTTAACCTTTCCTTAGGATAAAATAAAAAGTCGGTGGCGACTCTTGCTAAACCGAACATTTGCGAACACAAACGCAAAACCTCAAGTCAGTTCTCCCACCGTATCACAGAACTGGCGACTCTGCTGGGGAATTTTCTAAAAGTGGGGTTAACTTAGGGTTTTAGATCACCTTTACATGCTTGCTTTGATTGCTTTGTTTGCTTTACTTTTTCGGTTCCTTGTTTGGGTTTGTTGTAAATCCTACACACGGATTTGGGGACACCTTTTTAGGTAAGTAGCAATAAACTATGAGGGAACTGTGTGGGGTATACCGACATGGTTGAAGCAGTAGCTACGTTAGTGTGACATATTTGTGGGTACCGGTAGCCCTTGAGTAGTCAAGGAGAATACGGGGCCGCTGAGTGATGTCATGAAGCACTAACTAACTCTTAGAACCTTACTTGACCATCTTGACTTTTTTTAGGGGTAGTGAGATGACCGACTTTGGTGCAGTCCGAAGTTGGTAGATACTCGATACTACACTCATTGAGGATTGTTTTCTTGGAATATTTTGGTCGCCAGTTAAGTGGCTAAACCAAAATAATGAACATAGAAAATATTCTAGTGATATTGAGCTCCTTAGAACCCGGTTACTATTTATAGGACAGGTTGAGCCAACTAACTTCAAGAGGGTACTTACCTACAAACCCCATGCAAGCCTAAACCTAAGGACTTGTTTGCTCTGTTTGAATATGACTGTCTGTATATACACTTGCTTAATTTTGCATACATGTACATAACATCATAACATCATACCATGGCATTCTCAATAACCATTTCAAGGATCTCGAGGGTCTTTTGATACAGGGGCACGTTGAACCAGGCGTCTACCAAGGGGCAAGAGGGTTCTCCTCTAAACAAACACCGTCAAAGATCAGGTGCAGCAACTTGATCAGGAGCTATGACCCACTTGACATGGTGAGCTTGATTCTCATGGAAAGACATCCACCGATACAAAGTTATCCAATCAAAGATGTTGATCGAAGTTCAACCTCTAACATTTTCTTGTGTTTACCCTGCGAGATCCTTGAAAACATGCATCCACATATCATGCATCATATCATGACAGGTTTCTCCCATACAGGTCTTCTTATCTTCCTACTGTTTATTTCAGTAAGATGGATATGGAACAAACGGTGAAAGATCTCCAAGCTCAAAATGCTCAATTCCAACAAATGCTTCTGGCTATGGGTAAAGGGCAAGAGGATCTGAAATCTCTCCTTCTCAAAGACAAGAAGAAGAAGTCCAAGAAGGCAGCGGGCATCCTGAACTTGGGAAGAAGACCTAAAACCCTAGATCTTTCAACTCCATCCAACATATGGTATAGTCTTGAAGAAGACCACAATTTGGAGATTGATGAAGTTGAAGCTGACTACTCCGAAGAACAATATCCTCCCGCTGATGACAAGTACAAACAGTTGGAGGATCGCCTCAGTGCTATGGAGATTCAACAAATACCTGGTTTGGATTTAGGAGATATGGGTTTAGTTTCTGGATTGGTCATCCCTCCAAATTTCAAAGTCCCTATCTTTGCCCTGTACGATGGAGTCTCTTGCCCTAAGATGCACTTAAAGTCTTATGTCCGCAAGATTCAACCGTACACAACTGATCCAAAGATTTGGATCCATTTCTTCCAAGAAAGCCTAGTAGGGACTCAACTCGAATGGTTCTATCAATTGGAGAGTTCTCACATCCACACCTGGGAGGATTTAGCTGCTACTTTCTATAAGCAGTATCAGTACAATGTTGATCTTGCGCCAACTCGTGTGCAATTGCAGAACATGACCATGGGTTCCCACGAGAGCTTCAAAGGATACGCCCAAAAGTGGAGAGATCTGGCTGGTAGGGTGCAACCCCCTTTAACTGACAGGGAGCTGATTGACATCTTCATGGGAACATTGATAGGGCCTTTCTTCAAACACTTGATCGGAAGCTCTGCATCCAGATTCACCGAGCTAATACTGACCGGAGAAAGGGTCAAAGCTGGCATCAAAAGTGGAAAGATTCAAGAAGCCACACCTTCTGATGCTCAGAAAAAGCCTTACAGTGGGAAGAAAGAGTCTAATGCTGTGTACAGTCAAAAGAGTCGCCATGACCAACACGTAGGGGCAGTCCTGATCTCTGGTTCTGCGTCTACCTACTCAAAAGTATTTTGTTCATTTCTTCCTTCCTTTGATATTGTTATCTCACCATTTATTGGTAAGAAACCTTATCTTTGGATGTAAAGGGACGGGCGTGGGTCATCGTATAGTAATGATAGCAATGTTGTGAGATATATTAGCATTTCTCTTTGAGAGACTAAGATCATTTGAAAGGCAACATTTGTAGCATCATCGAGGGACTATGATCTTGTATTTTGATTATTTTTGCTAAGATATCCCACTAACATGACCATTTTTTGTAAGGAAACAAGTGGATTTACCCTAAGGGTGAATGTGTGAATAGTGTGTTTGATTTGCATGCATTTAATCTTTAATTAGGGTTATCTACTTGTTGATTTTTATCTTTCCATACAAACTCTAATTACTAGCATTTATATGAAAACAATAAATTGTGGAAAGTAAAGTTACTACGCCATTACATCATTAGGGGGATGGGATATACAAATTTACAAATGGGGATTGCAAGAAATTAAAGTCTTAATTATCTAATACAACCATATTGTATAATGTACAAGAATTGAAAGAAAATAATATACAAGGATGTAAATGGAAAAAGAAATGGATATTTGTTTGGTTTTTGAGGAAAAGGGTGTTAACCTAATTATCTAAAAGAAAATTATTAATTAATAATTACCCTAAACTAATTAAGAAAAAGAAAGTAAGTTAGAAAACATTTTTTAGGGTTTTTTAAGAAAAAGTTTTAAGTTTTAATAAAAATTGTATGGAAGTTAATTAATTAAAAGAAACTTAAATTCTAAGTTAATTTTAATTAGGAAAAAGAAAATAACTAAACCTAAATCTAATTATTATTTATTAATAAAAAAACTAAATTTATTTAAGAAAATATTTTTGTCTTTTGTCTTTATAAAGAAAATAAAAACATAAGTGTGTAAATAATGAATAAAAATATTTTTGGATTTTTTTATTAATAAAATAATAATAATAATAATAATAATAATAATAATAATAATAATAATAATAATAATAATAATAATAATAATAATAATAATAATAAAGATAATAAAGAAAAATAAAATAAAATAAAATATAAAAGTCAGGGGGTAAAAAAGAAGTTTAAGGTGTTTATTAGAAAAAAACAGTTTTGTTTGAGTCTGGCCCATTAATATTTTTTGTAAGTCAGAAAAAATAAACAAAATAAAAAAGGATGGGCTTGTGTTGTGCAGTGAAATGGAGGTGTAGTTCAGCAAAAATGAAAAGGGCCCAATGATTAGGCCCAGGCGCTGGTTGTGTCAAAAAAGAGAGAAAAATGTTGGAAAAATCAAAAAGTGGCAGCGCTGGGGCTTGAACTCACGCCCTTGACATGAAACGTGCGCTGCCTTACCACTGGGGTGGCTATACATCCCTTAACATAAGCAAAACAAAAAATATATAACATAAATTTAGTCCTAGAAATGACTTCATCTTCAATCTCCAGCCATGGTTCCTGTAACTCATTCATTTCTCAACAAAAATGAAAGGTGTAAACATGAAAGTTGCTCCATTTTCCATACAAATCCAACCATATAAATATCATAAGCTATAAATCAAAGATGAATGAGAATTTCTAAAAGTACCAAATTTTGACCTAACTTTTTTCAGAGATTCAAACCTAAAATTCTCTAAGCTTAATCAATATAAATGAAATCTATGGACATGTATAGTTTCAGAACAATGATATCTACATTTTATCTTCACAAATGCAAGCTTAACAATGCCTAAATGAAAAGATAGAAGTTCAGAAAAGATACCTCAAAACTGGAAATTGTGAAATGAGTTTGAGCAACTTTCAAGGAGTTATGATGATCAGGTTAGCTTCAGTGAACCTCCAAGAAGCTAATGCAATGATTAGTTTGGAATGAGGATGGCTGAAATGGCCTGGAGAAGTCAACTTGCAGACTCTGTTTTTTGGTTATGGAGGTTGATGAAAATGGTGTTACAGTTCTGGAACAAGGACAGGGATGGATTATATTTGAGGTATAGAAGCTTTGTGATTAATTAGGAATGAAAACGCACGAGGGAAATGTGAGTTACAAGTTCAAAGTCAGAAACTGTGCATCAATGGTGTTTTTGGGCAATTTCTGGCTTGCAAGTATTTGAGAGAATTTCAGGGTTCTTGAGCTCGTGTCTTAGCTCACAAATAGTATTTCTACTTATAAGCAAAAGGTTTTGAGACTTGTAGTTGATCAGAACTCCAATTCACATGTTTAAGCTCAACATGTGATTTTCTTGACAAAACAAGTTTCCATGCCTTTGTACTTGCTATTGTAGAGTGGTTACACTTTAGAAAAGCTTGCTTCTGACTTTGTAGATGGATTGTGATCATAGGGAACAAGTGAGAGGCTCAAGAATTGACTTTATGCATAAAGCTTGCTTTTCAAGAATGGCAATGTTAACTTTCTTCCCAAAATGGAAAATTGACTTGGACAATGATTAAACCACTTGAATCATAGCTCAAAAGTTTATGTAATCCATTAGTTATGGATAAATACAAAGTTAGAAGGCCTGCAAAGCAAGATTATGCAGCATAACATTGAGATTGGATTATGTGTTCATCAAGGAAATGGCTTGTAATTCAAGTTGGAAACCCTAACTTCTTGCTTTAGATTCTCCTAGCTCAAGTATGATCTCAATGAGTTATTGGACATTTTGGAAAGCTTGTAACATCCTCTACAACCTTCATTTCGGACATTTTTGAAAATTCAATTTGGAACTAGGTGAAAAATTGCCATGACGTTATGTTAAAATCCTGCCTAACTAGGGCAAAATTTCACTAAGTCCTTTAAGTTTCATGAGCATGTCTTCACAAATTCATAACTTAAAATCCAAGCATTTCTAGGAAAAGTTCTACCCTATAATGTTTTAGATCTCACTGAGATCTACAGCTTTCATGTTGGAAGTTTCCCTTGAATCCTCTTACATCATGGTGAAAATTTGGCACAAAGTTATGAAAAAAACATTAATTTTCCAACACTTAGAAAAATTTCTAAGTCTTGGAATTTTGACTTTTCAAAGATAATTTTTACTTTTCAATTTATTGATGAACAAGTTTCATATTTTGACATGTATTTATGAATTGTAATCTTTGAAACTTGATTTTGATCAAAAAGTCAAAGTTTGACTTTTCAGTGTACAGTTGCCTGAAATTCAACTATCAATCAATTGAACTTGAGAAATGTTTTGAGTCATGCCATTAGGTCAAAATGATGTATTTGAATCCTTGAGATCATGTCTTAAATCAATAAGTCATTGATTAGGTCAAAAGTCAAAAATTGCACCTTCTCAGTCAAAATCCTAATTTTGACCATTTTTCCCTTTTGGTGATCTGATCAAATTTCTTGAGGAATTGTGATCCAAACTTGATCAAATGACATATATGAGTTCATAATATTTATATGGACCAAAAATTATGAAGTTTGATCGTAAATTGACCATAGTTGACTTTTCCCCAATACAATTGATTTTAGGTCAACTGATCAATTGACTGAGCAAAAATATGATCCAAGACTTGAAACTTGACATGAGAAATCTTGAGAGTCCAAAATGATCCATGAAAGTCGTATGGGGCATTAAAATTCCATTTTTCCTTGTGCAAACTAGAACCCTAATTTGAGTCATCAGTGCTTAAGGAGGTGTCTTGAGCTGATCAAACCTTGTGTGGTCTTAACCTAATGGAGATCTTTATGAGAGATTACTTGAGAAATGAGAGAGAAAATTTTGGGGTACAACACTATCTCTGCTTGCTAAGGCGCCCGTGGATCCATGGGGTCGACACTATGACTTATATGTTGCATCAGAAGTTGAAATTCATGGTTAATGGGAAAGTGGTCACCATTTTTGGTGAAGAGGACTATATTGTCAGTCATCTGAGTACCTTCCGGTATGTTGAAAGTGAAGGTGAAGTACATGATACCCCGTTCCAAGTGTTTGAAATTGTGCAAGTTGTCAAAACTCCTCGTCAAGAGTTTAAAAAGTTTGAGGTCGCCATGGCATCTTACCGACAAGCTCAGGCAATTGTAGAATCTGGACACGCTAAAGGTTGGGGCAGAGTTTTGGACCTCTCTATTCAGAAAGATAAGAAGGTTTTGGGTTTCATGGTTGGACGAATTGCACCGACTACCATTCTGAGGATTCAAGGTATTCCCCCTCTAATCAAACTTGTCAGCAGTGGTATCATCCATGAGGAAGCTCATGATGTGAGCGAGGAAGGTGATAGTGATTCTGAAATGGACAAATGGATTCGTCCTACCATTCGGGATAAGAGCCTATTGGTTTACTGAGGACCTCATCACACTTACCCGCTATGAAGAGTAATTTTCTTTTGTTTTTATCATGCAATAATTCCTACGTTCTGCCCAAGACGTAATGATCATGTTGTAGGGCCACATTGTTTTCATTTTCAAAATTATCATCAATAAAGGACATCTTTTTGCATTCAAATATTTTTCTCCTTATCTTTCTCTTTATTTTAAAAAATGGCAATGTATTTTTTATTTTTTATTTTTAAATCTCAAACTAAAGTAGAAACAAAATCAAAAATCATGCAGATACAGACCCCCATTAATCTCGAATTTTGTCGAAAACGATTCTGCTATGGCTCATTATGACTTTGAAAATCCAATCTATCAAGCTAATGAAAAAACTGGAGAAGATTGTGAACTTTCTGACGAGTTGGCCAGATTAGTGAGGCAAGAGGAAAAGGTCATTCAGCCGCACCAAGAGACTTTAGAAGTGATCAACTTGGGTACCGGGGAGGTCCAAAAAGAAGTCAAGATCGGGGCCACTTTAGAAGAAAGTGTGAAGAAGAGACTGATTGAAATGCTCTGAGAGTATGTTGATATCTTTGTTTGGTCCTATGAAGACATGTCTGGGATAGATACAGATATTCCACCAAAGAAATAGTTTGATATATTGTTGTGCACATTCGGGTTGTCTCTCAGAAAAGATTATCCTCTGATCAAATAAAAGCTTCAAATAAGTCATCCAGAGATATCTAAGAAGATTAAAGAGGAGGTTCAGAAACAGTTTGATACGGGTTTCTTGAAAGTTGTCTCTTATCCATTGTCAGTTGCAAATATTGTGCAAGTGCCAAAGAAAGATGGAAAAGTCAGAATGTGTGTTGATTATATGGACTTGAACAGAGCAAGCCCTAAAGACGATTTTCCGCTTCCTCATATTGACATTCTGGTTGATAATACTGCTCATTCAAAAGTGTTTTCCTTCATGGATGGTTTTTCTAGCTATAATCAGATCAAGATGGCACCAAAAGACATGGAGAAGACAACTTTCATTACACCTTGGGAAACCTTCTGTTACAAAGTGATACCCTTTGGTTTGAAAAATGCAGGGGCAACGTATCAACATGATATGGTCACTCTTTTTCATGACATGATCCATAAAGAGATTGAAGTTTATGTTGACGATATGATTGCTAAATCCCAGACAGAAGAGGAATATCTTGTCCATCTGCGGAAATTATTTAAAACATTGAGGTAATTCAGACTGAGGCCGAACCCTAATAAGTGCACATTCGGGGTGAGATCGGGGAAGTTATTGGGTTTTGTGGTAAGCGAAAGAGGAATTGAGGTTGATCCTACCAAAATAAAAGCGATACAAGAAATGTATGAGCCAAGAACAGAACAAGAGGTTCGTGGTTTTCTCGGGGGGTTGAACTACATTGCTAGATTCATCTCTCACCTTACAGTCAAGTGTGAACCCATATTCAAATTATTGAAAAAGATCAAGTGGTCAGGTGGAATAAAAATTTCCAAGCGGCATTTGATAAAATAAAAGAGTATTTGCAGGAACCTCCAATTCTTTTACCTCATTTAGAAGGCATTCCTTTTATAATGTATCTGACAGTGTTGGAAAATTCTATGGGTTGCATACTCAATCAACATGAAGAGACGGGTAGGAAAGAACATGCTATTTACTACCGGAGAAAGAAATTTACTGATTGTGAGTCGAGGTACTCATTGTTGGAAAAGACTTGTTGTGCACTCGCGTGGGAAGCAAAGCATCTCAGACAGTATATGCTGACTCACACTACTCTATTAATATCCAAGATGGATGTGATCAAGTACATTTTTGAAAAGCCAGCACTCACAGGAAGAGTAGCCCGTTGGCAGATGATTTTAATTGAATATGACATCCAGTATACTACCCAAAAAGTTATCAAAGGTAGTGTATTGGCGGATTATCTTGCTCACCAGCCTATGGAAGATGACTATCAGCCAATGAAGTTTGAGCTTCTAGATGAGGACATTATGTACATACGGGATTGTAATATTCCCGACCCAGAGGAAGGACCCGAACCAGGATCGTGATGGACGATGTTGTTTGATGGTGCCTCGAATGCATTGTGCAATGGTGTCGGTGTTGTTATTACCTCTCCTGGAGGTTTTCATACTCCTTTCACTGCCAGAATCTGCTTTGATTGTACCAATAACATGGATGAGTATGAAGCTTGAATTTTTGGATTAGAAGCTACTATTGATTTGCGAATTAAGATCTTAGAAGTCTAGGGGGATTCCGCTCTAGTAATCAGTAAGATCAACAAAGACTGGTGTCGTACCCCAAATTTGCCCTATCTCTTTTATTCTTGTCTGGCTTTGAACTTTGCATTCCATTTGCATCATTTTATTACCCAGTCATTTGCATATCCCATATCTCATGGGATCAGGCGCTTTAGTTTGAAATATTAGGGTTGCGCCCTATTTTTGTCTAATCTTGTTTTGAGGTTTTCTTATCAGGTAAAAAGGAAGCACATATGGTTCTCGATTAGTGGATCGTGGAACAAATTTTGTCGTCATGTTACAAGCTTGGTTCTTGCTCAATTTTATTAGAGCCTGGATTAGGGTTTATTTCCCTATGTGTGCTGGTCAGGATTCTCAGGGTTTAAGTTTGCACAAGTACGATTGGATCATATTGGATTTTCAAGCATCAAGTCAAAGAGAAAACTATTGAAAGAGCAAAGCAGATAAATTTGTTTTTTTTTTACAAAATTGAAGAAGAGAAAGTTTGTTCAATTTGGAGGTTTTGATTGAGCATCTGGCTTCCTTCGAGCAAGCTGGATTTAGGGGCTTCGATTGAGCATCTGGCTTCCTTCGAGCAAGCTGGATTTAGGGGCTTCGATTGAGCATATGGCTTCCTTCGATCAAGCTGGATTTAGAGGTTTCGATTGAGCATCTGGCTTCCTTCGAGCAAGTTGGATTCAGAGAGCTTCGATTGAGCATTTGGCTTCCTACATGCAAGCTTCGATTAGATAGTGGCTCTTCATGCAAGCTTTATTTAAGCAATGTCCTCTTGCATGCTTTCTTTGATTCAAAAAAGTTGTAGCCTCCTGCATGCTTTGTTTCGATTCACAAGAAGTACATCCTCAATCCTGCTGTAAGATGCCAAAACAAAACAGACAAAACCTGCTACAAAACTGCTGCACAACAGTCCTGCACTGCCCCATTCCTTGCACCAAAACAGCATACAACCACTGTCCCCCGAAGGCTGCAAAGAGCAGTTTACCCAAATTGTTCAAATTATTTTGTTTTCCCTCCAAAAGCTTCAGCCAATTTTGCCTATAAATAAGAGGCTTCAACACATATTTTTAAAGAGGATTTTTTGGGACTAGAGGAACGAAACCTCCAAAATCTTCTCAAACACAACAACAAAACTCTCAAGTTCATCAACACTTGAGAAATAAAGAAAAAACCAAAAACGCTCACCTATTTTTATTCTGAAGAATCCACACACTTCAGTCTCCTTCGATTCTGAAGAACACCCCATACATAGTTGTTTTGTTCAAACTCAGAAAGACAACCCCTTGTGACTACTCTTTGATTCCAGTTTGGAAAGAAACATAAGACTTGTTTCTTTCCTTCCTTCGAATCCAGCATTCCAAGCGCAACTGTTGGCCCCCTCTTTCAAATCCAGCATCTTGGGCCTCCACTCAAGGTCCCACACCCATTCAAAGCCTCCATCAAGGTAAGTCACTCTTACCCTTGAACCTTTCATTTCATGCCATAACATGTAAATAATCTTTTGTTCGTTTCCAGCATGTACATAACACTTTGTTTTTTTTCGTTTCCACCCTGTTAACATGTTTTTAAAAGCTACCTCTTTAGTTTTTGCTTTCTGTTTAACTATTAAACTGTTTGAAAGACAAATACTAGCATGGCCTCAGGCCATGTTGTCATTTAATGTTTGAAATGAAAGAAACAGGAAACAGGAGTATGAAACGAAGCCTTTGGTTTCCACACTGACTTCCAGGCCCAGCCAGAGACACGCTTCACTGACTTCCAGGCCAATCTAAAGACAGAACCTCACTGGTGCTAGCCCCCAGTCGAAGGATACAACGTGTTGCTGCCTTTGCCCAGTCGAAGGATACAACTTGCTGCTGCCTTCGCCCAATCGAAGGACAGGACCTCGCCCATGCCAAGGCCCAATCGAAAGACGTGACTTTGCTGATTGTCAGCCCCAGTCAAAGGATATAACTTGCTGTTGCCTTTGCCCAATCGAAGGATAGGACCTCGCCCCTTCCAAGGCCCAATCGAAAGGCGTGACTTTGCTGTTGCCAGACCCAATCGAAGGAGGCCAACAGAATGCCAATCGAAGGCTGCTACTGCCTGGGTCGAAAGACACTCACTTTTCTTACTTTTATCTTATTTTTTCCTTCATATTTTTTATGCCTTTTGATATGTTTGTAATAGCATAGGTTTTTATCTTTCTGCATTTTTATTTACTTTGTACAAATGCTAGTAATTAGGTGTATGGCAAGATAAAATCAACAAATAAACAAACCAAAAAAAATCCAAAAACACTCTTTAATCCTTACTTTAATATATCTTAAAATTCGCAAAACACTCAACAAATCAAAACTCCCCCAAGGGCATATTATCACTGTTCTACCGCGATACCGGCCGTGCCTATTGCTAGAATGCGTGCGTTAATGTCGCCCACTAAAAAACACAAACAAATCAACTTTTTTTAGAGGAACTACGGTGTTCTGATTCCTTCATTGGATACGTAGGCAAAGGGTCACGAAACCCTCACGAACGCAATAATCAAAAACCATCCATTTCCCTTTAGCAAGCATAGCTGTAGATAAACACACCCTTTAAGACAAACAAACAAAATGGATCCCGTTGAGTACAACGGATGCGAGGGGTGCTAATACCTTCCCCTCGCATAACCGACTCCCTTACCCTTTATCTTGGTCGCAAGACCATCTTATCCATTCCCTTGTGGTTTTATCAATATTTCCCCTTCCTTCGGGATAAATAAAGTTCGGTGGCGGCTCTGTTTTCTGTCGGTTGTTTCAGCTGGAGACTCTGCTGGGGATCTTTTAGCGAGTCTCTCCTAATTTTGTTTACTTGTCTTTTTGGGTGTTTATTTATTTGTTTTATCTTGCTTTACTGTTTTATTTCTTTATTTATTCTTTTGTATATATTGCATATTTGTTGCTACTCACATATTCTGGTTATATTGTGTTGTTGGGTTTGATGAGTCCTCTACCCGGACTTGGGTTACACATAGGATTAAGACGGGCGGTATAGTCATGTTAACTTTGAGGGAGTAATCCCGAAGAATGAGGCGTGAGAATCCCCCACTCAGTGGAGGTCCCCTTGAAGGTAATGATTTTTACCGAGTAATCGGGAAGACGTCGTTGCTTTCGACCTGGGAGCTCGAGAAGCTGAGGGCCGTAGAACCATTAACCCATCTTGGCATTTTAGGTGCAATGCGAAGACTGTAACGGAGTAATCCGGAAGTAGTTGTCACGCGATATTACGCTCGGACGAGTTCTTCTTGTGAATATTACTGATTACCAAGTAATTAGGACGTCGGTAATATCCAAAGGAAGAGCGTAGACTTCGAGAACTCTTTAGAACCTTGTTCGGCAGCTGATAAGCCCTTAGTACATACCTCGTGGGTGGTTACTCTTACTCCATGCCTGTGACGTCGAACTTTTGATCCTGTTACTTTCAGCCTGTGCAACGGACTACGCAGTGGTTATCCAAAATATGTGGAGCTGAGACTTCATACCATAGCATACCATAACATCACATCATCATGTATATATATATATATATATATCATATCTAGGGAAATACAAAGACAAGTCTCGTTGATATAGCTTTTCAAAAAAAAGAAGAAAAAAAGGATAGACGAGTCTTTGGATCTCCCCAGAAGTGAAGATAAAGCATTCATCCATACTACCATGCATTCATTTTTTCACAACAAAAACTCATTGGGGTCCCCTTTCTCAGAACTCAACATCAGTCAATCCATCATCAACATCAGTACATACGGAGACAATTGTATGTTCAACGAGCACAATCTGGGTCTTTTCAGCCGAGTCATCAACCCCAGGGGAAACAAGGAAGAAAGAGGAAGAAAGTTATTGAAAGGAGGGTGGATCCCATTCCCATGTCTTATGCTCAACTTTTCCCTCAGTTGTTTGCTAATCAGTTGGTTCAACTGCGTGAACTTGGTCCTACACCAAATCCTCTCCCACGAGGGTATGATGACAGTGCTCGTTGCGAATTCCATTCAGGGGCTCCAGACCACACAATTGAGAATTGTAGGGCATTGAAAAACAACGTTCAAGACCTCCTTGATGCCAAAGTTATCACGTTCACTCCAAAGGGTCTAATAATGGATTGAATCCCCTTGCTGAGATAGGTGTCAAGACTGCAAGAGCGTCTCCTCAAATGAGCCAGGTCTGAAGAAGTCTCCTGAGCATGACAATTTCTAATTTCATTTGCATTATCATTTGTAACCTTTCTTGTTTTGTTCAGTACCCGTTGTATGCAAAATGGTTTGTCTTTTTATCTTGAATCACCATGCATTGACTGTGTTTGTCTTGAACTAATCCATTCGTATTCACTCATTTACGTTTTGTTATTGTACTTGCTTTTGATGCTTAACTCTTTTTAATTTAAGAAGAAAAAAACAACTCTTGAGGGAGGATGATGAAGATCTGATACTTAGATTCTCAGACGGTATGCTTTTGAATAAAACCTTGCTGACGATGTACAGGCATTGTTTCAAATCCCCAAACACCAGAGTTATAAGGAAGATAGACCCTCGTCAACCCTTTCGAGCTTTGAAGTAGGAGTTTCTTTTACACAGAAAAAACCCTCAATTTTAACCCCGGGGCGGGTAAATTTCAGTTAATTCGATCGAGCATCCAGAACTCGTCAAGAGGGAGTTCCTAGGGATACAACAATGGTTATCCATCAAAGGGCTAGGAGAAGTCAACACCATAATGATAAATTGTCACCTACCAGCGGCGTGCATCAAAGAGAACGATATCCCGATGGGTATCTCTTGCACAATCAGGAGGTCAACAAATGACAATACCACAACAGTTATTCTTTATCTATCTAGGACTCAGACAACCACAACCATTTCCAACAAATCGAAGATGGCGCAAAGATCAATAACTTGTTCAAAAAGAAAGAGACAAAAAGCCCCGTTAAGTCATAACTTAAAAAACAGGAGACTTAGGCAAAAGTCAGGGCATCCCGCTGGACTACAACTTCAAAATCAAGAAATTGTCCAGGAAAAAATTAGGGAAAGCGAAATAAAAAATAATAATAATCCTCAACAAAGAACAAGATCGAGTGATCAGACGCCAAGAAGCCAGTGATTGTCGGGTCTTAGAAACCCCTGTGGTTCCTCAATCATCGCAAACTCTCTTCTCGGGAGATGAGTGCTCGTATTGTGTTAACTGAACATAGGAATGGAGAACATCATGGAGAATGGGTGGGCACCAAATAATTTTGAGCCTTAAATCCTTTTTTCTAAAACCGTGAACCAGGCCACGTTACAACCCTTAAAAGTCCTAACTGAAGCATGGGTTAATTCGAAAGCAATATTTTAGCGAGAGTATGGTAACCTGACTCCTTGGATATGTACTAAAATTTGATTTGGTAACACGTCACTTATTCTTAAAAACAAAAAAACTGATGCTTCGACATCATTTCAATAAAAGTTTTTGAACTTCAAGACAAGCATAGAATTTGCATTAGAATCATCATTCTTAGACAAACATTCGTTGCATATAAATAAGTTTTTGAACATCAAGTAAGCTTGCATGATGAGCATCAATTGAAAACACGGTCATCTCGAAAGGACGAATTGCTGCAGAACTTGTCTTATTCTGGGGCATTCCCTCAAGCTGCCAATCAGAGGCTATCACGTTAATGAATCTTTTCCATATTTTTCCAGTCAATCAGAAGCAACCATGTCAATAAATCTCTTTAAACTTCAAACTGGGGGAATCAAGATGAATAACCTATTCAAAATTTGTGCAACCTGGGGAAGTTACATCGAGGCTCGACAAATCTCTACGAGAATCCATGATCAGAGACAGATATTGGGGCATGCCACTTTGCACCATATTATGACCTGAATCTTCCAGCATTCCACTCAAAGAGATCCTTGTAGACAGGGGCATTCCTCCTCCCCTCTTGTGGAGCTACTCAAGCAAATACCTGTCATCCGTACAAATTCAATCAAGCTAAAAGCGTTATGACGTTCACTTTGGTTCAGTTAACATCCTCGGGATCATCATCATTCCCTGCAGATGTTTAAATACGCGACTCCCCAGCAATGAAGTGAACTCGGGGCATCTGAAGGCACTAATGTCCATTTCCTAATCCCCAAGTGGTTCGTGAAGTAAGGAAAGTCAGACGGGGCCCTTTCCTCCCTGGAAATAGAGAAAACTTGGGGCATTTGATGAGATCCATGTCTCTATTCAGTCATTCACAAGCAGTCCAGCAGGTGAAGGAAGTCAGATCAAGCTACTCCTCCTCAACAAGATTTAATCCCCAGTGAGCTTGACAAGGATATAACTCTTTTCTCTCAAATTTCAAGCACCAGTCCATATTGGTACCTCAAGAAGACGGGCAATGGATCCCAATGAGTTTTTGACATTTTGCATACAATAATCATCACGACATACTGCACTGCATCCTCAAACGCATAGCATGTCCATGAATCATCATGTCACACTTCAAATGCATATGAAGCATGAGCCAGATCAATCCCAAATCAACAAAACATCCTCACAAATTTTTTTCATCCTCATAATTCATAATTAACATCTGTTATTACATTACCAACTAAAATAAACCATGGTGCCAGTACGTTGTACTTCTCCCCAACTCTCAACGCTCACATTATCTTTGCTAGGGTCGTCGGTCGCTCGTAGGTCTTACCCTTACGTTATCTTTCATAGGGCCGTAGATCGCTCGTAGGTCTTACCTGCATGTTATCTTTCATAGGGTCGTAGGTCACTCGTAGGTCTTACCCGCACGTTATCTTTTATAGGGTCGTAGATCGCTTGTAGGTCTTACCCTCACGTTATCTTTCATAGGGTCGTAGGTTACTCATAGGTCTTACCCACACGTTATCTTTCATAGGGTTGTAGCTCGCTCGTAGGTCTTACCCGCATGTTATCTTTTATAGGGTCATAAGTCACTCGTAGGTCTTACCCGCATGTTATCTTTTATATGGTCAAAGGTCGCTCGTAGGTCTTACCCGCACGTTATCTTTTCATAGGGTCGTAGGTCGCTCGTAGGTCTTACCCGCACGTTATCTTTTCATAGGGTCGCATGTCGCTCATAGGTCTTACCCGCACGTTATCTTTTATAGGGTCGTAGGTCGCTCGTAGGTCTTACCCTCACGTTATCTTTCATAGGGTCGTAGGTCGCACATAGGTCTTACTCGCATGTTATCTTTTATAGGGTCGTAGGTCGCTCGTAGGTCTTACCCGCACGTTATCTTTCATAGGGTCGTAGGTCACTCGTTGGTCTTACCCGTACGTTATCTTTTATAGGGTCGTAGGTCGCTCGTAGGTCTTACCCGCACGTTATCTTTCATAGGGTCGTAGGTCGCTCGTAGGTCTTACCCGCACGTTATCTTTTCATAGGGTCGTAGGTCGCTCGTAGGTCTTACCCGCACGTTATCTTTTCATAGGGTCATAGGTCGCTCGTAGGTCTTACCCGCACGTTATCTTTTCATAGGGTCGTAGGTCGCTCGTAGGTCTTACCCGCACGTTATCTTTTCATAGGGTCGTAGGTCGCTCGTAGGTCTTACCCGCACGTTATCTTTTCATAGGGTCGTAGGTCGCTCGTAGGTCTTACCCGCACGTTATCTTTCATAGGGTCGTAGGTCGCTCGTAGGTCTTACCCTCATGTTATCTTTCATAGGGTCGTAGGTCGCTCGTAGGTCTTACCCGCACGTTATCTTTTATAGGGTCGTAGGTCGCACGTAGGTCTTACCCTCGCGTTATCTTTCATAGGGTCGTAGGTCGCTCGAAGGTCTTACCCTCACTTTACCTTTCTCTTGGGTCATAGATTATACGCTGATCTTTATCCATTATCTTTACCTTTCTTTTTGGGTCGTGAAATACCGCTTGATAGGTTCTCTGTCGTCGTCAAGTTCTACTCATTGCATTTAAGTTATCATTTTGTCAATTAATTCTACTTTCAGTCATCACGACATCATCAACCATATCTTTTCAGTCGCTTTACTATTCATTCCCTCAAAAAAAAATTTCTTGTATTGGCACCGTTACCCCAGTACGAGCTACCCTTTTTCAACCATGTTTTATCCATCATGACCAGTCCACCAGAAGACCAGTTTGTCTTTCCCCAAGCAGACATTCACACCAGTGAATAACACTCACACCATGTCTCCAGGGCAAATTTCGGGTCCTGGTAATTAATCATCTTCCACCTTGAACATCCGAAAGGCTGACGCCAATCTCACATTCAGGTTTAAGACGATTAAATAGGGGCAGCTGTCGTACCCCAAATTTGCCCTATCTCTTTTATTCTTGTCTGGATTTGAACTTTGCATTCCATTTGCATCATTTTATTACTCAGTCATTTGCATATCCCACATCTCATGGAATCAGGCGCTTTGGTTTGAAATATTAGGGATGCGCCCTATTTTTGTCTAATCTTGTTTTTAGGTTTTCTTATCAGGTAAAAAGGAAGCACATCTGGTTCTCGATTAGTGGATCGTGGAACGAATTTTGTCGTCATGTTACAAGTTTGGTTCTTGCTTAATTTTATCAGAGCCTGGATTAGGGTTTATTTCCCTATGTGTGCTGGTCAGGATTCTCAGGGTTTAAGTCTGCACAAGTACGATTGGATCATATTGGATTTTCAAGCATCAAGTCAAAGAGGAAACTATTGAAAGAGCAAAGCAGATAAATTTGTTTTTTTTGACAAAATTGAAGAAGAGAAAGTTTGCTTCGATTTGGAGGTTTCGATTGAGCATCTGGCTTCCTTCGAGCAAGCTGGATTTAGGGGCTTCGATTGAGCATCTGGCTTCCTTCGAGCAAGCTGGATTTAGGGGCTTCGATTGAGCATCTGGCTTCCTTCGAGCAAGCTGGATTTAGGGGCTTCAATTGAGCATATGGCTTCCTTCGATCAAGCTGGATTTAGAGGTTTCGATTGAGCATCTGGCTTCCTTCGAGCAAGTTGGATTTAGAGGTTTCGATTGAGCATCTGGCTTCCTTCGAGCAAGGTTGATTTAGGGGCTTCGATTGAGCATCTGGCTTCCTTCGAGCAAGTTGGATTCAGAGAGCTTCGATTGAGCATTTGGCTTCCTACATGCAAGCTTCGATTAGATAGTGGCTCTTCATGCAAGCTTTGTTTAAGCAATGTCCTCTTACATGCTTTCTTTGATTCACAAAAGTTGTAGCCTCCTGCATGCTTTGTTTCGATTCACAAGAAGTACATCCTCAATGCCTGCTGTAAGATGCCAAAACAAAACAGACAAAACCTGCTACAAAACTGCTGCACAGCAGTCCTGCACTGCCCCATTCCTTGCACCAAAATAGCATACAACCACTGTCCCTCGAAGGCTGCAAAGAGCAGTTTACCCAAATTGTTCAAATTATTTTGTTTTCCCTCCAAAAGCTTCAGCCAATTTTTCCTATAAATAAGAGGCTCCAACACATATTTTTAAAGAGGATTTTTTGGGACTAGAGGAACGAAACCTCCAAAATCTTCTCAAACACAACAACAAAACTCTCAAGTTCATCAACACTTGAGAAATAAAAAAAAACCAGAAACGCTCACCTATTTTTATTCTGAAGAATACACACACTTCAGTCTCCTTCGATTCTGAAGAACACCCCATACATAGTTGTTTTGTTCAAACTCAGAAAGACAACCCCCTGTGACTACTCTTCGGTTCCAGTTTGGAAAGAAACATAAGACTTGTTTCTTTCTTTCCTTCGATTCCAGCATTCCCAATGCAACTGTTGGCCCCCTCTTTCGAATCCAGCATCTTGGGCCTCCACTCAAGGTCCCACACCCATTCAAAGCCTCCATCAAGGTAAGTCACTCTTACCCTTGAACCTTTCATTTCATTCCATAACATGTAAATAATCTTTTGTTCGTTTCCAGCATGTACATAACACTTTGTTTCTTTTCGTTTCCACCCTGTTAACATGTTTTTAAAAGCTACCTCTTTCGTTTTTGCTTTCTGTTTAACTATTAAACTGTTTGAAAGACAAATACTAGCATGGCCTCATGCCATGTTGTCATTTAATGTTTGAAATGAAAGAAACAGGAAACAGGAGTATGAAACGAAGCCTTTGGTTTCCACACTGACTTCCAGGCCCAGCCAGAGACACGCTTCACGAACTTCAAGGCTAATCGAAAGACAGAACCTCACTGGTGCCAGCCCCCAATCGAAGGATACAACTTGATGTTGCCTTTGCCCAGTCGAAGGATACAACTTGATGCTGCCTTCGCCCAATCGAAGGACAGGACCTCGCCCCTGCCAAGGCCTAATCGAAAGACGTGACTTTGCTGATTGCCAGCCCCAGTCGAAGGATACAACTTGTTGCTGCCTTTGCCCAATCGAAGGACAGGACCTCGCCCCTGCCAAGGTCCAATCGAAAGGCGTGACTTTGTTGTTGCCAGCCCCAATCGAAGGAGGCCAACAGAATGCCAATCGAAGGCTGCTACTGCCTGGGTCGAAAGACACTCACTTTTCTTACTTTTATCTTATTTTTTCCTTCATATTTTTTATGCCTTTTGATATGCTTGTAATAGCGTAGGTTTTTATCTTTCTGCATTTTTATTTACTTTGTACAAATGCTAGTAATTAGGTGTATGGCAAGATAAAATCAACAAATAAACAAACCAAAAATACTCTTTAATCCTTACTTGAATATATCTTAAAACTCGCAAAACACTCAACAAATCAAAACTCCCCCAAGGGCATATTATCTCCGTTCTACCGCGATACCGGCCATGCCTATTGCTAGAATGTGTGCGTTAATGTCGCCCACTAAAAAACACAAACAAATCAACTTTTTTTATAGAGGAACTATGGTGTTCTGATTCCTTCATTGGATACGTAGGCAAAGGGTCGTGAAACCCTCACGAACGCAATAATCAAAAACCATCCATTTCCCTTTAGCAAGCATAGTTGTAGATAAACACATCCTTTAAGACAAACGAACAAAATGGATCCCGTTGAGTACAACGGATGCGAGGGGTGCTAATACCTTCCCCTCGCATAACCGACTCCCTTACCCTTTATCTTGGTCGCAAGACCATCTTATCCATTCCCTTGTGGTTTTATCGATATTTCCCCTTCCTTCGGGATAAATAAAGTTCGGTGGCGGCTCTGTGTTTTCTGCCGGTTGTTTCAACTGGGAGACTCGTCACCCTAATTTGATTCTGTATCGAGAGCATGTTATGAAGCTAATCTCGTACTTCAATGAGATTACTTTTAATCATATCCTAAGAGAAGAGAATAATTTGGAATATGCCTTGGCTACTCTTTCATTCATGTTCAAAGTCAGATGGGCAAATGAGGCCTCCTCTATCACCATTTTGAGGTTGGATGAGCCATCATTTTGTTATGAGATAGAAGAAGAAGTTGATGAGAAACCTTGGTTTTATGATATCAAAAGGTATCTTGAAACTAAATAATATCCAGAGGATGCTTCTATCACTGATAAGAAGAATCTGTGGAAGTACTCAGCTAAACTTTTCCTCAATGGTGGGGTTTTGTATAAAAGAAACTATGACTCTGTTTTGCTCAGATGTGTGGATAGACATGAGCAAATAAGATCATAGAAGAAATCCATGAAGGTTCCTTCGAGACACATTCCAGTGGGCATACCATGGCCAAGAAAATATTGAGAGCGGGTTATTATTGGGCTACAATGGAAAAACAATTGTTATAATCACTCCAGAATCTGTTACAAGTGTCAGATTTATGCTGATAAAATGCATGTGCCGCCCAATCCGCTGAATGTTTTGACTTCTCCTTGGCCTTTTTCAATGTGGGGCATTGATATGATTGGACGTATTGAGTTGACTGCTTCCAACTGACATCGCTTTATTCTGGTTCCCATTGATTACTTCACCAAATGGGTCGAAGCTGCATCGTATGCCAATGTCACCAAGTCGGTGGTTACTCGTTTTATCAAGCAAATGTTATTTGTCGTTATAGGGTTCCCGAGAAGATCATTACTAATAATGGATCGAATCTTAACAATAAGATTATGAAATAGCTGTATGACAATTTAAAGATAAAGCATCATAATTCTTCTCCATATCGTTCAAAGATTAATGGTGATGTTGAGGCAGCAAATAAGAACATTAAGAAGATTGTGCGGAAAATGGTTGTCACTTATAAGGATTGGCATGAGATGTTGTAGTTTGAATTATATGTTTATCGTACTTTGGTGCGTACTTCGGCTTGGGCAACCCCATTCTCCTTGGTATACATTATAGAAGCAGTCCTGCCCGTGGAAGTGAAGATCCCTTCTTTAAGGATCATGACAGGTGTACGGCTTGATGAAGCTGAGTGGGTTCATAATAAACTTGATCAGTTAAATTTCATTGATGAGAAGAGATTGACAGTTATTTTCCATGGGAAGTTATACCAGAAAAGGATGAAGAATGCTTTTGATAAGAAAGTACACCCTCAGAATTTTCAAGTTGCCGATCTTGTGTTGAAAAGGATCTTGCCTCCCAATAATACAGATGCTCGGGAAAAATGGGCTCCGAATTACGAAGGACCATATATTGTGAAGAAAGTCTTATCAAGAGGATTTATGATGCTTACAACTATATATGGAGATGATTTCCCTCACCCCTTCAACACAGACATAGTTAAAAAATACTTCGCATGAAATGACCCGCTAAGTCGACGGCTTAGGCAAAAAAGGGCGTCCTGGCGAACCATAAAAATTAATAAAAAGGTTCGGGAAAAAATTAGGGACAAAAATAATAATTTAAAATAATTAAAAAGAATTGTGTACACCCGCTAAGTCGAAAACTTAAAAAAGGCAGCTTAGGCAAAAAAGGGTATCCCGATGGATTTAAAACCCGAAAGGGCGATCCAGGCAAAAGTTAGGGATTCAAAGTGAATGACTATGGTTTGTGTTGCATATGTGCTATCATTCATTTATTGATGTTGGTTAACTTGGAAGGATAAGGAACCGATGAAAATCCGCCTTCACATTGACATCTTTGTATTCTCCTTTGTATGCTTTGTATGCGATTACCTCTTTTAGGGATTGCTTCTTGACGTAAATGCCTATTTATAGGACAATCAATCAATAAAATTCTTTTTTATCCAAATTGTGCCTCTTGGTTTTTACTTTTACTGTTTTGTTTGCAAAAGGTGTCCATCATTTTTGATAAACTTTGCATTTAAAAACATTGAAGTTCCACAGCACATGATATAAATATCTGAAATTACTTGAAGTTTTGGGTGTTTGGGGTGATGGCTAAGGTTTCCATTCCATACCTGGAACATGTTGTTGTGTTTATATTATTGCAGGTACTTTTGTTCATTTATGGCATGAGAATAAGGCAATTTTTGTTCTTTACCAACATGAGAAGTCTTAAAGGTTGAGGCTTTCTACATACATAACTCCTTATCTTTACTGAAGGCGTACCACAACTTTAACAGAGTTGCAATCCTCGGTACAGTCTACACTCTTGCTAAGAGTTTGTTTGAAAGAGAGTTCCCTTATCATTTTCCACGCAATTTTTTAGTAATGTTGTGTTACGGAGCAATGTTTCCTGTTTTTGGTAAGTTAAACTTAAGGAATGATTTAATTGATGATTAATGATCAAGGGAGTTTATTTTGGTTCTTGGACAACATCTATTTTAAGTTTTGATGGTTTTGAACCGATATTTTGTGCGATGTCATGTGTCAGTGCAATGCTTCCTGGTTTGGTAAGTTGGGGAAAACATGTGATTTAATTATTGTTTGGTGCACAAGTAGGTGTGCTTTGGAATTTGTTCGGTATTGACGTTGAGTTTGTGTGGTTTTCGATCGACAATTTGTGTGGTTCATAAAATAACAACGTTGCTGCCCGATTATTGGTTTTTGCCTTCTGATGCTTGTATGGACTTGGTTCCTTTAAATTAACTATTGTTTTTGAGTTGTGATTTGATACTTGAGTTTAGCTTATGTTGCCTTATTAATTTATAAATCATTTTGTGACTTGTGCAAGTTTTCGAAGAATTTGTCACGCGACATGTGATGTTTGGATTATTGTTTAGTTGTATAGACTTGTCTTGTGCAGGGACTTTGACTTGATGCGATGGATTTTCCGCATTCGATTTATTTTTGCATTTGTGACATTGGTTATTATATTGGATATTATTTATGATTGTTTCTATGTTGCTTGGTAAAGCTTGCACGAAGTTTTTAAGGTTTCCTTGTTTTGCTTGTTGTTGCACCCCAAAATTTGCCCTCTCATATTTTCCAAAGTCTTCCCCCTGCATGGTTGATCACAAACCCCTGCCTAAGGAAAAAGAAAATTTTTGAGTGGTGCTTTAGGTACCTTTCGATTGCCATTCTGAAAGACCCTTCGATTGGTATTCTGAAGGAGCATTTTGATTGGCATTATGGACAAGCACTTCGATTGGCATTCTGAAAGACCCTTCGATTGGTATTCTGAAGGAGCCTTTCGATTGGCATGGATAATTCCCTTCAATTGGCATTATGGACAAGCACTTCGATTGACATTCCAAAAATGCTTCGATTGGCATTATGGACAAGCACTTCGATTGGCATTATGGACAAGCACTTCGATTGGCATTGTGTCAAGACCTTCGATTAGAATTCTGAAAGACCTTTTCGTTTGGCACCCTGGGCCAAGCCTTTCAATTGGCATGCCAAGGGATCCTTCGATTTAGCATTGTGTCAAGGCAGCTTCGACAGGCATGTTAACCATGTCCTTCGATTAGCATGAACAGCACCTTTCGATTGGAATTTTAATTAGTACCCTTTGAATGATATTTGGACCAGGGCCATTTGAAGAACTCCTTCCAGGCCATTCGAAAGAGGCCATCAAGAGGGCACTCAAAAAAACATGTCCAGGTACACTGAACATGAGAAAATGGCATGTTTTCCTTGCAAATATGGCAATAATTAAATGTTGATTGTGGATTCAATTCCTGAGTTAAAGGCCAGATTCTTGCCTTTTATGTTCCTAACTCCACAAGAGTTGATTCGGCCAAAGTGATTCTTTTCAAATCAAGCAGTCGAAGCAGAAGAAGTCCATTCGAGGAAGGCAACTCAAGACCAATCGACGAGCATGGCCTGAAGGCATTCGAAAATCAAAAGTGTCCAGATTCATTCCAGATTCCAAAGAGAAACGAATATTTCAAAAAAGGAAATATTTTAATGTGTCTGATTCTTGTCTCATGGCTTTAATGGTCTGGTTAAATGGTTGTCCCTTGCCATTTTCATGCACCCTCACACTCCTATAAATACGAGGCCAGTGACACATTACCAAGGGGCGGAAGAAAAAAAACATTACAAAAATTATAAAAAAGAAAAGAAAACTCTGCAGGAACAAAACGAACAGAACAGAACGAAAAAAGAAAAGAAGAGAAACAGGGGGGACTTGGAGATACGCTGCCAAAGGTCATCAGCATTTTCAGAAGTGATCCAAGCCAAAGCAGCCATTCTGCAAACATCTCCACACCCGGAGCCACATTGGTAAGGGTTTGCAAAACCAAAATTCCACCTTCATTTAAATACACATTGCATATGTATTCTTGTTATTACTGATTCTGTTGCATGCAAGCTGAAGCGCAGAGATGAGATTGTGCCATTGCTGGGGCACGGTCTAAGTGTCTCCTTCGAATCTCAGGATAAAACAAACCCAGGCCCAGATTCAGCAGATTCCAATTGAGGAAGGACTCGAATTGGGAGGAGATTCGAATCAGGGGGGTAAAGTCCCCCTGGACCTTTAACATTTGTCTCGTTTTGCAGGAAATATTTTCTCAGAATCCTGTTCAGAGTTTCGAAGCTTAGCAGCTTAGCTTCAAACTAGATCCAGGATTTCCAGATCGAAGGATGACATATCCAGATCGAACACCCCTAGAGTGCAGCCCCTCAGGCACCTTCGATCAAGCCTCTTCACTGGGTCGAAAGACAGCCCACACCTCTTTCGACCCAGGCCTCCAGAATTATACTTTTTTTATTTACTGCCAGTTTCTTCGATTTCATTTTTGTTTTGACCATTTTATTTCTTTTTTTTAATCAACATAAAATCAAAAAACACAAAAAAACATTAGGCTAGTTTTTTTTCTATTAAATTAACTTGGTTAATTAATCATTTAATTATCTTAACATTTTTCCAAAACTAAAATTAAGTAGATTTAGATCATTTTCTCAAAAACTAAAATTAAGTAGATTTAGATCATTTTCCCAAAATAAAATAAAACAACAAAAAGATTTTATTCTTAGGATTTTAGAGGTTATGTTCAGATTCGTGCGCGTTTATTTTATTATAACTGCCTACTGGTTTGTGATAGCTTAACTAAGACTTTTACACTTTACTGCTTTATTCCCCCAATTTTGGACATGTAAATAATCCCCCTCCCCGAGGCCTTGTAATAGCATAGGATTTACAATTCCCTCACTTTAAATTCCTGTACATATATTAACTGTTTAGATGTATGCTAACTAGGATTGCATGACAAGATTAACCTTTAATTTAAAATCGACTATAGCTCACCATAACATGTACAAAGATAATATAAACTGAAAATTGACACACTCGCACATGCCACTCTTAGGGTACGCCTCACTTGGTTGCCTCAAACGTGGTCATTGAGTATAGGAAGTCTTAGAGGTCGCCCTCCTGTCCAAAGGTCAAAGTTGCCTCGAAATAGTTGCCTCGATAAAAATGATCTAAGACATTAGGGTTACCGCTAAAGCATCCTAACATTGCTTTAGTGACCACACGTCCCTTAAATCGAATTGACCCGAAAACTCCAACAATGATGCTACCTACTCCTCAATAGTGGGATAGCATTGTCTAAAGGACACTTGCACAGTCTAATTCCTTTTTGAGTAGGTAGATGTTCTTAAGTACTTGCTCCTTTTAAAAACAAAACAAAACTTTTCGCACTTACACTCTCTTCAAAAAAACAAAACTCTTTTCAAAACCCATAAACACAAAGAAAAGCAAACTTTTGAAAACATAGTGAGCAAGTACCTAAGAGCTTGTGGATAACCACAGATAGAAAGGGTGCTAACACCTTCCCTTTCTATAATCTACCTCCCGAACCCGAGAAACATCTCGAAAAGGAATTTTTCTATGCTTTTGTCCTTTCCTTGTTGGATAAAATAAAATACAGTGGTGACTCTTGCTTACCGCGACATTTTGCAAAAACAAACGCAAACGCGAACCAGCATTCCAAAATAGTCAGTTCTCATTCCCACCGATCACAGAACTGGCGACTCTGCTGGGGACTTATAAGTGAGGTGTACCTTAAGATTAGATCACTTGTGTTTTCAATTGTATTGCTTTGTATGCTTTTAATTTTGTGGGCTTGTATCGGAGTTCTATAAATCCTCCACACGGATTTGGGAAACATTCATAGATAGCAATACGTTGTAGAAACTGAGCGGGGTATACCAACACGGTTGAAGCAATAGCTATATTAGTGTGACATATTTGTGAGTACCAGTAGCCTTTGAATCAATCAAAGAGAATACGGGGCCGCTGAGTGATGTCACTAAGCACTAATGACTTAGAACCTTACTTGACCATCTTGGCCTTTTTTAGGGGTAGTGAGATGACTGACTTTGGTGCAGTCCGAAGTTGGTAGATACTCGATACTACACTCATTGAGGATTGTTTTCTTGGAATATTTTGGTTGCTAGTTCAGTGGCTAAACCAAAGCGATGAACATAGAAAACAATCCAATGATATTGAGCTCCTTAGAACCCGGTTACTATTTTTAGGACAGGTTTTAACCAACTGAACTGAAAGAGGGTAATGCCTAAACTCCGTGTCAGCCTAAACTTAAGGTTGTTTGTGTGACTTGTGTGCTTTCAAACTTGAACTACTTGCACATTCTTGTTATCTGACAACATGAGTTCCTTGTAGATTTTTTTAACAGTCCTTATTCGATAATTTGGATTTATTGCAGGGTTTACTTACATCACCTTACACTTTTGCTTAAACGCATAGCATACGCATCATAACATCATACCTTAACATTTCCTCAACCATTTCAAGGATCTCAAGGGTCTGTGATGCAGGTTATGGTAAATCAAAAGTCTAGCAAGGGGCAAAGGGGATTTATTTTCCTCTAGCCAAGGTTATTTAGAAATCAAAACACGATAACTTGAGTCAGGGGCTATGACCCACTCGATATGGTGAGCTTGACTCTTGAGGAAGGACTCTCAGCAACATGAAGTTCCTTCAATCAAGCTACCAGATTCAGATTCTAACAGTTTCTTGTTTACCCCGCGAGATCCTTGAAAACATTGCATACATATATCATACATATCATTGCATAATAGGTCTCCCAGTACAGGTCTCTTATCTTCTTCGCTGTTTATTTCAGCAATCATCATGTCTACTGAACCTTCAACCGAGAAAGCTATCAAGGCCCTCCCGGCCCAGAATGCCCAATTTCAAGAGTTGTTCATGAATCTAGCTAAGGGTCAGTAGGACCTGAAGACTTTGATTCTGAAGGAGAAAAAGAAAAAGAAAAAGAAAAAGAGGACCATTTTGTTCAACACTGGACGCAGGTTTGGAAACGGGCTGCAGAATGAAGTTGATCTGACCACCTCATCTGGAGGGAAAGATAGTCCATAGGAAAGGAGGGCCCCCAGCCCTATGGTCTCCGACAACGAGACGGACTATGATGAAGAACAGTATCCTCCTGCTGAGGATAAGTACAAACAGTTGGAAGACCGCTTGAGCGCTATGGAGATACAGAAGGTGCCCGGTCTGGACTTTGGAGATCTGGGTCTATCATCTGGGGTGGTGATTCCCCATAAATTCAAGGCACATGCCTTTGCCAAGTATGACGGAGCTTCCTGTCCAAAGTTGCACCTCCGTTCATATGTAAGAAAGATCCAGCCTTACACTGCTGATAAGAACTTGTGGATCCATTTCTTTCAAGACAGTCTTTCAGGGACTCAGCTTGAGTGGTTCTATTAGTTGGACGGAGCCAGTATCCGCAGCTGGGAGGATTTGGCTACTGTGTTCTATAGGCAGTATCAGTATAACTCCGACCTCGCTCCTACGCGTACCCAACTCCAGGGTATGTCAATAGGGACGGGTGAAGGATTTAAAGAGTATGCTCAAAAATGGAGAGACCTTGCCGGAAGGGTGCAACCACCTTTAGCTGATCGTGAACTTGTTGATATGTTTTTGGGGACCCTGTCTGGTCCATTCTTTAACCACTTGATCAGAAGCTCTTCAGCCGGGTTCACCGAGCTAATACTGACCGGCGAAAGGGTCGAAGCTGGCATAAAAAGTGGGAAGATTCAAGAAGCTACACCTTTTGATGCTCAGAAAAATCCCTACAATGGGAAGAAAGAGTCCAATGTTGTGTATGGTCAAAAGAGTCGTCATGATCAACATGTAGGGGCAACCCTGATCTCCGATCCCACGCCTGTTCAACAAAGACAGAGCAATAGGCGTAGGGTAAGATATCAAGAAAGGCAGTATACTAACATCAACATGCCTTTGTCTCAAGCATTACAACATTTGTTGAAGTTGAAGCTAATCACGCTAAAGGATCCTCCTCAAAATCTTGATACTTCCTCTTCTAAGTATAACCCGAGTGTGAGATGTGCCTACCATTCTGACAGTCCTGGACATGACACCGACGACTGTTAGACTTTGAAGAACAAGATTCAAGACTTGATTGATGCCAAGGAGATCAAGTTTGACCCTCCGGAGACTCCAAACATAATCACTGCTCCTATGACGAATCATTGAAAGCTTTTGTTCATTTGAATTTTCAAGTTGTAATCTCTTTGTTATTCAAACAATTATCTATTAATGCCAAACTTTGTTTCATCAATGCATTGAATATGTTTGTCTTGATTTGATCCACTCATTTTCATTACATTTAAACTATGTTCTTTATGACATTCAACTCTTGCTAAAAGTTACAAGCCTTTAAAGGGAGGATGATGAAACAATGCCATAATCTCATACAGTATGCTTTTGGACAGACCTTGCTGACGATGTACAGGCGTTTCTTTCAAATCCTAAACACTGGAGTTATAAGGAAGATAATCCCTAGTCAACCCCTTCAAGCCAAAGAAGTAGGAGTTTTCTGTTTTAAACACAAATTGAAACCTTTAATTTAAACCTGGGGCAGGGTAGTCTCTCAGTTAATTCAAAAAGATGTGCATTGAAGTCGCAAAACTCTCAGTTCATAATACAACGAACAACATCAAAAGTATTCCTCTGGAATCAAAAGACAGTGGTGGTTCCTTATCTCATAGGCAGACAATCTCTCAAAAGAGAAAAGCCCACTGAGCCAAAACCTATAAAGGAGGCTTAAGAAAGCTGGGGCATCCCGCTGACTGTAATCTCGAAAACAGAAACAGCCAGGCAAAAATTAGGGATAATAAATCAAAAGAACGAGGTCATTACAAATCCTCGACAACATGAAAAATGTTGCAAAAATAATGATGACTGCCTTCAAAAATCCAACTTGTGTGAACCATCACCAAAATGTCGTTCCAAATTCGAATAGAGTTCGACGCACAATTAACTGAGTTTAGGATTGAAAAACATCACGAAGAGCGGATGGGTACAAGTATACTTTGAGCCTTTATCCTTTGTTTCTTAAACCGTGAACCAAGCTACGTTACAACCCTTCAAAAGTCCTAACTGAAGCATGGGTTAGTTCAAAAGCATACTGTTACAAAAGGTATCCTGACTCTTGTAAGGCTTTGCCCTAAATCTTGTGTTGAATTTGTCTTATAAAAAGTTTTCTGCTAAAAAACGCATTTTTCAAAAAAACTTTGAGACAAGCATAAACTTTGCATTATTTGAATATCACTGTTTGCATTTGGCTATTTGTTTGACAGCGGAGAAATTCACACAACGAATATCCGATGAATGAAAGCCCTCTCAGTGAACAAAATCACTTCAAAAAGGATGACACTTCCATTGAAAAATCTCCTGTCAACAAGGGGGCATGACACGTCACTATCCAGCACACCTGGGGCAGTCTAGTCAAGATTTCAAGAAATCTCTGAAGAAGTGCAGAGTAACCAGGGGCAAGTCTCCATCTCCGTCACTTGGGGCATTGAACATCAATCTCAGTGAAGGGTTACGTACAATCAAAAAAAATTTGGCAATGTCACAAACACTTGCTACTAGGGGCAATGACAAATCTCCCCAAAATCCTTCTCATAGGATGACATCCCAGCAAGAGTTTAATCTCTGAAAACCTTTCCCCAGCTGAGACAACTTCAACGAAGATGTCACCTCTCTAGCGGACTGACGACTGGGTTTATTTCCCCAACAGCACTAGGATTCCCCAGCTTAAGTTTACCTCTCCGACTACTACAAATCAAAGGACCACAACTCCTCTTCCCCAGTAGACTACTCTACAATCCCCAGCAAGTTACTACGAAACCTGGACCCGACCAGATATCAGTTCAACTTCGACTCCCCAGTAGAGCAACGGACGACTAAGACTCCTAAACTCTTTTCCCAAGCAGAAATAAACATACTCCCCATAGAGTTTTGAATATCCCCCAGCGGAGTTCTCCTCAAACAACAAAGCAGGGATCCCCGGTGGAAACATTTTGAGCAAAGTCAAAGACAAAATTACACTTCAACAACATTCATAACATATGCATACAAAATACATATGACATAAATCTCATTTTATTTTGAGAACATCATTACACAATGCATACATCATGACAATGCATACATCATGACATTGCATACAACTAACTCTTTAACTTTTCAGGAAAGATCGATCAACAGATAAAAGTCATTACCTTTTGGAGTAGCAGTCGTCAAAGATTCCTTCATCATCCCGTTGAGGTAGTAATCGTCCAAGATTCCTTCACCATCCTACTGAGGTAGTAATCGTCCAAGATTCCTTCATCATCCCGTTGAGGTAGTAATCGTCCAAGATTCCTTCACCATCCTGCTGAGGTAGTAATCGTCCAAGATTCCTTCATCATCCTGCTGAGGTAGTAATCATCCAAGATTCCTTCATCATCCCGCTGAGGTAGAAGTCATCCAAGATTCCTTTATCATCCTACTGAGGTAGTAATCGTCCAAGATTCCTTCATCATCCTTCTGAGGTAGTAATCGTCCAAGATTCCTTCATCATCCTACTGAGGTAGTAATCGTCCAAGATTCCTTCATCATCCTGCTGACGTAGAAGTCATCCAAGATTCCTTCATCATCCTGCTGAGGTAGTAATCGTCCAAGATTCCTTCATCATCCTACTGAGGTAGTAATCGCCCAAGATTCCTTCATCATCCTGCTGAGGTAGTAATCATCCAAGATTCCTTCATCATCCAGCTGAGGTAGTAATCATCCAAGATTCATTCATCATCCTGCTGAGGTAGTAATCGCCCAAGATTCCTTCATCATCCTACTGAGGTAGTAATCGTCCAAGATTCCTTTATCACCCTGCTGAGGTAGAAGTCATCCAAGATTCCTTCATCATCCTACTGAGGTAGAAGTCATCCAAGATTCCTTCATCATCCTGCTGAGGTAGAAGTCATCCAAGATTCCTTCATCATCCTACTGAGGTAGTAATTGTCCAAGATTCCTTCATCATCCTGCTGAGGTAGTAATCATCCAAGATTCCTTCACCATCCTGCTGAGGTAGTAATCGTCTAAGATTCCTTCATCATCCTACTGAGGTAGAAGTCATCCAAGATTCCTTCACCATCCTGCTGAGGTAGAAGTCATCCAAGATTCCTTCATCATCCTGCTGAGGTAGTAATCGTCCAAGATTCCTTCATCATCCTGCTGAGGTAGTAATCGTCCAAGATTCCTTCATCATCCTGTTGAGGTAGAAGTCATCCAAGATTCCTTCATCATCCTACTGAGGTAGTAATCGTCCAAGATTCCTTCATCATCCTGCTGAGGTAGTAATCGTCCAAGATTCCTTCATCATCTTGCTGAGGTAGAAGTCATCCAAGATTCCTTCATCATCCTGCTGAGGTAGAAGTCATCCAAGATTCCTTCATCATCTTGCTGAGGTAGTAATCGTCCAAGATTCCTCCATCATCCTGCTGAGGTAGAAGTCATCCAAGATTCCTTCATCATCCTGTTGTTGTAGTAGTCATCCAAGATTCCTTCATCATCTGTTTGGAGTAGCAATCGTCTCAGATTCCTTCATCACACATCATTATCAAAAAAATACCTCCTCTGGTTAGATTTATTTCTTCCAGTTAATGACAGGCAATCAGAGACCTTCAAATAACAGTCCAGATACGATCCATATTCGGATGTAATTATGTCACTCATTCAAATACAGTCCAGTAATCGCCCCTGGATGGCATCTTTAAGCCCATCTCCATCCTCCTACCAACAATCTCCAAATGGCATCTGTAAGCCCATTCCCGATGTCACAATGCTGATACTACACCATGCGAGTGCAAATTTCTGGGCACTCTAGTGTTCAATTATCTTCCACCTTCGGATCACGAAAGGCTCGAAAGCCAATCTATATCCTCAGGTTTAAGAAAATTGAACAGGGGCAACTTTTGCACCCCAAAATTTTCCCTCTCATGTTTTCCAAAGTCTTCCCCCTGCATGGTTAATCACAAACCTCCGCCTAAGAAAAAAGAAAATTTTTGAGTGGTGCTTTAGGTACCTTTCAATTGGCATTCTGAAAGACCCTTCGATTGGTATTCTGAAGGAGCATTTCAATTGGCATTATGGACAAGCACTTTGATTGGCATTCTGAAAGACCCTTCGATTGGTATTCTGAAGGAGCCTTTCGATTGGCATGGATAATTCCCTTCGATTGGCATTATGGACAAGCACTTCGATTGACATTCCAAATATGCTTCGATTGGCATTATGGACAAGCACTTCGATTGGCATTATGGACAAGCACTTCGATTGGCATTGTGTCAAGGCCTTCGATTAGAATTCTGAAAGACCTTTTCGTTTGGCACCTTGGGCCAAGCCTTTCAATTGGCATGCCAAGGGATCCTTCGATTTAGAATTGTGTCAAGGCAGCTTCGACAGGCATGTTAACCATGTCCTTTGATTAGCATGAGCAGCACCTTTCGATTGGAATTTTAATTAGTACCCTTTGATTGATATTTGGACCAGGGCCATTTGAAGAACTCCTTCCAGGCCATTCGAAAGAGGCCATCAAGAGGGCACTCAAAAAAACATGTCCAGGTACACTGAACATGAGAAAATGGCATGTTTTCCTTGCAAATATGGAAATAATTAAATGTTGATTGTGGATTCAATTCCTGAGTTAAAGGCCAGATTCTTGCCTTTTCTGTTCCTAACTCCACAAGAGTTGATTCGGCCAGAGTGATTCTTTTCAAATCAAGCAGTCGAAGCAGAAGAAGTCCTTTCGAAGGAGGCAACTCAAGACCAATCGAAGAGCATGGCCTGAAGGCATTCGAAAATCAAAAGTGTCCAGATTCATTCCAGATTCCAAAGAGAAACGAATATTTCAAAAAAGGAAATATTTTAATGTGTCTGATTCTTGTCTCATGGCTTTAATGGCCTGGTTAAATGGATGTCCCTTGCCATTTTCATGCACCCTCACACTCCTATAAATACGAGGCCAGTGACACATTACCAAGGGGCGGAAGAAAAAAAAACATTACAAAAATTATAAAAAAGAAAAGAAAACTCTGCAGGAACAGAACGAACAGAACAGAACGAAAAAAGAAAAGAAGATAAACAGGGGGGACTTGGAGATATGCTGCCAAAGGTCATCAGCATTTTCAGAATTGATCCAAGCCAAAGCAGCCATTCTGCAAACATCTCCACACCCGGAGCCACATTGGTAAGGGTTTGCAAAACCAAAATTGCACCTTCATTTAAATACACATTGCATATGTATTCTTGTTATTACTGATTCTGTTGCATGCAAGCTGAAGCGTAGAGATGAGATCATGCCATTGTTGGGGCACGGTCTAAGTGTCTCCTTCGAATCTCAGGATAAAACAAACCCAGGCCCAGATTCAGCAGATTCCAATTGAGGAAGGACTCGAATTGGGAGGAGATTCGAATCAGGGGGTAAAGTCCCCCCTGGACCTTTAACATTTGTCTCATTTTGCAGGAAATATTTTCTCAGAATCCTGTTCAGAGTTTCGAAGCTTAGCAGCTTAGCTTCGAACTGGATCCAGGATTTCCAGATCGAAGGATGACATATCCAGATCGAACACCCCCAGAGTGCAGCCCCTCAGGCACCTTCGATCAAGCCTCTTCACTGGGTCGAAAGACAGCCCACACCTCTTTCGACCCAGGCCTCCAGAATTATACTTTTTTTTTATTTACTGCCTGTTTCTTTGATTTCATTTTTGTTTTGACCATTTTATTTATTTTTTTTAATCAACATAAAATCAAAAAACACAAAAAAACATTAGGCTAGTTTTTTTCTATTAAATTAACTTGGTTAATTAATCATTTAATTATCTTAACATTTTTCCAAAACTAAAATTAAGTAGATTTAGATCATTTTCTCAAAAACTAAAATTAAGTAGATTTAGATCATTTTCCCAAAATAAAATAAAACAACAAAAAGATTTTATTCTTAGGATTTTTAGAGGTTATGTTCAGATTCGTGCGCGTTTATTTTATTATAACTGCCTACTGGTTTGTAATAGCTTAACTAAGACTTTTACACTTTACTGCTTTATTCCCCCAATTTTGGACATGTAACTAATCCCCCTCCCCGAGGCCTTGTAATAGCGTAGGATTTACAATTCCCGCACTTTAAATTCCTATACATATATTAACTATTTAGATGTATGCTAACTAGGATTGCATGACAAGATTAACCTTTAATTTAAAATCGAATGTAGCTCACCATAACATGTACAAAGATAATATAAACTGAAAATTGACACACTCGCACATGCCACTCTTAGGGTACGCCTCACTTGGTTGCATCGAACGTGGTCATTGAGTATAGGAAGTCCTAGAGGTCGCCCTCCTGTCCAAAGATCAAAGTTGCCTCAAAATGGTTGCCTCGATAAAAATGATCTAAGACATTAGGGTTATCGCTAAAGCATCCTAACATTGCTTTAGTGACCACACGTCCCTTAAATCGAATTGACCCGAAAACTCCAACGACGATGCTACCTACTCCTCAATAGTGGGATAGCATTGTCTAAAGGACACTTGCACAGTCTAATTCCTTTTTGAGTAGGTAGATGTTCTTAAGTACTTGCTCCTTTTAAAAACAAAACAAAACTTTTCGCATTTACACTCTCTTCAAAAAAACAAAACTCTTTTCAAAACCCACAAACACAAAGAAAAGAAAACTTTTGAAAACATAGTGAGCAAGTACCTAAGAGCCCGTGGATAACCACAGATAGAAAGGGTGCTAACACCTTCCTTTTCTATAATCTACCTCCCGAACCCGAGAAACATCTCGAAAAGGAATTTTTCTGTGCTTTTGTCCTTTCCTTGTTGGATAAAATAAAAGACGGTGGCGACTCTTGCTTACCGCGAAATTTTGCAAAAAAAAACGCAAACGCGAACCAGCATTCCAAAACAGTCAGTTCTCATTCCCACTGATCACACTTGCTTGCTGTGAACTCTTGTTAGTTTGGTATTGTTCCCATTCTTTTTTAATTTCGCATTGTATTCTCTTTTCCTTGCCATGATAAGTAAGAATAGAGATGCATGATTGGGAGTCCCTACTTTAGGTGGGAAAATATGTTTTAAAGATCATTGGAAGAGATTTTTGTGAGCGCATTTACTTGTATTTGTTTGTGTGCAAAAGACCTCGACGAAAGAAAATCCCATTCCCCTCCCATTTCCCATTTTATTTTATGCTTGTTATCGAGTCAATAAATGGAACAAAGGGTCCTCAATCGACCCCCACACTTTCTAGTTCGTGTTGTTCTTAGCTCGTGTAATACGTTGATGCTTTGATCAGTGTCCATTCTTGTCCATTAAGTAAAATAAAGTGGAAAAGGGTTTGTAACCAATTGGTCATTCATTTCGATGATGTTAGTTCATGTTTCTGTAAACATTGACGCTTCGATTTGTTACTCGAAGTTGGTGCTTGAGCAAATCAAGTAGAAAGAGTTCCTTACTCCCACTTTGAGATCCATTGGACTCTTTGTTTGTTGTTAGCTCGCACTCAATTTTGTTTTGGTTTTGGTTCAACTTTGTTCGATTGCACTTGTGCTTGTGTTTTTATTTACACCTTTGTATGTTCCCTAAGGATTCACTTGTTTCGTTTCTGATGCAAGTTAGACATTAGGATCGTGATCTATGCATGCTAACTTAGGTAGAGATTTCCCTTTTTTATCCAAACCTTAGGACCGTCATTGTATGATAACATTAGGGATAGAGATAACTAGTTTTCCTTAGATGTTATTCTTTCACTTTTGCATGATTAAGACTAAAACTCTTTTCTTTGGCAAATGCATAAAAAACTCTAACATTTCTTAAACCCTTTTTCAAGGTAAAAAACATCAACCAATCCAAACTCTTTCGCCTTCGGTCCTTTTCTTTAAAACTCTCAAAAGGATGTTTTAATTATACTCTACGCGATATGACGCGTAAATCCCTAAAGGTAGGGTGGCACTATGTTTACTTGCTAGAACAGGAATGTAGCATTATCTGCCTTCGGGCACTTTTTCTTTTGAAAGTACCTCTTCAGGTAAGAACATGTTAATTCCTTCCTATGATAATGCGTGAGTCTCCAAAGGTCGAGCTGTGGTAGAAAGCAAAATTAATATTATTCATAAGAAACACTAAACAAGCGGAAACTTTTGAGCCGAACTACGTCGCTCTGATTCCTTAAAGGAATACTTAGGCATTTGGTCGCGAGGCCTAAGTAAAAAAAACTTTGTAAATATTATTTCTTTTCCATGTGTCTTATTTCGCATGCATTCCCTCTTTGCACTTTTTCCTTTAGCTCGTAAGCTTTATATTAAAACACACCCTTTGATCGGAACAACAAGAGTGGATCCCGTGGATTACCACATACGTGAGGGGTGCTAATACCTTTCCATTGCGTAATCGACTCCCTTACCCGTATCTCTCGGTCACGAGACCTTGATTTCACCCATCTCAAGTTTAGTCAATGTTTACCTTTTCCTTCCTGTGGGATACAAAACTTTTCATGGCGACTTCATTAATTTCCTCTCGATGATTGTTCGACCGGTTGTTTCAGTGTGTTTGAACAAGATTCTATGAGTTTGGAACCCATATTTGAATTCAGTGAGAGGAAAAAAAAAGGTCTATCTAGAGATTCATATCCACAACCCATCCCCTTTGTTCAATTCTGATGCCAAAAAGGCTTAGTGGGTGCAAAATAAAAAAAGACCTATCTAGATATTCATATCCCCATTCCCCTATAAATGGGCCAAAGAGCCAACTTATTAGTCAATTTCTTAATGGCTTTCGTGATGCCTTGAAATATTATTGTGCAAGCTTGTTTCCATGCTACTTGTGAATTTAAATGACTCTTATCTTATTTATCTTTAGGTCATATGATTTATGATTCATTATCCTATTGCATGTTTAAGAGTACTTGTTGTGATGTCTTGATTCACTTTCCTATTACATGTTTAGGAATACTTGTTGTGATGTCCTGATTCACTTTCCTATTGCATGTTTATGAGTACTTGTTATGATTTCCTAATTCACTTTCCTATTGCATGTTTAGGAGTACTTGTTGTGATGTCCAGATTCACTTTCCTATTGCGTGTTTAGGAGTACATGTTGTGATGTCCTGATTCACTTTTCTATTGCATGTTTAGGAGTACTTATTGTGATTTCCTGATTCACTTTCCTAATGCATATTTAGGTAATCTTTGTTGTGATGTCCTGATTCACCTTAACCTAATGCATGTTTAGGTAACCTTTGTTGTGATGTCTTGATTCACCTCATCCTATGGCATGATTAGGGTAGTTGATAACACATAAATATATTACATATTTAGCTTGATTTAACTAAACTATTTTCCATTTTTATTCTAAATTAAATCACTTTGTAGTTGGTATTATGCCGCTATTTTACTATTTTGCAGGTATCAAATTAATTATGAGAGAAAGAAGAAAAAGGAAGAAAAAGAAGAAAAAGAAGAAAAAAAAAGGCTACGATAAAAGTCAACAACAAGCCCAAGCCAAAAGAAGGAGCGCGCAAGTCAACAAGCGTGACGACCGGACGGGAAAGCTTAACGAACGGCATGCATTGACCAAGTAAGTGACGAACGTCACTAATCCTTTTGACGAACGTCACATCCCCTATTATTTTGCCCACGTCCCTAAAATCTTGCAACGAAAGTGTGTTAACTGCTTCCACCAAGTCAGATACGCGGAGATTCAGCAGCCCCTATAATCTCTCCAACAAATCCTCACGAACAGTTACTCGAGATGTATATAAATAGTAGACCTCATGCACTGAAGGAGGTTCACGCGGTTACTGCCCTTTTGTTCTTCGTGCATATTTCACAGAGCTACTACTTTCCAGAATTATTTTTTCTTAGCTATTATTTTCTTTAGCAGTTTTATTTTCCCAACCCATTTTAAGCAATAGATTTCTATACCGGAAATCTATTGCCCAGTAGTTTATTTCAAGACCTCCAGAATTGTTATTTAAGTTTATTATTTTATTTTCGCAATTGTTCCTGTTTCGTATCGAAGCAAAACCTACCAACCTGTGGAGGAGTGCTTCCTTTAGAGCCGGATGCATTTTTATCAGTCTCCATTCAATTTATTTCCAGGTTTTTTATTTTAATAAATTATTATTTTCCTTTAATTCGATAACCATGTTTACTTTGTTGTCTGGATTTTATTATTCCGTGATTGAGTTTTATAATATGCTAGGCTAGATTTTTATACCGGTATGTAAGATCATAAAACTGAGGGAATTTGGTAATACTATTGGTTGTTTAATTGTTGAACTATTTTCTGGACTAAATTACTTTATTTTTAATGATGAACCGTTTTGTTACGAGAGTAAAAAATGAATAGAAGTTAGGTTCAATAAAGTGAGAGCTTGAGGATCTTTAACTGGACGTAGTAATTAGGCATTGGCTTTTAAAAACAGCGAGAGCGCTTTAAAGCGAATTAGAGTTTATTTATTTTCAAAAGAATGTTTCTAACTCCGACGGGATAGCGATAGCATACGTTAGGACTTAAATTGCATAACCTAAATCCACAACCACGACAATGTGAGACGAGGGTTTTTAAACTGATAAATTTCTACTGAGAATTGTTAGAAATTGCAAGTTACCAAATAGGTTACTAATTCCCAAAGCCCGATCATTACATACTAGTTGTTTACCCCCTCTGATTATTTAACTAGATTCAAACTTACTTTTAATTCCCCTAATCTAAAGCAAATATTTTTAGCCTTAGATTTACACCGTAACGCTAGATAATGATACGTTTGACTTTTGGTCCTTTGGGTTTGATAATATTTAAAAATACGCGATAAGACTGTACACTTGCAGTCCAAATCATTTAGACTACCATACCAGGTAGATCAAGTTTTTGACGCCGTTGCCGGGGACCAATTTAGTTAATATCGTAATTATGTTGTTGCACTGTATAGACTAGGGCAACATTTTTCCTTTCTTGGAACGATTGTATGCCAAATACTCATTTACAATGAGGGGAATTAGTACAATGAATCAACGAAATCAAACATTTTGTTAACATAAGATGTCGAATCCTCGATCTTCCCGAAGTAGCTCTAATTCCAATTCCCATTCCTGAAGAACCAACTCTGAAACTAGACATGGCTGAACTAGGTAATCGACCTCTTAAGGAGTACGTTGCTCCTTCTCGAGCTGAACCACACTCGAGTATTTCTCCTCCTGCCATCGAGGCGGATAACTTTGAGCTTAAACCTTCATTGTTGCAAGCCGTGCAACAAAATCAATTCTTCGGAGGCCCTACGGACGATCCAAATCTCCATTTATCCGTGTTCGTACAATACGCCGACACAGTAAAAGCTAATGGTGTTAATCCCGAAGCAATTCGATTACGTCTTTTTCCCTTTTCTTTAAGAGATAGAGCCAGAGCGTGGCTCCAATCCTTACCTTCAAACTCCATAACTACATGGGACGAATTGAAGAAAGTCTTCTTAGCAAGATATTTTCCACCAAGAAAAACTGCAATGCTGAGAGGCCAAATCAACGGATTTACACAAAAAGACGACGAATCACTTTTCGAAGCTTGAGAGAGATTGTGATGCGGTGGGAGAACTGACTTGAGGTTTTGCGTTTGTGTTCGCAAATGTTGCGGTTAGCAAGAGTCGCCACCGACTTTTATTTTATCCAAAAGGAAAGGTAAAAAAGCACAGGAAAGACCTTTGAGATGTTTTCTTGAGTTCAGGGGGTAGATTATGAAAAGGGAAGGTACTAGCACCCTTTTCATCCATGGTTTTCCATGGGCTCTTAGTTACTTGTTTAGATCACTTGCTTTGCTTTTGAAATTGTTTGAAATGGTGCTTTGTGTGGTTTTGAAAGTATTTTGAAAAGAGGCCATCATTTAGGAAATCTTTGTAATGATTCTCATTCGTAAGAATCTATATAAAGATGTTTGTCTTTTGAAAAATGTTTCAATGTTTTGAAAGGTGTTTGGAAATGTTTTGAAAATGTGTGTGTGTTTGTTTAAAAATAGCAAGGATTGTTTGCAAATTAATCAAGTAACTAGAAGCATTCTACCTACTCAAAAGTCTTTCTTGTACATTTTTATTCCTTTGACATTGTTGATTTACCATTGATTTGGTAAACAACCCTATCTTTGGATGTTAAACGGAACGGGCGTGGGTCATCGTATGACCATGATAGCAATGGTGCCAAGTATCTTTAGCGAGTTTTAGGGACCAATGTCATCTTTGTTTAGGCAACCTTTTGATAGCGTCATCGAGGGACTATGATCTTATTTGTTTGTTTTTCTTTGCCAAGATACTTTGTATGCATACCATGGCCATTTTGTTTAGGCAACCAAGTGGGTGAAACCCTAGGGGTGTTTGTGTGTGAGTGTGTTTGATTGCATGCATGATTTTATCTTGAATTAGGATTTTCTATTTCATTGATTTTATCTTGCCACACATATCCTAATTACTAGCATTTACATTCAAAAGCAATAAAAATGCGGAAATATAAAATCCTACGGTATTACAATATTTAGGGGGCGAGGATACACACTTATAAATAGGGAATCCAACGGAAAAAAAAAAGAAAAATAACAAGGGGAAGAAAAAGAGAAAGAGAGAGAGGGCTAGCGCGTTGTTGAGAAGAAGTCAAGTTCTGACCCAGGCCTGCTGCATGATATCTACCTGTTAGTGAAAATGTATGAGTCAAAACTTCTGACTCTGGTGCGCTGCAAAACAGAAACCTGTTAGTGGGGAGGTCAGAAGTTCTGACTCCCATGCGCTGCAAAACAAAAATTTGTTAGTGGGGAAGTCAGAAGTTCTGACCCTGCTGGGAACACAAAAATTTCAGAAGTTCTGATATCATTGATAACAAAATAGGTCTTGGAAGTGCTGGCATCAAAGTCAGAACTTGGTTTCCCGCTGTGCTAGTCAGAACATCTGCAGTTTGATTATTTCTCCCCAAAACAGAAAACATGCCTAAGGCACTTTCAGCAGGTATCATGGCGCCTCAGAAGTAAATAGAAACAGAAACAAAAAAATCAGAGACAAGTGTGCCTTTGCTAATTCTAACTCTGAGCCTCAGCTTCTTCTAGACAGTTCTGAGCTGATTCGTTCTCCACTTAAGCATGCAGAGGCGTAAAAATATCAGAATGTAAACAACATTAGAAGCATGATATTTACATTGTGTTTATTGAGCATGCAAATCTAATGATGCTTAGCAGCATGGTGAGAGTCAGCAGGTGCTTACCTTGCTGTTGGAAGAAAATCTGTGAATTGGAGCTAGCTTTAGCTTTGATGGTGTTCTGGACAGGTTCTTTTTTGAATGGATGGATGGAGATTATATATATATATATATATATATGGTTAGAAACTGTATGGGTGTCTTTCTTTGGTCAAGAAATAGATTGGGTTCAAATGAGATTTAGAGGCAAAGAGATTCCAAGGTTGTGTCCAAAGCTCTTTGAAACACTAGGAATTTTGGCAGAGTTTCACAATGTTTTCTTGCTAGAATTTTCTGTTTCTCTTCTAGCAATTTTTTTCTGGGTTTTTGACCGGGCTTTTTCAGTGGACAATGGTGCCCTATTTATAGGCAAAGCTTTGTGGATTTTTAAACGTTAAATGGCGCAAATAACATGCAAAATGGTGTTGACTTGCTCTTGAAGGAAGTTTATGAAAAGTTGTGATAATGGACAGCTTTTCAGCCTAGGCTTGAACAGTAAGCGAGGATTAAGGAAAAGTGACACCTATAGGTGAAAAGTGGCGCATAGATCCATGCCTAAATCTGCACAGGAACGTTGTTATGCTGCACGTGGAAAGACCCTTTGGACAAATGTTCAAAAGTAGTTGTGAGCATTAATAGGCATTAAATGGTGATGAGATTGGTCAAGACTAAGAGATCTTGTAATGTGAGATTTGCATCATTACCTATATCTAAATCAACAGTTCCCACTTCAGCATACAACGCACGCAACCTCTGATCTTAGTATCCTGTTGTCCCAGCAAATTCTGAGGGTTCTCCAGACTTTCTAGCATGTTCCTTGGATTTGCTTCTGAAAATTCTGGACTTAGAGATCCTGTTTCAGTGTAAAACCCACTCTTCTGACCTCTTCATCTTCTGATTCCAGCATGTTCTGAAGGAGCCCTCAGGCTTCTTTGCTTTCTTTGCATTCCTATAGCAAACTCTGGCTGAACTTGCGTAACTACTGAAAGAGCCATGTTATGTTTGAAGGTTACATGCTGAAACACGTTTACAACCTCTAACTGAGTTGGTGTAGCTGCTGAAGAGCCAACTTCTATCTGAATGTTATGTGCTGAGCCAAGTTTGCAACTTCTGACCATTTCTCCCTGGAGGTTGGTTCAGAGGTTCTGAAGTGCCATTTTTCTTAAATACCTTAGAAAAATTCTAAGTATTTATAATTTTAATTTTTTCAAGGTAAAATTTGACTTTTGAGCTTGCAAATGACCACTTTGCTTTGGTAAATGGTTTACTTGGAAAGAAATGATAATTCAAGGCTTGGATTTATTTAAGAGAAACTCTGAGAATCCAAGATGATTTCCTGAAGAAAGAGAGGGTAAATTTTGGGCTACAACAGTTGCCCCTGTTCAAACTTCTTGAACCTGAAGAGTTAGATTGGCGGATCTGCCATTCGTGACTTGAAGGCGAAAGATGATTGAACACTAGAGTGCTCAGAAATTTGCACTCGAAGATGTATGGTGAATGGGCTTATAGATGCCATTTGGAGGAATGATGGCGAGTTGTCAGAGATGGGCTTATAGATGTCGTCCAAAGGTGATTGTTGACAGAAAGTCTGAACTTGATTTTAACAGAAAACGAATCAGAATAAACCGTTGAGAGATTTATCTGAACTAGTAAGAATTTGGAAATGAATCAGAATAAACCGTTGAGGGATTTATCTCAACCAGTAAGAATCTGGAAACGAATCAGAATAAACCGTTGAGAGATTTATCTGAACCAGTAAGAATCTGAAAAAGAATCAGAATAAACTGTTGAGGGATTTATCTGAACCAGTAAAAATCTGGAAACGAATCAGAATAAACCGTTGAGAGATTTATCTAAACCAGTAAGAAAGTCTTGGAATATCTTCAACTGGAATAAGAATCAGGGAGATCTTAGTGTTGATCTGACTGAACCAGAGAAGGTCTTGGATTAACTTTGACGGATAAGAATCAGAAAAATCTTAGAATCGATTTAACTGAACCAGACAAAAGTTTTGGAATATCTTCAACTGGAATAAGAATTAGGGAGATCTTAGCGTCGATCTGACTGAACCAGAGAAGATCTTGGATTAACTTTGACTGGATAAGAATCAGAAAAATCTTAGAATCGATTTAATTGAACCAGACAAAAGTTTTGAAAATATTCAACTGGAATAAAAATCAGGGAGATCTTAGTGTCGATCTGACTGAACCTGAGAAGATCTTGGATTAACTTTGACTGGATAAGAATCAGAAAAATCTTAGAATCGATTTAACTGAACCATACAAAAGTTTTGGAATATCTTCAACTGGAATAAGAATCAGGGAGATCTTAGCGTCGATCTGACTGAACCAGAGAAGGTCTTGGATTAACTTTGACTGGATAAGAATCAGAAAAATCTTAGAATCGATTTAACTGAACCAGACAAAAGTTTTGAAAATATCTTCAACTGGAATAAGAATCAGGGAGATCTTAGCGTCGATCTGACTGAACCAGAGAAGGTCTTGGATTAACTTTGACTGGATAAGAATCAGAAAAATATTAGAATCGATTTAACTGAACCAGAAAAAAGTTTTGAAAATATCTTTAACTGGAATAAGAATCAGGGAGATCTTAGCGTCGATATTACTGAACCATAGAAGGTCTTGGATTAACTTTGATTGGATAAGAATCAGAAAAATCTTAGAATTGATTTAACTGAACCAGACAAAAGTTTTGAAAATATCTTCAACTGGAATAAGAATAGGGAGATCTTAGCGTCGATCTGACTGAACCAGAGAAGGTCTTGGATTAACTTTGACTGGATAAGAATTAGAAAAATCTTATAATCGATTTAACTGAACCAGACAAAAGTTTTGAAAATATCTTCAATTGGAATAAGAATCAGGGAGATCTTAGCGTCGATCTGACTGAACCAGAGAAGATCTTGGATTAACTTTGATTGGATAAGAATCAGAAAAATCTTAGAATCGATTTAACTGAACCAGACAAAAGTTTTGGAATATCTTCAACTGGAATAAGAATCAGGGAGATCTTAGCGTCGATCTGACTAAACCAGAGAAGGACTTGTGAGGGCACTTTTCTGAGGAATCTGCTGAAACAGTCCTTCAATAGACGTAGTTTTTGAGAGGACTACCAGGTCATATAAGTAATCAACGGTAGTTATTGATTTGTATTTCCCTGAAAGGTAAAGAGTTATTCATATGCAATGTCATGATGTATGAAATGCATGATGTCATGATATTCTCAAAATAAATGAGATTGTGTCGTATGCCCTTATCATGTATGTAAATAGGAGGTATGAAATGTGAAATGTTTATGAATGTATTTTTGTCTGGGAAAATAAATCCTTGACAAATGTCGGGGAGTTTGTTAAATCCTGGACTGTTGTTGAAGAGTATGTGTGTCTTCAAACTTTGCTTAGAATGTTTCCACCGGGGATTCCTATTTTGTTGTTTGAGGAGAAACTCCGCTGGGGAATATTGAAAACTCTGTGGGGAGAATGTTTATTCCTGCTTGGGAAAAGAGTTCAGGAGTCTCAGTTGTCCATTGCTCTACTGGGGAGTCGAAGTTGAACTGATATTTGGTCGAGTCCAGGTTTCACAGTAACTTGTCGGGGATTATATAGTAGTCTACTTGGGAAGAGGAGTTGTGGTCCTTTGATTTGTAGTAGTCGGAGAAGCAAACTCAAACTGGGGAACATGTAGTTTGTTGGGGAAATAAACCTTGTTGTCGGTCTGCTAGAGAGGTGATGAACTCGTTGGGGAAGTTCTCGAGGATTCTTGAAGTTGTCTCAGCTGGGGAAAGGTTTTCAGAGATTAAACTCTGGCTGGGGAATCATCCTGTGAGAAGGATTTTGGGGAGATTCGTAATTACCCCTAGTAGCAGGTGCTTGTGGCACTGCCTGTAAATGGTTGATTGTATGTAACCCTTTGTCGGGATTGACGTTAAATGCCCCAAGTGACGGAGATGGAGACTTGCCCCTTGTTACTCTACAATTCTTGAGAGATTTCTTGGAATCTTGACTAGACTTCCCCATGTGTGCTGGATAGTGACATGTCATGTCCCCTTGTTGGTAGGAGGAGCTTCATCCTTCTTGAATTGATTTTGTTCATTGAGAGAGCTTTCGTTCACTGGATATTCGTTGTGTGAATTTCTTCGATGTTCAAACAAATAGCCATATGCAAATAGTGATATTTAAATAATGCAAAGTTTATGCTTGTCTTGAAATTTTGAAAAATGCATTTCTGAAAGTAAAAGAATTTTGTAAGAAAATTCAATCTCAGGATTCAGAGCAAAGCCTTATAGGAGTCAGGATACCTTTTGTAACAGTATGCTTTCGAACTAACTCATGCTTCAATTAGGACTTTTGAAGGGTTGTAACGTGGCTTGGTTCACGGTTTAAGAAACAAAGGATAAAGGCTCAAAGTATATTTGTATCCACCCGCTCTTCGTGATGTTCTTCAATCCTAAACTCAGTTAATTGTGCGTTTGAACTCCAATTGAGTCTGGAATGATGTTTTGGTGATGGTTCAGACAATTTAAGTTTGTTGGAAGGCAGTCATTTTTGCAACATTTTTCATGTTGTCGAGGATTTGTAGTGACCTCTTTATTTTGATTTGTTATCCCTAATTTTTGCCTGACTGTTCTTATTTTGAGATTACGGTCAGCGGGATGCCCCAGTTTTCTTAAGTCTCCTTCGTAGGTTTTGACTTAGTGGGCTTTTCTTTTTGAGAGATAATGACTGCCTATGTGATAGGGAACCATCACCGTCTTTCGATTCTAGAGGAATGTTTTTGATGTCATTCGTTGTATTAGGAAATAAGCGTTTGCGGCTAAACGCGCATTTGAATTAACTGAGAGACTACTCTGCCCTAGGTTTTGATTAAAGGTTTCAATTTGTGTTAAAACAGAAAACTTCTACTTCGTTGGCTCGAAAGGATTGACTAGGGATTATCTTCCTTATAACTCCGGTGTTTAGGATTTGAAAGAAATGCCTGTACATCGTCAGCAAGGTCCGTCCAAAAGCATACTGTATGAGATTATGGCATTATTTTTGTCATCCTCCTTCTAAAGGCTTGTAACTTTTAGCAAGAGTTGAATGTCATAAAGTGAGTAAAAAGTATAGTTTAAATGTAATGAAAATGAGTGGATCAAACCAAGACAAACATATGTAATGCATTAATGAAACAAAGTTTGACATTAATAGATAATTGTTTGAATAACAAAAGTGAAATTACAACTTGAAAATTCAAATGAAAAGAAACCTCTTTGTTTGAACTTGTCACTTTAGGTGGAGAGCCTTTGAGGGATGAAAGAAGAACTCAGTCTCGCCACCTTGTGTGAACTCCAGTACTCCTCTGTCAATCAAGTCTTGGATCTTATTTTTCAAAGCCCAATAGTCATTTGTATCATGCCCGGGATTATTGGAGTGGTATGCACATAATGCATTGGGATGATAGCTAGGAGCAGAGGTATTGGGATTCCGAGAAGGATCCCTTAATGTGACCAAATTCAAGTTCAGTGGGTGTTGTAAGACCTGTGATATAGCTACGTCGAGTTTGGTGAACTTCCTAACGGCTGGGACCTATTTATTTTGGTTACCTTGTCCTTGTTGACGAGGTGGTTGCTGGGTTTGTGACTTGGAAGCAAATTGGGAAGGTCCTCTCTCCCTTAAACTAGCTTCTTGTCTTATGGGGGGCCGAATGATGACCTGATCCCCAATTCAAGATGTTTGCCCCATTTGGTTACATCCGTCTTGATGAATCTTGTTGATGAGGACCCTTAGCTCTTCTTGTCCTTGAGCCAGGTTTTGAATAAGAGCCATCTGGCCCACCAGTTGTCCCATCATCTAGACTCTCATTATGGCTATTTCAGTTTGTAGCCTTTCCAACTGATCATCTTTGGTAACCTCTGGATTCCCCATGACCATGCCTCTTATGAGGAGAACCTTCACCTCTTCTTGCCCCTTGGATAGGTTCAAGAACATCTCTCGAAGTTGAGCGTTTTGAACCTGGATGTCCTTGATAGTCTGTTCTAGAGCCATCTCTTGCTGAAATAAACAATAGGGAGATAAGGAGACTTGTAGCAAAGACTTGTTTATGCTTATGATGAATGATATGTATTCATGCAATGTTTTCAAGGATTTGAAAATTCAAATTTATTTCAAAAAAGAAACACATGTTATATTAAAAAAGAGAATTTGAGTACATCAATGCCCCTTGGGCAAAATAGTACAAAATTCTAAGATAAAAAGACGTTGCACATCCTCTTTGGTGCAATGTAGGTGTTGAGAGTCTACTCTTCGTGAAGTAACCGAGTGAGTTCCAAAACCTTCTTCTCGCTTGCGTAGAATTGGGCTTCGAAAGTATCACGTTCTCCCTTGAGTTGTATCCAACTCCTTTGTAGATCTTTGAGTGATGTCGGCATGTCAGGATATAGGAGGGTGTATGGAACCTCTCCTTCCTTAACAGGCTCTATAATCACTGGGATAATGGAGGGGTAAGGCATCATAAGACTTTGGGCGCGGGTTCGTACCCACTTGAGGTAAGGCTCAAGAGGGATGGAATTCTTGTGTCCCAAGGTCTTACTGTCTACCTTGTTTGGCATCCTCCAAGCTCGGATGAACCTTTGACAGAGTCCTTGATTTTCGTTGTCGAAGTCGAAAACCAAGCCTTGAATTATCATGTCATGTGGGCCATCCCTTTAGGCATAACCAAACTGTCTTAGAGCCAAGCATGGGTTATAGGTGATGCATCCCCTAATGCCAAGTAGAGGGACATTAGGGAATTCCCCACAACGGTCGATGATGACAACATTATCTTTGGATCGAGAACACCAATGAACATCTGAATGTGTAAGTGTCATCAACCGTTGTGACCACCTCAAGCCTTTATCATTCTTCAAGACTGATTGGGGAAGATGAGAAATAAACCATCTTACCAGGAGAGGAGTGCAACACATGAGAACATCTATTTTCCTCATTGTACGAGTGTGAAAAGAGTGTAAGATATCTCCAAGCAAAGTAGGCACCAAATTGCGTGACATGAAGATTTTGACAGCACTCTTATCTATGAGTTGGTCAGGATTAGGGAACAAGACCATCCCATAGATGAGAAGAGCTACAATCTCCTCAAAAGCTTGTAAGTCCCTTCTCAAACAAGAACTTTGTCGAGAAGCCTTTGACACCACTTCTAGTTTCCCAATGGATTGTGACATCAGATGAGTGCAAGTGCAGGGCTTGAGAAATCTCTTCTGGCTTTAGATCTCTTTCCGTACCGTTGAAAGGTAGTTGATTAAGAAAAGGAATCCTCAAGAGTTGAGAGAATTCTTCCAAAGTGGGCACAAGCTGGTAGTCAGGAAATGTGAAGCAGTGGTTCAAAGGGTCAAAGAATTGGAAGAGAACTTTCAGCATATCCTCCTTTGTGTTGGAAGTGACCAAGTTGAGTAGACGACCATGTCTCTCGATGAATGGAGAATTCTCAGGAATCCTTGAAGCTAGCTCCTTGAGTTGTGGAGGAATTCTTACAAGGTTGACTTGGATGGTTTTCCTGCGAAGTGATTCTATAACCTACAAAAAAGGAACAAAGATGAATTTCCAAAATCCTTGAAATGGTTAGTGGATGCACATGATGCTCATGATGTCCATGATGTTATGCACAAGTATATATGTACAAGCAAATCACACAAGTTCCTAGTTTAGGCTTGCATGGGGTTTCATAGGTAAGTACCCTCTTGAAGTTTAGTTGGTTCAACCTGTCCTAGTAAATAGTAATCGGGTTCTAAGGAGCTCAATATCACTGGATTGTTTCCTTGTTCATTGTTTCAATTCAGCTTCTTTACTGGCGACTGAAATATTCCAAGGATCCAACCCTCAATGAGTTTAGTATCGAGTATCTACCAACTTCGGACTGCACCAAAGCCGGACATCTCACTACATCCTAAAAGGCCAAGTTGGTCAAGTAAAGGTTCTAGAAGTTCGTTAGTGCTTCATGACATCACTCAGCGGCCCCGTATTCTCTTTGATTGACTCAAAGGCTACCGGTACCCACAAATATGTCACACTAACATAGCTATTGCTTAGACCATGTCGGTATACCCCACACAGTTTCCATAACGTATTGCTATTTACCTATAATGTTTCCCAAATCCGGGTAGAGGATTCAAACCCAAACAATAGAACCAAAGTGTAAAGCAAACAAGTTAAACAAGGTAAGCATGTAAATGTGATCTAAAACCCTAAGGTAACCCCACTTTTAGAATTATCCCCAGCAGAGTCGCCAGTTCTGTGATGCGGTGGGAGAACTGACTTGAGGTGTTGCGTTTGTGTTTGCAAATGTTGTGGTTAGCAAGAGTCGCCACCGACTTTTATTTTATCCAAAAGGAAAGGTAAAAAATCACAGGAAATACCTTTGAGATGTTTTCTTGAGTTCGGGGGGTAGATTATGAAAAGGGAAGGTACTAGCACCTTTTTCATCCATGGTTTTCCATGGGATCTTAGTTACTTGTTTAGATCACTTGCTTTGCTTTTGAAATTGTTTGAAATGGTGCTTTATGTGGTTTTGAAAGTATTTTGAAAAGAGGCCATCGTTTAGGCAATCTTTGGAATGATTCTCGTTCGTAAGAATGTATACAAAGATGTTTGTCTTTTGATAAATGTTTCAATGTTTTGAAAGGTGTTTGGAAATGTTTTGAAAATGTGTGTGTGTTTGTTTGAAAATAACAAGGATTGTTTGCAAATTGATCAAGTAACTAGAAGCATTCTACCTACTCAAAAGTCTTTCTTGTACATTTTTATTCCTTTGACATTGTTGATTTACCATTGATTTGGTAAACAACCCTATCTTTGGATGTTAAACGGGACGGGCGTGGGTCATTGTATGACCATGATAGCAATGGTGCCAAGTATCTTTGGCGAGTTTTAGGGACCAAGATCATCTTTGTTTAGGCAACCTTTTGATAGCGTCATCGAGGGACTATGATCTTATTTGTTTGTTTTGCTTTGCCAAGATGCTTTGCATGCATACCATGGCCATTTTGTTTAGGCAACCAAGTGGGTGAAACCCTAGGGGTGTTTGTGGGTGAGTGTGTTTGATTGCATGCATGATTTTATCTTGAATTAGGATTTTCTATTTCATTGATTTTATCTTGCCATACATATCCTAATTGCTAGCATTTACATTCAAAAGCAATAATAATGCGGAAATGTAAAATCCTACGCTATTACAATATTTAGGGGGCGGGGATACACACTTATAAATAGGGAATCCGGCGAAAGAAGGAAAAAAATAAAGAAAAATAACAAGGGGGAGAAAAAGAGAAAGAGAGAGAGGGCTAGAGTGCTGCTGAGAAGAAGTCATAAGTTCTGACTCAGGCCTGCTGCATGATATCAACCTGTTAGCGAAAATGTATGAGTCAGAACTTCTGACTCTGGTGCGCTACAAAACAGAAACCTGTTAGTGGGGAGGTCAGAAGTTCTGACTCCCATGCGCTGCAAAACAAAAATTTATTAGTGGGGAAGTCAGAAGTTCTGACCCTGCTGGGAACACAAAAAAATTTCAGAAGTTCTGATATCATTGATAACAAAACAGGTCTCGGAAGTGCTGGCGTCAAAGTCAGTACTTGGTTTCCTGCTGTGCTAGTCAGAACATCTGCAGTTTGATTATTTCTCCCCAAAACAGAAAACATGCCTAAGGCACTTTCAGTAGGTATCATGGCGCCTCAGAAGTAAAGAGAAAAAGAAACAAAAAAATCAGAGACAAGTGTGCCTTTGCTAATTCTAACTCTGAGTCTCAGCTTCTTCCAGACAGTTCTGAGCTGATTCGTTCTCCACTTAAGCATGCAGAGGCGTAAAAATCTCAGAATGTAAACAACATTAGAAGCATGATATTTACATTGTGTTTATTGAGCATGCAAATCGGATGATGCTTAGCAGCATGGTGAGAGTCAGCAGGTGCTTACCTTGCTGTTGGAAGAAAATCTGTGAATTGGAGCTAGCTTTAGCTTTGATGGTGTTCTGGACAGGTTCTTTTTTGAATGGATGGATGGAGAGTATATATATATATATATATATATATATATATATATATATATATATATATATATATATATATATATATATATATATATATATATATATATATATATATATATATATATATATATATGGTCAGAAACTGTATGGGCGTCTTTCTTTGGTCAAGAAACAGATTGGGTACAAATGATATTTGGAGGCAAAGAGATTCCAAGGTTGTGTCCAAAGCTCTTTGAAACACTAGGAATTTTGGCAGAGTTTCATAATGTTTTCTTGTTGGAATTTTTTGTTTCTCTTCTAGCAATTTTTTCTGGGTTTTTTACCGGGCTTTTTCAGTGGACAATGGTGCCCTATTTATAGGCAAAGCTTTATGGATTTTTAAACGTTAAATGGCGCCAATAACATGCAAAATGGTGCTGACTTGCTCTTGAAGGAAGTTTATGAAAAGTTGTGATAATGGACAGCTTTTCAGCCTAGGCTGGAATAGTGAGCGGGGATTAAGGAAAAGTGACACCTATAGGCGAAAAGTGGCGCGTAGATCCATGCCTAAATCTACACAGGAACGTTGTTATGCTGCACGTGGAAAGACCCTTTGGACAAATGTTCAAAAGTAGTTGTGAGCATTAATGGGCATTAAATGGTGATGGGATTAGTCAAGACTAAGAGATCTTGTAATGTGATATTTGCATCATTACCTATATCTGAATCAACAGTTCCTACTTTAGCATACAACGCACTCAACCTCTGATCTTAGTATCCTGCTATCCCAGCAAATTCTGAGGGTTCTCCAGACTTTCTAGCATATTCCTTGAATTTGCTTCTGAAAATTCTGGACTTAGAGATCCTGTTTCAGTGTAAAACCCACTTTTATGACCTCTTCATCTTCTGATTCCAGCATGTTCTGAAGGAGCCCTCAGGCTTCTTTGCTTTCTTTTCATTCCTATAGCAAACTCTGGCTGAACTTGTGTAACTGCTGAAAGAGCCATGTTCTGTTTGAAGGTTACGTGTTGAACCACGTTTACAACCTCTAACTGAGTTGGTGTAGCTGCTGAAGAGCCACCTTCTGTCTGAATGTTATGTGCTGAGCCAAGTTTGCAACTTCTGACCGTTTCTGCCTGGAGGTTGGTTCAGAGGTTCTAAGTATTTAGAATTTTAATTTTTTTCAAGGTCAAATTTGACTTTTGAGCTTGCAAATGACCACTTTGCTTTTGTAAATGGTTTACTTGGAAAGAAATGATAATTCAAGGCTTGGATTTATTTAAGAGAAACTTTGAGAATCCAAGATTATTTCCTGAAGAAAGAGAGGGCAAATTTTGGGGTACAACAGAGATACAAGGACATGCTGAGACTTTTCCCACGTCATGGACTTGAACCATGGATAATCATCCACACCTTCTATGGTGGTCTCTTATATAACACCAAACTATCTCTAGACGCCTCCACTGGTGGTACACTAATGGATAAACCCTATAATGAAGCTTATCAACTAATTGAAAACATGGCGCAAAACCATTATCAATGGGGATGAGGACGAGCCTCCATACGAGGATTGCACGAAGTCAGTGGCATATACCACGTCAATTCTAAGGTTGATGCCCTGACTCAAAAGATTGAGAGTTTAGCAATAACCCCAACCCCCGCAGCCACCGTGGCTACCGTAGCTCAAAACTGTGACTTGTGTGGAATACTTGGACATATCGTTTCCGAATGCCAATTGCTAGCTGGGATACCCCCTGACCAGATGAACTATGCTCAAGGAAGCCCGTATTCTAACACCTATAACCAAGGTTGGAAGAATCATCCTAACTTTTCCTATAAGAATAACAATGCGTTATACGCCTCTCAAGCACCTCCTGGTTTCCAAAAGGCACCTCAAGTTGCACCTCAAGCACCCCGTAAGTCCAACCTTGAGATAATAATGGAAAACTTTGTTGCTGCTCAAACACAATAAAATAAGGAATTTATAAACCAAAACGTACACACCTCCAAATATTAAAACAATTAGCAACCAAAGTAGATGCCTTGGCTACACATAACAAAATGTTAGAAACCCAGATTTCTCAAGTAGCCCAACAACAAGCAACAATTATTGCTCCAGCTGGGGTATTTCCTGGTCAACCACAACCTAACCCGAAAGGTCATGCTAATGCCATTATATTAAGAAGTGGGACTGAATTATACGGACCAGTAGATCCGAGAATCTCAACTAAGTCGGTGTCTTAAAAAAATGAAAATGAAGTCGAAAAGGCAAAAAGCAATGACGAACTGAATAAAAATATTGAGTCAGAAATCATAGTCTGAGATGAAGCTGAAAAGGCAAAACCATACGTACCCCCACCACCATATAAGCCACCTATCCCATTCCCTCAGAGATTAGCCAAATCTAAAACCTAAGGACAATTCAAGAAATTTGTGGAGCTCCTGAAACAATTAAACATGACAATACCATTTACATAAGCCATAACACAAATGCCATCTTATGCTGAATTTCTTAAAGAAATATTGTCTAATAAAAGAAACTCGAGGATAATTAGACAGTGATGCTTACTGTGGAATGTAGCGCTATTATCCATAAAAATATGCCACCTAAGCTGAAATACCCTGGTAGTTTCTCCATACCCTGTGTGATAGGGAAATTCGTAATAGACAAAGCACTCTGCGATTTAGGAGCTAGTGTGAGCTTGATGCCCCTTTCAATCTGTGAAAAACTGCAACTAGGAGAACTGCGACCAACTAGGATGTCCCTACAACTAGCTGATTGATCTGTGAAATACCCAATGGGTATGCTAGAAAATATCCCGATTAGAATAGGTCAATTCTATATTCCCATAGATTTCATTATAATGGACATTCAAGAAGACTCAAACATTCCCATCATATTAGGAAGACCGTTCTTAGCCACCGTTGGCGTCATCATTAATGTGAAACGAGGGAAATTGACTTTTGAAGTCGGAGAAGAGAAAATTGAATTCATTCTTTCTCAATTCCTTAAAGCCCCTGCAATAAGCGACACATGTTGTTTTCTTGACATCATCGATGAATGTGTGAAGGAAATAAAGTCAGAACCAACAAAGGATACTGAAATCCTAAGAATTCCAATACCGCCTATTTTTGAAGATGATAACTGGCATGGGGAACTCCAGGACAACCACCTAAGTGAATGCCTAGCACTGACTCCTGACCCCATGCCTGATCTCAAGAAACCTGTTGTAGAACTTAAAACATTACCAAATGATCTAAGGTACGAATTCCTGGATGAAGAATGTAAACGACCCGTCATAGTCAATGTTGACTTAGGACGAATCGAAACCGAAAAATTACTTAATTTCCTGAGGAAATATCCAACCGCTCTAGGCTATAACATCTCGGATCTAAAGAGAATAAGTCCTTCTATCTGTACACATCGCATTATGCTAGAGGAAGAATGCAAAACCTCTAGAGAGCATCAAATACAAATCAATCCCATTCTAAGCGATGTAGTTAAGAAGGAAATTTGTAAGTTGTTGGAAGCCGGAATCATATATCCTATATCCGACAGTAAGTGGGTCAGTCCTGTACATGCTGTACCTAAGAAAGGAGGAGTCACCGTAGTCACCAATGAAAAAGGCGAATCCGTAGCCCAACGCACTCAAACTGGATGGAGAATGTGCATCGACTATAGGAAGCTAAACAAAGCCACTCGCAAGGATCATTTTCCTCTACCTTTCATAGATCAAATGCTCGAGCGTTTGGCCAGACATTCCCATTTTTGTTACTTAGATGGTTATTCTAGATTTTTCCAAATCCTTATCCACCCCGATGACCAAGAAAAAACCATATTTACATGCCCATATGGTACATTTTCTTATAGACGAATGCCTTTCGGACTTTGCAATGCACCCGCAACCTTCCAGAGATGCATGATGGCAATATTTGCCGACTTCCTGGATGGAATGATGGAAGTCTTTATGGACGACTTCTCCGTCTGTGGAGAAAGTTTCGAAGGATGCTTAGCAAACCTTGAAATGGTACTCAAACAATGCGTGAGCGTCAATCTTGTTCTCAACTGGGAAAAATGCCATTTCATGGTCCGACAAGGGATTGTACTTGGACACATTGTGTCCGACAGAGGAATCGAGGTAGATAAGGCAAAAATAGAAGTGATAAAAAACCTTCAACCTCCTAAAACTATTCGAGAAATAAGAAGTTTTCTAGGACACACCGGTTTTTACCGACGTTTCATCAAAGATTTCTCTAAAATAACCAAGCCACTAACTGAGTTGCTGATGAAAGACGCTGAATTCATCTTTGATGAAAAATGTTTTGAAGCGTTTCAAACGCTTAAACAAGCACTAATCTTTGCGCCAATTATGCAGTCTCCAGATTGGAGTGAACCGTTCGAGATAATGTGCGATGCAAGTGATTATGCTGTAGGTGTCGTTCTAGGACAGCGAAAAGAAAAAAAAAACTCCATGTAATATACTATGCGAGTAGAAACCTTGACGAAGCCCAAATGAATTATGCTACGATGGAAAAGGAACTTTTAGCAATTGTGTTTGCATTAGATAAATTTCGTTCATACTTGGTGGGAGCCAAAATTATCATCTACACCGATCACGCCACTATTAGATACTTCCTAACTAAGAAAGATGCCAAACCTAGACTATTGAGATGGATTCTATTACTACAGGAATTTGATTTGGAAATCAAAGACAAAAAGGGAACCGAAAACTTCGTAGCAGATCCTCTTTCTAGGCTTGAAAATCTAGAGACCGAACAAATACCGATTAACGATGATTCCCCATATGAGAGACTTATAGCTCAGTTGGAAAATAATGAGGTTGAACATTATCAAGCCAACTATCCTTTATAAATAGAGGCCTCAAGTATTGAAACCAACAATTTGGTAAAAGTGGCATTAGCTCACTCCGTTGCACCATGGTATGCTGATTTCGTAAATTACCTCGTCGTCGGTGTCCTTCCACCTGAGCTAACGTACCAACAAAAGAAGAAGTTCTTCCACGACATTAAACAATACCAATGGGATGACCCCCTCCTCTTTAAAATAGGTTTTGATGGGATTTTTCATCATTGCGTGCCCGAGGAAGAAATCGAAAGTATTATAGACCACTGTCACGCGACACCTTATGGAGGGCATTCAAGTACATCAAAAACCTGTATGAAAATCCTACAATCTGGTTTCTTTTGGCATAATCTATGGAAAGATGTGCACATCACTGTTTTAAACTGCGGTCGTTGCCAACGCACTGGCAACATCTCCAGATGCGATGGAATGCCTCAGAAAGGTATTCTAGAAGTCGAAATCTTCGATGTATGGGGAATTGACTTCATGGGACCCTTCCCATCTTCTTTTGGTAACAAATACATACTCGTATCTCGATTACGTATCCAAACGGATCTAGGATATAACCTCTCCAACAAATGACACATGAGTAGTAATCAAGCTTTTCAAGAACATAATCTTTCCAAGGTTCGGTGTGCCGAGACTCGTCATCAGTGACGGAGGCTCCCACTTTATCTCCAAAATTTTCGAAAAACTCTTAGTGAAATATGGAGTTAAACACCGTGTAGCAACACCATACCACCCACAAACGAGTGGCCAAGTAGAGGTCTCAAATAGAGAAATTAAGCAAATACTTGAGAAAATTGTTGCCACATCTAGAAAAGATTGGTCCTCTAAGTTACACGAAGCGTTATGGGCATATAGGACAACTTTTAAAACACCCATAGGGACCACACCTTTCAAGTTTGTCTATGGAAAATCATGTCATCTTCTGGTGAAAATAGAGCATAAAACTTATTGGGCTATTAAAACCCTAAATTTAAATTACTCTACCGCCGTAGGAAACAGAATCCTAGATATCAACGAACTAGAAGAGCTTCGACTAGACGCTTACGAAAATGCCAAGATCTACAAAGAAAGAACAAAAAAGTGGCACGATAAGCGCATTTCTAAGAGAGAATTCAACGAGGGAGATGTAGTACTCCTATTTAAATCCCGACTTAAACTTTTTCCCAGAAAACTATGCTCTAGGTGGTCTAGCCCTTTCGAAGTCACTAAGGTTTTCCCAAGTGGCGCCGTAGAAATTAAGAGTAATTCTAGTGACCCATTTATTGTAAATGGGCAACGTTTGAAGCATTGCCATCATATCGAAAACAAATATTACTCAGCCACCCTAAAGCTTCTACAGCCACCGGCTGAACCAAACGACTAATTCATAATTGAAAATGTGTCGAGCTTGCGACATAAAACAAAGTGCTTTGTGGGAGACAACCCACAGTTTTATCTTTATATTTTTCTTTAACTTTTCATTTTTTTTTAAATGTTTTATTTATTCTCATATTTCTTTACTTGTTATCATTTTCTTATTTTTATTATTTTTCTTACTCTAAAAGGCATTTGGCCGATGCTAACTGGATGTTTCTATAATCTACTTACTTTTTCAGGCTAATTTACTTTTTTTAGCTAGTGACTAACTCTCGAAATGACAAGAGTAGATTATATGAGTATTACTTTCAGGGGAAAAGATCAAATGAGGAGGTTTGAGGACTTGGTTGATAGAGAGATGACCCCCACCATCTATTTTGATGACCGTGCTATGATCGCCCTAGGCATTAGAGAAAGTGTCTTATACCTGTTGAACCAGATAGGTTGGGATACATCCCTTATTCGGAGGAGATTCAATTTATATCGTAGGCTTGCCCTAGAGTTCCCGAGTTCTTTGAATTATGTGCCTAACCATGGACTAGGGTTTAACCATGGCCTGATCCGGTTTAGACTATTTAGCATTGATTTTCGTTATAACAATAGTGAGTTTTCTAACCTTTTAGGTTTCCCTAGTGGCCCTGATGTCTTTACTGTTGCCCAAGAGGATATCCTCTCCAACCATGAGCTTAATTACTTCTGGGGTAGAATAACTGGTAACAACCATCATGAGCCTGATGATATGCATTCTGACAGCATGCATAACCCTGCTATAAGATATTTCCACAAAATCCTGGCCCACACCCTGTTTGGAAAAGAGCAAAACATTTCTTTGGTGTCTCGTGATGAGCTTTTCATTTTGTTTTGTGCTTCACAAAACCGTTCTGTCAATGCGGCTACCTTCATGTTAGCCAATTTTGTTTTCATTATAGAGACCGCTCATACACCTATCCTTATAGGAGGCCTAGTTACAATGATTGCAAATGCTATCCGAATGAGACAACCACTCCTAGGATTAAACCCCTATGGAGGAATTCGACCCATGAACATTCGTTTCTATTTCAACACTCACCTTATAGGAAACCTTGGACCACTTCAGTTTGACTTGCTCAATAACCATAACATTGTCCACCAATTTGTTTTACCTAATCCTATAATGAGTGTTCATAACAGAGATAACTGGCTTTTTGACTTGGATCCCCCATCTGCCCCTACCTCACCTGAAACACCTCAACCGTATGAGATCTCCGATAATTTTGACCCTGAGACTCCTCCTCATTATTATGATCTTCCTTCCCATGTTCGTCATGAAGTTACATCAGATACTTCTCCCGTGTCTACTACTGTTACTATTCCGGCTAATGTTGGACCTCCGCCTCCTGATTTTACTACCGCTATTGCTAATTTGGAGACACATATTAAAAGTTTACACGGAGAATTCACCATTTTGCGTTAGGACTTTCATGGTTTCATGGATATCATAACAAAACATTTTGATCATATATATCAGCACTTCTATTATGTTAATGCACCTCCTGGAGGCCCACGTCGTGGCTAGATATACCCTGCTATTTTTATTTTTTTCTGTTCCTTTTTCTTAAGGCAGTGAGGGAACTGTCTATTTAAGTTTGGGGCAGGAAACATTATTGTTTTCCATTACTGTTTTGTTTTATCGTTTTTGAATACTCTATTATTTCTTTTTTTTTCTTTTGTACCAGTTCTTTACCCAATAACATCATTTCTTATTATTCCCATTTTTAATGTTTTTGGTTAACTAACGCTATTGAGATCTTATTATTTTCATTATACCTACTGTTATTATCATATGTTTGCTTTAAAGTATAATTATTAATATTATATGTATAAGTATCAGTAGCGGTCCAATGAAATCACATGCATCCATTATCAACCATCTAGCCAGATGTGACGTTTGTCACATTTTTCCTAGCAAACTTCCGACCGTCAAGATCGACGTGACGACCGTCATCCAGTCCTGCCATGCATGTGACGATCGACAGCTTTGTCTGACTTTCGTCAGCCTTGCCTCCCACGCCCTGCTACGCAAGTGACAACCACCAGCCTTGCCTCCCACGCTCTTAGATCTCATGACCACATAGTTTGACTACAAGACCACACTGTTTCAATTTTTTTATATCTCCATAACTTCCATCTTCCATTATTTAAACCCATAATTCCCATTATCTACCACCATTACCACTCATTCATTCCTTATAATTCCTATAACCTCCCACTATCAAAACCGAAAAAAATCATTCATTGCCCACTCATAACCTCCACCTATTTAAACTACTTCTTCTATCATCCTAATATCACCACCATTCACTACCTTCTTTTCACTACACAAACACCTTCCTTTCTTGTCTTTTTCAAATATACCATGGCCGCTCGTAGAAATCAACTCAATCGAGGAGAACCCAACATGACTCATCTCGTGTTCCGACAAGGCGAAGTTGGTGAACTCCAACAGGAAAGATACCGGAAGTTTTAACAGCAAGGATTGACACCCACACGATATTTTGACAATGACTGTTTACGCAATTTAGGGTTGTATGACAGTGTGCAAGGTTTGCTAAAAAAAGCAGGCATGGGATTTGTAAGCAAGTGGGCTTACCCACCTACGAGGCTCTAACTTTGGAGGTCTTAAGCTCCTACTTCTACATCACTCCCACCCACGTTTTGCAAATCTTTTTGGAGCAGCCACATTTTGTATGTTCAACCAGGAATACACGGTGAACCAGAATGCTTTGAGCGACATGTTTCATTTCCCTCGTGGAGACAATGTGCAATACCGAATTCCCCCTGAATTGGATTGGAATAGAACATCATATGAATTATGGGAGATAATATCCGGTGAGCATAATGTCTCTCTCGAAGCGCGTTACTCCTCTCACATCCATAATTCGAACATTCGCTACCTTCATCGCACCCTGGCCAACACTATTTCTGGAAGAACCAACAACAACAAGATCAACACTAAAGAGTTGTATGCTCTCCATTGCGCCTTCGCGCTAAACCTCCGTCTGAACCCAAGCATCTTCCTGATGGCTCACATTCAAAATCTTGTAAGAAGAGACGGGATTGTGCCCTTCTGTATTGGAGGTATCATCACCGTAATAGCAGTTCACCTGAACCTGGGAGGGAGAGTCCTAAATCTACCCTCTCTGCCAGCAGTGTTCTTAGACATTAACAACTGTCGACCCGGTCGCCTTATTAAGGTAAGAGAAGCAGGAGGTTATTATCTAATGGTGAGGAATAATGAAGTTCGTAGTGTCATTTTTCCAAATCCAAATACTACGAACGTAAGCATTGCAAACAACTAGTTATACAACCTCAACGCCCCCGAGCCTGGTGTCAATGCACAAGGAAACCAAGGCAAAGCCAATAATGATGTTGTCGATGAAATGGAATAAGAATTAGAACATCAAGCACCTCAACCTGACGTTCAACCTCCCGAAGCCCAAGAGCCACAAAATGCCAATCCACCTGCCACACTAGATGCCATATATTCCGCAATACTGCAGTAGAATCAATTGTCTAACCAGCGCTACTAGAGCATCGAGATGCGTCAAGATGAAATGATGCATCTCGTACAACATATGCAAATAGATCAACATGATTATGCTCACTGGCAAGACCAAAGTATGCTAGAATTCACCGCAGGGATGACAGAAGACATGCAGGATTTGACACTCCGTGTTGAAGGTTTGCATGAAGTTGTTTCCCATGTGGAGGGTCAAAGATATGAAGCAAAACCTTCCAGAAGGGGTGAGCAAGCGCGTAGAAGATTTATACCAAGTATGCGTGGTAGATTTTATGGCCTAGGCGAGGAAGAATGAGTATTTAGTTTTTCACTCTCCTTTTCCAATACATTGAGGATATTATATGATTTAAGTATGAGGGAGGAAGTATTTCCACTTTTTCCAGTAAATTTTTATTTTTATCTTCTCTCTTCTTTTTATGCAATATTTTGTGTTATTTTTCCGATTCCCTCACTTTATTGAGCCCCAACAATTTTTTTTCTTCGACTTAATACATAACTTGACTCACTTGACGAGTATGTAGGTTGCTACCTTTTAATTTTTTGAAACTTTCGCAAGATTTGACAAAATCACTACCGTCTTGACACTCTACAACCCCAAAATTTAATAGACTAGTTAAATTACCTATTATTCTGAAACCCAGAGCTTTAGTTTTGAAGTAATCTTGAGTAGTTTATCTAGCAGTCGACACCATCTTAAACACAAACTACGCAGAAAGTCGATGAATATAAGTGGATGATCTCGGTTATTTATTTAGAAAATGTTACAGGAAATGCACCTATTAAATTGGGCGATCCTCATCCGATCATTTAATCCAACAAATTTAAGCCCTACAAAGTAACATAAAATCCATTATAGGTGGTTCAGAGGCGTCTGGTACTGAACTTGGTAGGGCAGACTACAGTTTGATCCCCCGCATCATGCAAATGGGTAAAAAAAGGAAGGTTGCCACATTATTATGCCAGAAACCAATGTGCTAAAAAAATCATAACCACTAACCGACTATTCTGCTATGTACGTGTTAGGATAAAGGGCTTAATGTGATTGCGCTTGAATGAAAATAGGTAAAAACAAGACAATTATTTGGGGTGAGCTATAATAGCATCTGCAACCGGTTTACGTAAGACGGGGTTATCTAGTGATGTTACCGTAGTGCTGGAGTATAGATTGACCTTTTGATTCTCTAACAAAAACACCATGCAACCGCGTATAAGTTGATTTGTATTATACATTTTCACCTGGCCAATGTTCATACAAACATCGTACTGAGCACTTGCTTGAGGACAAGCAAAGATTCAAGTATGGGGGAGTTTGATAACACATAAATATATTTCATATTTAGCTTGATTTAACTAAATTATTTTCCATTTTTATTCTAAATTAAATCACTTTGTAGTTGGTATTATGCCGGTATTTTGCTATTTTGCAGGTATCAAATTAATTATGAGAGAAAGAAGAAAAAAGAAGAAAAAGAAGAAAAAGAAGAAACAAAAGGCTACAATAAAAGTCAACAACAAGCCCAACCCCTAAAGAAAGAGCGTGCAAGTCAACAAGCGTGACGACCGGCAAGGCAAGCTTGACGAACGACATGCCTTGACCAAGTAAGTGACGAACGTCACTAATCCTTTTGACGAATGTCACATCCCCTATTATTTTGCCCATGTCCCTAAAAGCTTGCAACGAAAGTGTGTTAACTGCTTCCGCCAAGTCAGATACGCAGAGATTCAGCAGCCCTATAATCTCTCCAACAAATCCTCACGAACAGTTACTGGAGAAAGAAGAGATTGGCATAAACTTTGAGGTTGAGGTAAGAAAGATAGACATCAACTCTGAGATTGGGGTAAGGAAGATGGACATAAACTCTGAGGATGGGGTAAGGAAGATGGACATCAACTCTGAGGTTAGGGAAAGAAAAAGGATTGGCATCAGTACTGAGACTAGGGAAAGGGAAAAGATTGACATCAACTATGAGATTGGGGTTTGAAATGATAGACATCAACTATGAGATTGGGGTTTGAAATGATAGACGTCAACTCTAAGGTTGGGGTTTGAAATGATAGACGTCAACTCTAAGGTTGGGGTTTGAAATGATAGACGTTAACTCTACGGTTGGGGTAAGAAGATAGACATCAACTCTAAGGTTGGGGTAAGGAAGATGGACATCAACTCTGAGGTTGGAAAAAGAAATGATAAGCATCAACTCTGAGGTTGGGGTGTACCGGGTACTGACACTAAGGCTTGAGAATGTTTTGTAATGCTGTGAGGAGCATCGACTTGGGTTGTTGGGATGACATTCTTTTCAGAAATGTGTCATTGTCTTGGTTGTAAATTGATTCAGGTCTTTCGTGAAAGGTACCCAATCTGGTTTATGCTTCATATGCATGTTTGAGTTTTATACGACATACTGATCCATTTTAATGGATATGCTACGCGTTTTGAGGATGAAATGTTATGCAGTGACAACTATATGCAAAGTGTAAAGAGATAAACTTTGTGGGGATAAGAACATGCTCATTGAGACCCGTTGTTCATTGTCTTGAGATACCAATACAGATTGGCATTCAGAAGCTTGTAGTACGAAGGATCACTGGGTATTGAATTACCCATGAAGCAAGTTTTTAGGTACACCACTGAATACCAAATTGTAGCTTTGCTGGGGAGGAAGTGACTTGGTCTGACTTTCCCTATATCCTTGATTTCCTGGGGATGGTAAAATTTAGACATGGACATGCTGGGTAATTGCATGTTGAACATCAAATGGACCTCTCGAATGCCCTAAGTTTTCTTCGTGATGGAGAAATACACCTTGAACTGCTCGAGGATCAGGAGATGGACATGTACCTCTTCGAATGCCCCAAGTTTGCTTATTTGTTAGAGTTTAGGTGACAATAATATGTGGGGATTACGGGCTGAACCATATAGAACTCATTGAGTTCCCCAAGTTTACTCTACTGGGGAATTATGTGTTAAATTCAGATGTTAAACCATGCCCCCAAGTTTACTTCACTGCTGGGGAGTACAATTTGAACACCTGCAAGGGATGAGAACGACTCTTTCAATGCTGGCTAGGTCAAGGTGACTGTTACAGCGCTTTTAGCTTGGTATCTTTGACAGTTGTCTCGTACAACATAATTTTGCTTGAATGACTTCACATGTATGGATGAGGAATGCCCTTGTATGTAGAATCTCTTGAAAGAATCCTCTTTGAATAGAAGACTAGAATATTCGTGCCGCAATACAATATGAGATGGCTTTCCCCAATGGTCCTGGGTCACGACATATATTGTCTCTGATTACAGATTTCTTAGAGAGATTCATCGAATCTAGACGTGATTTCCTCAGGTTGAATGAATTCTGAATAGACTCCTTGACACAATTACCCCCGATTGATTGGTCAAAACTTGAAGATATTATCGACATGATTTCCTCTGAGTGAGCTTGAAGGGATTTATTAACGTGATTTCCTATGATTGATTGGTTGAAGCTTGAAGAGATTTACTGATGTGATCGCCTCAGATTGAGTATAGCTTGAAGAGATTTATCAACGTGATAGCCTCTGATTAAGATCGACTTATAATGGATCCCCTGGTTTGACGGAGTCTTCATACAATTTATCTTTCGAGGGTGCCCATTCTCTAGAATGACTAGATCTTGGAACGGATCAAGTTTCTTCAACAGTTCTTCATTGTTTGATCTTCCTTGGTGTCAAGTGTTTACTCACAAGTAAGATATGTTTGTTTTAAGGATGATAATCCTAATGCAATGCTTATGTTAGCTTCGAAATCAACATTATTGAAATGATGTTGCAACATTCAGTGTTTGAATTATTTGTCATATCGATATCAACACAAATGATAAGCAAATTTCTAGGAGTTAGTTTTCGCAATTTTTGTAGTATGCTTTCGAAATAAACCCTGCTTCCATTAGGTATTTTAAGGGTTGTAACGTGGCTTGGTTCACGGTTTCAAGAAAAAAGGATTTAAGACTCAAAGTCTAGCCTAACCCACCCATTCTTCGTGATGTTCTCCATTCCTACATTCAATTATTACGACTCGAGTGTTCACCTCTCAAAAGGGTTTAGAAGTTTACAAGTGATGTCTGAGGAGCCAACGAGGTTTTTTGGAGTGGCAGTCACCCTTTTCATTTTCGTTTATGGTCACACGAATTTGTTCTTGCTGGGGATTTTTGTTTTGTAATCCTTTTTGTTTAGTTTCTCTCTTTTTGTTCTTTTTGCTTTTGTTTTCCCTAAATTTTGCCTGGACTGACTTTTTGATTTTGAAGTCCAGCGGGATGCCCTAATTTTTGCCTAAGTCACTTGTTTTCAAGTTTTCAACTTTGCGGGCTTTCTTTTCTTTTTTCGATTTCTTTTTCTTTTTTGAACAAATTGTATGACCTTAGTTGGTTACGGCTTGTTGAAATGGATGTGACTGCCTCATTCCTCGATTTATGAGGGATAACCATTGTAGTTTTGCATTTTCTAACCTCTTGATGTGTGAGGGATGGTATGGTTGATCCTCATATAGGACACTCATTTTTCTTTTGAAATTTGAACATACAGTCAAATTAACTGAAGACTACCCTGCCCCGGGTTAAGATTGAGGGTTTTTTCCATATAGAAAAGAAAATCCTACTTCAAGGCTCAAAGGGGTTAACGAGGGTTTCACTCCCTTATATCTCTGGTGTTTGGGGATTTGAAACAATGTCTTACATCGTCAGTATGGTTTTATTCAAAAGCATATGGTCAGTGATTTTACGCATTTTGTTTTCATCATTCTCCTTTTGATTTTTGCTTTAAATAAGAGTTTGATATCGATATACAGGAAAATAAATGAGTGAACACGAATGAATTGATTCAAAATAAACATATGCAGTGTATTATTATTATCATTAAAAAACAAACAAATTTTACATGTAAGTATCATTTAACAAATAAGGAAAATTACAAATGATAATGCAAAAATGATCTAATGATTTCCAGTGCTGAGGAGAATCCTTCAGGTTTGACTTATTTCTTCTGCGGATGCTTTTTGCAGTCTTGGAATATGTGTGAGAAAGGGACTTCAGTTAATATGCAGGCCGATTGGCATGAATGAATTTGCTTTTGAATCAATGAGGTCCTGGATTTTGAACTTTAAGTCTATACAGTTCTCAGTAGTGTGGCTTGGGGCCCTAGAATGGAATTCATAACGAGCATTAACATCTGATCGCGACTTTGTATGTCTATAAATCTGGAGACTGCAAGTGCACAGTCCTATCGCGTAGTCTTAAAAGATATCGAATCCACAGGGACTATGAATCGATCTACCGTAATTTTGGTTACTGGGTAAAGCTAAGGCTAATATTAATTTAATTGACGAAAGGGATCTAATTACTAAATTTAGTTATAAAATTTTTAATTATAAATACCGGTATGTATTTCGCCTAAATTTTGGGTTCCGAATTTCCACTGGCCTTTACTTAAATTGGTCAAAAATTATCTTTACGCAAACTTTATTTGTCTAAAAACCTTCCCCTCACACTTCCGTTCTATTAGTTCAGGTTATACGATTAATACCCTAACGTGTGCTTCCGTCACTCCGCCGGATTCAAAAGTAATTTTTGAAAACAGAATAAAATTTAATTGTTTTTAAAATGCTTCCGCCTCTTTAAAAACAATGCCTAATAATCACTATCTGGTTTTAGCCTCAAACTTCCGTTTTATTAGTAAAAACCTTAATCAATTTTAAAACCTCAAACTTCCGTTCTATTGATTTATAAAATCTTAAACAATTCAATTGAATATTAAAACCATGAAAGGTATTTCTTTTACAAAATAATATTAAGCCAATTTATCTCGGATCCCGTTATTTGGTTAATTTACATACCGATATTTAATCGGTTTAGCCGGACATATTTATTAAATTAAATACGCATAGATAATTAAATTGCGAACAATTATATAAATTCATATCCATAATAACAAACATGTAATAATAATAAACAAATAAAAGCGATTAAATTAAAAACCTGGAAATGTAGAAAACTTCAATAACTTCAATTAAATGCGTTCTTCAAAAACCTTGGAGTATTCCACCACAAGCCGGTTGGATCTACTCGTCGAATCTTGAATTTAATAATAACAAGAAAGTAAAAATACCGGATCTAACGTAAGGTTAAACCGGATAAAATTGCACAACAATTCCCGGTGTAGAAATCGTTGTACGAAAAATAAAGGCAGAAAACTGGAGAAGAAAAGAAATAAAAACAATGCGATGAAATAAAAAAAATAAAGAAAAAGAGCAGAACAAAAATTAAAATGGAAGGAAATTTGCTCTGCTGAAAATAGTATGATCTTGCAAGAATTCTCTGACCCTTGGGATTTTGCTTTCACTTCTATTTATAATGCTTGTAAAATAATTGTATCCCAAAAGGTCAATCCACGTAAAACTGAATATCCAAAAAAATATTGATAGTGGACTTTGTTGCATAACGTGCACGGAAATATAGCAAAAGTAGGTTTCTTCATTGACTTGGGACCGGTCGTTCCGTGTGAGGAGGAAATGGCGTGAGAATAGGAAAGGGCAGGGAACGGTCGTTCCACTCAGCTGAAGTGGTCCGGACCGGTCGTTCCCCTTAGTGGGCCGGTCGGTCCCTTCAAGCTGAAGTGGGGAACGTGCGTTCCCTTGGGCCTTTGTACGTACATTCTTCTTTTGGGCCTTGCAATTTCATTCTTTTCACCCCCTTTTACTAATCTGCACCACATTGCTCAATTATCTTCATTTTTGTATTAAATTGCATCTATTTCTTCATTTTTCTTCACATAAGCTTATTTGAGGCAAAATACCTGAAACAAAGAAATACCAGCGTAATATGGAAATAAAATAAAATAAATTAAATAAAAACATGAATAATTTGCATTAATTAAGTCGATTTATACGATATAAAATCGTGTTATCAAACTCCCCTACACTTGAACCTTTGCTTGTCCTCAAGCAAGAAATATATATCTCTCTAAATGCGGGTCAGACGCAACAAAAATTGCCACAAGTCAAAAATGTATTAAGTTGCACATTGCTCTTGAGCTCTCGACTTCGATACTAAAGTCACCGTAACAATACTAAATAAACTCAGGTTCGAAAAACAATTCTAGTGACGCCATTATAACTTAACTCTAAATCCTACATTTTGTTTCACCTTTTTCATTCAGGCGCAATCACATTAAGCCCTTTGCCCTTTCGCGCACATAGTGGAGTGACCGGTTAGTGAATTTGATCTTTTAAGCCTGCTAGGAGTTCTGGTACTTAATAGTTGGTAACTCCTTTTTTTTTCTTTTGTAAATTGCGGGGAATTGAACCGTAGTTCGTCCTACCAAGTCCAACACCAGAAACCGCTGAACCAATTTACAAAGAATTCATTAATTGATAATTTATAAGGTTCGCGACCGTTGGGCTAAATAGTCTGGTAAGGACTATCTAACTTAGTTAGAGCGTTTCTAAAAATATTATATATTTTTTTTTTTTCGATCAATCACTTATATTCATCGATCCTCCACGTAGTTTGCTATTTAGATGGTGCTGACTGCTTGTATAAACTACTAAAGGTTACTTTAAAACCTAGAATTTAAATTTTCGGTATATAAAGGGTACTAAAATTTTAATTCATTTTCCTGAGATTTTAAAGCGTTGGTACTAAATATTTTCTTCTTAAGAAGCAACTTTGATACACTTTTTGAGTGTGTATAATTGTGCGTCTGACCATAAAAAAAAAATTTTTATGGCTCAAGAATTTGGCGAATTCGGATAATCATGAACTTATATATGTATATAAGACTTAATTTTAATAACAAAAGGGAAATTTGCTTACTTGAAGAAAGATAACAATAGTTAATTCGACCCCCCTACACTTAAACTGAGCATTGTCCTCAATGCTTAAAAATGGGGAATCGAAAAATACAAAAATAAAAAGAAAAGAAATATTAAGAACTAATCGTTACGATGTGGACGACGTCCGCTTCCTCGAGTTCTTGGACGGAGCTCATCTTGGCGTTGTGGAGGTACGAATTCGTCCAAGCGTAGGTGAAGTGAGTGCATAGAAACTCCAAGGTCAATAACATTTGTATTCAAGGTGTTGTAGTTGTTATGCATTTGTTGTACCAATGCAAATGTTGCGTTTTGTTGGTTTTGCATCTGTTGCATGGTTTGGTAGAGAGTTTCCATGGTGAGATGGTTTTGTTGATTGTTGTTCATTTCTTCTTCCATTTCATCCACGGGAGCATTATTCTCAGCTTCGGGTGCAATTAAATTGAATAACCAACGGCTTCGATTTTGCACATTAATAAGATGGGGACATGGGAGAATAATGCTTGGTACCAAAACTTTATTGACCAATAAAGTAAATCTGTTCTCACCTTGCCTTGGGAGGATTAGATGGGAGTCTCTGCAGTATACCTCATCTAGAAATTGTGCTGGCATGAGGTGTTGAGCAAGAGTTAGGATCTCGTCAGCCAATCCTAGAAAGTAAGCTATCGCGGTAATAAGGCCACCGAAAAGAAAAGGGTTGTTTCCGGCGGTTTGAGCACATAGTTGAAAGTGTGATAGCATAAATGGTGCGGCGTTGACACGGCTCCCAGTTAAGGCACAATATAAGAAAAATAACTCATTTTTGGTTACCTTATGGTTGTAGGTGCGTCCGAAGATAGTGTGAGCCAAAATACGGTGAAAATACCGTATTGCTGGATTATGAACGTGGGACGCATATAATAGTCTCCAACCATTTGCGGCTTCCCCACTTATCTCCTCCCAGAATTGTAAACCTTGCTCCTTCCAGGCTGGAATATCATCTTCCGCTTCAAATGGCTTGTAATAAATACCATCCCCTTGTGAGAATCCTAGTGCCTCAGCAATTTGTTCTTGATCTAGCGTATACGCACGGTTGAACATACGGAAACTAGCAGTTCCCGTAGTGTATGGATCTTCAATATCAGTTGAGTAAGAAAAGGAACTCAAAAACTCCAACACTAGAGGTTCAAAGGTTGGGTTTGGTTGGGTACAGAGATTGTATAAACCAGTATTATTTAGCAACCATGACACACTTTCAGTGAGTCCTAAAGTTTGTAGACAATTTATATCTACATACTTTGTCGGAACCACCGAGCGTTTGTATAAGTTGAGATACATGGTGCGTTGCTTATCATCGCAGAAGATAATGTTTGAAAGGTCGGGTTGTTGCCTTTCGGGACGGATGGTTCTCGGAGGCATGGTAATGGTAAGAAAATGGTGGTAGATGTAGAAAGAAGTTAGAGAAGATGAAGATAAATATTAGAGAAATGTAGTAGAAAGTAAGAAATGGTGTGAAGAGATAGTAAGAAATGAGGGGTATTTATATTGTGAGGGTGTTTAAATGGTGATAATGAGAATTTAATGAGAGTTAATGGGGGAGTTGGAAAGGGTAAAAATTTGAAAAAAATGAGATAGTGGAGTAGTGGGAATTTAAGAGTGGTTTGAAGTTGTTTTATGGAGAAGATAAATGGTAAAAAGGAGTTTTGAATTTAATTTGGCGTGGGAGACAAAGAGACACGCTTTACAGCATGCTACAGGGGGCCGGTCGTTCTCTCTTGTACTAGGACAGGGGGACGGTCGGTCCTGCTTTTCAGTCAAAAAAGGGGATCGGTCGGTCCATGGGGCATGGTGTGCGTGGGACCGTCCGGTCCTGTGCCTGCGTGGGAAATTCAACTTTTCTTTTTGTTTTCTGTTGATACAGTACGTTATAATATATATCTCAGGCACAGAATGCATAGTGTTTGCAAACAGTATCATTTCAGCTTTATTTGATACCACTTAATAATCTAATAACTAATATAAATAACATTGAAACAAAATAAGAAGATAAATAATGTTGAACTTTAAATTGCATAATTCAAATTGTAATACAAAGAACATAAAATAAACCAAATTGCAAAACATAATTCAAATGAAATCTAAATGCAAATCAAATAAATAACTAACTAAAACTAACTAATTAAATAAATTCTCTCATTAGCCACTTTTTTTATTATCGTCTCCGTTATTCTTATGCATGGAATAGATATGTTGAAACACTTCATCAAACTGCATAGCTACCGTGTCGACGAATCCAGAATGATCCATCCGGAGTGTATTAACTTCATTGTTCGCAGCTGTGAGGTTTTCTTTCAGATTCTTCACTTCTTCCTTCAATTCCTTAATTGTTTCTTCTTGGTTCATGGGATCAGATCCTTGCTTATTTTCTTCAATCACCGGAGTTACCGGTGGTGACAAAGGTTGCTCGGGAAAGTCATGGTACCCAGGTGGTGTCTCAGGGTCAGATTCACTTTCATAAATCTCAGGTATCTCATAATCCTGGATTGTTTCAGTGGAGCGAGCAGGAGATGGTAAACCGTCCAAATTATACAGCCAATTACCTTTATCGTGAACACTGGTGCGTGGACTAGGCAAGGTAAAGAGGTTAACTACCTCATTATTAATCAGCAATTCAAACTCTCGTGGACCATGGTTTCCAATTAATCTTCTGTTGAAACAAAAACTGAGATCCATTGGTCGGATACCTCCGTAAGGATGGCAACTCAACAGTGGTTGCCGCAGACCCAAAGCATTTGCTATCATTGTTACCATTCCTCCCATCACGATGGGCATATTATCATCTTGAAGCATTTTCTCAATGGTAACTAATAGAAAAGCGACACCGTTCACGGGCCGATTCTGTACAGCACAAAGCATAATAAACAGCTCGTCTCGAGAAATAATAGTGTTATTCTGTTCCTTTCCAAACAGGGTATGTGACAGAATATGGTGAAAATAGCGGAACGCCGGATTATGAATATAATCCACATGTGGCTCAGGATGCTCAAAGCTACTCAACCCAGTCAATGATTCCCAGAATATGTCGAGCTCACGGTAATCAAACAATTCTTCCTGCTTTGATGTAAAAGTATCAAATCCATCTGGGAATCCCAGCAAAGCAGAAAAGTCATGAAGATTATACCTATACTCCATTCCAAATAGCCTAAAGAAGATAAGACCTCTCTTCAGGCCCCTCCCATGATGTGGGAGGTAGTTAAAAGAGCTCAGAAATTCCAGAGTCAATTTGCGGTAGGTACAGAACCGCCTCAACATTTGAGCATCTTCCCATCCAATTTGATTCAGCAGAAACAAAACACTATCATGAATTCCCAAAGTAGTCATAGCAAAAAGATCAGGATAATATGTCAGGGACATATTCCTTGCAGCTAATAAATTGTATCTGCCTCTTTGGCCTCTTCCTCTGAAAGCTATTTCCATAGTATCTTCCATTGTTAGTTGGTCAGCTTAATTTTTATATTAATTAAGCTAGCCTGAAATTAATTAGATACAGGAAATTTAATCAGATTTTTGGTCAGATGCCGAAAAGAAGAAAATAAGAATAAGCATAATAGTGATAGAATGAAGAAGAAATATAGATGAAATAGAATATTAGAGAAGATATGTGTATAAGTGATTATGAATGAGAGAAATAAAGAGAAAAATAAGAAGAATAATAATAGTAAGAATAATAATAAGAATAATAAAACAAAAAGGTAAATATAATAATTAATCATAAAAAGGTGGGTTGTCTCCCACTAAGCGCTTTGTTTTATGTCGTAAGCTCGACAAATAAAATCAAAGTTTTAAATTTCTAATTGAGCAGGTGGCTCTATTAAAGTTATTTCTTGAAAGTAATCGTTACTCTCTGCGCTGTGATATGGTTTTAAACGTTGTCCATTAACTATAAAGGGTTCGAAAATCTTTCCTTTGATTTCGACCGCTCCGTTAATAAACGTGTTTGTTATTGTGAACGGACCAGACCATCTGCTGCTTAGTTTTCCAGGAAATAATTTTAATCTTGAATTAAACAGTAGTACGATATCACCTATTTTAAAATTTTTTTTATTTATTCTTTTGTCGTGCCATGTTTTCGTTCGTTCTTTATAAATCTTGGCGTTCTCATACGCATCTTGTCTCAATTCCTCTAATTCGTTTATATCAAGGATGCGCTTCTCGCTTGCGGTTGTGTAATTCAAGTTTATATTTTTAATAGCCCAATAGGCCTTGTGTTCTAATTCAACCGGCAAATGGCAAGATTTTCCATAGATGAGCTTAAACGGGGTGGTTCCTATTGGTGTCTTAAATGCGGTCCTATATGCCCATAGAGCTTCAGATAGTTTTGAGGACCAATCCTTTCTCGAAGTTGCTACAGTCTTCTCTAATATTTGCTTGATTTCGCGATTAGAGACTTCCACTTGTCCACTCGTTTGTGGATGATAGGGTGTAGCTACTCGATGTCGGACACCGTATTTCCTTAGGAGTTTTTCGAATATCTTAGAAATAAAATGAGAACCTCCATCGCTTATTACTAATCTTGGTATACCGAATCTCGGAAATATCACGTTTTTTAAGAGCCTTAATACAACTCGGGTATCGTTTGTTGGAGAAGCTATAGCTTCTATCCATTTGGATACATAGTCAACTGCCACGAGTATGTATTTGTTACCAAAAGATGACGGGAATGGTCCCATAAAGTCTATACCCCATACATCGAAAATCTCTACTTCCAGAATGCCTTTCTGTGGCATCTCGTCGCGTCTTGAAATGTTACCAGTGCGTTGGCACCGGTCGCACTTAGTGACTGCGATATGAACATCTTTCCATAGTGTTGGCCAATAAAGACCTGATTGTAGGATTTTCGTACATGTTTTAGAAGTACTCGTGTGTCCTCCGTATGGTGCGGAGTGGCAATGTTTAATCACGCTTTCGACTTCTTCTTCGGGTACGCAACGACGGAAAATTCCATCGGGTCCTCTTTTGAATAACAAAGGTTCGTCCCAGTAATATTGTTTGAGATCGTGAAAGAATTTTTTCTTTTGTTGGTACGTTAACTCTGGTGGTAATACACCGGCAGCTAGATAATTTACGAAATCTGCATACCAAGGGACATATGAGATTTCTAAGGTTGTTTCAGAATAGTTTTGAGATTCACTTGCTTCGAAGTGGGCGATTAATTTATCATATTGAGATTCGTCATTGATTGGAATTCGTTCTTGTTTTAGATTTTCGATTCTTGATAGATGATCGGCCACTACGTTTTCAGTTCCTTTTTTATCCTTGATTTCTAAATCAAATTCTTGTAGTAACAAGATCCATCTTAGCAGTCTAGGTTTAGCGTCCTTTTTGGTTATGAGATATCTAATGGCAGCGTGGTCAGTATAAATTATTATCTTAGCTCCTACTAAATAAGATCGGAATTTATCGAGTGCGAAGACTACAGCCAAGAGTTCCTTTTCGGTTGTTGCATAATTCATTTGCGCTTCATCTAGGGTTCTACTAGCGTAATATATGACGTGTAATTTTTTATCTTTTCTTTGTCCTAGGACTGCTCCTACGGCATAGTCACTTGCGTCACACATTATCTCAAATGGTTCACTCCAATATGGGGTCTTCATGATTGGCGCAGTAATTAATGCTTTCTTTAATGATTGAAAGGCTTCAAGGCATTTTTCGTTAAATATGAATTCAGCATCTTTCATTAAGAGTTCTGTTAATGGCTTAGAAATTTTAGAGAAATCTTTAATAAAACGTCGGTAAAAACCGGCATGTCCTAAGAAACTTCTTATTTCTCTGACAGTTCTAGGGGGTTGAAGGTTTTCGATAACTTCTATCTTGGCCTTGTCTACTTCGATTCCCCTATTAGATATAATATGTCCTAACACAATACCTTCTTGAACCATAAAATGGCATTTTTCCCAATTTAATACTAAGTTTACCTTTACACATCTTTCTAGTACTTTTTCTAAGTTTGCAAGACATCCTTCAAAACTACGTCCGCAGACGGAGAAGTCGTCCATGAATACCTCCATAATATTGTCAAGAAAGTCTGCGAAGATTGCCATCATGCATCTTTGAAAAGTTGCAGGTGCATTGCATAAGCCAAAAGGCATTCTTCGATATGCGAAGGTTCCGAATGGACAGGTGAAGGTAGTCTTTTCTTGGTCATCGGGGTGTATCGGTATTTGAAAGAATCCGGAGTAACCGTCCAAGTAACAGAAATATGAGTGTCTGGCTAGACGCTCCAGCATTTGATCAATGAATGGTAAAGGGAAATGATCCTTCCGGGTGGCTTTGTTAAGTTTCCTATAATCAATGCACATCCTCCATCCTGATTCGATTCGCTTTGTTATGGTTTCTCCTTTGTCGTTTTCGATTACCGTTACGCCTCCTTTCTTGGGGACTACATGAACGGGGCTTACCCATTTACTATCAGATATTGGATAAATGATGCCTGCTTCTAACAATTTTAATATCTCTTTCTTTACTACTTCACTCATTATAGGATTAAGTCTTCTTTGGTGTTCTCTAGAGGTTTTACTATCTTCCTCTAGCATTATGCGATGCATACAGATGGAAGGACTTATTCCTTTAAGATCAGTTAAATTGTATCCTAAAGCAGTTGGATATTTCCTCAGTATATGTAGTAATTTTTCAGTCTCGATTTTTCCTAGATTTGCGTTGATTATTACTGGTCGTTCGAATTCTGGGTCTAAGAATTCGTATCTCAGGTTTTTGGGTAACGTTTTGAGTTCAATGGTTGGTTTGTGTAAACCTTGTGTAGGATCGGGTGTTATTGCTAAGCATTCATCTAAGGTTTTATCTGGATGATCTTCTGCTTCTTTTATACATTCTTCTATCATATCCATAAAGTAGCAGTTGTCATCTATGGCTGGTGCTTTTAGAAATTCGGAAAGAATGAATTCAATCTTTTCTTCGCCTACCTCAAAGGTGAGTTTTCCTTTTTTAACGTCTATAATGGCACCGGCAGTTGCTAGGAAGGGTCTTCCTAGAATGATAGGTGTGTTCGTATCTTCCTTAATATCCATTATTATAAAGTCGGTTGGGATGTAGAATTGACCTATTCGAACGGGGACGTTTTCAAGTACTCCTATGGGGTATTTGACAGAACGATCTGCTAACTGAACAGACATTTTAGTTGGTCTCAACTCTCCCATTTCGAGTTTCTTACTGATGGATAAAGGCATTACACTGATGCTTGCTCCTAAATCACATAAAGCTTTGTCTATGACGAATTTTCCTATTACACATGGTATAGAAAAACTATCAGGGTCTTTCAGTTTAGGTGGCATCTTATTTTGGATTATTGCGCTGCATTCAGCTGTAAGAGTAACTGTTTCATTTTCTTCTAACTTTTTCTTATTAGATAGAATTTCTTTTAAGAATTTAGCATATGAGGGCATTTGCGTTATCGCTTCTGTGAAAGGAATTGTTACGTTTAATTGCTTGAGGAGTTCTACAAATTTCTTAAATTGCCCTATGTCTTTTGTTTTAACTAGTCTTTGAGGGTAAGGAATAGGTGGTTTATAGGGAGGTGGAGGTACATAAGGTTTTTCTTGTTCTATTGTTTCTCCATCCTCCTTTTTTTCAGGTTCGTTATCCTCTTCGGCTTGGTTTTCAGAGTTTTGGTGCATGGCCGGGTTTTCGGTTCTTGGATCTAATGGTTCTTCTATTTCTTTACCGCTTCGTAATATAATTGCGTGAGCTTGTCCTTTCGGATTAGGTTGTGGTTGTCCAGGGAAAGTACCGGCTGGTGCGGCAGCAGGCGCTTGTTGTTGAGCCACTTGTGAGATTTGAGTTTCTAACATTTTATTGTGAGTGGCTAAGGCATCTATTTTGTTTGATAGTTGCTTAATTTGCTCGTTAGTGTGTATGTCTCGGTTTAGGAATTCTTTGTTAGTTTGCGCTTGGCTTGCTATAAAGTTTTCCATCATTATTTCGAGATTAGATTTCCTAGGTGCGCTCGGTGCGGCAGAAGGTGCTTTTTGATATCCAGGTGGAGCAATTTGCGCTTGAACAGGTGCGTTCAATGCGTTATTATTCTTGTAGGAAAAATTTGGGTGATTCCTCCAACCTGGGTTGTACGTATTTGAATAAGGGTTTCCCTGAGCGTAGTTTATTTGGTCAGTCGGAGTACCTAACAGAAATTGACATTCGGCGGGAGTGTGACCAGATGTTCCGCATATTTCGCAGTCAGGAGTCACTGCAGCTACGGTAGCTGCAGGAGTTAACGTAAGGTTTTCTATTTTCTGAGTTAGTGCGTCTACCTTAGCGTTTACTTGATCTAGGCTACTAATTTCGTGCATTCCTCCTTTCGTCGGAGGTTTTTCAACGGCAGCTCTCTCGCTTCCCCACTGGTAGTGGTTTTGGGCCATATTATCTATCAGTTTGTAGGCTTGTACATAAGGTTTCTCCATTAGCGCACCACCAGCAGCAGCGTCGATTGTTAATCTCGTGTTGTACAAAAGACCATTGTAGAAAGTATGTATCACTAACCATTCCTCCAGACCATGATGTGGACAGAGTCTTATCATGTCTTTATATCGTTCCCATGCTTCAAATAAAGACTCGGTGTCTTTCTGTCTAAATCCGTTGATTTGAGCTCGAAGCATAGCCGTTTTGCTTGGTGGAAAATATCGGGTTAGGAAAACTTTCTTTAATTCATTCCACGTAGTGATTGAATTAGAAGGTAGAGATTGGAGCCAGGCTCTAGCTCTATCTCTAAGGGAAAAAGGAAATAATCGTAAACGAATAGCTTCCGTGCTGACCCCATTAGCTTTTACGGTATCTGCATATTATAGAAATACGGATAAATGCAGGTTCGGATCGTCAGTTGGATTTCCAGAAAACTGGTTTTGTTGAACTGCAGATAATAGCGAAGGTTTCAGCTCGAAGTTGTTTGCCTCGATTGCCGGAGCGGCAATACTGTTATGAGGTTCGTCTTGAGAAGGGATTGCGTAAGATTTTAGAGGTCGTGGCGCAGCCATCTCAGCTTGTCTAAGATCAGTTATATCAGGGATATTCGTCGGGGGTAAATTGTTTAGTAGACGATATTCCTGAATTCGGCGTCTCAATCGAAGATAACGCTCGATGTCGTTGATTTGTAGATGCAAAGGTTCGCCTTGAGAGCGAGTGTTTGGCATACAAATCAGAAAGAGATGAAAAGAAGAAGACCTTAGTCTCTACGATGTAACTAAAAGAGTTACGATATCGACTTAAATAGTCCCCGGCAACGGCGCCAAAAACTTGATCGCGACTTTGTATGTCTATAAATCTGGAGACTGCAAGTGCACAGTCCTATCGCGTAGTCTTAAAAGATATCGAATCCACAGGGACTATGAATCGATCTACCGTAATTTTGGTTACTGGGTAAAGCTAAGGCTAATATTAATTTAATTGACGAAAGGGATCTAATTACTAAATTTAGTTATAAAATTTTTAATTATAAATACCGGTATGTATTTCGCCTAAATTTTGGGTTCCGAATTTCCACTGGCCTTTACTTAAATTGGTCAAAAATTATCTTTACGCAAACTTTATTTGTCTAAAAACCTTCCCCTCACACTTCCGTTCTATTAGTTCAGGTTATACGATTAATACCCTAACGTGTGCTTCCGTCACTCCGCCGGATTCAAAAGTAATTTTTGAAAACAGAATAAAATTTAATTGTTTTTAAAATGCTTCCGCCTCTTTAAAAACAATGCCTAATAATCACTATCTGGTTTTAGCCTCAAACTTCCGTTTTATTAGTAAAAACCTTAATCAATTTTAAAACCTCAAACTTCCGTTCTATTGATTTATAAAATCTTAAATAATTCAATTGAATATTAAAACCATGAAAGGTATTTCTTTTACAAAATAATATTAAGCCAATTTATCTCGGATCCCGTTATTTGGTTAATTTACATACCGATATTTAATCGGTTTAGCCGGACATGTTTATTAAATTAAATACGCATAGATAATTAAATTGCGAACAATTATATAAATTCATATCCATAATAACAAACATGTAATAATAATAAACAAATAAAAGCGATTAAATTAAAAACCTGGAAATGTAGAAAACTTCAATAACTTCAATTAAATGCGTTCTTCAAAAACCTTGGAGTATTCCACCACAAGCCGGTTGGATCTACTCGTCGAATCTTGAATTTAATAATAACAAGAAAGTAAAAATACCGGATCTAACGTAAGGTTAAACCGGATAAAATTGCACAACAATTCCCGGTGTAGAAATCGTTGTACGAAAAATAAAGGCAGAAAACTGGAGAAGAAAAGAAATAAAAACAATGCGATGAAATAAAAAAAATAAAGAAAAAGAGCAGAACAAAAATTAAAATGGAAGGAAATTTGCTCTGCTGAAAATAGTATGATCTTGCAAGAATTCTCCGACCCTTGGGATTTTGCTTTCACTTCTATTTATAATGCTTGTAAAATAATTGTATCCCAAAAGGTCAATCCACGTAAAACTGAATATCCAAAAAAATATTGATAGTGGACTTTGTTGCATAACGTGCACGGAAATATAGCAAAAGTAGGTTTCTTCATTGACTTGGGACCGGTCGTTCCGTGTGAGGAGGAAATGGCGTGAGAATAGGAAAGGGCAGGGAACGGTCGTTCCACTCAGCTGAAGTGGTCCGGACCGGTCGTTCCCCTTAGTGGGCCGGTCGGTCCCTTCAAGCTGAAGTGGGGAACGTGCGTTCCCTTGGGCCTTTGTACGTACATTCTTCTTTTGGGCCTTGCAATTTCATTCTTTTCACCCCCTTTTACTAATCTGCACCACATTGCTCAATTATCTTCATTTTTGTATTAAATTGCATCTATTTCTTCATTTTTCTTCACATAAGCTTATTTGAGGCAAAATACCTGAAACAAAGAAATACCAGCGTAATATGGAAATAAAATAAAATAAATTAAATAAAAACATGAATTATTTGCATTAATTAAGTCGATTTATACGATATAAAATCGTGTTATCAACATCATATCCCTTTGGAAGAGTATTTGGAGGAGGACCGAGTTCTCGCGGTTGAGTCAATTGACTGGCAAGCAAGTGAGGGAGAATTGAGCATAAGACATGGGAACAAGATCAAATCTCCTTTTGGGACCCCTCTGCCTCTGTTGCACTTGTTGGTGATAATTTTGTTGTTGGCGATGATTTGGGAAATGATTCTGCTTTGGCACGTGGTTCCTCTAATCTAGTTGATGCATAGGCAATGGTTGCAGGCAGGGAGACCTGGTAGGTAGGAAAGATTGACCATTTCAGTTGCACTAGTTGGTGCGGGATTGTCATCCTTCTTCAATAGTGTTTGTAAGACCTCCATAATCAGCCTTATTTGATTCTTCATTTGATTGACCTCTACCCTCACTAATTCTTGTTCACGTCGAAGTTCATCCATGGTCACATGTACCCCATTAATAGAAGAGGAGGGAGCAGTAGCAATAGAAAGCATAGCAACATTCTGTCTGAGTTCCTCTTGTCCTTGAATAACAACATGGAGAGTCTCGAGGAGCTGGTTGATTCTATCACTCATAATACCCATGTCCCTGCAAAGAGCATTCTGATTTTGTTCAAATTGATCCATGAATCTTCGCTGATTGGCTTGAGTGTGGTATGTATGTAGAGAAGTCACCTTCGTTGATTTTGAACTCTGAATGAAAATAAGGGCCCCAATAAGCTTCTGTTACAAACAATGAAATGCATGATATTATGAATGCATGTTTCATCTTTCATTTTCAGGGAAATCCAAAGACTTGTCTATCCATAAGTATTATTTTGGTAATAGTATTCATTTTTTTGGAACACTCGACAAAAGAGACTCGTCTTTGGAATTCCCTAGAAATGGGATGCATATATAAAATGATGTGATGTCATGGTATGCACTAGCATGGGATCAAGTATCCATAAAATCTGGGTAACCACTGTATAATCCTCTGAATAAATACTGTACAATCTTCTGAATAAATAATGTACAACAGGATGAATAAGTGTTGTACAATAGGCTGAATAAGTGTTGTACAACAGGATGAATATAGCAGGATCAAAGGTCTGACACCATTTCAGAACACAAGGGAACCAAGTGTGAAAACCCTAAGATCAAAGGTCCGACATCATCTCAGAACATAAAGAAACCAAGTCTGAATATCAACACCTGTACTTGTAAGAATAATTCCCACCCCATCTCACGGGTAAATTGTAATCAAAACAGGGATTCCTAATGGGCAACCAGAGTCGACAGTCCCCTTGTGTCAACACTCTGTCTAGTGCATAAACATGTAGGATAACAAAATTCCCAAGAAAACCTCGTCTGAGTGCGGTATGTCATGCCAACTCTTGTGTGTTAGACGCCACATGAGTCGGCATAACTATCCACTCTAACCTATGTGTATCATGGCCTGAGTAGTGAGCCTTTTACCTCAGAGTAACATCCCACCCAACCTAAAAAACCAGAAAATCCAGCACAGTCCAGCATATGGAAAGCAGTAAAATGCAATGCATGCAATAAATAAACAGCAACTAAAGCAAGCAAGTAACGCATAAATAAGTAAACACCCAAATGAAAAGAAAACAAACAAAATCTAGGACTGACTTGCTTAGGTAATCCACAACAGAGTCGCCAGCTGAGGCAACTAGGAAAATGAACAATGAAGTCGCCATGGAATATTATTTATCCCAAATAAGGGAAAGGAAAACATCGAGTAAACCTAAAGTAAGCGAGAACAAGGTCTCACGACAAAGAAATGGGTACGGGAGTCGATTACGCAAGGGGAAGGTATTAGCACCCCTCACGTCTGCGGTACTCCATAGGATCCTCTCTTGTTGTTCTAATCTAATGGTGTGTTTAAACTATACTAAAGCTTACAAGCTAAGGGAAGTGCATGAGAAAATTATACAGGGAAAATGAAGGTTTTAAATAGTTGTGCTCGCTTAGGCCCTGCAACCTAATATCTGTGTATCCTTTTTAATGAATCAGAGAATTGTAGTTTGGCTTAAAAGTTTTTGTTTGTTTGTGTTTTTTAAATGAACGATGTTAAGTTTCGCATTCTACTACAGCTCGACCTTTGGAGACTCACACATTATCGTAGAAAGGAACTAACATGTTCTTACCTGAAAAGGTTTTCAATGGACAAGCCTGAAGACAAAAAGAGTTTGTATTGGTTGAGTGTTTTTGGTAGGAAATCCCTCAAGTGGTCCTCCAAGAGGTACTTGAATCCATTCCCTTTAAGTTTTGAAAGTGATTGAGACATGTATCATGCTAAAGTCTATGACACGGAGACCCTTGGATGATTGAGTCAGACACCTCAGATCTGAATTCCTCTTCTTGTAATTAAGGCTCATAGCATATTACTTCAATTTAACCTTAACCAAAGTTGAACCAAAGTTCCTAAGGGAGCACGACATATCACATGCAAAGAGAGTGTACAAGTAACACAATATACCTAAACAAGTAATAGACAAGCAATCACACAAACAAGAGAGTGTACAGGTAACACACAAGACACTTAGACAAGTAATATGACAAGAATGCTATCATGACAAGCATATGTAAGATATCCTAAACATGCACTAGGATGAGAATACCATCAGGACAAGCATACCAAAGAAATAAACTATCCTAATCGGGCCATTGGATGGGAATGATATCATGATAAGCATACAAGAGAAATGAACTATCCTACTCATGCCATAGGATGAGGTGAATCAAGACATCACAATAAAGGTTACCTAAACATGCATTAGGCTAAGGTGAATCAGGACATCACAACAAAGGTTACCTAAACATGCATTAGGAAAGTGAATCAGGACATCACAACAAGTACTCCTAAACATGAAAAAGGAAAGTGAATCAGGACATCACAACAAGTACTCCTAATCATGCAATATTAAAGTGAATCAGGACATCACAACAAGCACTCCTAAATATACAATAAGAAAGTGAATCATGACATCATAACAAGTACTTCTAAACATGCAATAGGAAAGTGAATCAGGACACCACAATAAGTATTCTTAAACATGCAATAGAAAAGTGAATCAGGACATCACAACAAGTACTCCTAAACATGTAATAGGAAAGTGAATCATTAATCATATGTCCTCAATATAAACAAGATAAGATTCATTTAAATTCACAAGTAGCATGACAACAAGCTTGCACAATCATATTTCAAGGCATCATGAAAGCCATCAAGAAATCAACTCCTAAGCTGGCTCTTTGGCCCATTTTTAAGGGGATGATGATATGAATCTCTAGGTAGGCCTTTTTTGTTTTGTGTCCGCTAAGCCTTTTTTGCATCAGAATTGAACAAAGGGGAGAGGTGTGAATATGAATCTCTAGATAGGCCTTTTTTGTTTTGCACTCACTGAATTCAAATCCGGATTCCAAACTTATATAATCTTGCTCAAACATGCAATACAAACACATTTTTAGGAATTCAAGATTTGCATAACATCACAAAAAATCACACCAATGTCTAAGCTATGCCAACAAACATTTCCCTCGAGAGAGAGACTCAGATGCAACTACATTGTATACTTCTAACAATCAATAAAAGTATAGCATGATACGTGCAAGAGAGATAAGAAAACTCTATATAAAGCTTCCTTGATGAAAATTGCACTCTTTGTTTACTTCAAAATCTTCTTGAAACTCTTCAACAATATTTCTTTTACTTACCAATAATCACACCAAATTACTATCTATTTTTTCACATATTGTTATCAATAAGAATCATGAAAAGACAAGAAAAATAATAGAGAAAACCAATTAAAATTCTAAACAGCGGGGGTGTGAAGCTGAATCTGATGGTATAATCCAATAATAAAAATCTGGGCGTTAGGCCCATTCAGTTTGAACCCATAATTCTATTTTTTGTTTGCAAAAGTAATTAACTCGTGTCAATAAATTCACGTTGGACTTCAGGTAGATTATGATTCGGCCCATTATCCAATCTCTCACCCAAAGTAAATTTTCATACTGAAAACTCCATTATTGTCAACAATTGAAAAAATCAAAATAATAATGATAATAAATAAAAAATAAAGAGGATAAAACGGTGCGTTTTGGCTTCACAGATATTGTGGCTTTTCATCTTCCCTTCGAAATTCTCATACTTCCATTTCTCTTCGTCCGTTTCTCTCTTGCGATAACATTGAAGCGTCGCCGCGTTAGGGCTCGCCTCCGGCGGCGGCGGAAGTCTAAACGATCTCAAACTATCACCACTCAGTTCGTATTCATCTCTTGCCATCTCTTTTCGTATCTTCTTCTTCTATAAGCTCTGTGTGCGTTTCTGTTTCTTGCGGATTGACAAGGCAAAATTGATGGTGATACAGATTGATGGTGACTGAAGCCGTGTGAGGTTGCAAAGATGATTGAAGGTTGTGGAGAAGATGACCATGAATGATGATGAAGTGTGAAGAGGGTTGTAGTGCGGAAGATGAAGTTATGGTGGATGGTTGAAGATCAATGAAGGATTGACTGATGTAAAATTTGCACGAAACTTGGAATGTTTAGATCATGAAAATTCTACAACTGCCGCACAACCTTGATGAATAATGTTGATAGAAATTCAATTTGGACCTGTCTTGAATTTGAATGACCGTAAGTGTACCCAAGGATTGTTGCAAGGATAAGTGATACAAGTCTGTATAGCTTGAATACAAACATGGTGCATCGAAGGATGATCATGAGGGATGGAAATTGTAGAAAAGAGATGGCTTGAAGATGAACAACTGGCTTCAGGAATTATGACATTTTTTTAGAGGTCTGGTTTTGTGGACTGTTTAGGACAGAAGCAAGCTTAGATCCATGTAGCTTTATGAGTTTAGCAATATAGGAATAGATCTTGTAATTTTCCTCTGGTAATGCTCCAATGTGTAATATCAATATAGCTTGGAAATTGTACATTTAAAAAGAATCATGGATGATGTTTGAATGGTTATGAAGCCTTTTGGATGAACTTGAATAAACCTTGTTTTCGATGGAACGATATAACTTTGAACATGAGTGAATTTGAATGAGCTTGAAGGGATTTTTTGATTTTTATCACTTGTTTGTCAATCTTGACTTGTCATGCTTGACCATTGACATTCTTGAATTCCACATAATAAAAAACAAGGCTTTAAAGGAATATTCGATTTGCATCTTAGATGAGTAGATCCTTTTATGATGAATAATCGAAAAGAATTGTTTTGAGACAAACTCTTGGTCAAAACCATCTTATCTTGTCCATGGATGCTCAAATCATAAATGAATGTTGAATGAAATTTGGATATTGTCAAATAAAGTTGGGCTTGAGATGAATGGATTTGATGAATGGATCTCTTGCCTCATATCTTGTGTCATGCTATGACAAACCCTTTTCTCAATAGATGACCTTAACACATAAGGAATCCTTAAAGATGGTGATAAGACTTGAAACATAGAAGAACACCTTGATATGAAAGCCAATGACCTTCAATTGACGAATATTAACAAGCCTGATCATTTTGTTTTCAATGCACGTGGAATGAAGAAACATCTCGATATACTGAGAATAATCAAAACACTAGCTCAAAGCAATTTCTATTTGAAGTAAAGATGAACCTTTAAGCACACCCGAATGAAAATCCTAATGCACTTTGCTCTTGATGAACATTCAATGAAGAAAGAAATCCACAATAAAGTTGAATCAAAACCCTGATTCCACAGTCCAATACTCGAAAGAATCAGATGAAATCAACCTTATTTGATATATACACCTCAAAACAGCTGTGAAACTCTAACTCCACAACCACTGAACATTGAATCCATGATACTTTATTGAATAAAAATATATGCTAATGCTAATGCCTCGATGGAATATATGCAGATGAACGCAAAGCCTAAGCTAGACGATGGGATATATGCAGATGAACGTAAAGCCTAAGCTAGACAATTATATATTAGGAGGGTAATTTTTAGGGTGCAACACAAGTTTGATGTTATTTTTTCAGGTTTGGGACATGGTTTTTGTTTGCATTATGCATAGTTATTTTGTCTCAATGGACAATAGAGTTTGTACTGGTTTTGGACAGCAGTAGCACATCAGTAACAACACGTTTTTGGCTTTATTTGCAAGGCATTTAGATTGGTTACAACACTTGAAGAGAACTTAGGATTATGTCTAAGGCAAAAGTTCTTGATAGGTTTAAGTCTTGTGTACTTGTGTAATTTTTATGTAAACAATAAAGTTGTAAGGGTGATGATTTGAAAAGGTTTGTAAAGGATAATATTTTGAATGAATTTGGAAATAATCAAAAACGTCTTTGCTTAAATCTTGAATGAACCTTGAACAAAATGGATATTGAATGATGATAGATTTTGTTCGATACCACGAACCACACTTGAATCAAGAAGTGAACTTATATGCCATGTTTGAAACTTGAATAATCCTTCTTGATGAAGTTATGAATAATGATTGAATGAAACTTGAATGCCTTAAGTTTTTTCAAGCAATTTGAAGAAATCCACGTGAATAGATTTGAACTTGTAAATGGATACTTGAATCTTGAAAACCTTGAATAAGGATAAATGTCTTTAAAACCTTGTATCAAATTGAATTTAAAGACATTTCTTGAGTGCATCTTCAAATTATCTCCAATGAGACCCTAGTTCAAATCTTCAAATCATGGTAACTTGCAAAATGAACCAATAATATACGAAAGAACAAATAATGCCTTATGAACTTTGGTCAAAATCCATATTAATCCAGTAACCGCAAAAACACAAGTGAATTGAAATAAGCAACGAACAATCAAAGAATCATCAAACTCAATGTCTTGAGGAAACAATTATGGCATGAATTAGAATTAGAAATTAAGAACATTCTAAATCAAGAAAATGACCTATAATGTTTCAATAAATCCCACGACCTTCTAAGCTCAATTTGACTTCGATCCTTGAAGAAAACTTGTAGATGACATCACTTATGACAATGTGCCAAAAGAATCGCCTCAAAATATTGAGAATCGAAGAAGTTATAATCCTTGAAAGTCGGGAAATAGTTACTTGAGATTAAATAAAAAGTCACAAAGTGACCTCTAAAGTATTCGAACTTTTGATGATCTTGCACGCATAAACGACTCTTGACTTGTAAAGATAAGTTGGAGAGGATGTCAAAAGGAGCCAAATGCTCAAAGAATCACTCAAAAATAAAGAAGTTATGATATTCTGAACTTGATCTTGAAAATATTGAATTTTTGGTCAAAGTGCTTTGGATCAATTTACAAACTCGATCTTTCTCTTTATCAACAAAGGTTTTAAGACACATTCCAACACATCACAATTAATGTGATAACAACAACTTAAACTTTCTTTTTGTATCTGCGATGAATGAGAAACATAACACAATTTCAATGATTAATATTTTAAATATGAAAATTGATTTTTCTGTTTGAAAAGGCTTTCTTCTCATAAAATGTAAATAAAGTAGAATTGTATAATTAAAAG